>JALMGJ010000007.1:7672500-8885000 GCA_023362775.1 Charina bottae
ATTTTCCCCACAACAGCAACCCGGTGAGGTGAGTTGGGCTGAGAGAGAGTGATTGGCCCAAGGTCGGCTTTCATGCCTAAGGCAGGACTAGAACTCACAGACTCCTGGTTTCTAGCCCAGCACCTTACACCCATCACAGCAACCACTCGATGGAGCTAATTGATATACTGAGCTCCGAGCCATGCAAATGCCAATAATGTATATGTGAACCAGCCCTGCATAATGGTTTTCTAGAGCTCTTCTAAGCTGCTCTTCTATTTGTGGATATCTTCCCTACTATACAAAAATGGAGAGCTTGAAGGTGGGTTATGATAACAATAGGGGGGAGATATGTTTTGCCCACATTAAGGGTATTGACTCATGTTTTCTTTGTCATGACTTTCTCTACATTTTTCATAGAACATTGCTGCTTTTAGTCTGATGCAGTGTTCTGAGAACACCATGGATTTTCTATTTGTAGTTACCGTTGAAGGCCAACTGCTTTTTTTATCTGTATAGATGAAATGTTTTAAAAGGATGTGTAAAATATAAATAGTGCTTATAGAACCATTGAACTATGGAGTGGAAAGGGACTACAAGGATCATCGAGTCCAACGCACTGCAATATGCAAGAAAACCAATTGACCCATCCTCTTAAAAACCTCCAAAGTTGAAGAACCCACAGCTTCCATAGGTAGACTGTTCCACTGTTACATTACAAGGCCTCCATTGTGTACTCTAGTATCTTTCCAAGTATTGCTGTTAGGCTTACTGTTTGATAATTTCTGGGTCTTCTTTTTCCCCCTTTCATGAAGAGGGAAAGCATATTTGCTTTTCTGCAGTCCTCTGGCACCTTCTCAGTTCTTAAGGATTCCTTAAAGATAATTGACGGAGATCCCAATACCTCTTTACCCACCTCCTTCTGTATTCCAGGGTGCATTTAATCAGGGCCTTGAAACTAAAAGTATTCAAATTAACTTCTTTTCACCTCCTTACTGACCTGCGCCCTCCTGTGTCATGTTCATTCCCAGTCTGTGCTACTCAAATCATCATTTCTTTGGGATGTAAAGACAGAGGCAAAATTGAAGTTGTGTCTGTAATGCCTATAATGATACAATGCCAAAAAGTTATGCTTAAGGCTAAATTAAGTTATTTCTAATATATAACTAGTAATCAATATAATCATTAACATGCTTCTATGTTTGAATAAAGTTTAAAAGCAGCCAGTAGACTTTCTAAGCAACTTATTGTGGTCAGAGCTAGCTAGCAAAAAACAAGAAAACCACAATGTCTGTTGTAGTTAGAATGCTCCTGTTTTTGTTTATACCTGTTTGAGTGGAAACTTCCTCTTTTAATCTGTACGCTTGTGATGTTACTGCTGATATATATATATTTGATGGTTAGGCTTTCGAGGAGCTGCTGTTTTCTGGATCTTTGTGTAGGTCCCTGCAGCTTATTAAATAAACCGGTGCTAACATTTTCCTTCAGCCTCTTGGATCAGTTTTTTGTTACAAAAAGTTCCTCTGCTTTCTCTTGGTCACCTGTTAAGATTTCTCCATTTGTAGTAAACAGTGAGCCCATTGCCTCCCTTCTATTCTCTTGCTGTTGAAGAAGCACTTCTTGCTGGATTTTGCCTTTCTTGCTAACCTTACCTCATTTTGCACCTTTGCCTTTCTGACCTCATTCTTACATTTCTGAGTTGGAGCTTTGTCAACTTCTTTGGTTCTTAGCCTTTCCTTCCATTCCCAATTAGCATCCTTATTTAGTCTCAGCTCCTTTGCAAGCCTCATATTCAACCATATTGGCTCCCTTATCTGCTTCCTGGTTTCTTATTAAAATTGTTTGAAACTGTACCATCTTTAATTTCCTTTTAAAGAAGTCCTAGCCAGCTGCAATACAATAAAGTCCATAAGGTTTTATTCCCATGGCATCTTCCTTACCATTTCTTAAAGGTAAAGGTTCCCCCCGCACATTTGTGCAGTCGTGTCCGACTCTAGGGGCCAGTGCTCATCTCCGTTTGTTAACCGAAGAGCCAGCGTTGTCCGAAGACGCTTCCATGGTCATGTGGTCGGCATGATGCACGCAGAATGCTGTTATCTACCCACCGAAGTGGTACCTATTAATCTACTTGCATTTGCATGCTTTCGAATTGCTAGGTTGGCAAGAGCTGGGGCTAGTGTGGGAGCTCACTCCGTCACGCGGCGCTCGGGTCTCGAACCGCTGGCCTTCTGATCGAACCGCTGGCCTTCTGTCTTACCCGCTGAGCCACCACGCCCCTTACTACCATTTCTTACAGTTTATTAAAATCTATGGTTTGATTTTGAGTTGTTACCATCAATAACCCTAACCATGCAAGGTCATTTGCTCCCAAGGTTCCTACCACTTTATTATTTCCAATCTACTTATCCTTGTTAAAAATAACCAAAGCCAATGTAGCAGATTTCCTATTGACCCCCTCAATCTTTCAAAAATAAAGTTATCACCAACCCAAGTCAATAATTTATCTGACATTTTGTGTTTAGCAGAATTTTGTATTTGGCAATTTTTTGAGTAATTGAAATCACCAATCACAACCATTTCAGGTTTTTTTGAACGTTCAGTTACTTGCTTTAATAAATCTTGATCTACTTCTTCTGACTGATTTGGTGATGTATAGCAGACTCCTAGCAAGATATCTTAATACATATGTTTTCAACATGTGTAACCATCAGTTCAGTGGTTGTACAGGTAAATCCATTCTTGAGGCACAACACTATACCAGCTCCTCTCTTGTGTTGCCTCTGAAACAAGATATTCAAGGCCTCCTCTAAAACGAGGTATACCGTACCCATCAAACCCAATGTTCTACTGATGGGATTTATCCTCCCATGGTTCTGTAATCCCTATAAAATCATACTTGCCTTGTATCTCATCTTGCTTGTTACCCATGTTTTGGGCATTAATGTAGCGACATTTAAGATAATGTGTTAGACTACCTGTGTTCAGTACCCTTTTCCTTATGCCTGTTTATCCGTTGCTGCTTTCTTAAACTAGTAGTTTCCAAAACATTTTGCTTTGCTGCTGTATTAAATCCATTACTTGCTAATTTTTATTTAGCAATGATCTTTTGACTCCCGCCCTCCTGTATTCTAGTTTAAAACCCTCCTGACCTGATTAGCCAGCTGTCATCCAAATATGTACTTTCCTTCCTTAGTGATGAATTTCATCTTTGCAAAGCAGCTCTGCTACCCTGAAAGTGAAGTTTGCATCACTGTTGAAAAACCCAAACCTCTAGGTTGCAGCAATATTGCAATCAGGATCTTACTTGAAAGCTCTTGCTGAATGTTTTCCTTCAGTGGGACGAACCAGGCCCCAAGATCCTTCATCCTCATCCCTCCAAACCCTGAAGTTACTTGGAAAGCTAGAAGTCATGCCTTGCAGTATAATTTGTGCCCATATGGATGAGTTGGAATAGATTTTTTGTCCCATGGTTTGTGTGGTTAAGATACTGGACCTGGGCCAGGAAGACTCAGTTTCCAGTTCCTATGCAAACTCAGAAGTTGCTGAGCAACTTTAGGCCAGTCATTCTCTTTCCCTCCTGGCAAGTAGTTTTTTTAAAGTACTTGAAAGTATGTTACTGGAACTTTTTATTCCTAGATTGAGCCTTGAATGCTGTGCAGCTTTATAACACTCTTTCAAAAATATGAAGAACTATGTGTGCCAATTACTATGAATCCTGAAAATACATGCTAGAGCAGAGCTTTCCAAACTGTGTGTCGGGACACGTTAGTGTGTCGGCTGCAGTGTCTGGGTGTGTCGTGGCTGCTGCTGCCTCCAAACCTGCCCTGCTGTGATTCCGCGCAGGTCCTAGTGCCTGCCTTGTGCCCTGTTGTAAGAGTGTGTCACAAAATGATGCCCTGCTGTAAGAGTGTGTCGCGAAATGATGCATGTCTAAAAAGTGTGTCACCAATATGAAAAGTTTGGAAAGCTCTGTGCTAGAGTAAACAAGAATAGAGTTTTGCAGAGGGAGAATAAAGGTTGCATGATTTTGGAAGGGAGATACTTTGCATAATTTGGAGATAAAAAGAAATTATGTATGGGGAAAGGATAATAGCCTTTGCAAATCCTTGTCTGGAACGGGCAATGTGAGTCATTGGGGTGGCAAATACAGATCTGCTGTCAAGATGGTAGAAATGGATGTATTGTAGAACAGAAAATAAAGGTTCTTTAAGTCAACCCTGAATGCTACCTTAAATATATTTTCCAAAGAGAAGAACGTCCAAGATTACTAGAAAACCATCAGTTTCCAGGTTCTCCTCACAAAAGTTATAAATTCCTTGGAGGGAAGAAGATAGTAGCTTGAATCCGAAATACAAATACATTGCATACCAGATGCCAAATGCTATCTTTTATGGTTGTTTACATCAACATGCTAACTATTGGGTGGGGTGTTGTTCGGTGATCTGGTACTAATACTGTAAGGATTAACTACCTCAGGAATGTCCACATGGGGCTGGAAAAAAATTAAGGTGTCATCCACAAGCACATGATAGAAGGCCCATCCCATTTTACACGTGTTGCATGTAAAAGGGGGTGGGGCTTTGATCTTGCAATGGCCATAGTGACTTGTTTGACCCCCTGTGGATGTCCTGCATTATCCTAAAGGTAAAGAGGGGCTGCTGGGGAAAAGCACCTTAAATGCACAGAGAAGAGCAGGGGAAGAACAATGGCTGGATTTGATTAACCTGTTTTTGTTGAGGCAAGTGCTGGACACGTTCTGCTTTATAAAAAGCAGGAAGAAAACCAGCGTTCGCTTGGAGAAGAAATAAAGAGCATGCTTGGGATTTTAAGCCATTTGGCAGGAGCTACTGCGCTCTGAAGATTAAACTTTAAAAAGACATGACAGCAGACATATTGAAAAGTTGTAGGTATGATTTCTCAACCAAGAGCCAGGCCAATTATCTGACAAACTTGGTAGAGAGAATTGAGGACAGCTGAGGCCCAAACTTTGGAACATGCTGCTTTGCAAACGGCAAAAGCATATCAATACACATAAAGCAGGGCTTTCCAAAGTTTTTCCCGCGGCGACACACCAACCGGCGTTGGTGTGTCGCCTCGGGAAAACCCGGAAGTGTGGCAGTGCGCAAAAACCCGGAAGCGCTGCTGCTGCTTTCGGGTTTTGCGCGCTGCAGTTGGTGTGTCACCACGGGAAAACCCGGAAGCGTGATTGATGATCAGCGCTTCCGGGTTGTGTGGCGACACACCAGACTGTGTGTGGCGACACACAGTTTGGAAAGCTCTGCATAAAGCAATGATTTTCTGTCAAGTGGGTTACAAAGGGAATGGCTGGCTGGAAGGAGCAGGGCTGTGTTGAAAATCATTGGAGCAGAGCCAAGAAGGGGTTTTCTGTGTTTCAGCTGAATCAAAAAGGTGCTTTGATGTCATGCATTTGACTTTAAGGCATTGGTCTATTTCGGAATGCGCGATTCCTTCCCCTCTTCCCTCCTAGGAAATGATGGCTATTACTTTGCCCGTTAGCTGTCCACATAAAGGCTTACACCCAAAATGGGAACTCTGAAGTAAATAATGTCTTCAGCAGTAAAGAAAATGCAACATATATACCATGGGTAAATTTGAATTGCTGTGCTTTCAATTCCATGTTTATTTTATCTATTAATAATATCACATTTATATCCCGCTACACTTGTATACAGACTCTCAGCAGTTCATTAACAGGTTCTTCTTAACGGACTCTACTATTATTGCTTACAGCAGTTTTATGGTGGGGGGGCGGTGTTTAAAACTTGTTTTTATTGCACTGTTTTTGTTGTTACCTTTAAACTTGTTGCTATTGTGTGCTATGTATTTAAATTGTTATATGCTTTGGAATTGTTTTTAACAATGAATATGTGGGTTAGAAATTGTGTGTGTGTATAAATAACTGTTGGCTCTTGCCAACCTAGCAATTCGAAAGCATGCAAATGCAAGTAGATTAATAGGTACCACTTCGGTGGGATGGTAACAGCGTTCCGCATGCGTCATACCGGCCACATGACCATGGAAGTGTCTTCGGACAACACTGGCTCTTCGGCTAACAAACTGAGATGAGCAAATTCTTCCACAACTCTGAAGTTTACTGGGTGAAATTTAGTCACTCACTGATTAGATTTACAGAGTGTGCTAAAGATTGGTTATTTAATTATAGTTAGTTAATGGAACATACAGTAGTTGGCTGGGTTTATACAGTACATTGAATCCTAAACCATAAATGGTAAGGGCTGGGTTCTGACAACTGAACCAAACTATTGCTGTATTATGGCTTAGTACTACTAAGTACTAAGTACTATTAGTACTTAGTACTACTAAGTACTATTGTAAACCGCCGAGAGTCTGCCATGGCAGAGATGGGCGGGGATAAATTCAAATAATAAATAAATAAATAAATAAATAAATAAATAACTACTACTACTACTACTACTACTACTAAGTACTACTTAGTACTACTAAATGTGTGAATCCAGCCACTTTGTCTAAGTCGAAAGAATACTTGACAGAGCAGTTGCAAAGGTAAAATGGGACTTTGGGTTGAGAGAGGAAATATGCTTATTACCAGGGCTTGGATATTTGAATACTAAATTCCTTGTGCTGGTTAATGACCACAATAAATGCTGCTGCTGCTGCTACCAGCGCTTAACAAGTAAAAATTCCCTTGAATTGAGGGGTGACTGTGTGAGTCTCTCCAGGTTGTTTCCTTGGCATCAAAACAGAAATGATTTGCCACTGCCTTCTTGGTATGTTTTTTTCAACCTCAACCCTGAGATCCCTTCGATTTCTTCATCCAATCCTGCTTAGTGTTTCCAGATCAGCCAATGTTGGTTATGTGTTGTTACTGGGGCTGGGCACTGCCAGAGTATATTCTAGACCACAGCTTTCCAAACTCTGTGTCGTGACACAAAAGTGTGTCGCCTGTGGGGCCCAGGTGTGTTGTGTCAAAACCCGGAAGCGCTGATGGTGCGCCGCTGCGATGCGTAGCCGTGCGCACGGCGGCAGGCCATCAGCACTTCCGGGTTTTCGCACGGCACACAAAGACACTGCCACCGCTGTGGCGCTTCTGGGTTTTCTCGCACGCCGCCGTTGGTGTGTCGCCACAGGAAAACTTTGGAAAGCCCTGTTCTAGACCAAATAACAAACCAGATAAGACTCATGTAGGGCCACTTCTCTTTCCCATCTGCTATGCGTTTATCTGTGTCAGAAAATCAGATGCATTTGCACTGTCTGATTTGTAAATAATACATTTTTTTTTACTTTTTGTAATGTGCTGAAAATAGGTGAGCAAAAGTATTTTTGAGCATTCCTTTCAAATCTATACATGTTTAATTCCTTTTTTTTAATCTAACTTCTTCCATAATATTGACATGGTAGGGTTTCAGATTAATCTGTTGAGTGGTTTCTGAGTTTGGTGGTATTTCATAATGAAATAATAATATGACTTGTGAAGCAAAGGTGAAATTACTCTATGTCCTATTGAAAAAGTAATGCTTTTGCTGAAACCTCAGTAGCAGTGTGGCTGCGGTGCAGACACAGTTCATCTTGCTGGCAAGAGCAACGTATGCTCGGAGCTCAGTAAAGCCAACTCTGGTTACTTACACTGCCTACCTCTAACAATGGCCTTATGCACTGCCTTGAGTGTGGTAGTGGAAAGGGTAGATAAAAATATAATACATAGTACAGTATGGAGTTTCTGTTTCTCTTTTAAAAAATAAGCCCTATAAAATGCAAACCTGTGATGACTGTGAAAGAAGGCATACAAATCTGCTCTTGCCTGGTGAAGAACATATGCTTGGAGCTGCCAGGGCCTGCTTTGAGTCTGCTCAGACATGAATCACAAAGTAACTTTGAATAAACTGCCTCTTTCAGCCTTAGTTCTTATCCAGTCTGTAATATGAGTAAGAGTTCTACTTGGTAGAGTTGTGCAAAATGATCTGGCTCTGGAACATTCTGTTTCCTTTCCTCCCTCCCGAATAGGGTATGTCTTGTGCTGATTTTTACTTTTTTGGAGTAGGTAGTCTGAAACATAGTGGTTTTCTGAATGCATTCCAGCCCCCCAAAGGACTCAGAAATATCCATTTGCACACATCAGGCTATGCATACTATAGGGTCTGTTGATAATTGATTGCTGGCTCTTGTGTATAAATCTAGGGTTCCTATTACATGATTTAGCTATCTTATTTCCCAAATTCTTTGTTTGTTGTACTTATTAAAATAAAATTCTTTTTTCCCTGTTATACTCCAACGTGAGATTTGTACTAACATGTGCATTCTAAAGCCATTTGAGCAAAGCCACCCTGGTTAAAGGGGGAACCAGAAGTCATTTGTTTAAACCAGTGTTTCTCAACCTTGGCAACTTGAAGATGTGTGGACTCCAACTCCCAGAATTCCCCAGCCAGCATGGGAATTCTGGCTGGGAGTTGAAGTCCAGACATCTTCAAGTTGCCAAAGTTGAGAAACACTGGTTTAAACATTTAGACTTGGCAAACGAAAGGTCTCCTGTTCTGCCCCATCCAGATTCCAGGGAAACATGGGAAAAGAAGGGGCATCTCCCTGCTCATTTTTAACATGACACCACTGTAAGAGATCATCCATTGGCATGGTCTGTAGCTTGAATCATGTCAACTGGATTTCTATTTTCTCAGTGGAAACGTTTCGCTCCTTATCCAAGGAAACGTTTCCACTGAGAAAATAGAAATCCAGTTGACATGATTCAAGCTACAGACAATTCCACCTGGATGACTGAGAACCTTCATAGACATCCATTGGCATGGGGTCAGGTTTCACCAGTGCCCTGATGCTAGCCAATTTTACATCTTGACCCCTGGCTGAAGAAGGGATGTTGTCAAAAATGTTATCCAGGTGCCTGGATGCTACTTGGGTTTGGATTGGAAAGAAGAGATTGAGACTCCCTAACCCTAGCAAAGCAGAGTGGCTTTGAGTTTGAAGGCCGCCTGATGATTCCAGTCAGACTCTATAGTTAACTCAGAATGGAATTGCACTCTCCTGAACAGGTTAGGCTCACAATTTGGGGTCTATTTATAGTGCCTGTCCACGTAGCAGCTTTAGCCAAGAGGGCGTTAACACTGTTCCATCTTGGGTTCTGTGATCTTTCCTGGAATGGAAGGCATCGCTCACTGTCACTCACCCCTTAGTCACCTCTCAAGTGGACAATGGCAATACGCTCTACATGGAACTGCCCTTAGAGCATTTGGGAGCTATAGCTCTTCCAGAAATGGTGTCTCGGGTAGTTATGGGCACACGCTGAAGCAACACTTCCACTCTGAGAGCTGTGCTTGGTATACTTCAAGGTGGTGGTTACAACATTTATAGGCCTTCATAGTTCAGGGCCTGGATATCTGCAGGACCCCCTTTGTCCAGTAACCTCTACCTGCCCAGTAAGATCTAGTGGGCAGGCTTTTTAACTGTCCTCTAGATCAGAGACTGCTACCTACAGAGGCCAGGAAAACATGATTTTGCTGCCCCCTCCCCTGGAATAGTATCCTCCAGACATTCAAATGGCCCCTTCTGTTTTGATCTTCAGCAAGTTGTTAAAGAACTTGCTATTCTATCAATATTTGGGGGCAGGGCTGTTTTGACTGTCCTGTGGATGAGTGACCATTTTATTTGTTTGTTTGTTTGTTTAATAATTAATAAAATTTGTATCACCGCCCATCTTCCCCCAAAGGGGACTTCTCATTGTGTTGTTTCAGAATGTTTGACTCCCAGGGTACATAACTATTTATATTGCATGTTTTGGATTTAATTTTTGCTATTATGTATTTTTAACCCAAATTACCATTTGGGTAGTGGTATGCTGCTCAGAGTTGGTTGAGTGAAGCACCCTATACTTTACAGTAAGTGCTGCAAACCAGTCAAGCAATCCGTCAATCTCCCCACTCAGGAACAGGTGGTAATAGTTTTACCACCTGCTCTGTGTGAAACACTTTTCACCCAAGGGGAGAATTACTCCCAGACACCCTAGAACTCAGATAAAGGGAGAGGTAGGCCTAGTTGAAAGGGGAAAAGTGGCCTTGGAAAACTTGAGGGGTTAGGAGGGTGGAGATCATACATCTTGTCTTTCCAATTTAAAGCAGGGATGGATAATTGTATCTTCCAGAAGTTGGATTATGCTCTCCTCACCATTGGCCATGCTAGTCAGGGCTGGTGCTCAACATCCAGGGAACAATTTCTTGGCCATAATTGGTTTCGAATATTATTTTCCAACTGCTAGAGCTGCCTCATCTGGAAGACTTTTTTTTTTTTAAAGGGAGGTTGCAAAGTATTCAGGTGCCTATTTTTTCAGCAATATCAGCTTTTCCCAAAGCCAATCTGGAATTCTGGGAGTTGTAGTCTCAATACATCTGGAGGACACCAGGTTGGGCAATATTGATCAGTAGGAGAGATGTGATGTCTTTGTTTCAGACTTATTCTAAAGGAACTTAAAGATACTGATATATGTATCTCTTTTTAAATTTCAGATTAATTCTTAGCCAAGACAAGTAAAGAGCCCCTTGGGAAGAGCTTGACAAGGTATGGTATAATGTCCTAAGATTTGACTGATTATGTGCCACCAAGTCATTTTTTACTCTTGGCAACCACATAGATAGATTTTCTCCAAGACGCTCTATCCCTAACCTGTTCTTTCAGGAATGTCATAAGAAGATAAAGCTACATTAGAGGTTGTTGTTGCATATTTTACTAATGCGTAAAAGCATGTGTAAGGCTGCATTACTTTGTCTTGGAAGGGGAGCAAAGGAACTGCATGATCATGTTCCTGGGCATTCCCAGGTTAAATGTGGAAAATATTTGTTCTGCTAGCATTTTCTCCTGTTTTACTCACTTAAGATCTGACTCACTAGATGAAGTTAGACTAGCTGAGAGATTTCAGAAGCATGTAATCACTTTGCCAATGTGGTCTTCCTGTTGGTGGCTATATGCTGTCACCTTTAGGAATAACCAGGGCTTCTTAATCATCCTTGTTTGAGACATGATCTGTTGGGAATGTCTCCTAAGCAAGTCCCGCTGGAATTAATGGGATTATATGAACCACTATTTCAGTACAGGTCACTTCATTACTGTGCTGTTTAGCAAGTGAAATCTCTACCATGGAATGTTTTGAAAATTGTAGCCATGTAGATAAATCTGATCTCATGCTGCTTCAGGTGCAGAACTGTGGTGTGATTTATCTCTTCATAGAACAAGACGGGATGGGAGACAACTTTAAAAATGCTAATGCTCATATACATGCTATGGTTAGTTGTTTGTTGTTGTTGTTCAGTCGTTTAGTCGTGTCCGACTCTTCGTGACCTCATGGACCATAGCACGCCAGGCCTTCCTGTCCTCCACTGTCTCCTGGAGTTTACTCAAATTCATGTTCATTACATCGGTGATGCTATCTAACCATCTCATCCTCTGCCGTCCCCTTCTCCTTTTGCCTTCAGTCTTTCCCAGCATCAGGGTCTTTTCCAGTGAGTCCTCTCTTTGCATTATGTGGCCAAAGTATTAGAGCTTCAGCTTCAGTATCTGTCCTTCCAATGAGTAGTCAGGGTTGATTTCCTTTAGGATTGACTGATTTGACCTCCTTGCAGCCCAAGGGACTCTTAAGAGTCTTCTCCAGCACCACAGTTCGAAAGCATCAATTCTTCGGCGCTCAGCCTTCCTTATGGTCCAACTCTCACAGCCATACATTACTACTGGGAAAACCATAGCTTTAATTATACGGACCTTTGTCGGCAAGGTTAGTTACTATTTTGTAAATGTTTCCTTGTCACAATGTGCCTGTGAATAAATCCACACTTAAAAGAAACCAAAAATAAGGCTTATTGTTTTTAATATTTACATCCTTGCTCTGATTATTTAGAATTCATACTGTTCTATCAGTGAGAATCTTCAAAGCCCTACATTCATCCAAGCTATATTTATCTCCCGACAGCATGGGAGGGAGGAGATACAACATCGTCATTGAGATAAATATCTGGTAATATGTGAAAGAACAAAAGAAGAAAAAGCTGTGAATTATTTTCTTTAGCAGCACGCTGTCTCTTCTACTTGCTCTGTGATGTTTGTCATCAGCCTGAATGACAGAGCAGTGTTACAAAAAACCTGATTTGCACAGATAGACAGCATTGTGAAGAAGGCTAAGAAACTGAAGGAGAGCCTGTTGCAAGATCTTCTGTTATCATTTTGTCTGCTCAGTGCCTGTGTTTTAAAGCCTCAAAAATGTAGCAACCCCTTTACTTCCTGATAATGAAGTCACCTGGTTTCTTCTTCCTTCCCTCTACGAGTTCTCCTAGCTGCATTCCTATACAATGGGTGACATTTCATTTTGAAATAAATCAAACTCTTCCTCCAAAGCCTGAATAATCCCCCCCCCCTTCCTGTATTATTCAGCACATATGTGAAGCCGTGGGAACACCAGGCTGCATTTCTGGCTGCTAGCCACACCAAGGGTGTCATTTTCTCCCCAGTAATTAGGGAAAGAGTGACATCCCTAAAAGAAATTTAGAAATGTATTTGGGCTGAGGTGTCCAGCCTGCTCTGTTCTCCTCTGGGATTTCC
Organism: Charina bottae; assembly: GCA_023362775.1. Taxonomy (NCBI): domain Eukaryota; kingdom Metazoa; phylum Chordata; class Lepidosauria; order Squamata; family Charinaidae; genus Charina; species Charina bottae. The sequence goes on from JALMGJ010000007.1 coordinate 7,685,068, forward strand.
TCTGAGAGAATCCCTGAAAGAAATGAATGTTGTGTGGAGGGCAATTCAGGCCCGTTTTGTGGAAATATTGAAAGCGCCTTGGCACAATTCCCTTGTTTTTCTCATATACAATAACTTTGTTTTCCATCCTTTTTCTCCCTAGGGAATAAAATATGTCCTTGAGAAAACTTCAGCAAATGGCTCTTTTTATGGGTGTTCAGTGCATTGTGGGAGGTACTTTTACATATTACTACGTACAAAGTAAGTTCCATCATAGTTAGCAATTTGAACTTGATCTACAAAGGGAGTGTCTGAATATTAACTTGATAAAGTGAACTGCACCTGCTTAGACTGTAAATACAGGGTCCCCATTCATCATTTTCCCATGCTCAGAACTTTTTACAAAGAGAAATCCAGCATAGTAGGCAAAGAATTGGACTGATATTTCCTCTTTGAAGTGCTGGTTTTCTACCTATAATAAGATTTTAGATTGAGAGATTTTAAAAGTCCTATTCTTGTGTGGGCTAACCAAATATTGTGTTCCTCTACTTAGAGTGGGACACGGTGGCTCAACAGGTTAAACTGCTGAGCTGTAGGCTGCAGATCAGAAGGTCTGCAGTTCGAACTCCGTGCAATGAGGTGAGCTCTCGTTGCTAGTCCCAGCTCCTGTCAACCCAACAGTTCGAAAGCTTTGCAAGTAGATAAATGGGTACCACCTTAAGTGGGCTAATTTGCTGGCGTCCTGTTGGGAAGTCGGCACCACCGGAGGAAAGAATCGGAGGAAGATCGAATGGCGGCGGTGACGACGGACCCGGATGCAACAGCTACAGGATGTCAGCAGCCAGCTCAAGGCATCCTTGGAATTGTAGTCCAGAGCCTGGAAGAGTCGGTTCCCTTACCCCCTCCCCTCACGCGCGGTGAAAATGGTGATTTGTAAAAATTGTATAATTAATGTATATATATGCTTGTAAGCCGCCTAGAGTCCTCCATTAGGGAGGGGATAGGTGGGGTATAAATACCACAATAGATAGATAGATAGATAGATAGATAGATAGATAGATAGAGATAGATAGATAGATAGATAGATAGATGATAGATAGAATCCTCCTCTATATTATCCAGCTAAAACCACTGCTGATTCTGCTCGTTGATGGAGGACCTTGACCCTCAAGCATTTTAAAAGCATTTCATTTATAAATGCTGATTCTGTTAACCTAAGGAGGGCATACTGGTATTTAGAAGTCCAAAATTTGCCTTGAATATGGATCTGATTGACACTGCTAGAGTCTTTAAATAAAATATTAAAAATAAGGTATACATTTCCCCCCGTAAGGTATGCAAGTTACAAATGAGTGCATTGGCATAGAACTTTAATTTTTCAAACTCAGAGTTTAGAAGGTTTACACTTTGTAATCAATATCTTTTTGAAAATCCATTTGATTTTGTAAAATCCCAGCTCAACTTGTTTGTGATAGATTTTCAACAATAAAAATATATAAATAATATATAATATAATATTATAATTTATTATATAAATAACATCAGCTGATAATGGGTTTTATAAACCTTATTTTTAAAATAAAGAAACTGCCTAGATAACTATTTTATCTATCAAAATAGTTTCCAGAAGTGTAGCTGTAAGTCTTTTGCTGCAAAAATAATCATCTATCCATCATGAAAACCTATGCAATAAAAGTGTGTGAGGTTTTAAGGTGCAACAAGACTCTTTGTTGTTCTGCCATAAATGATGCTCTGCTTTCATGAACAGAGCAGGATACAGGCCACCCATTTGCTGAGAAAAGTCACAAAAAGAAATTTGTGGCTGTTAAACATTACTGACAAGCCTGCTCTTCTCTGCTTGCTATTGGGATTGCCAGCCAATGGGCTGCTTTTTCCAAAAGGGCAAGCAGGACTGGAAGCCAAAATGTTGTGTTAGCGTCAACGCTAAAATAATAGTTCCAGAGCACCAATGGAGAGGTGTAATTTCCAGGTTTACCTATTGCTAAGCAGTGGGCAAGTATGTAAAAATCCAGAAATACCATCCAACTTAATATTCACAGGCTGAGATTATCTGACATACAAACCAGTGCCAGGGGTTAAAGATGCTCACAAATAGGAGATTTTTAAAACTTCAGTAGAGGTTAGAAATTATATATCAATTAATCAGTCTATCAGATTAACTCAACCTCATCCATGCCAATAGCTGCTCTTCCAGGCTAGATTCATTGCTGCAAAAGTAACCATGGAAGAGCACTGGGAGGCCTTCTCTATTCCGTAGCTCTAGGTAAATTCTAGCCAAATGAACAATGATATATTTTTTCAGAATTCCTCAGGCTGGCAGAGCTGATGACTCTGATGGGAGAGTTTAGGGCAAAGGAATAGCTACTTTCTAAGAAGGAGGTTTTTTTTTCTTTAGCCCCACTCCTTTATTTCTTCTCATTTATTTTTACTTTTCTTTCATTAGTTACAGTGGAGGGAGAGAAAAAAACACCACTCCAATTCCGATGCTGGTGTCCCTGCCTCCTTTCTGAGGGCATGTTCTGGGAACGAAGAGGTTTTCCATCTGGTGCCTCTAAAACAGTGTTTCTCAACCTTGGCAACTTGAAGATGTGTGGACTTCAACTCCCTGTCTGTAGACATGAATAGATAACTCTAAAGCAGAGAGCAGTTCGGGGTGCTCTTGATAGAAAGGGCAGTGAAATAGAAAGAGTGTGACTTGCAGCAGTGACTCCAGCTCCCCTGAGATTTTTGAATCCTCTATTCCAAGCCGAGAAGCAAGCAATTTAATCCCAATTTTAGTCAGGCTCTGCACATTTGGGATGGGTGAGCAAATGACAACAAACACCCCATTTGCTCAAGGCAAAAGTGTTTTTTTTTAATGTTTAAAGGAAATCTCTAGGCTATCTGTAAAGGGAAAGAAACTCTAGGAGAGGCACAGTCCTTTTACCTTCTTGGCTTGAGCACCAATTGGAGGCCTTTCTGTGTCGGGTTAATATTTAACAGCGTTCCTTTTCTGATACTCTTTGCTTACCCTGGACAGTCTCCAGAATGATACCATTTTTGTTTTTTGCCTTTTTGTTCAGAGGTTTTCTCCAGAACAAAGTACTACCAAGATGCTCTTAAGCAGCTTCAAGCAGACCCCTTCGCCCTAGAAGCGCTTGGCGCTCCTCCTCTGAAAGTCCACTATATCAGCTTGCGAGACAGAAGCAACCACGTTGATAAGTCAAAAGCCCAGGTAACCAGCAGATGGATTAAGGTCTGATGGGGAAGAAGGAAGGGAAACAGAAGAGAAGGGGTCATGGCAAACCACAAAAGAGAGTTTCAGCTTGAATAGTTCCAAATAGTAGTAGTAATAATAATGAGTAAAAAAACCCTGTCATACTAATTTTAAAAGAAGCTCTTGGTACAATACCAAATGGATTCACCAAATATTAAACTTTGGCCCAAGCCTCCTAATATCTCCAAGGTTTTTCTTTAATCTCATATACTGTAAGTAGTCCCCGCTAATGGTTTTTCTCTGTGAGGCTAATCTGACTTCAGCTGAAATTTTAAGCTTACTGGGTTGATATCCCTAAATTTGCAAAAGTTTACCTTAACTTGGCACAGCATACATTTTATGGCAATACTTCCATGACTTTTAAGTCTTTGGCTTAATCATTGCATTCAACACCCAGTTGCTTAGATTGTGATATTCATTTGGACGGAAAATTAACAACATCAGCAATAACAATAGCAGCAAATTATATGTACATTAAATCACTTGGCAATTGTAGCAAAATGAAATTGGTTCTTTCAACATAACTTGCCCGTCTAACAAGGGAAATTTTAGTGTGCAACTGAACTGGAAGTGCAGCAGTGCTGAGAATGACCAGTTAGTAGTAGAATATATGCTTTGCATTTAGAAGGTCCTGGCCTTTTTTTAATCTGTTCAATTGTCTGATTCTCGGAGGCTGCCTGGACAAGTCCCTGCAGTTTTCTTGGCAAGGTTTTTCAGAAGTGGTTTGCCCCCTAGTATCTCCATTTTTTAAAAAATCTCATAGCAAGATATCTTTCTTAGACCTCAGAAATTATGCGAGTAGATTGAGCCAGTTGTTTCATTCTATATGAGACTAATCTGGCTTCAACTGAAATGGATGGATATTTGCAAATGGGAGGAACATCTCTATCTACATTGCTAGATATCCATGTAACAAATTAGATGCTGACTTTACTAAATTAGAATTCAAGAATGAGGACTTGTAGTCCTCCAAATGTTCCAGAACTCCCTATTGGCCATGTTGACAGCCAGTTGGTGTAGTGGTTAAGGCACTGGGCTAGAAGCCAGGAGACCGTGAGTTCTAGTCCCGCCTTAGGCACAAAACCAGCTGGGTGACCTTGGGCCAGTCACTCACTCTCAGCCCTAGGAAGAATGGCAAACCACTTCCGAAAAACCTTGCCAAGAAAACTGCAGGGACTTGTCCAGGCGGTCTCCGAGAATCGGACACGATTGAATGGATTAAAAAAAAATGGCCATGTTAATTATGGCTGTTAGGCATTTGGCAACATCTGGAAGAAGATAAGATTCCCACCCTTGATCTGGAAAACGTAAGCTGCATACAGCTTTTGTAGATTTGGAAGGCCTCACTGCAGTCATGAAAGTACTCCATTTTGGGAGTAATTGTCTATTATAGTGAACAAGTGGGGAATGATATAAATAAATAATAAAAATCTCTTATAAAGTCTACAATTCAGCCTGATAATTAGTGTGTGTACAGAACTTGATGTGTACCAGTAAAAAGAGGTGCCTGTGTGTTAGTCAAATTAATTGAGGTATAACTTAAGACTTTTCAGACACTAGATTTTAAATCTACAATAAGTAAGTAAGTAAAGTTTACTGTTGTAACCACATAGATCATAAGAATGTTATCTACAATAAGAATGTTACCTGCAAAAGTTCACCAAAAGGATTTGACATTTGTATTTGTAGGTAAAAATACCAGTATCTGGAAGAAAGTCAGGTGGTTATCTTCATGTCATTTCAGAAATGGATTTTTCCCTCAACAGGTATGTTTTAAAAGACAGTGTTTTAAAAATTCTTGGATCTTTGAACAGTCATACTGTGTATGTTAAGTTATTCTACATTAAATTATTTACTATATTTAATAGCTCTAGTGAGATCTTGTAGTTTGATTATACCTTACAAATGTGTAATAAAACTGATAAAGTACAAAACTGTGTAGAACTTGCAATCCGTTTCTGCATGAGCCAGTATGAAATGCTGGTGTAAATAAAGACATGTTGTTAATTGGGTTGCTAATATAGATTGCCAAAAACCATTCATGTAATTGCGCTGTATAAATTGGCCTGGGTTCTCACTGATTTGCATATAGAGTGTATAGTTTCTTCAGATAGTGGGTATGTACTCATTGGAAGCCAGAAGGGGCAATCCAAAAGTAAGTTAGTAATTTCTAAAAACACCTTTGTTCATTATCAATATCAACAATTTAAAGCTTTTGCAGTAAAATAAATGGTTTATGCTTAATAGTATCTACCAAGTCCTAAAAAAACATGATTATGTATTGGAAGAACTCCAGCAGTTCTTATTTATTTGGGATTAAAATCTTAATTATTGGATTTCTACCATGTTCAACAATACCATTTCTAACATGTATTTATGTTAGCTGGAGTCTACAGGAAGTCACATTGCAGCTCTGCAACGGCCACCGAATTCCAGTGTATGCTTCGTCTATGAAGACTGTTTCTGGATAAAAGGTGTAATATACAGAACTGCACTGCTTGTATTACTATTTAAATATCCTCAAATTTAATAAACATTCTAATGGACATCCAGAACATATGAACATATATTTATTATTATTATTTTTATTATTATTATTATTTCAATTTCAAGGCTGCCTGACTCCACAACTACTCTGGGTGTCTTAACAATTAAAAATGTAAAAGAAATGTACATACAAGAAAACAATATATATTAGAGAAAAAGAACGCAGCTGACCGGAAGACAGAACCAAAAAACCAAAGGGGGTCAACCGTCATCCTAGCTCAAGGTCTGGAAAAACAACCAGGTCTTTAACAGTTTGCAGAAAGTCAAAAGAATGGGAGCAGTCCGGATCTCTGGGGCTATAGAATTCCATTGGGCAGGAGCCATCGCTGAGAAGGTATGCTTCCTGGGTGCCGCAAGGTGACATTGCTTGATTGACCTTTTCAGGTTTAGAGTGAAGCAGGGGAAGGGTGATAAAAGGCATTATCTAGATTTTAATTGGCTTGTTTTTGTATCCTGCCTGGTTTCAAAATAATTTTCAAGTAGTCTCCAGGTATTAGGGCTGTGTATGCTTCAAAACTCATTTGGAATTAGTGTTTCATACTTGGCTTGAGCACAGCACCTGCCTACTATTCATTGAAGCAGCTGGGATTTTTTCCAGTCTTCCATGGGAGCCTCAACCATGGAAACTTACTGGGTGACGCTCACTCCAAGCCTGGCTGGCAGCTCGACAAGTCAGAGTTTCTCAGAGCTCTGAGACCTGGCTGACTTTCTACCTTGTTTGCAGGGTCTACAGAATTTGTAGACCACTGAAGCTTCCCCCTGGAGAGGGGGGAACCAGAAGATTGCTCACAGAGCCATTGGAATTGCCCACTCCTGTTTTTCTTTGTTGTTTCCACCGCGGAGAAGAACGGGGGTGAATGCAGTGGAATGGCCGAAGGAGGATCCTAGCTCTGCAGGGAACGTAAGTCTCTTTGGGAGACACAAGAGCTACAGCCAGCTTTTAGATCACTTTATATTAGTTTTCTTTTTTAGATTAGAACATTTTTATTATCTAAAATTTATCTTTGGACTTCGCTTAAAATGTTGGCTAATTTTGTGTTTTCTTTGCTATAATTAATTTTGGTGGAAGTTTGATAGATTTTATTTTGGCAACATAGTGAACAAGTTTGTATTTTTTTTTGCCTTTCTTTTGTATCAGAGAAATTGGGACTTAAGAGACTTTGTTGTTATTTTTCACTTGACAAACTGATTTTTGAGAAATCATTTGTTTGGGTCAAGCAGCTTGCAGCCGGAAGGATAAAGAAGAATAAAGAATAAAGTATAGAGAATGTGTGCCTCTTTTCCTTATTATTTTTTTACTTTTTTTTAGAACGGACTTTCTTTCACTTGGAATCTATTTTCATCTTTCCTTTTACAAACTGTTTGAAATACTGCTCTGTGGAATTTTTCATCTTTTATTTTAAAAGCTTTTTTCACTTAAAGAAACAGACACCATTGATAACAATAGAACACCTGTTCCCTGCTCCCTGGGAAAATTTTTGTTTTGACTATGGCAGCTGATTACGGCTTGAAAGGGGGGTGTAGGTGGAAATGGCATTTCTTACAGCACTTCAGGATTTTAAGAAAGAAATCAGCAAATCTTTTTTGCAAATTAAGAAATCCATAGAACGTATATTTATAGTTTTGGTGGCTCAGGAACAGAAGATACAAGGGACAGATTTAGAAATAGTGGGAAGATCTTTCAAACCAGTAGAGAAACAGGGAAAGAGGATTTTGAATGTATTGGTACAGAAGAAGATTATGATATTTTACAGGAAGTGGTCTATTAAACGTTTGGGCATAAACACATTGGCAGCTGAGACAGGAAGATTTTAACATGCAAATTGATAGATATGGTAAAATAAACATTTTGACATCCCACATGAGTTACAGAAATAAACAAGTTGCATATTGTGATATTGGCATAACCTAAACAGGAGATTTATTGATGTTGATCTGGAACACAAGGTTAATGAAAACGCGGATCTGGATTGTACACAGAGTGAGAGCAGATATGAGAAACTGTATAGATGCATAAAAACATGATATTATAAGTGTAAGATACAAGATTATAAATATAAATATAAGTTGATATTATAGATTGCTCTTTCTGGAGATATATTTATGAGAAGACAATGAGATGATGAGATGGAATTAGAATGAAGGTTATTACAGGATGATATTATGTATGAATATGTTGTATGATTATTATAAGAATTGGTATAATATGTATTAGGTTATATGTTATGTTAGGTTTTGTATTCTTGCTATATTATGTATTATGTTATGTAATATGTTAGGTTATGTATTAATGGAATATATAGTCATAATATGAACAGAATATATTGTATTTTATTAGAAGTAGATAAGGCCTTTATCTGTTACACTAATTGGATTTTATTGAAGATATAAATATAGATGTAAAAATGGAAAGAGCAAATGGAAAACATTTAATTGATGCAACAATGAACATTTGATTACTATTCCAAGGAGTAGAAACCAGAGATGGATTGTTGGAAGATATCAAGAAAGGCGAAACCTATATGAAGAACAGAAGATTGGATTATAGAAATCATAGGGTATATGACAAAGAAAATCATAGGCATATCTTATCTGGGCTCCAAAAATCCAAATGATCACCAAGAGATTGATTTTGGTAGGGGTTTGATATGAATAATAAACACATGGAGAGGATTGAAAAGATTCAGTAAGTTAAAATAATTGGGAAGGGAGAAAAGTTGGCAGGTGGGAATATCTTATCGTCATTAAAATGAATGTTGTGTCCTAATTCTGAGCTCAAGGAACAATGCAGAATGGGAAGTTACCCTCTCTGCCTTAGAAATATTTGCTAGCCTTGGCCAACTTACCTCCCGTAATGTTGACTGGAAATATGGATACTTCACTCCAAATCTGTCCTCAGTCATAAAATATTTTGGGTGACTGAGAGCCACTAATACTGTACAGCATGCTGCACCTTCTCAGCATTGTTGCAAAGAGGATACAGTACTCTGAGAGAAAAATAAGATACTTTGCCTTCATTCCTTCATTATGCTTTTATTAGCATAATACTTTAAAAAACTGACCTGCCTACCAACTTTAAAGAAAATAATCTGTAGTGGTAAAACTGCCACTATATCTTAAGAAATACATAGTCAAGTTAAGAAGAAAGAACTCTGACCTTAAAAGCAGTGTCTACTTTTTATACCAGGAACCACTGATGTAAAATCTGTACCCAGAGGAATTTGATCATGCTGCGTTGCTTTCCATGGAATATACAGGACAAAGAACAAATGCTTTTATTAAAGTGAATCCCTTTATTAACCTACTTAATCATTTGATTATATTGCTTACAAAATGGGAAAAAAGATGTTGCATACATATCAGAGGAGGTATTGTGTTCTCATTTGTCAACTCAACAGCATAGCTAACATTGTGGAAATGAATTCTTAAACTTCAACTGCTAATGCTTTTCAGTATAATTACTGCCTCAATTAGAAGCAAATGAAGTACAGCTTTGGCAGCACAATTTTTAGCTATGAAGAAAAAATAGTACTATTTATAATTGAGTATTGTTTGTTAGTAAGCTTTGCTGAGGAAAAAGGAAGTGGAATTAAAAAAAAATAAACTGCTAGGTCAATAAGATGAATCCTTGTGAATTTAACTGAATTCCAATTACATGTTGATGTCTCAGTGAGCAAAACTGTCAAGCACAAAAGTTACCCACTAAAGTAGAGAAAAGGAGAACTCTTCCATGTTATAGCAATGTACTTGATGAAACAAACAGCACAACTGCAAAGTCAATTAGGAGCTCTGGCACAGTCTCATTGATGGCTTAATGGGGAACCGAAGATTTAGAGCTCAGCTACTAAGAACTTGTCTCTTATCATGAAAGTTTAATCTTGGCTTTCCGGACCACACTAGTGAAGCAAATACTACTATTGCCAGTGATGGGGGGTGGAATAGTTTTTTCAATTAAGGTACAGCAAAAGTAATGAAGCAATTAAAGCTTTAGTAGTACTATTTAATAGGAACCCTTTGGGCTGGGATGACACTTCTCTCTTAACTCCTCTGGGAAGCAGGAAACCATTTGAGAATTTAACATCTCCTTAAAACATTAAGTATATTCTTTTGTGGGGAGTGGAAGGAAAGTTATAATATGTAAGTTCTATAGATCATCAAAGAACCAGAAAAACCAGTTTACCACATTAAAGAAATAATTTTTGCATTGGCCAACGGAAGAACCTAATTGGGGTGCAGTATTTAAAGGCAGTGATTCCATAATCACAGTTAGTGCACCTATCAGGATTCTGTAACTGCTTAACTATTTAGAGGCATAGCACTTATTTGCTGCTCATGTCACTTTATAAGATATTCCAATATTCTAAAGTTTTTTTTAATGTTGGCTATGCTGCATCTATGGTCAACCTGTTCAGAGTACATTATCTACACTTCAAACTAGGAGCTGCCTAGAAGAAATAATCAGAATCAAATAAACTATATTAACTCTACTTTCTGATAAAAATGTAAGAGATTCCAAGTTTCTTGTAGCAAAACTTAAGCATTGTCATTTTTAGACAGAGTCAGAACTGCCTGTTTCTGATTATAAACTAGTAATAAAACACTGCATTTAAAGAAATTGGACAGTGGAGACTATTCTTTAATTAAATATTTAGAATTTTTTCTAAGTATTCTCACTTCCTGTACTCAGTAATTCACATTTTCAGGCTAATGAATATAGCATTTGTGCCTTGGGATAATAACACTAAAATATATTACAGTGAAATCTCAATTTAGCAAAGTTTGGATGTAACAGATTAAATTGCCATTGTTTTTAAATAATGATATAATTACGCAGTAACAAAAATACAAATGACATAGTTCACATCACTTGTGTAATGATGTTACTGTGGATGACATAGTGTCCAGTTTAACATGCAATTGAAAATAACAGATACCCTCTTCTCCCAACTGATACATTAAATTGAGGTTTTGCTGTGTATGGTAACACATAATTGTAAAAGCCTTTAGTTCCTTTCAGATTTACAACTACAAGCTAAGAAAGAAAAGTACATATTAAGAACGCACCTGATTAGAAATTTGGATATACACAAACCTTGTATTAATCAATAATTAATAATATATACAAAATTAATGATTCCCTGGAAGTTCCATTTTTAACTTGTGAGAAGCACTGTTAGATCCTCACAATCTCTTAAAGAAGTATGGAGTCAGAAACCTGCATTGATACTTGTACAACTAATACACTGCCTTCATATTGGGCATTTCTTTAAATTTTCTGGTGCACTGATTTTGATAATTTTACAGAAACTCCAACAAATTATTCTGAATCATGTAATCTAAATATGGTTATGAAGCAAGTTTTTCAAGATTATTTCCAAAACTGTTACTAAATCTAGTAGGAATGAAAAAGTTTTCCTGAAGGATAAAGTTATTTTATATGTATAATGCAAGTTTTAAGAGGCAAACAAATGATTGATAACAGAAAAACTGCATGACATACATTCTGAATATAAGTAGGTTTCTAGGGATGTTTCATTCTTTGAGTTATAGCACATCTATCCTTTTATAATTAGATAGAAAAAATAATCTGCTAAGTGATAAGACAGATTTTTAAAAAGTCAGATTTTAAAAAAGATAAACCACCTCTATAAAAACTAGGACAGTAGAAATAAAACACAGAAAAATATTCTTATTTAGTAAATGAATACTTTAAATAGGAACAGTAAAGGCCCACTGGCCAAACTTTATGTAGGAGTCTATCCAAACACACTGGAAACCAAGAGTACATTGTATTTTATTCTAATAACTATAGAACAGCGCTATTGGTCATCTGCTGGACACAGAATGACAAATATATAGACTAGATAGCAAAACTAATATACATATTTCAAAAAAGCTTCCTCTTTTCCCAATGGCAAACACTAAAATTAAAGTTAGGAGTACATAGAGGCATTTTTTATCAGAAAGAATACTAAATTATTATGAAATCTGGAAACTGAATGAGTCTATACTGTCCAGTCTGAGACAAAACAGTATTATGATGATATTCTCCCCTCCAACCCTTAATTTATTATTTTATTAGCAATTTGTAGGTTAATATGAAAAATCAGATTGCCAGAAACTGAAAGGGAATAAGATCATCCATGTCATCAAGGTTAAACCAATAGGAAGGAAGGAAGGGAGGGAGGGAGGGAGGGAGGGATATATAGGAAGGAAGGAAGGAAGGAAGGAATATATATATATATATATATATATATATATATATACACACACACACACACACACACACACACACACACACACACACAGCTAGTGTTCAAATTCTAACTGTTCTTGGTATTTTATGCACTTGGAAAAAAAACACATTTATCAATTTTACTCAGACAGCTGAAATGTCTATCATGAATATGTAATTAAACAGAACATCTAAAACATATGCAACTAGTGTTCAAATTCTAACTGTCTTGGTATTTTATGCACTTGGAAAAAAAACACATTTATCAATTTTACCCAGACAGCTGAAATGTCTATCATGAATATGTAATTAAACAGAACATCTAAAACAAAAAGCTTTACATGTATTGGATATTTAAAAAATAAACTAATGTTTTCTGCTTTTCTTTGTATTAAATATTTCCAATATATATCAATTCCATAGAAAATTAAGGTGTTTGGCAGTTTTCTAAATGACTTTTAAACTTTTTCTTTCTACTTTACAATAACATTTTTATATGAATGTCATTTGGCTGTACATAAACTGGTATAAGGGGAAAGGGGCAATCTTACAAGATAAAGTTCAAACCTCAAAGCAGAAGGAAGCTGAAATTCAATAAATAAATTCTCCAGGTATTTCTTGCAGTAATGGTTCCTCAAATTTAAATAGTTTTGAGATAGTTTTCTGTTCAACAATTTTATCTTTTTCTGATTGCCTACATTGACCCAGTGTATATGAAGCTACTAAAATGAGCTCTTCTGTTACTACTGTTTCTTCTGTTTTTTCTCCATCCGTAGAACTTTCAGAAGTAGAGTCTTCATTTGCAATAATGGTATTTGTTTCATCTTCTGTGTTTTTAATCCAGCATATTGTATTGGGAATATCAGTTTGTGCCAGCCAAGAATGCAGCAAGCATTCTTCTGCTGTTGCCCGTTCCCTAGACAGAAAAGAGAGAAATTGACTTAAAGAGTCTGGCCAGAAAAATTTAAAGCTTAAAATCACATTCAAAATCTATTTTTCATTATTTTAAAAATTGCTTTGTACTGTAAATTATACACTAAATTAGGTTGCACTGGGCATATGTTCAGAGGCAAGTTCAAATACATATTAATACTACCTACACCTTGCCAATGAAATAATTTCCATGAAATAGTTTCACAATAACTTTTACACTGTCACTATCACAGTCATATTTAATGGTTGTATAGCCCTCGAAAGGAATTTATACCTTAGAATCCCCAAAGTGGTCCCATAATATTACTCCAGTGCACAGTAACTGACAAAAATGAAAACATCTTTATCTTGTATCTTACACAGTAGTCTGAGGTCTACGTAATGCAGTATGACAGCTTCTATGCAGCAACTATTCCATGCAGGATGCATTTTTTGTGTGGGAAAGCTGATGCAAGTCAGCCAAAAGAACAGCTGTCCATGGCAACAGCCAATTCATATATGGAATAGTTGTATACAAATCAGAACTAAATACAATTTAGTAGCCACCTTATGACAGTTATTTTATATAGGTCAACATGTTGATCAGTTTGGAGAAAACAGCTCTTTGGGATCCTGTTAGTTTTGAAAGTATTTCAACTTCACATGAGTCATGCTTTCCAGATATTGAGACACAATCTGTTGCAAGTAGTCAAATTCTTTTTTAAAAACCTGCATTTATTTTAGGATGGAGTGATCAGATATATCACAGTGGCCCTGAACATGAACCTGTGAAACTCCCTACAGAAAAGTGAAATTACATAGTCTAAAATCGTACCTATATTTTGATATTTCCAGTTTAATTTTCAGAATCATTCAAGTCTAGCTAAGTCTACTGCTAATGCAAAATCATCTAAGATGGCATTGTGAAATACATTATGAAGCCAGGAGTAATATAACTCAAATAATCATTTACATTTACAATTCTTATTTTTGATTTGTATAGTTTAATTCTCATGAAGCAAAATAATTAAATACATCTTACTCGGGTTTTTTAACCAAAAGAGATCTGATGAAATCCACAGCAGATTCAGATACAAGATCAAAATCTTCAGAGTAAGTTACATTCATCTGAGATATATTTAAGAATGTTTCCTGTTTATCATTCCCCAAGAAAGGTGATACTCCTGTTAGCATGACGTATGTTAACACTCCAATGCTCCTAAATAGAAAAACAAAATAAAAATGTATAAGCTTCTTAAGAGAAAAATATGTGGTTCTGAGTTAACATTTTAATAAAGAGTTTTTCTTACCACATATCTGTTGCAGTGCTGATTGGATCATAACTTAGAATTTCTGGAGCTATTTGGGGAAAAAAATACAATAAGCTGCAAAAAAAATCAGCACTGAGATGGCAAAGAGATGGTGGTTTGCACTTCTTTTGACATATGCAACTGAATTGGTAGAAACAAATTCTTCGGCCCTTGCACCTGAGAACTGAACACTGTAATAATGTAAAAGGGTTAAATAGAATATATACAGTAAATTCCATTTGGTGGTATAAGCTGTGCTGTGACACATACTAATCAAATTTTATTTACAGTCATAGGCCACAATTCTATAAACAAAATCAAATGTGTAATAAATCTTTAATATTAAAAAGAGGCTAATTGTCCTCTGGAAATAATGTATTAGAATCTAACTATTTCCTTACTGTGATCATGACTGAACAGTACTTTACTACCTTTTTTGAAATTTCTAAGAAATTATATGGTGTGGGACATAGTGTGTTAAGGAGAGTCTCCAAAAATTCAGTTTCCAGGAATGGACCCTAGTGAAGGTGCCATTACTTGACTTCGCACTATTCCCCTTCCCTATAGCTCACTTTATAAAGCACGTAGGCTGCTTTCAATCTCCTGCATAGCATTTCACAGAACTAGAGGAGCTACCTTGAGAAAAAGGTGACTGGAAAATCTGCTTTGCCAGCCCAGCTGCAAGAACCTAAAACCAAATCCAGTCCAAATGGTTATTACTGTATGTATATCTCTAAAGGGCTTTCTAATAGAAGTGTTGGAAGTTAACAACTAATCAATGTAGCTTATGCTCACTCAAACAGCTGACATTTTATTTGTTCTTCTGAATTTCTGTTGCAACTTAATAACCAAAATTGGTTATTGTAAGATCTGAAACATTCAAATCTTAGATTCTGACTAATATTACATAACCCAAATGTTTGCATTATATGCTGTAGGCTACTCGTCCTGAAGATCATGTAAGTAACAAACATACCAACATATTCAGGTGTTCCCATAATTTCTCTTAGTTCTTCACTATTTTTCATTACTCTGGAAAGTCCAAAGTCAACTATCCGAATGTCTCCCAATGGCGATTCACAAGTTAGCAAAATGTTTTGCGGCTGAAAACATATAAAGGGAAATAACATTACTGGAAAATAGTTCAGCCACTAAAACCTGCACAATAATCTTAATTGCTTAAGAGTCATGTGCATTTTTCCACAGCAAATAGCTACAAGTATTTTGACAAGCAGAAGGCAGGTTTTGATGAAGGAAAAAATGTAGGACTCATAAACATTAAATTTGTTTTTGTTTCTATGATTATAAATTAGTTCTTTTCACCAACTATCTTATGGTCACTACCTGCTCCTTCTCTGTGAGGCCTTTAGCCTTATGGCTGGCTGCTAAAGCTCAATTTTGAAAAAGCTTTAGTGTAAGAGCAAGCTTTCAAATACAAACTGCCATTTGTCTGTAGCTTGAATCATGTCAACTGGATTTCTATTTTCTTAGTGGAAACGTTTCGCTCCTTATCCAAGGAGCTTCTTCAGTCTGAGCAAAGTTGGTAAGGGAATCCTAAATATGTTCCTAGGTAGCTGTGTGACCTTACACCTGGGGCTAGGTCATGGTTATATTGAGATGTAATTTTTAAGTCCTTTTATCATCTAATGGAGGGTCGTTAAAATCACCATGCTGCTGTTGAGCTTCTGAAATGGTCTTAATCTTCCTAGGCACAGAAGACAACACGGGGAGGAAGATGGGGGAGAGTTTGTGCCTGAGGCCCCCACCTCTATTCAAGGAAGGATTTTCCAAGTTGGCATAAATGGATTCCTTGACCCCTCTCTCAAACCACCTATCTTCTCTGTCTAAAATGTGAACATTAATGTCCTCAAATGAGTGTCCTTTTTCTTTTAGATGAAGATAAACTGCTGACTCTGGTCCTGTGGTGTTATTTCTCCTGTGTTGGGCCATCCTCCTGTACATAGGTTGTTTGGTTTCTCCAATGTAGAGTTCAGAGCACTCCTCACTGCACTGGATTGCATAAACTACATTGCTTTTCTTATGTTTTGGAGTTTGATCTTTGGGGTGTACAAGCCTCTGTCTCAGTGTGTTGGTGGGTTTGAAATATACAGGTATGTGGTGTTTGCCAAATATCCGTTTTATCTTTTCAGACACGCCAGCCATGTAGGGAATGACCAGGTTCTTTCGTTTACTCTGAGTCTCAGCCCTATCTGTCGCTGTTTTAGGTCTGGTAGATTTAGATTTGGTGAAGGCCCAATTTGGATATCCACAGGCCTTCAGGGCTGTTCTCAGGTGCTGATTTTCATTCTTTTTGGAATCCATGGAGGTGGGGATGGTTTCTGCTCTGTGTGACAATGTCCTGATGACTCCTAGTTTGTGCTGCAGTGGATGGTGGGAGTCAAACATCAGATATTGATCTGTGTGTGTGGGTTTCCTGTAGATCCCTATTTCTAGCTTGCCACCGGTCCCAATGAGGACTTCACAGTCTAGGAATGCCAGTCTGTTGTCCTTGGTGTCTTCTCTGGTGAAGCTAATGTTGGCATCTATAGTGTTTATATGGTCCGTGAAGGCCTGTACTTCCTGGGCCTTGATTTTGACCCAGGTGTTTCATAGAAGATAGGTGGTTTGAGAGAGGGGTCAAGGAATCCATTTATGCCAACTTGGAAAATCCTTCCTTGAATAGAGGTGGGGGCCTCAGGCACAAACTCTCCCCCATCTTCCTCCCCGTGTTGTCTTCTGTGCCTAGGAAGATTAAGACCATTTCAGAAGCTCAACAGCAGCATGGTGATTTTAACGACCCTCCATTAGATGATAAAAGGACTTAAAAATTACATCTCAATATAACCATGACCTAGCCCCAGGTGTAAGGTCACACAGCTACCTAGGAACATATTTAGGATTCCCTTACCAACTTTGCTCAGACTGAAGAAGCTCCTTGGATAAGGAGCGAAACGTTTCCACTAAGAAAATAGAAATCCAGTTGACATGATTCAAGCTACAGACAATTCCACCTGGATGACTGAGAACCTTCATAGACAAACTGCCATTTGCTTTTCTTTTGTGAATGGGAGAGGGACACCTTGATAATTTCTGCCTCACTGTTCCAGATTGTGAAACTGGCAAAAAGAGATCAATCCTCCTGCCTCTAAGCATTGTTGTGGGAGTGGGCATTTCAACCCATAGGTCTAAGGAGAACAGGTAGAGAAAACAACCAAGACTACCATTTCATCACAGAATCAGAAAGAAGAAAAATACTACAAACAAGGGATATGCATAGTTCATTAATTCAGGAAGAGAACATTCCACAAGGAGAACTGATTTATTTATTTATTTTTATCCCTTTATTATTTTTATAAGTAACTCATGGCGGGGAACATACCAAATACTCCTTCCTCCTACTATTTTCCCCACAACAACAACCCTGTGAGGTGAGTTGGGCTGAGAGTGAGTGACTGGCCCAAGGTCATCCAGGCAGCTTTCATGCCTAAGGCGGGACTAGAACTCTCAGTCTCCTGGTTTCCAGCCCAGCACCTTAACCACTAGACCAAACTGGTGTTCAAAGCACACTAATTCCATTCCTAAATCAGTGAGCTATGCACATCCTGATTACAAACCTTCTTCAATTAAGACTTCACAAAGACATAGGTTTCATTCTCGTTAGTTTTAATAGTCCCCCTTTCCTCCAAACTTTCCTTGTCTTCCTGATTTGGAGACTTGGCTTGGGCCTGAATTTGTGGCGTTTTTCTGGAAGAACAGGATATAAGCCCCACCTTCTGGGCTCAGCTTCAGAGGGAAAATAACAGAATAGTAATCTCCTCAAGTTTGAACATTATCTCTACTTGACTTCCATGCTTTCCTATTATTCTAAATATCACAGTTTACCCTAACAAAATTATTAGTTTCTTTGTGATGATATCTCATCAAGCATATTATCTTTCTCTTCACCAAGCTTTGGATTTTGCCATATATAATTTACATTTCTAGCTACCTATTTAGGACAAATGTGACTGCTGTCAAGGCCCAGCACTCATTAATTTATGTCTAGTCCCTGATCAATTCAAGAATATGCACTGAAGATTACTTTGTGTACTATTTGTCCTGAACAGAGAATCATTAGTGTATCTGCTCAGGCGATTGTGGGCTTGCCTTTCCTGTTACACTACCTTAAGGATTAGGATAATTCCAATACTTATTTTCAACGCCTAAGATGTTCCTGAAGACTAGTTCAGATCAAGCTTTGCAGGATTCTGAATTCTCTAGTGATATTGTAATATTCAGTCATAATCAATTATCTCTTTTGGAAGCTGAGAAGCTTTCTCCCTTATGCTGCAATCTTACACTGAATATCTAGTGCTCTTTTGAGGTTCACCAACCTCTCTACTGTAGCTGACCTCGTGTTTCAAAGAATACATTCAGCTAGTTGTCCTGCAATGTCAATTCAATCATTCCCAACACACCTCAACACTGGGGTCCTTACTGTACCATAACAGCTCTCTTTGAATACAGGTAGTCCTCAAGTTACGACTGCAATTGGGACCGGGATTGCCATTGCTAAGTGATGCACTCGTAAAATGCGACATCACGTGACCAGATCACTGAGTGATGGCAGTCCCAGTTGCCCTCGTAACCCAAGATGTATGGGTCATTAAGCAGGGAGCAGAGGGAGTCCCAGGTAAGGAGCGCAGGGGGGTGGGAGAGGCTCTGGGAGACACGGTGCAGGCCACGTGCAAAATAGGGAAGGACGCTGCAAATGATCGTAAGTGCGAGCTGGCTGCCAGGCACCTGAATTCTGTTCACGTGACCGTGGGGGCACTGCGACGACCAGAACTTTGAGTACCAGTAGTCCTAAGTCTGTTCGTTTAGTGCCCTTGTAACTTTGAACAGTCATTGAATGAATGGTAGTAACTTGAGGACTATCTGTACTCTAGGCCCTGGGGCTTTGTGTCAACTCAGAAAAGTCATGCCTGCACTTCTTGCAGCTCATTCAATTTATATGAGCATCCTGGATTCAATCCAAGTGAAGGCTTTATTTCTTACCAGCATAATTCTAACTTCCTCCTTGCCAGACTGGTTTGAAACCAGCCCTATACTGTGGTTATAGTTATTCAGAAATGATTGACCCATATGGACAGCACAATGACAGTCCTTTGCTTCACTAGAATATGAGTGTCCTACAAAATTGCTTTTAACTATTTTTTTTAGCAGATGAGGATCTTCTTTCCAATATGTTACTACTACTCTCGATGGGCTTTCCTGAGCTTCCTGCTCCAAAGTTGCTCATTTTCTTTGCCAGTGCTTGCTCAAGCTTTTATGATAGATGCATTTCAGACTGGCTGGGAATATACTACAGCTCTGGTTATCCATGTAGATGACTCATTCCCAGATTGTCAATAATCTCTTTGTCACCTGAAGGACTCAAGCAATTGATCTATTATCATCAGAGACAATATACAATGTTCCCAATATTGCAGCAGGGCAGGGCCCCAGCATAAACCCAAAGGGGCTGCCATTCTCCACAAAGACAAAAGCTGTTGCTGTATGCATTCCAGCCAACTCCACTAACTGGCAGGAAGTTATGTGAATGAACACTGCTCTGTGCATACTGATTACCCCATGGTGACAAGTCCTAAAGACTTACCTGAAACTACATGTCCACAAATAACCTCACAATTGCCATCCAGATCTAGTTTCCCTACATCTAATAGCTAGGTTTCTTCACACCAAGGTTTTTCTGCAACAGTACAAGACATTCAAGCCATTTGTCTGCCTGCCGTCCTTGTACCCTTATACACAAGTGGACTAAGTTCATTCAATTTGTGCATGCCTTCCATTTTTATCCATTTACTTGCCCTTTGAAGTTCACTTTTCAGTTTCTTCTTTCGCTCATGCCATGTGGCCTTGCTGCTTCCTCACTGCATGTTTATTGGTGGTGATTGTCATGTACTTTGTAAGGCCTACACAATCTTCTCATATCAAGTGACAAAAATGGTTCCTGAGAGGATTAACCAATGTTTTCCCACTATAATGCCTTCTGTCCCACATGAAAACTATCAACTTTCTTGCCCTAACATTCGAATCACTGGCTACTGTGGATCTCTAGATGTTCATACTGAAGACAGTGTTTTTAATACCAATCATGTATGTTGTGACAGCAAAAGAGGTGTGTGATCTATATGTGGATGAACCTATTTGCAGTTCCAAAGGGAAAATGTGTTCAGACCAGATACAACTGTCCTCCCTAAGGTGATCACTGATCTTCCCATAAACCAATATTAGATAAATTTTTCCTGCCTCCCTTTTCTGACATTGAGTGTTGCTTGCATTTTCTGGATGTGCAGTGTGCTTTAGCTTTCTATGACCCTGCACTATTAATTTTATCAGTTTCCAAGACTTTATTTAGGGAACCAAAGAAGGGTTTGCCTGCCCTCACAATGCTTAACACTGGTTTATAATGTTGTAGGTCAATTGGTGTCAATTAGTTTAGGAGTCAATCTAGAATAAATGCACCATCATTTTCCATCACATACAACATGGCATCTCTGAATCAGACTGCTGCAAGATAGCACTACAGTTTCAAACATTAACCTTCATCAAGCATTAGCAGATAGATACCCATGTCAGGGTTCAAGCATCATTTTGATAAACTCTTTTGTTCTCAATCCTTGTTTGGCATGGTGTACTTGCCTTATCACATGGGAGGTAAACTTATTAATCTCCCCATGCACATAATAGACAGAAACCATGTAGAACAGATAGTTTACTGAAACTGTAGTTCTCTAAGTGGTTATCTGCATTTACATAACCATGCTCCTTCCCCTCTGCAGGTACCTGACCTGGTAGGTACACCAGGTTTCCTGACTGTCTTGGTGTTTCAAGGAATTGAGGGAAAAGGCAGAATTTGGCTCATGTGTGCACAATGAACATGTACCAAAATCTTCAACATTAGAAGGTTCTCAAAATGGGCTCTACACAATTGTGTACATTATATTATATTTGGATGCACAGCTGACTACCAGAAAAAAACATAGAACTGAAATAACTTGCACTACATGCTGGGATCAACTGAAGAACAGTTTGGCAGAAGAGGTAGATCTAAGTTCCTAAATAGGTAGAAAAGTCTTTTCCATAAGAAGTACAGGGGAAAAAAAATCAAACCTCTAAAATATCACAATGTATTCTTCAAAATAAGTATCAGAACACCTAAAAAAACAGAAACAGCCTTTAATGTAATGAAGAATTTAGGGGGGAAATGGATTCTTAGTATTGCTTCAATTCTATAGAATCATTATCTTACCTTCAAGTCAAGATGAACTACATTATTTTGATGTAAAAATGAAACTCCTTCCAAAATCTGCCTCATGAGACGCTTAACATCTTTTTCCTTGAAGGCATCTTCTCTTTCAGCTACACACTGGTCAAAGATTTCCCCACCAGCAGCACTGAGAATGAACATATTTGTTTTCAAATTTCCAATTATTCACTGTTCATTACATTTATACCTCATTTTTATATTAAAAATCACACTTAAGATAAGTTAAAAAAGAGGTAATACATTTTAATTAAAACATTAAAATTCAAATAAAAATACATCACTGAGAATAAAAACAGCTAACAGATTAGATCTACTTCAACAGCAAATCAATTTCAACATCAGAAGACCTGTGAATAAAATATATATTTGCCTGCCAGCAAAGGTGGAACTGACCAAGCCTCCTTTGGAAGGAAGTTCAAAGCCTTAGAGCAACCACCATAAAATATTTAAGTGAAATGTCTAATTGTTTAGGTTCTTAGATTACAGAGTGTTTGCTCTTCAATTTAGTAGGAGTAGATCTTAGCAAATGTA
This sequence comes from Charina bottae, assembly GCA_023362775.1. Taxonomy (NCBI): domain Eukaryota; kingdom Metazoa; phylum Chordata; class Lepidosauria; order Squamata; family Charinaidae; genus Charina; species Charina bottae. The sequence continues at coordinate 7,707,171 of JALMGJ010000007.1, forward strand.
TTTAAGACTTTTTGATATAAAAATGGATGAATAAATCTTATATTAATTACTGTTCTACAGAAAAATGTACATGTTGGTTGTGGTTAACAAACTATGCAAGGATTGCCTTCACTATTTTAGAAGATTGAAGAAGTACTGTATAAAGGTTGAGCCAGAGGAACAATCTTTACAATATCTTACTCAAGCAATATTTATAAAAAGTTTTCATGAATCAAATACCTTGTTTTCAAGTTTTAAATCACATATTCCTTATCTTTTTAAAAAAAGAATTCTTCTGAAAATAAAAGTTGTATCCTGCAATATGTGTTGGGTCTGAGATGTTCTTAAGAAAGGCCCATGGTCGCCGTTGTGGTCTGAACTCGACTGAAGTGGAAAGGTTCAACATGGATACTCAAGTCTCCCAGGAAAACTGCACTGGGAGTCTCAAGACCATTCCAGACTGATTCTGTCAGCTCAGACGAGAAAAAGTTTGAACAACGGGGTGGGCAGTACATTTACATTGGAAGATACTTGTTCTATCTCAGAGACTTAGCACTACGTATAAAGGTGTAGAGCCAGGTTCCAGATGGATTTGTTTCCTAGTAAAACCCAAAGAATTCCAACAAAAGGCTTATGCAGGAACAGCAATGTTAAGGGCAAGGACAGATGCTGGCTTAATAGCTTCTCCTTACTGTTGATTTAGCAGGTCAGTATAAATTATTGTTAAAAGGAGAAATGGTAGAGGAACAAGTCAAAGATTGTATGATAAAATGGGCAAAAAATATTGGACATAATATACAAATTCAGCAATGGGAAGGTATGTGGAATAAAGGGTTAAAATCTACTTTGTGTCATAACTTGAAGGAAAACTTTTATAAGATGATGTATAGATGGTATATGACCCCACAAAAACTTGCTAAAATGTATGGGAATGTTTCCAACTTGTGTTGGAAATGTAAAAAAAAAGAGGGGTCTTTTTACCATATGTGGTGGACTTGTGAAATTGCAAATAAGTTTTAGACTCAGATACATTCATTAATGCAAAATATTTTACAAATTCGAGTCCCATTTAAACCGGAATTATTTTTATTGGGAATATGGGAAGAACAAATGGGAAAACAATTTGTAAGAATTATGCAATTGATGATTACTGCAGCACGACTTGTATATGCGCAAAATTGGAAAAACCAGATTTTACCTACGATACAAGATTGGATGTTAAAATTGATGGACATGGCAGAAAATGATAAATTGACATGCTTATTAAAAGAAAACTCAAATTGTTACTATCTTAAAGAATGGAAACCATTAATGGACTATTTGCAACATGCAGGTGGAGAAAAGCTTACTTGGGGTTTTGAAGATTAAAATATATATAAATTGATATATTAGACAGGAAATCTATTTGTATGTTATATATAGAGCTAGCGTGTAAGAAAACTTTTTTTTTTAATTACTAAGACCAGAGATAAATCGGAAGTTGACTATTCTATGCTTTATCTTTTTTCTTTTTTTTCTTTACTTTTCTATACACTTTTACTTCTTTCTTTGATTTGTATTTCTATTTCTTTTTCATTTTCACCCTTTTAACTATGTATATTTTAAACTTTAATAAAATTTGGAAAAAAAAAAGATTTAGCAGGTCAGTGTGTTTCAGCAAAATATGATAATATATTAAAGTAACCCCATAGGCTGTTCAAGTCTCTAATCCTGCAGTGCCTTGATAGCCTTTTCCCCCCACAAACATCTTTCATGCTGCTCTTTAATAGTGATCCACTAGTAATGGCAAGTTCTTTATATCATCTGTAGCAACTAAAGCAGGACTCTCATGAGGGGTCAGGGAGAGAAAAGACTCCTTTGCAAGAGTCCCACAGGTATGGCATATAGTCAAAAGGCTAGGGAGAACACTATAAATGCCAACTGCCTCTCCGCCAGCAATGAGCCTGCTATTGCTAACTGCCTCTTCTTGATGGAGCCATTGATAGGCTCCATATTATATTCTTATGACGACATTGTAAACATGTTCATTTGAATTTCAGTTCATAATTCTGTGAAACATCTCTCAATTTCAGGGAATGCTGGTAGAAAACTGGTATAGATATCATATAACTAATCCAGGAAATTACTAATTCACAACATCTAGAATTTAAATGCAACATGAAGCCAGCCACTTTATTTTTTTAAAGACAACTACACCACACCATTCCCGAGCTGTTATTTTGTATTTCAGCCACAATCTGAGCAGTAGGGAAAGCAAGCATAAATCACAGTAAGTTTCAGATGCAATCAATTTGCACAGTGCATCTGTATCCATATTAGCCAGTTTTATAGTGCACAAGAAAAAATGCAGTTTAAGTATAGTATACAGTATGTTATTTATGTATACCAAGTGAATGAGAAAGTAATTCCACTGCATTAGGTATCAAATCCTAATCATACAGTGAGATTACATTCTACTGAACATAATTCTGTATGTTTCAATCTCTCCTGAACAGAGGTCTAGAAATATTTCTTTAGCCTTGTTGTATAGCTTTTCCTCTTGTATTTTTATATATTCTTACACTTAAAAGATAAACAGGAAAAGCAACAAGATAAAATGAGAAACAAAAGAAACATGAAAAGCACTAAGTATCTGAAACGTTTCTGTGACATTTGAGAATATTTCCTATCTGCTTTTATTTTGTAAGAAACATCAATTTTCCCTTATCAATATAGAAAATAGTTTAGAAAATATTTAAAAGATCAAGATCTTATTTTGATCAGGACTATTTAACAATTATTTGCTTTATTATTTTACTTGTCAGCTTCAGTGAATCATTACATGTATATGTATATGAGTATGCATGTGTATGAGTGTTGCATTTTCTAGTTTCCCTCTGAGGTTCAAGCAGTCTGAAAGAATTAAATTTATTATCAAGTTTTAGGTGCCAGAACAATATAAAGAGTCTATTTTTTCAGTTGGACAGTAAACCAAGCTTCTTTTACTCACTGTATTATTAGGGGGTTTTTGTGCTGTTTATACTTGTACCTGTATATTCTTCTCTGTTATTTGCTTCAATTTAATTATTGAACAAATTGTTATATACCACTTCAGAAACTTGGTCTTAAATGGCTCTATATTTTATTTATTTATACTATTTGTAATCCATTTTTCATTATAATTACAATAATAATCCAAAAGTCAGATTCTTACAATACAGATTCAAATTATTTGAGAAACAGCTATTTTTGTACTTGCTAAATGGAGGTGACTGTGGTGTAACAAAATGAGCAGAATATCCTTTAAAGTTGGATAAAGGCATATTCTACAAGCAGAACTCTGAAGATACCTCTGGCTGAACAGAGACACCCCTTTATCCTGAATAATAACTGACCCTGAATAATAGCAGTGCGGACATCTGATCAGACATTACTGGGGAATTAGAGAGGATGTTGTAGCATAGAGAGGACAGGGAAGTGAAACAATCATGTTTCACTGAGTCAGTATATTCAGGGTATCTTAGGAATTTGTTGTTTAGTGACAGAACTCTTTGCAATCTAAAATTGTGCTAAGAAAAAAAAGCATGCTTAAGCATTTAACAACAATCCAAAATATCTGAATATTGCTATTCATCTCTATAGAACGTAAGAACATACAACAGTTAATTATGGAGTTGCCTTTATATACTGCTCAGGAGTTTCAACTGAGGAGGAATCCAAGCCATTTATCTGGGGCACTTTGCCTCTGCTACTAGTATGCTCCAGCATTTGTGGCAGGTGATAATTTTCAGTTCCAAAGCTGAAACCTTACTCTGTAATATTATATGAATATCTGCCAGGTTTTGTGTTCATTTTGTTTGTTCATTAGATGTGGTTCAGAGCTCCAGAGATAAAGCAGGATGAAATCAAAATAAATTAGAAGGAAACTGAAGTTATTCCATCAAGCATATATTAAAAGTCCAAGCATTCTATACTATATATAAAAAGTAATACTTACTATTCCAAAACCAAAATAATTTCTGTTGGCGTCTCATATACTTCATGCAAGTTAATAACCCAATGATTGCATTGTGCCAGTTCCAGAACTGCAATCTCATGAATTATCTCCATTCGACAGTCTTGGCCTTTTCTTCTTTTCCTCATGAACTTTGCTGCAAACTCTTTTTCAGTCTCTTTCTTTACACATTTCTTTACTACTGCAAATTTTCCCCTACAATTGGAGAGGAGGAGAAGAATAGATAAGCTGGATGTAAAATTAGGCTATAATCAGCCCACCAGAGTACTCCTAACTAATGAACCTTAAAAGATCTTTTTGGGAAAAATAATCAGTTGAGAAATATTAAAGGATTATAAAGGAGATGACAAGGTTGGTACGTTTCCTGGATATTGTACATGAGAAAACACTTGTCTAGAAGCATCCACGTGTTAATTTTCTCTCCAAATGACATAAAGAAAGCCTTTGTCTATCTGTCTATGGCTTGAAAAATACCTAGAAAAAAATCAACTTTTTATTCTCCAAATATTGAATTAATAATAAAAGTGCCTAAACCAGGGCTGGAAAGCTTTTTTGTGTGTCATTTGTTTTCATGTCTTTCAAGGGCAGGAGTCATGACTGGTAATGCGACTATATCAATGAAGGAGGTAGAACCAAAATCTCAACCCATCTGAAGGGCTTAATGGGCAAAATTGGCACATTAAGGTTTGTAATGGCTTTATGTACATAATTTTTTTACTTTATTTTAGCAAAAACACCCCAAATCATGTTATCCATTAATTTTGATAAAGTTATCTGGAGATGCCCTGGTAGTGCAAAGTAATTGTTGGGGCGCACATGAGGCCAATAGTTAATGGGCCTCATGTGCTCCCCAACAATTACAATGGGCACATTATGTTTAATAAATAAGGGCAATCATATTTCATGCTTCTATGCAAAGATGGAAGCAACATCTAGTATCAGTATCTTGATATTCTCAATATCCCTGAGAAAAACAATTTTCTAATTCCTTTGGTGACAAAGATGAGCTGGGGAGGACTGTATCTATGAAGACAAAGAATAATTCAACTAAAGTTATTGTTATCATGGAACAGCCAAGTTATTTGAAAATATTTTTCTTTGTAATAATGCAACTCCAATTGGCTTGGTATGATTTTTTTTTTACTACAAATCCACATAGAGTCCAGAAGGTCCAACTCTTAATTCATAAAATGAATACTTTATTCAAAACAGTTGAAAAATAATTAGGAGTAGGCCATCAGTTTAATAGAGTACAAAATCAGAAGGTTAAATTATAGTTTCTCATATTGTCCAGTGGTGTCAGACAGTAACCAAATACAGCCAGTTCTTACAACTGCTTTTCAAATCCTTGTTGTTTGTTTAAACATAATTTCATTAAACATTAAAAACTTTACAATTAATGTTTCTTTTAAAATAGTTGTTAGTTTGTATTTTTCTATATATGCTAAATAAGTAAATACATTATTATTTTGTAAAGGAGTATATTGTTTTTAAAAAGTATATATAAAGAGAATTATATAGTGAGAAGAAACCCTATAATAAACGGAGGGGAAAAAAGACACACACACCCTCGAAAATGGAGATTTTAAAAATCCTATTACACAAAATCAAAAGCTCAAAAAACGAAAAACCTTCCGATTATGGAAAATTGTTGTATATTCTTGCTGTTAAAAGTCAGAAGTCACCTTTTTTTCTAATTTTGAAAATTTTCTCTTGTGCTTCTACACTTTTTTAGTCTTTTCTTTGTAGTTTTTTGTTTTTCTGTAACTTTTATTTTTGCTTGAAACTTAATAAAATTCTTCTAAAAAAACAAAAAACCTTCCCATACTTAAATTATATGTAGAAAAGACCTCTTTTTCTCTGACTATTGAAATTATGTAACTTTTTCCCATTTCATCATTGTGATTCCGTTTTTGAGCGACATTAAGCCTAAACCATGCAGTATCATATTGTCTGGCTTTCTCTTTCCTTTAAAGGTAAAGGTTCCCCCCGCACATTTGTGTAGTCGTGTCCAACTGTAGGGGCTGGTGCTCATCTCCGTTTCTTAGCCGAAGAGCCAGCATTGTCCAAAGACACTTCCATGGTCATGTGGCCAGCATGACGCACGCGGAACACTGTTACCTACCCACCAAAGTGGTACCTATTAATCTACTTGCATTTGCATGCTTTCGAATTGGTAGGTTGGCAATAGCTGGAGCTAGTGCGGGAGCTCACTCCGCACGCAGGGCTACGGATTTGAACCTCCAAACTTGCGATCTTCCGATCGACAAGCCTGGCGTCTTACCCGCTGAGCCACCACGCCCCCTTTTCTTTAGTACAAAGCTAATTCAAAGACTCTTCCAAATCCTTGTGACACTTATTAGTTTGGTTCAGTCATTCTCTAAATACAACTCATAAATATTGATTATCAAAGTTAAAAGAAGTCTTATTCTTGATGGAAAAATAAATTGTATATTAATGCTGATTTCACTACATTACTCTCTTTGGTGTGAGACACCAGTAAAACATTTATTTGAGGTTGAATTATCACATGTGCTTTGTATAAAAAGAAGCAAGTAATAACTAAAGTTACATTTTTAAAGATAGTTAAATAATTATTTCCATATCCATTTTCTGATTTAGATATTTGATCTCTGTTAAATATGAACTAAAAATTAAGATTTTTGTTATAGTGAATCAGACAGTCACAATGAGAAAAGGGTGAAAAATCTATTAAGTTATTGTTCAGACTTCAAGAAAATACTGAATTATCTATTTGAGGTAAAAATGGAAATGTGTATACAGATTTCAGATCCAGATTCTGCTACTGTATGTGTCTAATTATAAATCTATTTCCTTGATAAAAGTAGATATTAAGATTTTAACACCTACTTCACTTTATAGATTACAGGCATTCCAACTACTGTGTACCAGTTCAGGCTGGATTGCATAGGATCATCAAGGTTCTGACAATATTAAATGTTTAATTGATGTTCTTGCTTTAACTCAAAATAGACATGACTTAATAGCTATATTTTCTTTCACATGGAGCAATCCTTTGATGTGGTTTCCTGGAGGTTTTGGGGGTGGGGGTTGACTTATTTAGGGTTTCCCCAAAGTTTATGTTTTATATTGCTATGATTTATTCAATCCCTACATCATGGGTGATTATTAGTGGTGTGCCCTTCCCCGATTACATTTATGTTGCAGAATGTTCCAAATATGTCCTTTTTTGCCCCCTTTTTAAATATGGTTTTAGGATCTCTTGCCTGCATATTTAGAAATGGAATTAATGGCATTACGTTGGATTGGGGTAAAGGAAAATATTTTTTTATATGCAAAGGATATTCTACATTTTATTGATATTTCTATAAATCTTTACTCCTAAACTCACTGTATTAGTATATGAATTTGGGATCCTATCTGGTATCTCTAAAAATTGGAATAAAACAGACTTGATACTACTGAGTAATTAGGAAAGGATACCACTTGTAGTGTTAGTTTATATTTGGACTCCTTTCTTTACCTTAATATAGGAATACTCAGCAAGGTTTTACAACTGGTAAATTTGAACTTATTTCCCTATTTGGTGCAAATACAAATTCTAAACAGATGGTCTAGAATTCCTTTGTGTATTTCAAGTAATAAATATGAGACTCAGATGAATCCAACGTCAAGGGATTTACTGTACGTCTGGAAAGACTTTCTTCTGTCTATTCTATCACATTATTTTAAATGAATTTATACAACAATGAATAGCTTCTTTTACATATTGTGAGATTTTAATTGCACAAATTAGAACTGAAGCAGGTAGGCCCGCTACAGAACTGCCTACTGAGAAAAGTGGATTTAATTTTCCACACGTTTATGCTTATCGCTGGGCATTTATCCTTGCTTCGGTTACTGGCAGGAATAAGAGATTTCAGAAGTCAGCTTCTCTTTGGACTCAACTTTATATATATTATTTGACAGTAGTGAATTCTTGGCAAGTATTGGGATAAGTCTTTGTGTGGGGACAGTTTCAATACCTAGACTTAATGCTGCAAGACATGTATGGAAAATATTTAGGCAATACAGTATATACAATTTTAATATGTTTACCTCTGAAAAGCTTTTGAGGATATTATATTTATATAATATTTATATAATTCCAGATTAAAAAATAATGCCTACGTTTTGGTAATTTATTTATTTATCAAATTTATCACCGCCCAACTCCCCCAATGAAATTATTATTTCAGATAAATTCAGTTTTAAGGAAACTGTTAAATTAGTTTGCTTCTTGGCACTTTATTCAGTGTTAAGAGTATTATTCAGTCTATTTGATCCGGATTGAAAGGGGACAATTGTGACTTTTCATTGGAAATTGTGGGGTTTAACTGTGATTTTTAAGCCAGTAGCCTTTCTTTATATAATTTGAAGGTGGTTATATAAAGCATCAATGTCCTGTTCCAGCCCCTTGTGCTCTACCTGAAGGCCTGGTAACCAGGGCTCCAGGGATCCTGGCTTCTGGCTGCTTCTGCTTAATGCAAGGTGGCCTATAATAAAGCTGGCCTCATCCACAACTTAACTGTATGCATCACCTGGCTGGGCATGGGGGGGCAGTGTCCCTTCTCAGAGATGTGCCCAGCCAGGTTTTGTGTATGGCATGACCCATGAACCCAGGGGATGGGGTTAAGTGTGGCAATTGTTATCCAAGAATTCCTAGTGGCTTTCCGGCGCACTGCTCCACTGATTGTCAGGTGTGAGGTCTCGTTTGTGAAGTGGGCTGTAGGGATCAGGACTGTTGCTTATGTACCAGCCTCTCTGCTGCATAGCAACCTTCCTACCAGAGTTGCTAGGGTCTATGGCCAGGTTGACAGTGGAGTTCTTCATGCTTATTGTCCTGGGAGACTTCAATCTGCCATCCTTGGGCATGGACTTGGAGGTGGCATCTGTCAGATAAAGTTGCTTGGATTCACTTGGAGTTGGAATCTGGCTGTAAAGGTTCTGTGGAGTAGGTTGAGGCACAGTCTTGCCTGGTTATCTGGGAGGAGTTCAAAGCTGTTTGCCCTGAGGAAGTATACAGGGTCCTCGGAGAGGTAAGTTCAGCCACTTGTATTTTAGATCCCTTTCCCTCCTTACTAAGTTCTTCCAGGAAGTGACAGGTGGTTGGGTCCGGGTAGTGGTGAAAGCTTCTCTGAGGGGCTGCTGCTGGTGGTGGTGGTTTCATCTGCCTTGAAAGAGGTGGTTGTCCACTGCCTCCTCAAGAGGTCATTGCTGGACCTAATGGATCTGGACAATTTCCATCCAGTCTCCAACCTTCCTTTTTTGGGGAAGGTGATTGAGAAGGTGGTTGGCTCACACCTCGAGAGCCCTGGAAGAAGTGGATTATATGGACCCCTTTCAGTCAGGATTCAGGCATGGCCATAGTAAAAGACAATATTGACTGCACTTGTCACTGATCTTGGCAGGCTCAGGATAGGTGTAGTGCATCCATTCTAGCCCTCCTTGATCTCTCAGTGGCCTTTGATTCCATTGATCATAAAATCTTTCTGGGCTGGCTCTGGGGATCAGGGGTGGGAGGGGTTGTATTATGGTGGTTCTCCTCCTTTTTCCAGGGCCAGTTCCAGTCAGTTGGTGGAGGGGAGAGGTTGAGCTGGAGGCCCCTTTTTGTGGGATGCCTCAGGGCTCTGCTCTCTTCCCACTTCTATTTAACAACTACACTAAGCTGTTGGGGAAGGTCATCTGTCCTCACAAGGTGCAGTATCATCAGTGTGCTGGTAATACCCAGCTGTACATCTCTGCCCTGGGCCGACCTAGTGATTCCACCAAGGTACTTTACTACTACCTGGAGGCTATAGGGGTCTATATAGGAGTGAACAGGCTTCAACTCAACCCTTGCAAGACTGAGAAGCTGAGGGTGTTAAGTTCTCACAGCTCTGGAAATCTTCCATCTTTAACTTTGCCTGGGGGTGCACTTCCCCAGTCACAGGTGGTGCACAATCCTGGACTCACAGCTCCTTCTCAAAAAGCAGGTGGCAGTTGTGGCGGGGGGAGTTGCACAGGTTTGTCTTGTGCACCAATTGTACCCATTCCTGGACCAGGAGGCCTTGCTCATGGTGATTCATGCCTTAGTTACCTCCCACTTGGATTACTGTAACATGATTTACATGGAACTGCTCTTAAAGAACATTTGTGAAGCTGCAGCTGGTCCAGAATGCAGCAGTGTGGGCAGCTTTTGGCATCTCTCGATTCACTCCTATAACACTGCTGTTCCACAAATTGCACTGGTTCTCAGTAGGCTTCCATGTCTGACTCAAGGTGCTGGTTACCACCTATAAAGCCTGACATAGCATAGGAACAGGCTATTTGCAGGACTACCTGTCCCCTACTGTTTCTGCTCACCAAACCAGAACTAGCAGGGAGGCATGCTCTGGGTCTCTTCCTTCAAGCACTGCCATCCTGGAGTCATGCCTTCCCTGTGGCTGTACCTGCCCTGTGGAACAGCATTCCTGCAGAGATCCAGATGGTCCAACTCTGTTAGCCTTTTGTAAGGCTCTGAAGACCTGGCTGTTCCCTCAGGCATTTGGGCCAGGAGGTTAGGCAAGCTCTGATGATGATGTGGCTTTTTGTTTTGAGGGTTGTTGTTTTAACCAGGGTGTCATGGGTTATATGCTGCTGTTGTGGTTTTAATCTTTGTACACTGCCCAGAGTCACTGCTGTGAGATGGCTAGCTTTATGAATCATTTAAACAAACAACCTCTAGATTAATAAGCTTGAATGTCCTGTTTTGGTAAGTCCACTTTAAACAATATGAAATTAGTTTTTTTATTATCTTAACATGAGATTAATTCAGCAAAATATTTGCTTCATACATATTAAATACCTCAGAGAATGTTTAATATGAGTTGGAAATTGTAATATTAACTCCTATTATTGTCATATTTTGGGTTTACATCATCAGGATGTGAATCTATCAATCACTGTCTGTTGAAGATGCATATGTTCTTGGCTATATCTCCATTAGAATCTCTCAAGACAACATTTAGAACTATGGATATTTTAGGCATGGGGCTGGCTAAAAGATTTATGCTCTTATAAAAACTAAAATGAAATAGCTCACAATCTAGACTACAAATCCAGATGTGATATAAGAATTTTTAATTCAACACTAAATTAAAAATATATAAATATATAATATATATTTATATATTATTATTTATATTTATAAATTATATACAAATATATAAATATTTGTATTTATGTATAAATATCTGTAATATAATTAGGAATATTCACATTTATGCTGGCATTAACTTACACTGTGAAATAAGAAAAAAATCCAAGCCTATTAGCTCTCCCTAGTCTGCAATTAATAGCAGTCATCCCTGTGTAGCGTTCAATTTAAATATGAAAATGATTAATCCTAAGAAAGCGATACTTTTAAGATGCTCAAAACAGTTAAAACCTATGACACTTGTGTTTGGTTAGTTTAAAAAAACCATTCATCAAATCTTTTTCTCATATAAAATGTCCCCACACGTTGGACTGTACTGTAATCCTGCACATACATACAAGTGTGTATGTCTACTGAAATCCATGGCAATTAGTTCCAAGCAATTGTAGTTAGCTGAAATGTGTGAGAATTTACTTCGAGAGGGAAACCAGAGACAGAGAAGTTGGAGCATTAGTGGAATACAAATTATTTCTTTTGAAGGAGGGTATTTCTTATTTGGCATAGACTATCAGTAATGTATGACAAACACTTGCCATTTAAGTAAAGAAATTACTTCGTAAAGTTAAATGATTTCATTTACCAAAATAAGATGTCTTCCTTGCATCACTCTAAGAATTTTGAATGGTTTTACTGAAATTCAAAGCTGTATTAGGGAGAACTCAAGGTCATTTATTGAGACTGGCAACTTCAAAAGCATGGTTTTTGTTGGCATGCCTCCTAGCTTGCAAAAAAGAAACAAAGGCCTTTCTGATCACAAGTCAAGCTCGATAAGAAAACGGTCTTACGTCATATGTTTACTCACTTTCTGGTTGCCATGGGTTCCACGAGCAAACTAAAGAGAATCTAACATTAAATAATAGCTTCTTAAAGTAATCTACAACAACCTGTCACTATTGTAGATGCTATACATATTAATTTCCTTAAGCAGCATTAAAGACTTCAGCTATTTGCACAGAATATATTCAAAGTCTTCTTATACATGGATTTTGAAGAAGATACGAAGCATCACATTTTGTCATAAATACTACTGCCACAGTCTTCTGTTCTAAATGGTATAGTCTCTTGTTCAAAGTAAAATGTATTTTATGGGTAACCTAGCAATGTTAAAGGAAGAGCTAAGACTGGATCCAAATGCCAAATCATGTATCCCACCATGACTGAAGCACAGTAAACATTTCATAGAAGCTCATATGATGATGTACTGTATACATCCAAAGCACTAAAAAAGGGGGACAGAACATTGTATATATGTACACAAAAACCAAGACACTCTACAACCAGGATCTTCATTAGCCCCCAGAATTTTCTCCACCATTACTTCTAACCCTCAGAAAATTCTCTACTACTGCTCATTTTCCCCCATATTGGACTAAATCTACATTTTTAACAATCAGGATCATTATTTAACAAGCAAAAGAAAAATAAAACAAAAGTATCAAAGAATACCCCTAGGCTATATATGAGATCCAAAGGCATTGCTAGAAATAAAGATGATGTTGGATGCTTGGCTTTTGCAATGAAGCATGCCAGTTAGTACAGGATAGTCTAGTTACCGCTAAGGAAAGTGCCCACAGATCTCCACTGACAACCATGGTCATCATGTTCAGAGGCCTACCTTTCCCTAATTCTTTCTCCCACTTGCAGAAGGCAGGAAACGCAGGTTTGTGTGCCTTACTATGGAAATTCTGAACATATGTTTATGAGTATTCACAAAGGACAGGCTATCATGCTATACTGAAAAGTCTCAGAAAATTCCCAGATAATTTGGGAATTACTTTCCAAAGGTCTTTAGTATAGCTAAACACAACTAATTCTTCTAGTCATATCTCTTAAAGAGTTTGGGATAGTATTATAGCCTTATATGGAGACGTTTATGACTGAACACAGGACATCTCACATACAAGCATTAGCTCTGCTACTGAATTATTTGTCAAGCATGTTTTTCGTTGCTTTCATTTTAAGCAATTCTAAGCATTCTAAGCTACTCTCTCTTCTCAGGACATTTTATTTTTCTCATTCATTTTCCATTTTTTAAATCATGTCTACTGTTGCTACTTTTACTGAATTAAATGGAGCTGCAATTCTATTTGGGGATGAATAATTTAATATCACAGTTTAGTATTATATTTTATAGGAAACCACCTCTGTCCAGAAAAGACTTGGAGCATGACTGCTACATATAAGGCAATATGTATTTAAACTTCTCATATCTGCACCAGAAGAAATATGATCTTATAATGCTCCAGATGTTAGCTAGTTTGTCCCAATCTTACAACACAATGTCAGAAGTCTGGAAAATCCTGGCATGTTTCTTTAGTAAATATACAGCTGCACATTGCATATTATTATTAGAAAAATGCTTCGTATTACTGTATGTCTGAATCAGCAGACTGCATCAGACATTTTGAGGAGCCACAAGCCAGAAGCAGAATTTAGAACTAAGCTTTTTACTTGCTGATGATTTCCTAATTATGGAAGCCGCCCTTGCTTTTGGGGACATACATTAGGCAGTGTGCTTTGACTGAAGAAAAGCAGGATTCTCCAGAACTGTGGAAGGGTTTTTTTTTTTTGCAAAAATCTGACCTTGGCATATAGTATCATTGCTTCTATTATTGCCTAGTTAATGAAACTGTTCATTTACTCTTACTTTAGGCTGACCATATTTCCTTGATACAAAAATGGGACATTGGGATGGCAAAAATGGGATGGGGTTAAACTTATGTAATATTCTGTATTCATGAAAAAGTAAGACAATAAAAAAAGTTTTTAAGAGTTTTTTAGATCCATTTGCTGGTCCTTAAACAGATTACTGTATATATAAAAAGGTTTTTTGTTTTCATTAAAATGAAAAAGTTTTATTACATGAACATATTGAGCGGCGCGACACGGAGGGTTCTGGGCGGTTGGCTTGAAGGAACGGCGAGGCAGGATTCAGTTTGGCAAGGCGACAGACGGTGGAGGAAGCGCAGGGCGACCGAGTTGGAAGGCGGGTGGAATCGGCAAGGCAGGGAAGGCACAGGAAGGCGGGGTGTGGCGGCTGGCTGGATTGGTGAGGCAGGATCGGCGACAGGTAAAGAAGGCGCAGGAAGGGTGGGTACAGCGGAGGAGGGAAGAGGTTCTATGGCGCCTTCAAGTTCGAGTTCTGCAAAGGCTTCGGCTGGAGGCAAGAGACGAGGCTTGAAGCAGGAGTCTAGTGAACGGTTGTCCCTGACAACCTGTTCCTCCTTTGGACGTCCTTTTAAAGTCTTTTCTTCCTGCCGTTTTTGGATAGGAACCAACCGGTTCGCTTTCCGTTTGGCACGTCTTGTTGCCCCTTTTTCCTTGGTGCTGATAGGCGGTAGCGGCTCCACCTTTTGATCACTGCCAATCAGCTGCTCCTGGTTTTCCCACTGCAGGTTTTCCACCGAATTAAACTCTGTTGCGCTTTCCCAACCATTGCTGCTGAGCTCCCCCTCCCTCAACTCTGAGTCAGGCTCCATTCTGACATCACCAGTGACACGTTTTTCAAAAAAATGGGACAAAATTGACATTTATATTAAAACGATGGGATGGTCGCGAAATGTGAAAAAAATGGTACTGTCCCGTTTAAAACGGTATGTATGGTCAGCCTATCTTACTTTATTAAGCAGAATTTCTCAGTATTAGGGGGAAGCAAAAATTAGGTATTCTTTTTCAGCCTCAATTTGAAACAGACTAATTAACAGGAGACAACTTTTCACTAGCCCTGCCTTACTATTTCTTTTAACAGACTGGCCCTGATCACAGTGAATGGGAGCTCAATCTTGACTGTTTTCCTCATTATAAGAATCTTTACTTTGAGAGTCTTTTGCTAAATTTCTTTTTTGAGATATGGAAAATGTTTCAAACTTGAAACTCCATGTTTAGCTCAAAGGCAGTCTGTTTTTCACTCAGAACACCAGTTAGGTCAAAGCACGACTGGAATACTTCTAATGAGATCTGAATAGTCCGTCTGAAATTGTTTGAAGCCTTTTTTTTAAATACTACAGGAACCTGTTCTTGAGATAATGGAGACTGGATCTGCCTCCTAGACCTGGATGTAAATTGGAAATGAACTTCTATTTCTGGAACTGTAGAAAGAAAACATGGAGCCCATTGCAGTGGAGTACAGGATTTAAGTTCATGTTTACATTCAATGCTGATTTTTCCTATGATTTTCTATTTTTTTAAAAAAAGAAACCTTGTTGCTAGATTTGTACTTTCTCTACTTACCTATGTACTTGATATGCATATGCTACCAGCCTTACATAACATGTAGCCCTGATATGTTAAGACTGCACATCACAGAATTCCTATTGGGCAGTCAATAGTTAGAACTTTGGAAGTTTTAGGCACAATACAGCCTGGGGAAAACCAGAAGGGGAAAGGCTGATGAGTTCAAATGTACAGTGGGCAAAAAGAAAAGAAGTGCCTAGTATTAGGTATCTCCTTTGGAATGCTGGCAAGACTTTCATATTTTGTTGTATGCACATCCATGTATATTTTTTAAAATAAGGAGAACTATCTGAGGGTACAAGATTAAAAGATAAGTAAAGATTCCTGCTTAACCACAGGCTTTACATCGGGTCATTATTTTAAAATATAAAAGGTAAAGGTTTCCCCTACATCAGAGCTTTCCAAACAGTGTGTCGCCACACCACCCGGAAGCAGCGGATGCGCGCGCGTGCACGGCAGCCGCCATGCGCGCGCGCGCCGCCGCACGCCCCTACCGTGCCGCACGCCCCTACCGTGCCGCCGCCGTGCACGTGTCGCCGCCGCCGTATGTGTCGCCAGCGGCGGCACTTTGGAAAGCCCTGCCCTACATAGTCGTGTCCAACTCTAGGGGCCGGTGCTCATCTCCGTTTGTTAGCCAAAGAGCCAGCGTTGTCCGAAGATGCTTCCACGGTCATGTGGCCAGCATGACGCACGCAGAACGCTGTTACCTACCCACCGAAGTGGTACCTATTCATCTACTTGCATTTGCATGCTTTTGAATTGCTAGGTTGCCAAGAGCTGGGGCAAGTGCGGGAGCTCACTCCTTCACGCGGGGCTAGGGATTCGAACCTCCGAACTTGCGATATTCCGATCGTCAAGCCTGGCATCCTACCCACTGAGCCATCACGCCCCATTTTTTAAAATATAAAACAGTTTAAGATGTACTTATGTACACAATAATTTTATTTATTTATTTTCTATCCCACCTTTATTATTTTTATAAATAACTCAAGGCGGCGAACATACCAAATACCTCCTCCTATTTTGCCCACAACAACCACCCTGTGAGGTGAGTTGGGCTGAGTGTGTGTGACTGGCCCAAGGTCACCCAGCTGGCTTTCATGTCTAAGGCGGGACTAGAACTCTCAGTCTCCTGGTTTCTAGCCTGTTGCCTTAACCACTAGACCAATAATAATCAAATTATGGTTATTCACCTTGATGGCCACACACAGAATTAACTTTTATAAGCAATATCAAAAGAAATGCATTTGCAAAACATATACAGTTCTGTAAATAATATCATTTACTAGAAAACTTGGCCCAGAGATAATGCTACTGTGTCTAATGGTAGAAAATACTGGTATGAAAGGCTTTGAAAAATAATCTCTCTGAGATACACGCTAGCACCTAGTAAAATACTGTAGTCTCCAATAGACGTAAATGAAATTTTCATACTATTTATAAAAGTATTTTATATTTCTATTAAAATGGATTCTAAGTAATTTCAGTTGTGGTCAGTTTAATCCTATCAACTGGTGATCAGTTTAAGTGAATTTACTTATATTTGTGAAACATCCACATTTGACAGCTATTTTTCCTTAGAAGTGTTACATATGATAGCTAACCACAAGCACACATAAAAGTGGATTATATGCTTTGGAGGTGGGGAAATAAGTAGACCTTTGCATTGTAGGTAAACACAGAAATCCACAATGTACTTCAATATATAGAGTCATGCATTGAGTACCACTAAGAACACAGTAACAGCACAACCTTAAACACTGAGATGATCTGAGGGTACAACAGACTTCCTCCCCATTTACTTGATCACACCTGTAAACAAAAGGCATGTCTGGAAATGTCCAAGCATGCGAAGACCAAACACTTACTGGAATTGATATCCAGACTCAGTTTAATGAATCAACTTAATGCCTAAAAACATACCATAGGAATCACCTGAAAGATACCTGATCAGGTCATCCAAGCCACTGACTGATCTGTCCGAAGTTCCCTGCTGGGATCTGCTGCCTTTCCCACATATCTGGAAAACATCCTGTTGCATGAATCTGCTTTGTTTTTAAAAGGGTAGTAGAGAATAAATGATATCACTGGCAGATCCCAGAGAATTGCCCTGTAAAATATTTTAAGACTCCCTATTAAGTTTAAGTACCCAAGTCAGGCCATTTTTAGTTAATAAAACTATTTCTGATTCATCTCTATTAGATTATTTAACAGATGCACTGAATTGAGAACTGAGGTTGACTTACTCTTTTTATTGAGCCTCTCCAGCTTGGTGTTCTTGGTCTATCACAAAGGAATATTTTATTTATTTTTATTTTTATATATATATATATATATATATATATATATATACATACACACACACACACACACACACACACACATATATACATACACATAGATACATATACATATACATACATATATATATATATATATATATATATATATATACACATACATACACACACACACACACACACACACACACACACGCACGCATAGTGGATATAAAAAGTCTACACACCCCTGTTAAAATGCCAGGTTTCTGAGATGTACAAAAATCAGACCAAGATAAATCACTTCAGAATTTTTTCCACCTTTAATATAACATATAAGCTGTACAATTCAATTGAAAAACAAACTGAAATTTTTTAGGGAGAAAAAATAAAAATAAAAAAACTAGAATAACGTGGTTGTATAAGTGTGCACACCCTTAAACTAATACTTTGTTGAAGCACCTTTTGATCTTATGACAGCATTCAGTCTTTTGGGGTAGGAGTCTATCAGCATGGCACTTAGCTTGGGAATCTTTGCCCACTCTTCCTTGCAGAAGCACTCCAAATCTGTCAGATTGCGAGGGCATCTCCTGTGCACAGCCCTCTTCATGTCACCCCACAGATTTTCAACTGGATTCAGGTCTGGGCTCTGGCTGGGCCATTCCAAAACTCTGATCTTCCTCTGGTGAAGCCATTCTTTTGTTGATTGGAGGTATGCTTTGGGGCGTTGTTGTGTTGAAAGGTGAAATTCCTCTTCATCTTCAGCATTTTAGCAGAGGCCTGAAGGTTTTGTGCCAAAATTGACTGATATATGGAACTCTTCATAATTCCCTCCACCTTGACTAAAGCCCCCGTTCCAGCTGAAGAAAAGCAGCCCCAAAGCATAATGCTGCCACCACCATGCTTCATTGTGGGTATGGTGCACTTTTGGGGATGTGCAGTGTTGTTTTTGCTCCAAATATACTGTTCGGAATTATGGCGAAAAACTTCAAAGAAAAACATCCAAGCCTGGCTACATTTTGCAAAAACCTGTATCAAGTCTGACAAAAGCATGTGGGAAAATGTGTTATAGTCTAATGAGACCAAGGTTGAACTTTTTGGCCATAATCCACAATCATCTTTTATCAGACTTAGGTAACACACAAAATCTAGCTACCATGCAAGTAAAACAAAAATTTTGTAAGTGCCCAGGAAGAGGCAATCAGAGAGATAAAATCAAGCCTTCTCTTTGTTTTTATAAAAACCAAATACAGGACCTTGTGGCAAACCATTCCAAACATTCCAGATCCACAAGAGGATGGTTTTAGTTTTCTAGACACATTTAAGGAATTAAAGCTTACCATTATTTTGCAGACAATGCTGTAAGTCTCCTGTTTTCCAGCAAAACTTATTTGTGCCAGACTCTCACTTTTCTGCCATTACATTATCCAGATTCTTGCCCCAAATTATCTGTCTACCAAACTTCTTTATAATGCCATAGAAGCTTCTTTACTTTGGTGTTATCAGCTATGTTCTTAACATAACCATCCATACAATTTTTTGCCAATTTCATCATTATCATTGGCGATCACTTGTAGCCAAGTAAGATTGTCTTCCAAAGGTAAAATTTTAACGGTGGATCCGTAAGTGGCTATAAAGGCCAATTCTGGATCCGCACAACCTCCCACAATGAGGGCATAGGTTTCCAGGTGGGAGACGGTCATGATGAGGGTTTGCCTGACGTGCCTTCCTTTTAGCTCTTTTCTCCTTTTCGCCCTGTACTTGTGCTTCTTCAAAGTCCATAGCGCCATTAATAAAGGATTACCTCCAATTGAAACGCTCATGAGTTAGGGCTTCCCAGTTCTCATTGTTACAGAACTGCTGCTATTACATCAAATTCCTTTAAAGTGATGTCACATAAATCCCCAGTTTACTGCATTTTAAAAGGAAGGAGACTCAGGCTTTCCTTATTAAATCTCTCCAAGGGCAGATATGAAGTAATATAAGGTGCTTTACTACCAGTAAAAAAAACCCTGAAACTAAAAACATTTAAGGGTAACCTTCCTCATTTACAATAACAAACAAAATCGACCCAACTCAAATATTCAAGGAAGTATGAACTAAGAAAAATCATCTGAACAATAGTATTTAGCATTTGGTGGTATTTTTATTTGGTATGTGCTTATACATATTTTCCCCACAACAACAATCCTATGAGAGAATGACTGGCTCAAAGTTACCCAATGAGCTTCCACAGCTGTAGGTGGAACTATTCTCACCATTCCTAGTCCAACACCTTAACAGCTATACCATATCAGAGTGTGATATATAGCTGATTAACCTAGGAACATAATTAAAAGTAATCTTTGCAAAACCTTAATTGAAATATGTACGTTGTCTTTGAATTTGGAGTGCCTTTTTTAAACTGAGGCCTGCATTTTTTCTAGGGGAAGTGACTGTGGCTTGTATACTCACAGTGGGAATAACTTTAATTCAACCCTTCCTTCCTTTCCTCCCTCCCTTCCCTGGCCCCTACAGAAATCACTCATTCATTCCATGCACATATTACAACAATCATCCACATCCGAACATCCATTCATCCTCTCTCAGGCAGGTACAATCTGAGTAAGAAAAAGAATGTGGGGATAGGGTCATTTGAATGAAGAACAAGGAATGTTGGGCAGGCAAATGTGCAAGGATGGCGACCCAACCATAGACTGTAGTGGCTAAAAGGGGTTTTTTCTGTGCCATTCTAGCTACACTGCAATAATGTTCTGCCTCTATGTTTCCATGAATGCATCCTTATCTGGTATTTCTTGTTCTCCTTAAAACAGCCCCCCCCCTTTCTCTTTTTTACTTTTCTCCAGGTTTCATTATCAAACCTCTCTTCCCAAGAAAGAGAAAACACCAGAAGTGGTTGTGGGAAGGCAGGGGGATTCTTGTTTGCCACAGAAGAGTAGTGAGCCAAATCCAACTTGTCAAATGATATGTGTCATTTTTATTTAATTACCTCTACTTCCATCTGGAAAACTGACACTAATCCTTTATTATGTTGTTATTGCAGTATTAAGTTTGCTTGAAATTGTCAGTAACAGAACAGAGTTGCCACTCAATTTACTTGTAATGAAGTAAACAAACAATTACCTAACAATGTTAAAAGCAACACAATTTTAACTTATTAATCAACAAGACTTACTATTTTTAGATTTAAGTATTTCTACCCTCTCCTGGTTATAAATCATCAAAAGTAACACATACATTTAAGATCTGCCACATTATGGTAACTATAAAATATAATACATCAAGCTATACATTATTATTGATAAATCACAACAGCTAGTTTCATACACACTAAACAAAAACATACATTATGATTTAGTGCAATATGAACCTAGCCTACAGTATATGCCAATACCAATGGCAATTACTTAGATATACTATAGTATATACAGTAGTATAACAACTGATTTGTCAGTTTTCTATATATAATTTTAACTTCTTTCTACAACTATAACATGAATTCCTACCTGCTGTAATGTTAAAATTTAGTTCGAACAAATAATGTATGAATATATAGATTAAATTACAATACTAATAGCAAAATGTCATCATGGTACTATTTCATGACCAAGAGATGAGGTCAACCTGTTCTCAAACTATATGTGCCAGTGAAGGACAGACAGCCATTTAATTTTGATCCATTCTTACAGATCCTGGTTTCCTATATATACTCTGTATGGCTATTATGGCAGCCATTTTAATAATATGTCCACCACATGCTTTCAAAATTCCACATGTGCCCTTGGACTAGGAAGGCTGCCTATCTCTGCACTAAACCCTGACTAGTGTCTTTTAAGTATAGAAAAAAACCTTTTTCTAATTGTATATATAATTATGAACTGTCACTTAGGCATCCACAAGAGTATGGGGTATTTTGCAGTAATTTAATAGACATGCTGTGTAAAATTTAAGTTGTCCCAGAAAGTTGACCGCAGACTTATTTGAAGTTTAAATACATGGCCATTATAATTTGCCCCAGTTAAGATGTACAACTCATTTTGAGTGTCAAAGACTATTATCTTCATCTATGCTTAAATGTAAAGATTTTTCCATAAAATGGTAGCTGCATCAGTATTAAGTTTTTTCATGGTTTAATATGTCAAAAAATAAAAAAGGGTGACAACATGATCAACTAGCAAGCCAGACAACCAAATGAAATGTGTGTGCATACTTAATATATACATATACATTTAATTAAAGAACCCCCTGCAAAAAAAATTGTAAGGAAAGAATATTGTCTACAATATAAGTAACATCACATATTTCAAAGAAGGATGGCATTGGTATATTAAAGGTAACCTTTAAACAGTCCAAAGTCAGAGCTTTGATCCCTATGAATAAATTTTTAGAATACCATACTGGCTGTGTTTGTTTGTTTCTTCTGACTCAGACTAGACCCTCTCAAGCTTGTCTCTATCTTTAGCCCTGTAATTTACAAGAGTCTTAGGTCCATAGGCATTAATGACTAGACAACTGCTGAAGTCCTGAACGAAGTCAGAATCTGACCTAAGTAAAGAATAACCTCAGACTTGGTTATTTAAAGCAAGTGAGGGAAAAGTTCCTCATCAGCCTGTTATAGCTTCTGACATCACACTTTTAGAGATGCCTCTTACAGAAATATTCAGTTAAAAGAGAAAAATATTATACTATATAAAACAGTCTTTTCTATACATAGATCACATATAAATGATGCCTCTCTATACATAGAGAAAACTTAAATTATCTCTATTTAAGACTAAAGATAATATTAAGCCGCCTAGAGTCCTCCGTTAGGGAGGGGATAGGCGGGGTATAAATACAATAATAAATAAATAATAAATAAATATTAGAAGTAGCAAGTTTCATTTTTCAACATGAGAAAATGCTTAATATTTTAGATACAATCACTGATATATACAAGTTTCTGAGAGCTCCACTGCATCTCACTTCAAATAAACTGATGAAATACTGTAGCTACTTTGACAGAAAGCATTCACATACTGTACTGTACTGGCATAGAGAATTTGTGACATCTGTTCCCTTGAGGCTCATCTGTCAGGAATGGAATATCTATCTATCTATCTATCTATCTATCTATCTATCACACTTTGACAGGTCAACCTCAGTTTTCCCCCATTCTATACTTCACACTGTTCATATGGGTTGAATGGAGAGATTAAATTCCCAATGTGACAGTAACACGTCTCAATTATTTAGGCTTTTTTAAGACTGAAAGCCACTTCTCATCCTCTCTTCCTTCTACTTTTTTCCACACTATATCAAAATCATGATCCAGAATAGTTAAAAAGTTAAGAGAAGGCTTGATCCTGATTTGTTTGGCTCACTCACGAATAATGACAGTTCCACATTCCAGGAACAGTTTGGAATGTATTTCCTTTCCAACCTGAGTACCTGCTTGAGTAGAAAGGTGGGTATAAATTGAATATCTAAACCTGGTGCCTTTAAGATGTATTTGGACTATAATCTCCATCACCCCAAGTCAGCATCAACCATGTTGAGTGGGGATAATAACAGTTACAGATTAGTGAGAATTTCTTTACTTTCTAGCAAATATTACCATTGGGGACCACAGCAACTATTGGAGTACATACTTGGCTCCATAATCAGGAGGGGACAATCTTGCTCACATTCGCGGATTTCTCAAGATGAAGAACACTATGTTTGGCTGTTCCAGTACCAACACAACAAGGTTGAGAGAACGAGGGATAATAAGGAAAAGCCGAGGAAAAGTTGTGTAAAAACGGGACTTGGGTTGCCTAAACGCTTGAGGAAAAGCACTCATTCGGCCGAAGCTACCCAAGGGGGCTCAGAGGGCACAATCTTGACAGCGGGCTGTGGCAAGCGCGTCGCGGGGAGATTTTGCTCCTCTCCCCAGATAAGGAGACTTTGATAAGGCTTCTCTCGCTCTTTCCACCGCCCGTCCCTCACCATCTTCTGTTGTTCCTCGGTCGAGATCTCTCGCCTTTGCTACACCTCGAGCGGAGACTCGCACCACTTAGAGGACGCCATTAGCATCCACGAGAGTTTCAGAAGCCAAACCCAGCCCAACTCCGGCAGAAAAAGTACACGGAGAGAAGAGGGCGCCCTCCCCACCGTCCGCGTCTTTCCCCCTGCCCGCCTCACCTGCCGAGTTCGCGGCCGGGGCTGAGGGTGTAGCGGGCGTGGAAGGGCTCGGTGAGAAGGGGCGTCTGAATCTCCGTCAGAAGTCCTCCGCGCCTCTGCTGATGAGGCGCTCGGCTACTCCGGGAGGAAGGCGGCGGCGGCGGCTTTTCGTCGGGACTCATAGCCAGTGAAAGTCCAAGAAGGCGACGGCAGCGCCTTCGGCTTCTTTACTCTTTACCTCCCCTCCGCTGCCAAGCCAAAGCACCCGCCTCGCCCCGCGTTTCACCTAGTAATTCGAACCAGCAGCGACGGGCAGGCGGCCGCCGCTCCGAGAGCAGCTGCAGCAGCAGAAAGCCGCGAGCAAAAGCCACGCCCTCCCGCGGACCCCTCCCTCTCTCTCTCTCCCCCTTCTATATATATATGCTGGTACCGTCACAGCTCAACCGCCTTACCTGCGGGGAAGAAAAGGGAGGGACGCGCTGCGAGACGGAGCTGCCGCGAGGCCTCCCGGCGAGCCGGAACCGCTCCGACTCGGCCGGCGGGCGGGCGGCGCCATCTGGCGATGTAGCGCCAACAAATTCGGCGTCCGCCGCGGGGCGAGAGCTCTGTGCAAAACAGGCAGCTCACCCGCGTGGAAGACTGAACTACCGCACACGCACGTTTGCAAAAACGCAACTAATCTTCAAACGGGGAGGAACTCTCGGAGAAAACGATCCAAAATCCAACTCCTGAAGATTGAGCATGCTCCTAAGAGAATGCCATTGGAAACAAAGGAAATAGATTACGGCGAAAGGGGACTGCAGCATTTTCTTGCAAGTCCGGATGTAGTATGTCATTTGTAATGGCAGATACACAACATTTTAAAAAAAAGTTATATGCAACTAAGGTAGTTAGAGGGCTGGATATGGGTCATCAGGCAGAATTTAGTGCTTTTGCACTATATAAGAAACTACGCTTAGTGTTAGTAAAGAGGTAAGGATTTTTTTTATTTATTTGAGTTTGACTCTTGGTAACTAGGTGGATAGGGGACGTAGTGGCTCAGCGGGTAACACGCCAGGCTTGTCAATGCAAGTTCAGAGGTTCGAATCCCTAGTCCCGCGTGACCGAGTCTAGCAATTCGAAAGCTACCGGCTAACAAACGGAAATGAGCACCGGCCCGGAGAGTTGGACACGACTGCACAAATGTGTGTGTGTGTGTGGGGGGGGACTTTTACCTTTACCTTAACTAGGTGGATATGTCCATGTCGTCGTCTTGACCGTATACGAAAATGATTTGCCTCTTCAATAATTTTTTTTCCGAAGTTCCCAGACTTCTGCAGCCCTGTCAACTCCTAAGGGCATCCCATCCATTTATTCATCAAATCTGACCTACTGTACAGTATTTAGCTTTTTTGGATCAGTCAAGGTTGCTAAGTGCAGTCACCTGTTGAGGCATGTTGAGCATTAAACTATGGGTTAAAGATGTGACCATGGGTGCTGAATCACAAGAAATTGCTACTGTCCAAACTTCATTGTCTCACTGTCAAGCTCTGCTTTCTGTTACTTAATTTTACAAGGAGACAAAAAAGTAAGGAGGCCAATTCAAATTTAGTACCCCTCCAGTGGGGTGGGGGAAAGTTAATCCTATTTTCCCTGTTGTTGTTTTCTTCTCTTTCTCCAGAACATTCTTCCTGCACCTGGGTGTATTGTTAAAACCAAAATAGTGGAATGGCTTTACTTTGTTCCTGTAAACCACTTAATTTCTCTGGAAGATCAATAGCTGCTCAGTCATGAACTCTCCATTAATCCTAATTTGCAAGACACACAGAGCTGTGGCCAGACTAGATAGCTCATAAGAGTGGGGTGATGGTATAGCATGTCATGCTTAGTCAGTGGCCTTTAGGAGGTAGCTTAATCCTATCTCAAAGAATGGATGTTGTGAAAAGAATATGCTACATTGCATATGATGACAGGTTGCATTATAAAAGGTTAGTTATCTGTAGCATAAGATTTATGGCACAGTGGATAGGAACAGCATGAATCAACCCTGCCTAACTTTTGAGATCCACCAGGTTTGGCTAAGTGCTGCCATCCTAGTAGGCTATACTTTGGACTACATGTCCCACAATTCCTTGCCATTGGTCATGCCTGCTGAGGTTGATGGAAGTTGATTGTCAATCCCCGAGTTAGGCTGGATTTGTACATTCTGTGTGCCTTTGATTTCTACTCGGCTTAAACATTTGGTGCAAAACCATACCAGTGTCACAGAGGCATTTCTTTCACACATTGAATTTTCCTTCTGTGGCACATTTGCTATTTTTTAGAGGAACTGCTTCAATGCCAGAGGACAAATACACAATTTTCCATTGTGTTGGTGGTGTAGTGCTTTGACTGGTCAACAAAGCAGAGAGATGATTGTATTATTTTAAAATCTATGGGTAGAGAGTGTTTTTTTTTCTTCTATGCAAAGCTGTCCAGTAGCAAATTCCTTGTTGTTGCTGTAATTCTTACCTTTTCTTCACTCCAGATAATTGCTGGCATTTGGAGATGGAAATTGTGCTAAATTATTCTGGTTAAGAATCGGGGATTTAAGATCATCAATATCTGCAAGGGTTGGATAACTTACCATCTATGATCTGTTCCTAACATCACCTGGTCACTTAATACCATGCTTTGTGAATCAAAATACCCGCCACAATCGTAAATGCATGTGTTTGGGATGGCCCTTAATATATATTTGAAATGACACTTATGTGGCAGAATTCAAGTATTAATTATCTGCAAAGCTTCCTGCATTCAAGAATTCAATTTTGAAAAAACACAATACCTGAAACACTTTTGTATGTTACTTTGAGATCAGTGATTGGAGAAGGATTTCCTTCCTTGAAACCCACCCAAACATTAGATCAGGGCTTTCCAAAGTGCCGCCGCTGGCGACACACCATGCGGGCGCGCACGGCAGCGGTGCGGGGGGGGCGTGCAGCGGCACGCACGTGGACAGTGGCGGCGGCAGCCTCCGCTAAAACGTGGAAGCACTGATCCCGCGCCACTGTTGCCGCCGCCACCACCGTGCACGCGCGCGCCGCTTCCGGGCAGTGTGGCGATACACCACGCTGTGTGTGGCGACACACTTTTGTGTGGTGACACACAGTTTGGAAAGCTCTGCATTAGATGATCCTTCCTGGGGCAGAAATTGGCACACTAAAAACTGACTGAAGCTATGTAGGTATGATTCAGATTCTGGACAGGGAGTTCTTGAACTAGAAAATTGGGGAAGCTTTTACTTGCATATTCATGTCTTCCTATTGGACTTTGTGTCATGATTTTCAACCATATGCCTCATTAAAGTTATTCTAATTAATTGATTCTGGCAGTTCATTTCATATACTTGTCTGTACATTTTATCCCTCTGATACACTGAGACACATCCCATCCTTTGCTGTAGCTTTGATATTTCTCTGAATGCATTAAGTAATAAGAATCCTATACCTAATTGTGACATGGCCTTGCAAATTAGATACTTTTTAAAAAAAATCACAGTAGGCCTGATCCATACTTCTTTTGCCCCTTACTGAAGTCCTACCAAAATATTACTTCTTATTCATAAAATGTACTGAATATGCTGTCTCTTTATATTAAAGAAGTATATTCTATTAGCTGTACCGGCAGGTACATATCATCAAGTAGTATAGGTAAGATAAGAAAAATATCTATTTGGAGGGCACAGAATAGGCTTCATTCAGAGAATAAACCACAGAAAAGAAATTTATAACCACACCACTTGATGCCATAACAAAGAGATTTTATTGACATTCTTTTACAGTGATATGATTGAATAGAAAGCACAGCCTGAGTATTGTGACATTTTCCTGTCAATAGAAGCAAAATCAGCCCACTAAGGAGGACCTTTCCTGCCACTGACTTTTATGAAGTCTTTACTGAAACCATAATAGACTTTTGGTTTTAGATCAAACGGAAGCTGCAGGGGATTTAGCAAATACTTCAGTATTGACACTATCTGCTATCTACATCTGTTGTCTGAATTGAACGAACAATGACATACTATGGGAAAGGAACAATATAACTTTTTGGATCTTGGAAAAGCCATCCCAGATTTGTGGCATGTTGCAGTCAATTTTTAATCACGGAGTAGTGCAAAAATAGTAACTGTAAAAAGCACCATCTTTATAATATAAAGGCTTAGTAGGGTATGTTAGACTAAATGAGGTGGATCTTTGCTGAGAATTCCTTCCTGAGACAGTCTCATGGTTGAAGTTAATGACAGTAGTCCATGGACTGCAATAGGATTTACTTCAGAACAGATACATTTTACTTAAATTAAACAAGGAACCCCATTTTGTTTGGTGAAGTGGGAGTATCTTCTAACAACAAGACTTATCCGAATACGGAAAAAAAACTTACTGATTTCAGTAGAATTTATTGCCAAATTATTGTGCTTAAGACCTTAGATTTATGTGTGTGGGTGTGTGATCTTTAACACATTTGCTTAGAAACATTAATATTTTTAGGAGTAAATAATTAGTTTCACTTTGAAGTGATGCCATTTTTGTGTGTGTGATGAAACCTCCCGAAAAAACTCCGTATTTAATCCCCATGTCATAATTCCTTGGCACTTGACTCAACTCAGCCATCCGGTTTCCTGGCACTGAAATCCTGCAGAAGCCGTGACTGTGTGGTTCAACATTTGGTGAATCCGCTTTTGTGGCTCAAAATACCATTTCAACAGTGCCCAAGAAACAAAGTCTCAGTAATATGTAATCATGGCTAAAATGAATACAGCTTGGGTGTA
This sequence comes from Charina bottae, assembly GCA_023362775.1. Lineage (NCBI taxonomy): Eukaryota > Metazoa > Chordata > Lepidosauria > Squamata > Charinaidae > Charina > Charina bottae. The sequence goes on from JALMGJ010000007.1 coordinate 7,735,784, forward strand.
TAAACTGTGCACGGCAAATAAGAATTACAGCAGACTGAAAACAATCTTTTCAATTCCGATAAAGTCAAGTAGAAATTCTCACGTTTTGACATTCGAAAAGGCTTTGATCAAAGTAATATGTTGAGTGATGTCCTGACAAGTTATATATTTTTCCTGGTGTGTCACTCATTTCCATGTACTTTGAGTTGTGTGGAATCCACTCCCTCATTTTCTGACCAATTTATAGGACAACAACGGGGCAGGAAAGATCAGTTAGATTGGCTTCAGTTTCACATTGGACCAAAATGAGTATTCTCTAAAATAAATGTGTTATCTTCCACAAAAAAGTACTGTCTCAAGACGGAACTCTTCTTTTACTATTTATGGACCTGTACAATAGATAACAAGACAATTTAATATGGCATTACATTCCCCAAAAATAATAAATTAGTGAAATAAGTAATTTATAATACTGCAATGGTATGAAAAGGATGAAAAATTGTTTTGCCCAGGTGGCATGAGGAATAAATAGTATGACATATTTCCAACATTCCTTTTGCCTGACAACACTAGTAACATTCAGAGGGCCAAATCTGCAACTTTTATTTCAGTTCCTAGAACATGGCTGGCATCTGAACCAAAGTCTTTAGCGGGAATTTACGACTATGTCTCTCTTCAGATGCCTTCACAGCATATACAAATCTTCTACCATACTACAAAAAATACTTTTAATTTTTAATAAAATATACCTCTTAAAGATATTAAAAATTTTAACTATACACTTTTGTAAAGCATGGAATTTGCTTTTAAGTTAGATAGCTCTTGTATAGTGTTATACCTGGAACTAACCAGTTAGATACTTGTGCCTTGGCTAGTTTACTTGTGTTCGTTATTTTTTTCAGATGACACCCTATTTTTAATACCATAAATATGCTTGTGTAGCAACACTGGATTCAATCTTGCACACCAAAAATCATGCTTTAGATGTAGTAATTTATTTATGTATTTTATTTATTTTCTATCTCATTATTATTATTTTTTATAAATAACTCAGGGGGGCGAACATACCAAATACTCCTTCCTCCTCCTATTTTCCCCACAACAACAAACCTGTGAGGTGAGTTGGGCTGAGAGAGAGTGACTGGCCCAAAGTCGCCCAGCCGGCTTTCATGCCTAAGGCAGGACTAGAACTCTCAGTCTCCTGGTTTCTAGCCCGTTGCCTTAACCACTAGACCAATCTTGGGGGGATTTCAGCAGGGGACCTACCGTGTGACTTACAGTCATACTGGGCTTCCTGTTTGTTCAATGAATTTGCAAAGAAGTTCCCTTGAATCAAACAGAGAGAGTGTGCCAAATATATTTTGTAGTATGCTTAAGTCTTCAGTATAATCTTTCTGCAGCATAACACATACTATATATGTGGTTGAAAAAACATCTTAATAAATACAAGTGGTATCAAAAGTTATTTTTTTCCAATTGATGGCAATTGTTTTAACAAAATATGATAATTCTATCTAAATTGCTAGAGTGATTTCTTTAATGTAGTTTTAAGCTAAAATTACTTTGGGGGAATAAGTTCACTGAACCTGCTCGTCTGAAGTATTTCTTTAAAAATTAAATTGCATTTCTTCATTCTTACAGAATATGTAACACAACACCAAAGACTAAACAGATATTTACAAGACACTTTTCTTTTGGAGTGGAAAGTTGTCCATCAGGAAAAATAAAGTTTTTTTAGCCTTAATAAAAGGCATTCACACATACAAGCTGCCTGTATCCATCCTTCATATGCCTGTTTGAACCAGTAGTGTCAGGTCCCATGTGGCATTGCAAATGACTTTTTTTGTGTTGTATTTTTTCTTTTTTGAAATATGTACAAAATATACCTCAAATTAAGATTTGCTAAAAACAAAATCATGACCTAATTAAGGCATGATCCTGCCACAATAAGCATGTTTATGTTTCCCTGGTTTTAAAAGGACAATGCTGAACATGTGGTTAAAATCTTTTGTCAATTAAATACAGAATCAACATTCTAAATTTTGGCTGGATTGTGCTAATCCATTTTTAAATTTTCCCCTTATTTGAATCAGGGACCAACTTGTTTACTAGCTGCAAGTTTGCTTTTCTAAATAAAATAGTTTTTCTCACATTATCATTATGTGAGGAAACACCATAGCTACAGTATATTCATTGGTATTCCTTTGGGCTCTTCGCTAGTTCCTTGATCCCAGGAAAGAGCAAACTTTGCTCGCAAGCTCCATCTTCTTTTATTATCCTTGCCTTTCATATGTTCTTCTCAAGAGTAAGCTTTAGATATTTTCCATTCTTATCATAAGAAAAAATGAGAATCAAGATCAGCTTGTGATCATACCTTATGTTCAATTTCCAGGGCAAAATCACAAGTGAATAGCTCTTTGTTCAAATATAGCATTTTATTGGCCATTGTTTATTATTATTATTATTTATTTTAAATTTATTATAGCTGCCCACTCCCATAGACTCTGGGTGGCTTTCTTCCTGTGATAATTTCATCACGTACACAATCACTTGTGTCTTACTGAATTTTTAAAGATATGCACTGGAGAAGTGTGAACTACTTTTAGTAAAGACAAAACAGTATATATATTCAATTCGATTGGAAAGACAAAAGAGTACATATCCATCCTTACTTGGAAATAAAACTCATTGAGTTCAATGAATTTCATCCCCAATGTATGCTTCAACTTTATTCTCAAATTATGTTTCAAAAATTTCTGCAGCAGCAGTGAACAAAAAGAGAAATATTATTTTAAATCTGATTTTTTTTCCAGTGACTTTAGTGATAGAAAATGAAGCCCAAAATCTTTAACCATCTGTTGTTTCACCTGGGTACAGAGGAGTAGACTCTTCAATACACCCCAAAAATTGCTACACTGGCCACTGGAGCTTTATCAGAGTTCAGTTGTTTAGGTAATAGATCTGAAGATTATCCTCTTATTCAAATTATTTCAACTCAATCATCCTCTGCAGCTTCATATATAATATAGTTAGGCTTAATTGTTTTATACAGAACTAATTCTGTGATATTTGAGATCAAAGAGAAATGAAACAAAGCCACTCATTATAGTTTCAATAATGGCTTCCAATACATAGTGCAGGATTGTCTATATTTCTTTTCTGTTAGGAAACGGAACATCAAAAAACAAAGAATTGATAAGCAGAATGAGAAGATACAAAGAAACATAATATTTGTCCTGTTATTTTTTGTTATATACAATAATTAAAGTGGTGCTGTCTGTTACGCTAGGTAATAAGACATCCTTGAGTCCCCCAAATAAGTGTTTATTTCAATAAGAATTAGCTCTTGTTTATACCTCAATAGATCTGTAAGTATTTCAATTATAGCATTTAACAGTTATTAATAATCATTGACATATTCTGCATTGCACTGCAGGTTAGTTTTGTTGCTTTGAATAACTTATCTGCACCACATGTCTGGCCCAATTCCAACTGATATAGCTCATTTGAATTATGAGTTGTATGATATGTACAAAAAAATCAAGGACAAATGAACGAGGCCCTTGACCAACTTCCAATGGTGAAGACTTAATACAATTAAGATGCAACCTACAATTAAGATGCAAAGGATGAACATATAGCTTGGAATGCTTGATGAATGTTCTTTTTTAATTAACATAGATGGAAGTAAACATTTATTAACATTTGGTCAAGTGTAGCATAACTTGCATTTGTATTTTCATTGTTACTAATGGAGGTATGTGTAGATACACGGAGACCTTGTTTTCATATTGCATACAGGGTAGTTGTCCATTGGGAATTAAAGATGAAAAGCATGAAGGTTAGTTCTTAAAGGAAGGCTGTTCTTCATGCACAGCTTTTATTTCTCTTGTCTTTTCCACCAGAAATAAAAATACTGAAAATCAAATTCATATGGCAGCAGGAGGGAATGATGTCGTTGACAAGGAAATGATTGAAAACCTGGTTTTTCTCATTCAAGTCCAAAGGTACTAGTTTCTTCAACAGCTGTCAACAGCTTTTCATACAGCATAGAATATGATGGGTAGGGTGGAAGATCCAGGCGATTGAAACATGTATGGGCCCTGCAAAATGAAAATAATATGCATAGCTTTAAAAATAGCGTCTTTGTCACAAATATTCAACAACTTGCATTATTGAGCCAATTAAACCTGTAAATAGAGCTGAAACCTCATATTTGGGAAGAATGTTGTGTTTGTCATTGGTGTGTAAATTAGCAATGGGAAGAAAAGGATATTTCCTTAATCAGAATCCTGTGCACAATTTTCTTTCCCTCCAGGTTTTCCCTTAGTCACAATTTCCCATGTGAACTGTAAACACATTCCCACAACTAGCAGGAAAGACTGGAAAGGAAAAATGTCAATATAGGGCAATAATTAGGCACTTTCCTTTTAAGCTGTAATCATAGTGCTTATCAGAAGGTTGACAGAACTGCATTTGCAACTATAATGTAGTTCTGGACTCAGTTATCTCCTAATTCAAATATTCAGAAGGCATTCTTACTTCTCCAAATGGCAAGATGTATAAAATGTAAAATGGGCCTCTTTGGTGACTTTTGCCATTTTGTATAATTCCTTAAGAGCCGAAGGCTAGCATGTAAGAAAACTTTTTTTTTTTAATTACTAAGACCAGAGCTAAATCGGAAGTTGACTATTCTATGCTTTATCTTTTTTCTTTTTTTCTTTATTTTTCTATACACTTTTACTTCTTTCTTTGATTTGTATTTCTATTTCTTTTTTATTTTCACCCTTTTAACTATGTATATTTAAAACTTTAATAAAATTTGGAAGAAAAAAAAAAGAGCCGAAGGCCATCTAAACTGACTCTTGATTCTCAGTGTAATACAAAAGATTTGGATGTTTTCCTTTGATTGTTCGTTTTTATTTATTTAGTTTTGGTTTTCACGCTTCTAATTGATGGATTTTCAAGTGCATTTATTGTATGTTTTAAGTATGGTTTAAAAGGTAGATACATTTTTGTTTAATTATTTTATTAACTTCCTTAGTTCTTGTTACATTAAAAAAGAACAAAAATATTTTAAATAAACAAGGAAAAAAATCCAAGCTCATTCCAATTATAATTCTCTTTGGATATGGAAGCACTAGGGAATCTTTTATTTACAAATATACAACTTAAGTAAACCATGAGGATAGGCAAACAGGCACCCTTAAAAGGTAGCTGTTCCATAAATCTGCTTAAATACCCAAAGATAAATCCTTCACCCCAAGGTTTATCCCTTCTCAGACACCGCATAAATCCCTTTCTTCCCTTTTGCCTCTAGAGGTTAAAACAATTAATATCCAACTTCTTTCCAATGGGGACACCATCCCAGAAGTCATCAGTAGAGGGATATAATTTCCTACCACCAACATTTGTAAGGATACACCTCCTCTCTTCACTCTCTTCATTTTAATATGGGCCACATAATATAGATGTTTGTTTTTTAGATTTATACCACCTTTTGTCCAGGAGCACATTTTCTATGGGAGATTAGGCTGGGAGTGAGTGACTGGCCCAAAGCAGTAAGAGTGAGCTTTTATAACTGAGGGTGGACTTGAACCTGGATTTTCCAGGTTCTAGTCCAACATCTTAACACCTAGAATTGGAGAGGCCCATAGGTTTATTTTCCATTTGAGACAAGCATTAAAAATATATGTCGGCCTCTGGGCTCAGGAAACTGCACTGGTATGTATATTCAGGTAAAACCTCGACATGAAGCCATCATAAATAAGATAGCAAACCTACAACAAGTTTCAGTTCAGGTATCAGAAAATAAATAGATGCTTCCATTGCTCAGCAACAAATGTAGGAAAGAGTCCCACATTTAGAAGATGAAGATAATTTAGCAAACACTTTAAAAATAGCTTAACTTAGATCATATATTTTTGTTAGGAGAACAATGCAAGTTGAGCAGAAAGCAGCATTATCATTTTATTTCTTGACCAAATGCATGAAGCCTCTCTTTAAAAGCTCTTTTTAAAATTTCTCTCTGGAAAATTAATTACAGTGTATTTTTTCAAGGAATTCCATGCTATTTGTAAAGTGGCAGATTGAAGCTGAATATTAATCAAATCAAATCAGTTTATTACAGCCATAAGGCCAGATACAGTAAAATATCTAATAGGAGAACTGTTACATACATCTATATACGTAGCAGAAAAACAATGAGTATAATAGGATCTAAAAATAAATAAGAACATATATAATAAAATAAAAATAAAAATGCAGGTAGTCCTCGCCTACTGACCCTAATTGGTCATTAGGTGAAACATCACGTGACTGCACCGCTTAGCGATGGCAGTTCTGGCAGTCCCGGTTGTGGTCATTAAGCAAGGACCACACCATTGTTAATTGAGGACCTCATGCTTCTCCTGCCCTGCCATGCTCGCCTTCTCTTCAACTCCCCCCACCCACCTATCTCCCCCCATCTCAGTGCACTGTGTGGTCATAAATGTGGGTGGGCTGCCAAGTGCCCAAATTTTGATAATGTGACTACGGGGGCACTGCAACAGCTGTAACTTCGAGGACCAGCTGTAATTACCATTTGTTCAGTGTTGTAACTTAATTAATGGTGCAATGTATTATACAAATGGTAGCACAAAACTAGGCGACTTGGGAGGATATTTTTGAGCCTTTGTCCAAAAGAAGTAGAAACCATACTCCCTGCCTGGAAATTTCTTCAAGATCAGATAAATGAAGGTTTGTCTAGAGTCCTTATATAGGGAGCAGCATAGTACCGCACGGCTTAGAGTTTCTATTGAGGCATCACCACATGGACATAACTGGAGAGACATAGGAGTACTCTCAAAATGTCCAAAAAGGACTGCTGAGGGCAATGTGTCCAGCCTGGCTAAAGTGAAAGCCTTACAAAATTTCAAAATTGTGATGGATGATAAATAAGAGGCTGGAGCAAACCCTTTCAGAAGAATATGATAAATAATGGTGTGCGGCACCTTACTTAAATATGTTCTAGCATTGTCAAAATATGCTCAAAAATGGAAGGAAGAAAACATCCCGTCAATAGAAGAGTGGATGATCAAGATATTAGACCTCGCACAAATGGCAAAGCTAACAGACTTACTAAGAAACAAAAATATGAATGAATTTTAAAAAGATTGGCAACCTCTTATAGAACACATTGAGATGACACAAAAAGATAAAGTTATGTATATGGGATTTAGTGATTAAATATTAATGTAAATAGAAATGGGGGAAATTATGTAAATAAGACGAGGATATATATATTATATTCATAAATACAGTATATAATCACAGTTAAGAAAGACGGAAACCCAATTTTAGAATGTTTTGTTGTATGATTGGTATTTGTAATTTTATGTTATATATGTTACATATGTATTATGTTATGTAATGTTTTTAACAATAAGATGAAATAAAGATTATATATATATATATAAAAAGAAACATTCTATAGAAAGGAAATGAAAATCAGGGCCGCAACTAGGGGGAGGCAAGCGGGGCATGTGCCCCAGCCGCCGCACTGGGGGGTGTGCCAAAATGACACCCGGGGGGCACCAAAATGACAAAATAACCCATGGGGGCGCGCGGAATCCATGTTTGCCCCGGGTGACACAGACCCTAGTTCCATCCCTGATGATGATAAGCAGAAATGGTTAACTTATGGTGATGTACTGGATTTTTCATGGGGGAAATTAAAGTTAAAATCAAGAGAAGATTTGTTATCTGAAGGATATATTTGTCAATGGTTTTCATATACTCACTTACTAGAAAGGTTTAAACTAGACAAGATGATTTTTGATTTTGAACGTGATAAAACTGAATTTGAAGTTGAACTTTGTACAAATGATGAAGATATTATTGCTAAGGTGTATAAACTCTTATTGAAGTTAGAAACAGAAGATAAACAAGTTAAAAACTGTATGATAAAATGGGCAAAAAAAATTGGGCATAGTACAGTACATATATGGAACAGTGGGAGAACATGTGGATGAAAGGATTGAAATTTACATTATGTTATAATCTTAAAGAAAATTTCTATAAAATGATGTACCATTGGTATTTGTCACCAGATAAATTGTCAAAACTGTATAAAGGGATCTCAAATGTATGTTGGAAATGTGCACAACAAGAGGGGACTTTTTATCATGTGGAGGCCTTGGTGCTCTCTGAGCCTTGTTGTTTCCTTGCAGAGGTTTCATTGCCAGGCTGGAGAAATTTGCAGGTAGGCAAACCTCCACCAAAGAACAGCTGTTCTTTCTGCATGAATGCCTATAAACAGAGAGCAAGTCCCACTCCCTTTTCACACTGAAGATGTTGCCTAGCCTGGCAATTAAACGTCTGCAAGAAAACAACAAGGCTCAGAGAGCACCATGGACTCCACAGTTCAACCCTGAGCTACAAATATTCTCTTCAATTTGTACTTTTTATCATCTTTGGTGGACTTGTAAGAAAGTTAAAAAATTTTGGGATCAAATATGCATTTTAATCCAGAAGATTTTAAAGACTAATTTACAACTGAAACCAGAGACTTTTCTTTTGGGACTGATGGATTTTTGTTGTTTATTCGTTCAGTCACTTCCGACTCTTCGTGACTTCATGGACCAGCCCACGCCAGAGCTTCCTGTCGGCCGTCGCCATCCCCAGCTCCCCCACAGTCGAGTCCATCACCTCCAGAATATCATCCATCCATCTTGCCCTTGGTCGGCCCCTCTTCCTTTTGCCTTCCACTTTCCCTAGCATCAGCTTCTTCTCCAGGGTATCCTGTCTTCTCATTATGTGGCCAAAGTACTTCAGTTTTACCTTTAATATCATTCCCTCAAGTGAGCAGTCTGGCTTTATTTCCTGGAGTATGGACTGGTTTGATCTTCTTGCAGTCCAAGGAACTCTCAGAATTTTCCTCCAACACCACAGTTCAAAAGCATCTATCTTCCTTCGCTCAACCTTCCTTATGGTCCAGCTCTCGCAGCCATAGGTTACTACAGGGAATACCATTGCTTTAACTATGCGGACCTTTGTTGTCAGTGTGATGTCTCTGCTCTTAACTATTTTATCAAGATTTGCCATTGCTCTCCTCCCAAGAAGTAGACGTCTTCTGATTTCCTGGCTGCAGTCAGCGTCTGCAGTAATCTCTGTGCCTAGAAATACAAAGTCTGTCACTGCCTCCACTTTTTCTCCATTTATTTGCCAGTTATCAATCAAGCTGGTTGCCATAATCTTGTTTTTTTTGAGGTTTAACTGAAACCCAGCTTTTGCACTTTCTTCTTTCACCTTCGTCATAAGGCTCCTTGCTTTCAGCCATCTAAGTGGTATCATCTGCATATCTGAGATTGTTAATGTTTCTTCCAGCGATTTTAACTCCAGCCTTGGATTCCTCAAGCCCAGCACGTCGCATGATGTGTTCTGAGTACAGGTTGAATAGGTAGGGTGAGAGTATACAACCCTGCGGTACTCCTTTCCCAATCTTAAACCAGTCTGTTGTTCCGTGGTCTGTTCTTACCATTGCTACTTGGCCGTTATACCTTACAAATTCCTCAGGAGGCAGACAAGATGATTTGGTATCCCCATACCTCCAAGAACTTGCCACAATTTGTTATGATCCACACAGTCAAAGGCTTTAGAATAGTCAATAAAACAGAAATAGATGTTTTTCTGAAATTCCCTGGCTTTCTCCATTATCCAGCGGATATTGGCAATTTGGTCTCTAGTTCCTCTGCCTTTTCTAAACCCAGCTTGTACATCTGGCAATTCTCGCTCCATGAATTGCTGGAGTCTACCTTGCAAGATCTTGGCGTGTGAAATAAGTGCCACTGTTCGATAGTTTGAACATTCTTTAGTGCTTCCCTTTTTTGGTATGGGGATATAAGTTGATTTTTTCCAATCTGATGGCCATTCTTGTGTTTTCCAAATTTGCTGGCATATGGCATGCATCACCTTGACAGCATCATCTTGCAAGATTTTAAACAGTTCAGCTGGGATACCGTCGTCTCCTGCTGCCTTGTTATTAGCAATGCTTCTTAACGCCCATTCAGCCTCACTCTTCAGGATGTCTGGCTCTAACTCACTGACCACACCGTCAAAGCTATCCCCGATATTATTATCCTTCCTGTACAGATCTTCTGTATATTCTTGCCACCTTTTCTTGATCTCTTCTGCTTCTGTTAGGTTCTTGCCATCTTTGTTTTTGATCATACCCATTTTTGCCTGGAATTTACCTCCGATGTTTCTAATTTTCTGGAAGAGGTCTCTTGTCCTTCCTATTCTATTGTCTTCTTCCACTTCCACGCACTGCTTGTTTAAAAATAATTCCTTATCTCTTCTGGCTAACCTCTGGAATTTTGCATTTAATTGGGCATATCTCCCCCTATCATTGTTGCCTGATGGATAAGCAATTAGAAAGAGTTCATGGTACTTTATTTCTATATATGGTAACAGTGGCAAGGTTTCTATATGCACAGAGGTGGAAAGAGGTGACATCACCTACTGTGGAAGAATGGATGGTGAAGTTGATGGAGTTAGCAGAGTTGGCAAAACTGACAGCCTTGATTAGGGAAAAGACATTGTCAAATTTTATTGCTACCTAGCAGCCTCTTCTAAACTTTTTGCGTGAAACTGAAAAAAATGAAATTGTGATACTTAGAATTTATGATTAGATAAACAACGGACAGTAGAAATAATGGAAAATATTTGGTAAATTTAGAGTAAGAGCTTGATGTAATTGTATACCTATGTCTGTAACAAAGAAGATCAGGAGTCAATTCTTTTTCTTCTGTTTCTTTTTCTAGCTTTTCTAACTTTTTTCTTTCCTGCATCTTTGATGCTTTCACTTTTTCTTTACTTTGTTCTTCTTTTTACTTTAATCTTTGTTTTTATGTTTGTATTTTAAATTTTTTAATAAAGTTTTTTTTAAAAAAGAAATTAATTCATACCCAGACATGAACGATGGAGTATCATTTCAAAATCAAGCATACCTGGGGAGTGATGTTATTTTACCCCATTTCTCTATACAGAAGCGCCGTAGCCCATTGCTCCCTCGAAGGGCTGCAAAGCCTTCATAAGGGACGCTAGATGTTCCAGTAACAAACTGCAGCAACCGTAGTCTTTGCTCATTGTTGAACCTCTCTACTGCTGCCCAGAACCATCGTATTACTATGTGGCCATCATGGTAACCTAAAAGAGAAAGTGGGTAAAAAACAAATGCATTAGAACCAGGTAAAGAAGACACAATTGGATATGAAGATGAACCAAGCATTATATTTTGCTTTATCTAACCAGTGTATGGGTTTTAGGATTTTTTAAGATTAAGAAACAGGTGACTGAAGTTTTCAGCTAAAGAAACTACACAGCTGTTCAGGTTCACATATATCTATTTACATGCAGGTACATGTCACAAACAACTCATCTGTGTCTCTTCCTCATTCCTTTCTTTCCTAGCCATCTTGAGTATAGTCAGTGGGTCAAAAGGGAAACCTGTAAGATTTTTTCTTTCTTCCTCACTACAGATAGCAAAATTTCAATTATTTGTTTCTAGCTGGTTAGACAGTAACACTGTCATGTCCACAGCTGTCCAAAACACTGCAATGGTCCCTATAGTTCCACTTTCAAGACTGCAGAGAGCATTCCCATATATTAAGGTAACATTTTCCTCATCAGTTGGTCTCCAAGGCACCCTGTGTATCAGCAGAAGAATCCTTGCACTCAGAATACAGGATTCTGAGATGACTTCTCGAATGCATACTTGAGTATTTTCCATGTCTTGTGATATCCAGTATCATCTGCTGTTCTATTACTAATTTTCAAGGGATTATCAAGAATTCAGACAGTAAGTTCCTCTTACTGGTGAGCTCAAGCAGAGCCATCTATCAAGGATGCTTTAATTTGGAATCCTGAAGTGAGGTAGAGGGTTGAACTCAACAATCTAAATGGCTGCTTCCAACTCTATGACTTTATAAGGTCAAGCAATCATCCAAGAAAGGGTGCTGGCATTACTAATCTTACACTGATCAGTTTCCATCAGTAAAAGGACTTAATGAAATGAAAAATGGTAAGGAAGAATAATTGCAATGTTTACCACCCCGATATTCTGTGTTATTGCGCCAATCGTTAAGGTCGATTTCAGCAGTGCCAGCAATAACCAATTCCAGCTCTCTAGCATCAAAAACGGAGACAAGCCTTGAGTCTACGACCTGAAAAATAAAGTACACATTTTAGCAATAAATACAGAAATGTCAAAAGATTCGATATTTTACACAAGTTAGGTATATTTGCGGATATCTGAAAACTGGTTTCTAATTATTAGAGATTTGAATGAAATTCTTCCCATGTAAGGAGGTTTCTTTTAACATGTGTTAACTCTATTTGCTTGCATACTTTTGATCTGCAGATTTTACCAATAATATTATCAACTCACCATTCTCTGCCATTGACACATCAAGAAATGATTATACTGATCAGTTACTGCTCAATAAAACGTATTAGGTTTTTTGACACAAAAATGCTGATTATTTTAAATATTATGTCAGTAGAAGAGAACAGTAGAAGAGAGAATAGAGAGCCAGTCTGGTGTAGTGGTTAAGGCACCAGGCTAGAAACTGGGAGACTGTGAGTTCTAGTCCTGCCATAGGCACGAAGCCAGCTGGGTGACCTTGGGCCAGTCACTCTCTCTCAGTCTTAGGAAGCAGGCAATGGCAAATCAGTTCTGAAAAACCTTGTCAAGAAAACTGCAGGGACTTGTCCAGGCAGTCGCCAGGAGTCAATAAGTGACTCAAAGGCATACACAAACACACACACACACACACACACACACAAAAGAAAGAAAAAGAAAAAGAGAATTGCAATATTCATCTGGACACCAGTAAATTGTAAGGATCTTTTGACATGAAAGGGATGTTTAAACAAGAAAGAGATGTTTAAACAAGAACAGGGCACATTTCAAACATAAAACCTAAATAACTCAAAATCTCATTCTCCCAAACCTGTAATTTAAATTCTACCATACACAAATATCCCCTCCAATAAGTTAGATACAAAAACCTTGAGTAATATATTTCTTGTTGTCAAATGCATTAGCATTTTTATAAATAATACAGAAGTATAGACACATCTTTTAAGCTCACAATTGTAACCGTCACATTTTTATGAGTATTGTCATCATGCAGTTTACCTTTTAAGCCGGGGTGGCCACCGTTTTTATGGCCAAGGACCACACAAAAGTCATGGCTGATGATGTCACTGTGGTGTTGGAGCCAAAATATTTCCCCTGTTATTTTTTTTTTTTGGGGCGGGGTAGGTGGCAGTGTTTAAGGGATGAAATATCTGCATTAAGCTTTTTTAAAAAAAATAGAAAAAAGCAGGAAACTGCACAACTAAATTTTTATGGCTTTAATTTAAGCTGGCGATTTTATATTGCTCACAAAAATGGGGCTCAGAAGTTGTGCAAAATCCCAAACTGGTCATCAATAATCACATTTCAAGGACTTGGGGCCAGGGTGGAAGGGAAAATTTCGCAGCAATGGGCAGTACCAGGATTTCTGTGAGAGTTTGTAGAGGGAGACCTGTCATCATTTAGGCATGCCATGCTTATACACCTTTACATTTGTTCTCATGTAAAAAATGGAATTTGCACTTCTATTTTTCAGTGGTTTGCTACCAAAAATTGGTAGCATAATTTTGGGAAGATTTGGGGGCTGAAAATAGTTGATTAACTACAGTTGGTTCACCTTGTCATAAATACTTATACTGATGTTCCCTATTAAGATTCGAAGAACACTACTACAACAGTTAATTCTCTGCCCTTGTTTTGCTAAAATTGAGATGCCCTTCTGTTTATGACTCTTCCACCCTCATTTGATAATTTCTGATACGTACTTCGTAGAAGCCACGAACTAGTGCCTCAGTTTGCTGAACAACCCCTCTTTCTACTCGCCACTTAACCATTCTTTCAATATATTCCTTCTTGTTCTTTTCAGTCACTTGTGTATTTGCACCTCCAGATTTCAACTCTCTTTCTGTTACCTAAGAAACAAATCAAATAAACAAAACATAAATATTGGACAGGAATGTAGAAGTTACCATGACAAGAGTAGTTGTCCAGTATTGCTCAAAGAACAAAATGTCTTGATGTATGTATTGTTATGCTATTTGATTATTATGCATATTACACTTCTGAATAGATAGCATAACACTGTTTTCAAATGGTATTATTTTATCATATTATCAAACCCCGGATTGGGCATTTATCTTCTCTCTGACAACATTCAGAAATCAACTTAAAATGAAGCCCTTGTCTATGGCTTTTCCCTAGCGTATGGACACCATTAGGTTTTTTTGTTTGTTTGTTACTGTTTCACCTCTTAAATATTTTATTTTTTAACATAGCATAGATGTTTTTATTGCGGTATTTGTCTGAGAGCTATTGTGGATGTTTTATTATTCCTTATTGTGGATGTTTATGTTTTTGCTGTAAACCACCATGAGTCAATTTGTTGAAACTGGCAGTATACAAGTTGAACAAGCAGACAAATAAATTTAACTGAGGGCAAAGGGTGGGGAGCGAATGAGGCCTTGTTGAAGGCTTTGACCCCACCTCTCCCTCTCCCACAAAGGGGGAAGATATGAAGTATGACTGTATTCTCATTTACTTAAACAGCTTTCAGTGTTTTATTCAGGTTCTAAATGCAAGGTGCTACCTAGCCTATTCAGATTGGTTTATGAAAAGTGATTTTTAAATTGTCACATACATTACACTATGCCAAAACAGTTCATTTTTCCTGCTTTGTAGTATACTGAGCAGAAAACTCTATTACATCAACCCACTTCTGGGCACCCATGCAGCTAATGAGTTTAGGATTGCAGTGATGGCTCTTCAAAGTATTCGCTTCCTAATTAGTATTGCCTTTAAAACTGTATTAGTTATCTGTGTCAGCAATATTAAAAAATGGTGGGGGGGGAGTTAAAAAAAGGGGGGAAATTATCTAAGTCCTCATTATTTCACCACCCACCCAAAAGGTAGTTCTCTTTCCCTGAAAGCAACCAGGACCAATTTTTCCATTTTTTTATTTCCAAGAAATGCCATCTAGGTCAAACAGAGTTCTTTATATAGAATATTTCTTTATCAGTCTTAATATTTTTTATCAGTCTTAACATTCCAAAACTACTACATTTCTCAATGATTTTAATTTAACATTAGTTAAATTGTATTATTTGGAGCAGATTCCTAGTTTCCAATATCCAGGTGATGAGAAATTTTAATCCTGTTTGAAATTTTAGAGCAGGGCTTTCCAAATGGTGTGTCGCGACACACAAGTGTATCGCCTGGGGGCCCCAGGTGTGTTGCGTGAAAACCCGGAAGCGCTGATGGCACACCGCCACCGTGCGCAGGCCATCAGCGCTTCTGGCGGCACACCAGGACGCCACAGTGTGCGGGGGCGGGGGCAGCGGTGGGGGTGGCGGGGGAAACCCAGAAATGCCGCAGGCACTTCTGGGTTTCCCGCGCGCCACCGCAGTGGTGGCGCTTCCAGGTTTCCCGCGTGCCAGCCATTGGTGTGTTGCCAACGGCAAAAGTTTGGAAAGCCCTGTCTTAGAGGTTCAGATACCTCCAGGTTTGAGAACTGCATTCTTACTGGTAGTGCTGTGATTTCCTATTTTTTTTTATCTTTGTTGAAAGAATACAGGGTTTTTAAAAAGATGCTTATGAATGTCCTTATTATTAACTACTTTGATATTTCTCCCTTTGAAGGACCAGCATAATGAATGAATGCTGGAACCAGCTGTTAGCAGTATTTAACTTTATTTTGCGAATAAAATGAGACAATCTCTACATCATTCCTCGATTTTTATAAAAGAGGGTACTTACAGAATGATAAATGTTCCTTATCTAAACTCACAGACCTCACCTTGTTTGGCCCCTGCTATTCATATGGTGAGTTTTCCACCAGTTCGGTTAACTCCTTTTTTACTTGTGATGGCATCAACAAATCCTGGGATAAATAAATCCTGACATAAATAAATCCCAGGGATGACAATAAAGGTAGATAAATAATACTGAGATTTTTTTTAAAAAATATTTATTTGATTAGTGTCTTTTTTTGTTTTACAATACTTGCTATTTCTTGTCTTCCTATTCCTTTCATAACTCATCACTAGTTAAGCATTTGTTCCTAGTCTGAAATCGTTATGATTCCAAATTTCTAACTTGTAATACACTCATATTAATTTACCTGTCCAAACACTTCCTCATTCACTGTGAAAGTGAGGTCCAGAATATCAGTGATGATGTTGTCCTTCATCCATTGTAAACTTTGGTGGAATTCCTCATCCAGATACTCCAAGTCACTAAGGTCACATGGCCTGATTGACAATAGATCACAAATTATGTTGCAACTCTCAAATAATAGCTTATTAAATAGTAGCCCCAGTTCAAAATTCAACTGTCAATAGCTACCTGCCATGATAGCTAAACAGTGTATCTCTGTTCGGTGGCAGTAAAGTTTTGAATATTAATGGCTGAAGAATTCTACTGTCTTCATGGTTTTGTGTCAACTTCCCAGGGGGCATCTAGCTGGCCAGGAATAGAAATCAGATGTTACATTTAAAGTGACTAGATCTATATCTTCTTGGTATTAGGGTGAGTTACAACTTGTTGGTTCATGCCTGGCATTGTTCTCTTCTGATCATGAAGTGTTATTGGACTTTTTATTCATATAAAACTCTGCTGTACAGATTTTCTTACAAAGCAGTACATTCAAAATATTTCACTGCAACATATACAATAAATGGATAATGAAAACAGTTTGATATATTGAAAATATATTTTGTCAAAGTGGATTTTAGGGAAGTAAATTCAGATGTATCCTAATGAACTCAGGTTTTTCCCCCCGTACCCATAAAAAATCATCATGTATATTAATGCATTACATGTAAGTATAATGTTCAACCAACATATTTTTGGATAAGTAAGTGATTTTCTAGTTTAGAAAAGAGAGCCCCTCCTTTTCTGGTAGAAAAAAAGGTTCTTTTAAAATAGTTTTTATCTGTGATTCTTGAACAATAAAATTTGAAAAGGCAAGACTTGCACAAATAACTAGTAAAATAAGAATCTTCTTGAAAATGCGGCTCACTGGCTTAATCCAGGGATGACTAGAAAGATAGAAGACAATTGCAACCATACTCTTCTCAGTGTTCATGTAATATTTTATCTCTCACACACATACACATTGGCACAGATTAAATATTATCAGTATGCTGATGATAGTTGTATATCTTAACTCTGGGACCTCCGAGGGATGTTGTCAAGGTTCTGTCTTGGTATCTGGGAGCTGCCCCATAAGACCAAGTGGCTGTGGAATTGGGGATTAGAAAACTTTCCATCTTTGGTTCTGGATGGGGTTGAACTGTTCCAAACAACCTGGTGTGCAATTTGGGAGTTCTCCTAGACTCTTGGTTTCTGCTTGAACAGCTGACTTGCAAAGCCTTTGGATAGCTCTACCTTGTACACCAATTGTGCCTAGTTTTGTATTGGGAAACCCTGCTCATGGTCACTCATACTTTGGTCACCTCGCAATTGGATTACTGAAATGCACTCTACATGGAGCTGCCCTTGATAACCACTTGGAAATTGCAACTAGTCCAGAATACAGTGGCATGGGTAGTTAGAAGACCACTTCACAAGCTACACTGGTTACTAGTGAGCTTCTGGATGCAATCTAAGGAACTGGCTCTCACCTATAAAACTTCTCATGGTGTTATGTTAGACTATTTGTGGGACCATCTGTTTCCAATTATTTCCACCCAACTGGTAAGATCTGAAAAGGTCAGCATGCTCCGGATTGCTTAGGCAATGCTTAGGCAATCTCCCAGGTATGCCTCTCTGGTGCCACCTCCACCATTTGGAGTAGCATCCTCTGTGAGATTTGGTTGGCCCCAACCCTGCCTGCCTTTCAAAAGGCTTTAAAGACCTGGCTCTTTCCCTGGGCACTAGGTCAGAGAGTAGTAGGATCCCCTTGGATGAATTTTTCTTGGCACTTTATGTCTTTATGTTTAATTTACTTTTTTTTAATATGGCTTTAATTACAATTTATTGATATTTGTTGATCTGAGTCATGTGTTGAGCAGGTGGCTATATAAATTGAATAAATAAATAATAAAATAGAGTTTAAACTCTCTTTAAAATTCCACTCATCCTTCCTTGCCAAGAGAGAGAAAATGTCATCTTGGGTTATTTTTTTTCACTGGAATGTGTAAATACTCACAGCCTTAACAATGCTTTGTAGAATGGCCTTGTGAAGAAAGCATCAAGTAGGTACTGATGAATAAGAGCAAGGCCAAGGATACGACCACAAAATCGGAACCTGTACCAGAAAAATACATAATGAAGGATGTGTAGTTTTTGAGACACTTTATTCCTCAAGCACTTTTTTTCCTTTTTCCGGTTTGAAAATAACGTAATATATCTAATAGCGAGCAATCAAAGCATTTCATCTGACATGTGGAAATTGTCCTAGTGATTTCATTATAAGATTCATTTCATGAGATCTGGCTTAATTTTCTAAGCAATTTCCTTCGGCTTGACAATATGACCCAGCTGCATTATAAAGGCATCTTAAAAAAAGAATTTAAAAAAACAGAAAATCAGCTTAGCTTAATCCCCGTCTTATAAAAACAAAAGTGCTTTGAGCCAGATCCTATGTTGCAGACTTGTTCAGTCTTTCTAAACTTGATGACCTCCAGATAGCAGTATTTCAACTGATCATGCTGATTGGGAATTCTGGGAGCTGCAGTTCCAACACATCTTAAACACACAAAGTTGGAGAAGTTGCTTTAATATTATAGATATCACTTAACGTGATGACCTGCTCCTCAAAAAAAAAAAAAAAAAAAAAAAAGCAACCTTAAATTACAGCTGCAAGGGAGTAGGGCTGTGAAACGATCCACAAAGTAGAAAACATCATCTGGAGTGCATAGTGATTTGTATGTTACATCTGTCAGCATCTCCTTAAACCAAATGTGTCTTCCCCTTTTTTAAGGTGTTGCATGCCCAGAAGCACTCCAAACCACCTTTTGTGCTTTGAATGTAGATCATAGTGCTACCAAAGTTTGGAGCATCATGGGGGAGGATTGTGGTCTCGTGAACTTATTAGAGAGAACACAGGACACTGGATTAGTTAGGCCTTTGTTCTAATCTGCTCTGTGTTTGTATGTTGTCTTAGAAGTATTTTTAAAAAAATAAATAGGAAAGACACATCTTCATGCCATTTTCATGCTTCACCTACTGTTTCCCCCCATGCTATTCAGTTGTAAGACACAGATATTATGCAAAGAAAATGGTAGCAATTCTACTATTGGGTACTCTGCAAACTCAAAGCTTTGCATTTGAATGAACTTTTTGCTTTAAAATAATGTTAAAAACGCTACTTTAAAAAAATAAAATATTTCTATGAAGGAATTTAAACATGATACAGTAAGCCCTGGTTAAGATTCATTTTCAGATTCAACAAAATTTATATACAAGAACAAATAGCAGAAAAGGAAACCGTAACTGAAAGGGAAATATCTCAGTTAAAGTCTTATTTATCTTCCTAAATAAGTGAAATTGGAATTTTGGGAGGAAATGCAAAAGGAGAAGAAAATGTTACTAAAGACAGTAAAAAGGTAAAGGTTCCCCTGCACAGTCGTGTCTGACTCTAGGGGCCGTTGCTCATCTCCGTTTGTTAGCCGAAGAGCCAGCGTTGTCCAAAGACGCTTCTGTGGTCATGTGGCTGGCATGACACGCGCGGAATGCTGTTACCATCCCACCGAAGTGGTACCTATTTATCTACTTGCATTTGCATGCTTTCGAATTGCTAGCTTGGCAAGAGCTGGGGTGAATGCGGGAGCTCACTCTGTCACGCGGGGCTAGGGTCTCGAACCTCAAAACTTGCGACCTTCTGATCGACAAGTGGCGTCTTAACTGCTGAGCCATCGCGCCCCCACTAAAGACAGTAGTGAACAATTAAATAGATATGCTCTTATGTAAAAATCTATATATAGATCCTAACCTCAAAGAATCCTACATACAGATATAGATGGGAATTATGGTAATTGTAATCCATACATTAGCACAATATGGGAAAGGCTGGTATATATATAATTGAAACTGATGACCCCTTGCTGTATCAGACCAAGGGGGTATTCTAATTCAACCATCTGTTCCAACAGTGGCTATAGGCCTATGCAACATCCACAAAATAGGACATGGGCATTATAGCATTCTTTTGCTCATGCTCACCAACAACTTGTACTGATTGAGGAATCACTCCCCCTCCCTTTATTTTGATATAAACATGGATTCTGAATATGCACACTGAAACCCCCACAAGCTACATCCGTATTTCACACAAAGCAGCCTTTCAAATTGTGATGATTGGTTTTAATGACTTTAAAAGGGAAATCATGAAAGTTTAGTCTATAAATAATTTCTGAATGGAATTCCCAAGTCTATATGTGGTGCATGTGAATGCCAGGAACAAATTCATTTATGTGTCCTTGTAGATATCTAGATAACTGCTGCTGGATATAGGTTACAGACCTAAATAGAACCCTTGTTCTGATCCAATAGAAGTATTATGTGGTCCCCATTAGGGCCAGTTTCTGTTTATTAATTTTGGAAAATAATTCTCCAGATGATGCAATGTCATCTGGTTGCTTCCTCTTCCTCTCGGATCTTGCACAACTGAGTAAATGTTAAATGTTAAAAAAAAAAATTGGCCTGGCTGTACTATAATGCCTCTATTTAATATGCAAAAATTTGGCAGATGTATTTTTTCCTATTACTTGAGCACCTATTAGAAAAAGCAGTCTTCGGCATTACTGAATGTAATAAGGCTGCTTTAAGCACAACTGGGAAACAAGGAAAGGAATAACAGTTAATGAATACAAATTCTATTCTGGTTGATTGCTTGTTGACATCTTTAATCCTATTAAAAAGCTCTCAGTGCACACCTGCTTCCTTTCTTCCATAATACTACCCTTTCAGCACTTTGCAAGAATTAGCAATAAACCCCTACTTTGGCCAGTTATATACAGTTCTTTCCAATGGTTCATTTTACACAGCATGATTTGATGTATGTTTATTCAAAAATAAAGTCAACCGTGTTTAAGAGGGCTTACTCTCAAATAACTAAGCAGACATGGGATTACAATCTTAATGACCAACCCTCTTTCAATGCTACTTCCTTCAGCTACAGCACTACTGAGGAATTATTGGACATATATTTAATATACACAGATGATAAATTAACTTCAAGTATATCTAGTAGGAAGGAAATGTAATGAGATGTAATGAGATCACAAGCAATCAAATCTCATTCCATTTGCTAGCCAGCATGTTAAAGTTGAAAGAAGGAATAGTAATCTAAGGTTATAAAATCCTGGATGAATCTGTTAAAATACTCTGGAATAATATCAAAAGTGTTCATCATTTCTTATAGTGTTATGGTAAAGGTTCCCCCTGCACATTTGTGCAGTCGTGTCCGACTCTAGGGGCCGGTGCTCATCTCCGTTTGTTAGCCGAAGAGCCAGCGTTGCCCGAAGACGCTTCCATGGTCATGTGGCTGCATGACGCGTGCGGAACGCTGTTACCTACCCACCGAAGTGGTACCTATTCATCTACCTGCATTTGCATGCTTTCGAATTGCTAGGTTGGCAAGAGCTGGAGCTAGTGCGGGAGCTCACTCCGCATGCAGGGCTAGGGATTCGAACCTCTGAACTTGAGATCTTCCGATCGACAAGCCTGGCGTCTTACCCACTGAGCCACCACGCCCCCTGATATATAGTGTTACTTTTCAATAAAATTGCTTTCCATCTCATAAACTGAGAATGAGTTTGTTTTGTTATCTGGTTCCATTTGTTTCTCCCCAGGTCTCCTTCTGGAACACTATACTGTATGAGATGGTAAGAGGCTTGATCCAATTTTCTGAGTAGCTGGTTTAGGTATTTGAGAGTTACATTCAGAATCTCTCTTGCTTACCTCTCTCATCACAAAGATAGAAGATGGAGAATAATAAGAATCACAGGAATATTGGGCTTCTCACTTGGATACAATGAACAAATGAGACAATTCTGTTCATATACATTTTTGGGGAATATTTTTATTTTTGCATATGGATTAATATATACTCTGCAATATCAAAATAACTTACAATTTAAATGTGGAATTTTGCACCACAAAAATTTCATACTTATCATAAAAAGTGGTAAAACTTTCTGTAAATTCTTTGACACTTTTTCTCACCAACCAATAAATTAAATAAACTGGCTTATATATGTTAAACAAAGTTTATCTTATCATTATGTTTTGTCCTTTTAAAAGAGGCAATTTATTTATTTTAAAAGAGCATCACTTGATCCCTTATTACAGGATTACACATAACTGAAAATGAAATACACCATCTTTATTTGCTCTAACACCAAGAAAAGAGATACTCGGTATTTCCTGAAACCTTGCTTCTTCGAGTTCCTATAACCAAGGAACTTATTTCATTGCACTTAATTGAAAACTTGTGGCATTTACTGAAAAGCTATCTAACTCCCAACACTAAGAGGGAATGAAAAGTGCTTTGTGGAAATGGTACTGCAGCACCATTAGAACAACACAGCTGCAAGACACAATTACTATACTGGGGAGTGTTTTTCACATATTGCAAAAAGACCCAATTGGGAAAGGAATTAAAATTCTATTAAGCACAACAATGTCTTCTTTTCAGAAGGAATTGTTTTTCTGAGGGGACTTGTCCAGCATGTCAAATATTAGTATTATTGACAGTGTTGCTGTCAAATATTATCAATACTGCTGGTAGCAAAATTATCTCCACTAAAAACAGCTTTTAAGATTCTAAAGTGGAAAGTGGAAGGCAAAAGGAAGAGGGGCCGACCAAGGGCAAGATGGATGGACGATATTCTGGAGGTGACAGACTCAACCATGGGGGAGCTGGGGGTGGTGACGGCCGACAGGAAGCTCTGGCGTGGGCTGGTCCATGAAGTCACGAAGAGTCGGAAGCGACTGAACGAATAAACAACAACAAGATTCTAAAATGCATAGACAACTATGAAACCTTACAAAAAGAGACACCTAGAGTGCTGCAGTGGAAAACAAGGACTGAACCCGGCTAAGCATATTCGGGCCTACATTGTGGCAGCAAAACATAATATTTCTCTCTCTTTATTACATCCACAGACTTCCAGCCAGTGTTCCTTCTGAAAGTGACCTCTACCGTACTGGGAAGAGATGTGCAAGAGGACCATCTAAGGGGCTGCTGTGAGGAATTTTCAAGGAGTCTGGAGGACAAAGTCATTCAGATTCCCTTGGAGCTTCATACTAGCTGGGCAGGTCCAGAGAAGATGGCTGAGATTATCTGGGATGCGTTTGATCCTGTGAGTGCTGAGAAAGTAGATGGGATCCTCTGCAGCATCAGCTCAGGCACTTGTAGTCTGGACCCCTTCTCCTCGTTGATGAGAGCCTCCAAGGAGAGGGATTGGAGCAGTGGTGAATATGTCCTTCAGAGAGAGTGTTACCCCTTTCTTTGAAAGAGGCAGTGGTGTGCCCCATCCTCAAGAAGCCATTGTTCAAGCCAGATATACTGGATGACCCTTGGTCTCTCTCAAACCTCCCCTAAGGTTGTGGAGACAGTGGTTGGGCTGCAGCTGCATAGGGCTCTAGAGGAAATGGATTATCTGGACCTGCTTCAATTAGGTCTGGATCCAGCACAGAGATGACACTGATCATGCTTGTAGATGATCTCCTGCAGGACTGGGATGACCCTTCTGGTCATGTTTATTTCTTTTACAGTTCAATACCATCAATCTGAATACTGAACTATCTCTGAGGATAGGGGAGAACAGTATTGCATTGGTTTTCATTGATGAAAACTTTATTGTTTCAGCAAACCGAGAGGGTTGGACTGTTGTGACTCTGCCTTGGATCAATAGGGTTTTTGTTATTGTTTTTTTATTTTACTGTTAATGCTAATGTTTTAGTCATGGCTCCCAGTGCTACAGAAATATTATGTATATACTTTTTAAAATGGGATTCATATGGTTTTAATCCCAATTATGTTTTGGGGAATTGTACACCACTGAAAGTCAAATTCCTGTAAAATAAGTAAGTCACTAAGTAAAAAAGTAGGTAAGTAAATAAGTAATGCTGGATATCATCTTCTTTAAAAAAATCAAGGATTATTGGGCAGGGAAGGTTTTATCTGTTGTGGTGCCTTATTCACCTCTAGAACCTATCCCACAGATAAGTTTGCTTGAAATCTACATGAAGGTCTTTTTAGTCCCAAATGAGTATCTTTATCCTTTCTGGTCTTTTACCATGTGAAAATGTTTTCATTACAGATTTTCATTGCTGTGTTTATTCTACTTTTTGTAAGTGTTTTACTGGGGTTCTTCATTAGAACTTTGTAAATGACTCTGCTAATTGTATCTGCAATGGGGACTTCACAATTTGTAATGAGCTGGTAGATTACGTACCATGCACATCTTTCCTTTCCATTTCTTATTCAGCATCTTTCCCTTGGAGACACTACAGGTTCTTTAACCGATTCTCTCACAACTTAACGCAGTGACAGAAATGCACTTCAGCTACTCATCGCTAAGCAAAAGCCAAGGTACCAACAAGAAGGAAAAAGGTTTTAACACTGATACGGTTCAAGAGCTCTTCGACAGCTTCATAGCTGTATAGATGTAAGTTAATGGGCTGAGCCTCTCCTGCTATTCCTTTGGACCTTAATCAATTCAAAATATGTTTCCTTCTAAAAATTAGTTGTCAGCAAAAGCCATAAGCTGTGAAAAGCATATACAGTATTGAATGTAATGAGATTTACACACTTACATCTGTTTTTATTTTATTTATTTCTGATTAGGAAAGGCAATCATGAATTATGCGTTCACCTTTGTTTTAGCCAAACTGCATGTACCTAATCAACTAAGAAATCAAAGGCAATCCCCAGCATACAATTTTCTAACTTACCCAGTAAAAAAGAAAAACTGAGAGCATATATTCACTGAAATAAGCTTAGTTTAGAATGTAGGGAAATCAAATCCAGCAAGAATATAATCCTTGGTTCCAACAAGGTATAGTCTATTTAAAATGTACATATTTAAATAAAACAATTACTGCTGATAGGCAATGTTTGCATTTATTTAGCAAATTGCTTTACAAGCTGAACAAGCTCCTGTCAAGTTCACTGTGCTGCTCCCAATTAGCAGATTATTTTATTAGCAGATTTTACAGCAGGACAGGTTTGTCTGGATGTAAGCATAGCAGAGATTCTCCTCCTCTATCAAAAATAATGTTTTTCATGATATACAGGTAGTCCTCAGTTAATGACCGTTCGTTTAGTGATGGTTCAGACTTATGATGGTGCTGAAAAAACCAACTTACAACCGGTGCTCACATTTACGACCATCGCAGCATCCCCGCAGTCACATGATCACGATTTGGGTGCTTAGCAACCAGTTCACATTTATGACTGTCTCAGCATCCCATGGTCATGTGATTGCCATTTTCAACCTTCCCGGCTGGCTTCTGGCAAGCAAAATCAATGAGGAACCATGTGGTTTGCTTAACAACCATGTGGTTTCCTTAATGACCACGGTGATTCTCTTAATGACCGCTGCAACAGGACTACTTGTATGTTAAAATCTCTTGCGCCACGTACAGGGTAACTTTGCAATCTTATCTCTTTTCAAAGAGACAGTTTCTAAGCATAAATGTATTATATATATTTCCTCTTTAAAACTGGAAGCAATAAAAGTGAGAATTGAGTGCTGTGTTGATCATTCACTATAATCTTGGAAACTAATCAGTACTTTGGTTGGTTCATTGTAGAACCAGAGTGCATTTTTTCAATGGAAAGAACAAGACATAAACAATTACATTATTGAGATGGAAGGAAAAATAATGTGCACTTTCCAGTTCTTTTATTATGGAGAAAATACTGTGTACACAGGATCTTTGATTTCAACATGTTCCAAGGCCATCTAGCATAGAATGTAGGGAAATCAGGGTTTCTATTGTGAGATCTTTCTTCAGAAACTCCCTTCCCAATTGGGTGCCTGCAAGATCAACACTTAAGCAGTTTGCAGGAAGTGGATGCAGTATTTATTCAACCTGTGTTTCTGTGCATGGAAATCTGTACAGTAGTTGGATGATTTGGTCACATAGCCTAGGGCTGTCTTCTGGCAATGGCTTTCTAAGGCATCAGAGGAAGAGGTCCTTCCCATTATCTGTTACCTAATCCTATTTTAATTGGAAATGGAGGTAATTA
The DNA here is from genome assembly GCA_023362775.1 of Charina bottae. Lineage (NCBI taxonomy): Eukaryota > Metazoa > Chordata > Lepidosauria > Squamata > Charinaidae > Charina > Charina bottae. The sequence continues at coordinate 7,762,084 of JALMGJ010000007.1, forward strand.
CCGCTCAGCAATGGTGCTTTGCTTTGCTTGTGAGTTGCAAGAATTTCTACTTATAATGCTAATGATTTCAGCATCAGATAATTTTAGCCATTTCTTTCATGAGCTAGATGCCACATAATTCATGAACTAGAAGTCATATACAATGATCTAAACTCAGTTTTAGGGAAACAAATAGTAGAGTTTTTGTTTTGTTTTGTTTTTTGTGGCAACAATATGGAAGTGTTTTGGCATTGCCTTCTTTTGAATGTTTTAATTCAAACAACTCTCAGTTTAGCCTATAGCTCCAGGATCTCCTGGTGGTCTATCTTCCAACTCCTAATCAAATCTGATCCTGCTTCACATTTTGAGATTGGCCACATTCTAGTAAGTGCTGCCACATAGCTGGCTAAAATAATAAGGGTACGCAAGCAAAACCAGAGCCCTAATAGGATCGGCTCCAGTCTTTGCAGCCAGACAACTTGCCCAGGCATTGTGAGAGAAATTTGAACTTTAATTCTATAGAAAATGCTAGGACCTAAGTGACTAATGGAGAATTTAACTTCCGCTGAATGCTCTTTAATATGACTTGGTATGCTAATTGTGGTTTATGGATGAAAATTGTCCCTTAATTTTTATAAGCATATTTGTCTATTTAGTTCAGTAGTACTTCGGTGAAAACCTCTATTACATCAACCTGGTTCTATGCTGAAGTGTGGCCTGTGACTTTAGGATGGCAGATGAAGCTCTTAACTAGTAAAATGTTTAACATTATTTTACTTATATAACTGTGTACCATATCAACAATTTAAAAAAGAGGAAGAAAAAAGTTAAATGGGGAAAAATTCTCCCTATGCATTTATCAAACACTTTGTCTTTAAATCCCCCAAGTGCTTTCTAAGACTATAGGAACAAATTATCTTTCTTCACTAATTGATTGACCAAGGGTATCTAAGAACAGGAGTTCCCTGGACCAGGTAAAATCAGTTAATATAATAAAATAAAATATAAAAATATAAAACACTACAAGTGTGGAGAGCCTTCTCTTTGTTTTCCTGACTTTCCACTTCTGCTGAAGCCTTCAAGCAGATCTATTTTGTAGCTTTTCCTTATGTCAAATAAGTTACTAGATTGTATTTTTTTTACTTCCTTTACTAAGATAATTCTGTCATGGATAATATATGGCTCCTATATTGACAGTTAAGTTTGACTGATGGAGTAATTCTCTTCCCAAGCTTTTGTTAAGACTTGAGGCTCTAGCCATTCTCAGTTTTAGCTGCCTTACTGTAGGTCCAACATTGTGACAGAATCTCATATGTACATAACTACAATGGCATTGCAATTTATAAAATACTACACTTGAGAATAAAAAGTGTATACTTTTTTTGATTTTTTTAAAATGAGAATTCCTATGGCATGTAGTACTTAATTGGAAAACTTACCATTCCAGGTGATTTTCTACAAATGCTGACATGGGGCTGATCTGTACAGTGTAAGTATCATTGGCTGAATACTCAAACAGGCCATAGTAAGGATTGAAGAGCTCCTGAGAAAGAAGGAAGAAGAATTCCCGGGATGGGCCACTGTAATCCAAGCTGAAAAAAACCCACATGGAATGGACCCTTTTAATAATCATACATGTTTCATGACAAATAACTGGTGCTGCCTCTTAATCAACCTTAAGTAAATAGGCATTTTTTGGATGTTTTGTAAATGGATTTTAAACTTTACTCAGAATTTATGCTGGGAATGTACCTCTCCAAATTAGCTTTGAAATCAAATGTAAACTTGGAATGTTAAAGTGTAGTTGCATTTCATAGGATCACATTTTCTAAATCACTATTTTGGACTCTCCTCCAAAATCTGTTTCCTAATTGTCATGTGTCTCTACAGAATTGTTTACTATTTATTCTTGATTATTTTACATTCTCATATTAAATGATATTTTCAACTGATCTGAAATAATGACAATAAAGTAACTTACAATACAATTGGATGGAACATTGGTATTGTAAGTTACTTTATTTATGTTGTGCCTTTTAAACAAATGCCAAGAATGTGAGGTATTTCATGATTTGTGACTCTCTTCAAGGCCCTTCCCCTGAGACAACTGGCAAACAAGTGTTTCCTAGAATGATTTGCCCAGGTCTAATATATATTATAATTTTTAATTATATTATAATATTTAAATGTATAAAATATATAAATAATATAATTATAATTTTATATTATAATCAATTCCTGTCAACTCTTGTCCTTCTTTCATTATTAACATAATTTTAGCCTGATTCCTATTAAGTATCCTTTATTCCATAATGTAAAAACATTTAAATATTAGAACAAATTCCTCAGCAAAAATGTAAATTTCACCTCCTAAACCATCTAAGTTCAAGGGGTTGTTAATTCACTTATAAATCTTTGAATAAGTCTTAACAAGGAGTGTTAATTCACTTGTAAGTTCTTACTGACTATGCAATTACTGGCAGCTTCCATAAAAATGCAAGATGCTATTTATATGGGGTAGCCTGTAATTGCTAGCCAGGTTTTGCCATGTAATTGGAAAGGAAGGAAGAAAGAAAATAGGAATTGCACTGAACATACCAATTGTTTATATCCATATATAACATCCTTCATTTGAAATATATGAGGAAGATACTGCTATTGTAAGAGTTTCATATTTGTTCTGTGGTGCTGATTCTTATGTTGCTCTCTTGATTAGCCCATCATGACCTTTTCTACTACAATGCTATGGCATTATGATGCTGAAAACACAATATTTGGATTAAATTCCTTGTCTGTGATTTTGAAAAAATTATTCCATCTGAAGTTCAATCCATATAGAATTACGGAAGGCAAGCTTTTTGGCCATATTTTGTGGCTACTTACCCTTCTTCCCCAACAAATGTAACATAGAGTTTATTTCTTTGGAGCTCCTTCCGTGAGTAAGCCATCACCTGATTAAAAGTGCCTTCCAGCAAGTGGTCACGCCTTATTATTAATCTGGAGTGGGATGAATGAGAAGTAATTATGTAAACTGGATTATCCAATTATTGTTATTGCAGTAATTAGTTAAGTATAAAGTTCTCATCTGCAATAAGTTGCTTCAGTATTGCCGAAGCAGTTGTGGGGCACAGTTTGACCCATTAGTTTCTTTGTAAATAAAACAAAGTTGTACAGTCTATCAGCAGAGGATTACAGTGGTAAAATCTTCCTTGTTAGAACTGTGCTGCTAAGTAATCACAAAAGAGATTTTTTAGTGGTGATGCCTCAGCTTTGGAACATTGTCTCTAAATTAATATGCTGAGGGCTTATTTTACAATTTTTTCAGTGCCAGTAGTTTTTATTTACCCAAGTATTTTAATTTGTATAGTCCTTTAATATATCTTCTAAAAATTTATTTCCTATGATTGCCTAACATTAAAGTTGTACTGGATTCCAAATTGATCCGTCTGGGGAACAAGGAAGTCTACCAAGTTAAATGCAAAAGGACTGATTCAGCTTTGATTAACCAATGGCTATCTGATCTTTTGTGATTGGGTATTGGCTAAATTCAAAACAACTGACTGTAATTCTCAACAAATCCTTAGCACTGAACAAAAGTTACCACCAGAGGTTACATGAAGAGCAGATTTTCTTCCTGTCCTATATACTGGCTTCACAACACCAATTATCACTATCTGTACTTAAATTATATTTAAATTATAATAATATTAAATTATTAATATTAAAAATTAAATTAATATAATATTAAATTATATTATTTTGCTACCCCTCTGTTATTTCTTTCTGCCTTGCAGACTGGAATCTTCTCCAACCAGAACCCTTTTTAAAAATATTCATATTCATATTTGAGGCATAGTAAATAACAGATAGCAATCAATAACAAATACTCACTTAATTTTACCTGGACCCTGGCCATATCCTTTAGCTTCTAGTTTTCGATAAAAATTGCGAAGCTTGGCTTCAAAATCCCTCCTATAAGGAGAAGGTGCTCTTGCACTGGCCCGCTGCAGGCCTGATGTGTACAAACATAAGGAACAACTTACGATATGCAGGTGCTGTTTTGAACTAATACTTACTAATAATGGACCTGGTTCATTAAGGATCTCCTAGCATAATCTTTATATTTAAAATGAAACCCCCTTTATTTCCTATTTATAGTATGTGGACATCATTCAGCTGCTTAAAAGGTCTCATGTAATCAACCGGGGTTGTAGATAAGAGTGTAGATGAGCCTTTGTGAGGAAGCCACTCATATCAACCAGCACTTGTACTGCTGCAGCTCTCAACATTAACTGATTTTCACTGGAGTAAATAGCAGGATACAAAGCAACTCTTACAAGAATCAAACATATCTGTGTCCTTCCATGCCAATTTTATGCCTGTGTCCTTTTTTCTTACTGTAATTCTGCTGTTTGGACAGGACATTCATTACTGGTCTTGAGATGGGACAAGGAATTGTATAATATTGTGTTGTCATAAATAATTAAGAATATAAGAAACCCTAGTCAGATTAGACCAAACACTTATTTAGCAGAACATGCTATTTCCCATGCTGGCTAACCAAACACCTCTGGAAAACCGCATCATAAAGGCAATAACGTTCTCTCTGATTACTATTCTTCACAGGTATTCTACTACTGATGCAAGAAACAAGACATTATGATTAGACATTATTCATGTGCGTATTTTCCATTAATTTATCCACTGCCCCTTTAAGTACTATACATCTAAACAACCATCAGTATATGTTAGCAAATTCTCTAATGCATATGCTTAACAAAGAACCTAATTTTGTCTGTCCTAAACATCCCACCATTTGGCATCATTAAATGTCCCCAGGTTCAAATATTATATTGATATACAATATTTTACATGGATCAAGGAAAGAAAACAATGCTGGGAGGCCATTTTCAGAGATCATACAACAGTTTGTGAAACTCAGTCTTGTGTCTTCTAGAAAATATTTCTGTGTATATAAGGAACAGTGCCTTGATTTCATTTTTCTAATTCAAGATCTAAAAAAATTATCTAAAATTTTCAGCTACATTAACAAACATAAATACAACCCTGTTGTGTGAGGACAGGATTTTGTTATGCACTTTGTTGTAATGAAGACATGTTAGGACATTTCTCTAGCATGCCCTAGCATGTCCTCAATTAAAAGGAAACTTTTAGCTATTGGAACTCTAGCCATAACTATTCATTTGCTACGAAGCTAACACCACGAAAGTAGCTGATTCATTCTTTCTCGCAAATCAATACTGCATTAAAGTAGGGGAAGAGAGTGGGAGCTGTCAACCACCTTTCTTCTTTGCCAGAGCATTCCCCAGAGGTGGTATAATGTAAAATATGCCTTTATAATGGGTGAAAAAAATGTATTAGGGAAGGTTTATTTTTAGACAGAGACTTTAGGCTGCTAGTAGTAATATGCTTTGAAAAACAGAGATAAACTGTTCAGCCCTATGCAAAGAGAATACCTGCAAAGGTATCTTAGTCATAATTTCCTCTGTCTCAAAAAGAACTAATACAAATTTTATATACATGCACACAAAAACTCTTTAGAAAAAGGAAGATGGAAAGAAAAAAAAGTGCCTTCAACACTATTTCCAAATTTAAGTGCGAAAGTAGACAAGAATTCTGAATACCATGCTATATGGCCTTCACTGGGAAATTCCATTCACTATTGGAAGCTATTCTATTCCCAAGAAAAGCCATTATGCTACTTCTCTCCAGATATTTAGGACCAAGTGATCAAGTTACTTTTATATATCTACCTTGCTGATATAAAAAAATTAAGTTTGAAACCTGATTTATTTGTATCTCAAGGGGCATGAAGGTGAAGGGCACAGAGCCATCCAGTAATGCAGCTTTTCCCATCTGGTGCAACATCTTCCCAGACCCAGGGGATGACATCCCAAATGGAAAGATTGTAGAGAGGTTGGCTTCTTTTATAGTTGAATATTCCATTGTCTGAGTAATCAAAGAATTTCATTCTTGTCTTCCCTATATTTCCTTACAGTTAGGAAATTAATATACAGTATAAATGACTGATTATATATAACCCTGAATGGTTATTAGTTCTCACTTTTCTCTCACTGCATCATTTATATATATTTGTGTGTGGGGGGGAGGGGGCTCTAAGAAAAAGACAGGATAGTTGTGCATTCTTTGGCTGCTGTATTTTTTGTGGGGAGGAGGGTAACAGGAAACAAATCTAGCCACAGATGCCACCCTCAAGTGCTTTACCTGGAGAATTCTGAGGTGATGAGCAAGGTGAACAGCGAGGGGAAAAGCTGTAGCCAGGATGGAAGGCTGCTTGAAGAGGAATGTAGGACATAATGTCTTCTTCAAAAAGACTAAAAAGGAGAGAAGTGTGAGAAGTTTGGTTTATGTGCAAGAATGCCCAGAAATGTGATGCTCAGGGAAAATTTCGCCCACTGGTTCCTTATTTGTTTTACAGAGTGTCTGCCTTAGATGGCAACCTCTTAAGAGGGTTAACGGTAAAGTTCCTCCAGCCAAAGCAATCAGAGAAAATGATTTAAATGGGAGAGAGAAAACGTATTTGACCTCCTCAACCAGCTCCACAGTTAATGTTCATAGATAATATGACAGAAACTTGGTTTCATTGTTTTCTGTTGCTACTTACAGATTCCAAACCTGAGAATAAAAATTGAACAAAAGGAACCTTTTTAAGATAGGAAAACATCCTTTAAAGAAAGCCAATATAAGTTTCACTGCAAATGTAATACAAACATATTTTCACTACATGTTTTCATTTAATCTTCTTTTTCAAAGGCCATTAATACTTAGTTCTAGTTCTAGGATTGCTCATACCTCTCTAATAAAATACTCGGCCTTGATAACCAAAATATGTAGAATTTTCTTTTTGACTATGAGTTTTGTTGGGTAATATGAAGTAACTACTTTTGGAAGGAAGGATTTAGATATGGGAAGAATTATCAAGTATATTACCTCAGTAGTATTACTAAATCTGCATCACAAGACAACTTTTCAAGTCCATGTGTACCCTCTGTCCGAATATAGTGGATCTTCTCCCTAGAGAATTAACACATATATAAGCTGAAATACTATAAAGGAAAAGATACATACATTTCTTTTCTCCTACATTGATCCCATTACTCTTCAAAAAGCTAATATAAAGCAGTGCAGAAACGTAACTTGGTTTCTCTAAAGTTTGTTAATGTTTGTGTCCAAATCAACGTATAATGCATTTAACTTCTGGTGAAAAATCCTTTAACATTAATGGTGTTCATGAATAAAAAACACAGGTTCTGTACAGACCAGATTGTATGAGAAAAGGGAAAGCTGTAAAGAAGGCACAGTGAGCAGTGGGCTGAGAATCAAAAATGTGAGGGAAGAATTTATTAAAGAAGGATGAGGCTTGAAACATAAGGTTAAAAGAGGCAAAGAACAGAGACAAAATAGTAGACAACCTGGTTCCTCCAGACTACAATTCTCACAAAACCTTGCTATTAGTCATGCTGTCTGGGGCTGATGGGAACTTAGGCCTGGAGGACTTAAGTTTGGGTTATTCCTGGGTTATGAGGTAGCAGGCTGTGAAAATTCTGCCACAAATTAAAGTCAGGAAATACTCTATTTTGGGGAAAGAGGTAGAAACAGAATAGTTTAAGAAAGTGAAACCAACTAGGCAAATTTCTCTGTATTGTAACTTTAGTCTAGCTTTGAACCATTGTGCAACCCAAAGAATGTGATAAGGGCAACTCTTTCCCTTCTTTCTGAAAGAATAACTGTATATCTAATTATTTATGTATAAAATTTCCTAAACTGTTAGCTTAACAACCAGTTTTCCATACTAGAACTTGGAATAGGTGACTTTGGGGGGGGGGGAGACCCCACATGTATTTGAATGGGGGCAGAAGATGCTTAACTCTTCTCCTGGAATTTCCTCTCAAGCGTTTAAGTGTAGCTCTGGAACACAGCTCCAAGTCCAAGTGTGGTCCTTGGCCCATAAAAGGTTGCACTTTCCTGACTTAAAGCAGGAGAACATACTCTATGGGACAATGTCAGTTGAACAAGTAAGAATATTTTAGGTGTTACTACTGGATACATATATAGAGAAAGCCAGAAGGATTTTTTTATTAAAAGCTAGTCTGCTAAACAGACTGGGTAGCTGCCTTAGTAATCTTGTGAGTTGAAGAAAATAACTCAGAGATAAATGGATCAGTCTACAAATGCATTACACACATATTAAGCTGTCTTACCATTTAATTGTCAGCTCTGTTATTAGCTAAAAAGATGACAGATTTTCAGGCATTATTACTGAAATTAGTTTAAAACAAAAGAAAACAAAATGAATAATTTCATGGGGTGATCAGAATGATCACCTAATGGAAAAGTGCATTTTAAAAACAATTAACTTATTAACTTGTTCTGACTCATCTAAATCTTTATGAATGTTTATGTCTTCTGGAGCCAAGCTGAACCCTTTGTAAGTAAATACCTTTTGTCTAGACTTATAAACTAAATCAGACTAGTCAGCAATCCCAGCAAATAAATAAATAAATAAATAAATAAAAAAGCAAGGGGGGGGGGAAATAAAGCAAGGGCAAGAAGGTAAAGACTCACAAGGACAGTGTTAATAGTCTTGGTGGTATTATATCCTGTTTCATCATTCAGTTACAGGTAATCCTCGTTCAGCAGCCACTCGTTCAGCGACCATTTGAAGTTACAATGGCGCTGAATGAGGAGACTTACGACCGGTCCTCGTAGTTGCGGCCGTTGCAGCGTCCCCGTGGTCACATGATCGTGATTCAGGTGTTTGGCAACCAGCTTGCAATTTTGACATCACAGCATCCTGTGATCACCATTTGTGACCTTCATTGCCGATTTCTGACAAGCAGTCAATAAGGAAACCAGCAGGAGGTCGTAAATGGCAATCACATAATGTCATGACTAACGACCATGTGGGATTTGCCTAATGTTGGCAATTGGAACTGCTGGAACTGCTGTCATAAGTTGGTGTGGTCATGTGATGTGCTTTACAACTGTGTCGCTTAGCGACTGAGTTCCCAGTCCCAATTATCATTGTTAACTGAGGACTACCTATATATTAATAGCCAACATGCAATGGAACTAATACAAATGACATAATGATATGACTGAGCTCTACTCGTTAAGCCTAACTATGAGATCAATCAGCCTCTTGAACTTGCTACCTTTTCGGGATTGTAACAATGGGGTTATGGTGGATGTATACATATGGGCATTTGTCAACCATCAAGTAAAACATGTGCTTGCTGGATGGCATTTTAACTTGGTGTTTTACAAATTATCACTGTGATCCAAACATCACTCAATAATTGACAAGTCATATTTAGAGATGTAGAATGTTTTAAATCCAAAGCTGAAAATGTACTTCAGAGAGAGCATGGATCTGCATGCCACACTATGGTGCCTCCTTAAAGAACCTGCATCTTTTCCTGAGTTCTCCCAATAGCTGTTCAATCCCAGGCAAAAAAAATATATGTTTGAATTAAGGAGGAACTGCCATGGTGCAACAAGGCGTTTCAGAGTGGGTGTGAGCATGCTGTCTGTCAGCACCTCCTTAACTCAAATGTTATACTTGGGATTGTGCAGCTACCATGTGAGTCCACAAGAAGACAGAGCCTCTTCAAGGAGGTGCCAACAGGTGTGGCAAGCACACCCATGCCTGCTCCAAAGCATCTTTTCAGCTTCCGATTCAAAGCACTGTGCACTCCAAGTCATATTTCTGCACCATGGTCAAGAAATTCCTTAATCTAGTTATAACTGGCACTTATACTGCTGATACTATAAGCTCTTTATCACATTATACTTTTCAGCCCCTAATATTCTACTATTATTTTAAAGGACTAAAACACTAGCATTATTAATCAACAGTGTCCTCAGTATAGATGCTTTATATTAGGCAGAGAATGGCTTCCATCTTCTAATTGGAAATGCAAGCAAATTCATCTGTGATCTTATGAGCGCAAAGTCCATATTACCTATTTGTCTAGCTTATTACTGTCTATAGTAACCAGCAAACCCCACCTAGGGGCTTTCCTACCTTACCTGCACCAGAGCATTCAGTAATTAAGTTATAGGCTGTTGTACCTGAGTGCATGGTTCCTTGCCAAACTTGGCTGACGCTCCTGCAGCATTTCAAAAATATTAGGCTGGCGTAGAAATGCGACAATTTTGTCATTGTATGCTGGAAAAGCACAAAAACATCTCAGTTAGAAATAATTCTTCTGTTTTATTGTTTCTGCCTTAAATTTTGTTTTAGAAATTTTAAACTATAAAGAACCCTGAGTGTTCTGATGGAAAAGTGACATACTGGGTAAGTAAACAAGCAAGAAGCAAATAAATCTAATAAATAAAGGAACACAGGAGATTAGGGCTGTGTAAAGCATTTGGCAGAAATGTTCTGAAATGTTTGGGAGTGCAAAAAAAAATTATCCATCTTTGAATTTTTAAAAGAGCCTGCATCTTTTCCAAGGCTCACGTGGCTGCTCCAAAAGCTGCTCCAGCCTATTTCCACATACAAATTTAGTGATTTGAAAAAAAGGCACTTTGTTTATGCTCTCATGAACTGCACAGCATCTCTTTTAAATACTTTGCACAGCCATATAACAGATATGCTGCTGGCCAGAATTCATAGCATAATGATAGCCAATATTCTGTCACAACATAGTCACTCAGTGTTTTTGCACAGAATGGTAAGCCAGGATACTTCATGCTACCCATTTCATCCTGCTTGTACTAGTTGAACAGCAGGGCAGAGAACCTCTGACCTTCATCCAGCCTATGGATATTCCATCAAGATCCCTCACTTCCTACAACATCCTTTCTTTCCCCTCTCCCTGGAGATGTAATAGACTTCTCAGAGCCAGAGAAAGAGAAGTGTGGTTTGTAAACTATTACAGGGCCAGAATTTCTGCACATTCCTCCATTGTAAGAGATGCTACTGCTTCTGAACACCCCCACTGCTTCCAGACATGCCACCCCCACAACTGTTTCAAATAGTAAACTCCCCCCTGCTTCACTGGGGTCAGCAAAAGGATCAAAGAATCTCTGCCTGAACGAGTTTACTGATTAATGGGGTGCTGAAGTGCACACATCCAATTTCCAAGATTCTGAAACCTAATCCTTTTTTTCCTTTCAATAAATCTGGTTAATAAGATCCTGTAAGGATCCAGACTCTAGGGTCTGCTAGGGAAACCAGATGCATGTACCTTAGCACTCTATTGTCAGTAAGTTTCTTCAGGCGGGGATTCTTTGATTCTCTTGCCAAAGGGGGGGGGGGGCTGCTACTTGTTTCTCTAATACAGGAGGAATATACTTCCAGGTCTATATTATTTTGCATCATTCTGTTTCCCAGGCTTTGAAAAGTCTATTACAAGTGGTAAGAGCCACAATTGGAAGCGCTCCAGTTGCTTCAGCGGTCCCATCCCTTTCCTGAAGTATATTATGCAAAGAGAGCCATTACCTAATTCATTCTAGGTATGTTACACTTAGAATACCCACCAATGTTTGCCTTTTTGTATGGCTGCAAATAATGCAGTATACCTTATTTTCTCACAAAATATCTGGGGATCTCTAGTTCCATCTATGAGTCTGCTATGACAAAAATATAGTCTTAGTCCACTTTTGTACAATTAATCCAGTATGCAACCGCATACAAACAGTGAATGGAAAGCTTCCCCTGTTAACAATGGGAGCAACCATCTTTGCTGATATCCAAGCCTCCTTTACAGTGGCTAGCTGACTGCCCATTTTTAAAAAACTGAGAAAAAAATAAAAAATAAAAATGTGATTACCTGATCAGAATCAGAGCCAACATATAGTAGGAGGGAACATCCTCTCTGCCACCTTTCTGCCTGTTCCCCCCACTCCCACCCCTACATACTTGTGGTGGAGTCACATAAGCTATGTAGAGAAGCCCCATTCTTACATTGCTACTGTAGGTTCTCATCTCTATGTTCAGCAGCCATATTAATCAACAGGAGATTAATTAAAAAAACAAATAAAAAACACCAAATCTGTTAAAACTGCCCCTGTCCTGTCCCAGGGCTCACCAAATGATCAGCCTTCATGTTATTAGAATCCTGCTATGCAGCAAATGTCACCTTCAAGTATGCCCTCTCTGCCTGCTCTCTCTCCTCCTTGCTAAGGTAAACTTTTATAATAACGGGGGAAAAGAGACAGTAGAAGGAAAGAAGTAGAAATATGTGAGTTCAACTAAGAAAGACCTATTCAGGGCCCAGAGAAGAACTGGACGTGCTTATTGGGCTTATTCTTTAGCATCTCTGATTTGCTGTTTGGAAAAAACAAAACCCTTTAAATTCCACAAGGTGTGCCTAAGGAAGCCCAACCCAACCCACCTGAAGTAGCAATTTATTTAATTTAAAAATTTTTTGCCTTGTCATATGCTGTTTTTATATATGCTATATTTCTAGATCCGCTGCATATGTTTTTATGGATTTAATAGCCTTTGTTTTCATATATTATGAGCTATGTTGTAAAGTATGAACCAGAAAAGCTGCTTATAAATAATGGCATTAATACATGAATGCAATATATTTAGAGTGATTTACCAATACAGCTGAATTAGATATTCAGCAGTACTTCTAAACCTGGGTAATTATGTTATTTCTAAAGAGTTGCAGCCAAGAGGAAGGGAAGGTATAATTTCCAATGAAGCAGCAGTTTTATTGCTTACTAATGAACTCTCTCTTCGCTGTGGCTCTGTCCAAGATGGGACTGATAAACTTGATGCAACCACTCATTCTTTCATTAAATGAAGCCACATTTCTTAAATTAAAAAATAACACCAGAAATTACAGTGAGCTTTTTATTTTGTGCTAAGAAAATTTAGTAAATTTTATCCAAACTCACTTGAAAAGCAGTGATACATACCAAGAGGCAAGGATTCATGATGGTGCTGATTTCGAATTGCTGCTACTAGGCTGTTGGCTGGTCTCGTCAACAAAGAAACCCCTCTGTTTCGAGAGACTTCTGATGCCTAAAATAAAGAAGACCTATAACTACTGTATATTGTGAGTATTGAAAAAAAAGTTGGATCGATTTTTTTAAAAAAACATATGTATTTATGAAAAGCCATAGTTACTTGCCTAGACAGAATATGTAAACTAGAAAAGTGTTGAAAAACCTAAGTAGTACTTTGTTGTTTGACTGCATGAGAATATTAAAAATCATTATCCCGCTTTAGGCTATAATCCTATAATTTTTCCTGTTTTTACTGATTCAGGAAATGTCAAGAAAAGTGTGTTTCTAGTTGGATTAGGATGTACGCATGAAACGTACCATATCTCCTCTCTGTTCAGTGGGCATGAGCATACAAAGAAGTCTTTTTAAAGAGCAATATTCTTAACTACTGTCTGTTTGGAAGGGAATTACTGGATTGGGGGTAGTAGGGTGGAAAGTGGATTTAACGGTCTGCAATCTTTAAGATATAATTGGACTCACTAGCCTGTATAGTAAGCTGATCATTTATTTATTTATTTATTATCCACCACATTGGACTGTTATTGGAAAAAAAGGCCTAGTTTAAAAATTAGTGAATCCATGATTATTGATGTGCCAATGCCATTTAAATATCACAGCCAAGTTCCAACTATTTTAATTGGCTTTAATTTTAAAAAGAAAAGCAACCACAGTTACATCTGACCTATAAGTCACCTCTGAAAAGAAGAACCCAGAAGTGACATACAGATAATGAGCAATCAGCCAATGTACCAATATATGTGCTAAACAAGAATTGGCTGAACACTAATGAAAGGCATTAATTAAATATTGCCTAGTAATTGAAACATAAACCTGATGTGAACTTTATGCTAACAAAATGAAATAGCTTGCTTTTGATTTCCTCTCTTCATTATGTTACAATAACAATTATATGGATCTCAGAGGAGTTATTCCTGCCTTGTTTGGATAGAGTTCTAAAAAGGATCAGGGTAAAACAGAAACAACAACAAAGAACTGTGAAAATGTTGCAGTCAGATTTCTGAGTAATGTTCATTCTGAACAACAAAACCTATTGAAGCTAAAGCCCAAGCCACCAAATAACACCCCCCCCAAAATTCAATAGAAGGCATTAGAATCAGTGAATTTGAAAAAGAAGCAATTCTGGGGAGGTCACCCTTTATTTTGGGGGGGATTGTTGAAAAATCCATCAGAGATTAATTATGCAAAGTTTACTTCAAAAGATCAGACCTCATATCAGACCTATCCTGCCATGGGTAAAGTGGGGAAGAAGCTTAAAGGCTAACCATAGGGTTTATGTGCAGAAGAGCCCAGGTTTAATCCCTGGCATATCCAGCTATGACTGGAAAGCTTCTTAAACCCCGGAGAGTAACTGCTGGTTACTATAGACAGTAATACGCTAGTCAAATGTATGGTCTAACTCATTTCAAGACAGCTTCCTACTTTTCTCTGCTCCTGTTCCTACTGGCTGTCTTACTCAGAGACTTTGCCTGCCATGCTCAGCACCTTTATCTAGAGGAGGAGGAGAATATTATTATGCCTTTTTTGCCATGTTCTTTAGGCTGGAAATTTTAGTTTCACCACATAGTATTTTTCTGGTTCCCTTCCAGTCAAGGTTCAGGCCTGGACAATTGTGAAGAGTACTGTGCTTCAATAGTTCCACTCCCACTTAAGTGGGCATTTTCAATAGGTGTTACTGGGGTAGGAAATGTCATCCCAACTGTAACTTCCTTGTGGAATTGTAGTGGGAGCAGCCAGCCCTTTAAATCACAGCCAGCCTTATGTGCCCAGAGGTAGTCACCTGACCCCTGAAAGCCAGTAAAGGAAAGAGAGGAATTCTGTCAAGTTTGGGGTCTTTTGAGAGCATTGGCTGGAGTCCTGGATGAGGGGGTTACCTCAGGCAAGATTGAAAACTGGTTTATTTAGTTATGGTTTCAACTGCATTAGGGTGTTTTGTGTTTTACCTTTCTAAACTGTGTGTTGAACTTTATATTCTTTTGGCACCTTTAATAAAGTTGATTTTTTGCTTAAATCCTGGAGTTGACTGGTTGCCCTCTAGCACCTACCTCAGCTTGGCTGAGCTACTAACTTCCAAAACTTTTGTTTGGTGTCTATTTCTGTATTTAGCCAGACCCAGGGTGAGGTGAGGATTTCCCCTTCAACCCTCTCCTGGTTCCCCAAGTGGCTGGTGTGGAAGCGAGAGACTGGTTTATAGTGAAGGGGTGGTGGCAGCAAGGACACCTAATTTTCCAATCACTGTTCACCCCTAGGCATGGGTTACCTCAGAACTGAAGGACCTCAAAGGAGGGGCTGATTCAACCCTGAGGGTGGCTTTCCCTTATTAAAGGAGCAGCGCAGGGTTCTTCCCTTTCAGGTAGATTTTTTAATATCCACATGAAGCCCCTGGGTGGAGTCAACAGGCAGTCTTGTGTGAGGTATGATCAGTATGCTGATAAAACCAAGGTATTCATTGCCATCCCAGGCTGGGGATATTGTGAAAATCTTGATCTTGTGTCTGGAGACTGTGAGGGAATAATTGGGAAGGTACATGCTGAAACTGAATCTCAGCAAGATGGAATGTAGCACTTCCCATGGAGGAGGAGACGTGGAGTCATCCTAGTTTCATAGTAACCCGTGCCATTATTACTTCTATGATGGGCAACAATCCTGTGCTCTAATGAGGCTGCCTTTGGAAACTGTTTGAAGGTTGCAATTGGGTACAGAATTGCAGCAGTCTGTCTTCTACTGAATGAGACCCACTGCATTCATGTAACATTGCACACTATTGGCTGCCAATAGGCTTCTAAGCAAACCACTGGTCACATGTAAAGCTCTGTATGACTTGACACCTAGGTAACTGTAGGACTGCCTACTTTAATTAAAGTTGACCTATATAGTAAGCACTTCGCAACCAGGGATTCTGAGAGGCTCCAGCATGTGAGATTGAGGGTGGGGGGTGAAAAAACAATGA
Source organism: Charina bottae (assembly GCA_023362775.1). Taxonomy (NCBI): domain Eukaryota; kingdom Metazoa; phylum Chordata; class Lepidosauria; order Squamata; family Charinaidae; genus Charina; species Charina bottae. The sequence goes on from JALMGJ010000007.1 coordinate 7,778,042, forward strand.
TTTCAGTATATGCTATATCCCAATAAAACATCTTACTCCAAGAAATTCAGATGGCACCATACATGATGGACATTAGAAAGGTGGTCAAAATGGAACTGTTCCAGGCAGCATTTCCCTTTTGATGTGACTGAGCTGGACTTGAGCTTCAATGTACAGTATGTTTGTAGAATTTTATGTCTTTTAAAATATATTTTTATATTTGTGTATATTTGGTGTAATCCACCAAGAATCCACATAGAATCATCAGTATGCAAATGTTTTAATAAATGGTATTTCCAGTTTCCTTGTTTCATTTTTTCAAAGGTGTAAATCTAACAACTATATAAACTGGTTGCCAACTCAGCAGACAGCCTGTTACATATAAACCCATTGCAAAACTGCTATTAACAACCTGCAGATCAATTTCCCAGAGATGAGCCGATAAATAATCAATTGCAATTCCTTTATTAAAAAGTCACAAATATGTATAACAATGTTATTTAAAGTTCATGCTAAAAACTAGCATCTGCTTTTACTACAAAAGAAGCTCAAACTTGGATAAACTCTCTTTCCCACAACATCCTCCTTTCTCCATTCTTCTCATAACGTAAAGTATATTTTGCATAGTCTGTGGTAAACCTACCATGGCAGGGAATGTGAAGACTGTTACTAATATCTGTCAGTACGATGAAATGAAGAGATAAAACAGGATTTAATGTAGAATTGAAGCTTTGTAAAAATGAATCTGAAGAAATACTTAGGTTCCAAATACACACATTTATCCAGCAACTCTAACGAATTAGGTACAGCAGGAAAACATACCTCTCCAGCACTGTAACTACGGAGTCTCTGAAGATGCTGTCTGTGGGTCAAGTGATTGGGTAGGCGGCCATTCTGAAGTGGAATTCTGGGATCAATGAAAGTGGTAGCACGGCTGTTGTGGTCAACAAAGAAAGACTGTAATAGAAGAATACTAAGAATCAGAAATAATACTGAGAAAGCTACCAGAGTTGGTAATATGGGAAACAGGATTTAACATGATTTCTAGTCTGATTCTTTAGTTTAAAAAATTAAATGTTTACATACAGTCTGAATAATGTAAGTAGGCTGAAGGACTACCTATATTACAAAGATCAAGAAAAGCAATACATATATCATTTTAAGGTGTATATTCCTGAATAAAACATTGCATGAAGAGAAACCATCTGAGGATAAGCCAAAACCCTACAGTTAATACACTGATACACCCCACCTTTTACACACACCGCATTCCTGCCCAACCTATACAGATTTAAAAAAATTACACAGAATTAAATACTAATTTCATTTCATTCTTGTACCTTGCCTTGTTGATCAGTTTTGATCTCCCAGCCTCGTGGAAGTTCCAGCCGTGTGTCAGCAAACATGTTGATGAAATTTACTAGATCCCTATTATGCTGATACCGCTCAAAATTACGAGCATCTCTGCGGATCTTCAGAATCATATGTTTCAAGCAGGTGCTGTTGGTGAAAACTCGATAGGCACTCTGGATACAAAAAAAGAAAAAAAAAGGTAGGGGAATCCAAATGCATTGTTGCAAATATAACTACGATATATTTTTGCGGAAAAAAACCCAACCTATTAATCATACATGCATTTTTAATATAGCAATTACCTAAGGCAGCAGTGAATAACAGATACCAGTCTGACCAAAATATAAGAAGTTCATGAAAGCAGCTCACAATTTGCTAAATCAGAATCAATTTGAGGAGGCAAATCGATTCTGATTAAGGATACTGTAGCCTTCCACTCCAAGCAATATCATCTCTTGGCCCAGACAAAGCCTTAATCAAACTTAAATAGAGGATTTGGGATTTAGATTTACAAAATGACAGGGCCAAAATCATCCTTCTCTATTATGGTGCAATTGCAGGTTCTCCATGGATGATCCCTAGCTACCTCTTTAACATGAATATCTCACACAGGAAACTTTTTACCTTGGCTTGAATTGGCACACTATTAGGGAGAGTATAGGCAAATATACTAGCCTTCTGCACAACAATCATATGTGTTTCTGCTCAGACATAGAGCAGAATGTTTCTGCTCAGTCAGCACAGTAACACTATTGCTACACTGCCTGTTGTAGCACTCATGGTGTCTGGCACTCATAAACCCTCCTACCAGAAAGTTTAGTTACCTTTCTGATCAAGAAATTACAACTGACCTTCTGAAATACCTAACGTTGACAACCACAACAAAGTTTGCCAAGTTTCTTTGCAGTTGCTATGGCTTGCAGAAGTTGGGTGATATCCTCTTCTCATTATGAATTATTTAGTCCCCCCACCCCCCGTATTTTAAATTTTATATTGGTGTTTTATTGGTGGTTCTGGATTTTAAATTTTGTAATGGTATTTTATTGGTCTGGGACCATAAATAAATGTGCCAAGTAGCTCACAACCATGGTTGGTACTGTAGCCATAATTACAGGGTAGCTGAAAATTCAGTTACAAGAGCAAACCTTAAGATTTGGAAAATAATTATTAAACATTCAGCAAGAAAGTTCATAAATCCTGGGCAAATTTCAGATGAAAAGTGAGCAAAGTTCTACTATTAATTATTAGATTGCACTCAGCCAAATGTCAATATTCTCAGATAAGTGAGCTTCTTTATGTGTTCTACCGAGGATTCATTGTCCCACTACATCATCAGTAAGAAGAAGCCCCGGGGCTCTACTGAATCACACGTTTCCTTCCCAATTTGCTATTGCCTGAAGACTTGTGATTCTGGTGTGCTAATAAATTATATCATTTGCCACAATGTTTGTTATTCCTTTCAATAGTTATTACTGCAATGACACAAGACCTAGCCATAGGTAACAGGATCCCACAATGTCCAAGTGTCCAAGGCAGCTATATAATAGTACTTCGGTTAGCTAATACAATCACACAGAATCAGTGACTCTTGTAAATAGGTTACTTGCTTTTTAATTTTGATTTCTAGATATTTGGGACTGTATGGATGTGCGGATTATTAGTACAAGCCTGGTCATTCCACTAGCACTAAACAATCCTTTTAATAGCTATCTATGCTGGTAACGGAGACAAAGAATTTCACAGTTTTTAAAAAAACTTCAAAGAAATAAAATACCTCTTTATTATATTAGCTCCAACTGCTGGATAATATTTTCCAGCTCATTCATGGTCATAATTAATCCTTCTAATTCTAATTCAAGGTTGTGGTTAAAATATTTAACTACATTAAGCTCAAATATATGTGGCATATTGTTTTTTTACAAGTGGAATCTGAATAACAGATGTTTGGCTTGGTAATTTTGCTTTCTTTGGTGGATTGTACGTAGATTGACCGTTATAAAAGAAAAAGGGTTGTTCTATAAAAATAAATTTAATACTTCTGTTGATGAAAGCTATTGATACTAGTTAAAGCCACACAGAGCTTATAATATTATTTGAATCCCTCAACTACAGAAACTTGGAATCTTAAAAAAAGAGAATACACCCTTATGAAGCAGTACAACATCTTGCTAAGAGAAAGCTTGAAGTGATTTTTTAAAAGCTGTCTTTTATTTCTGTTTAGTCAATTATAAGCAAAGTATATGCATCTATCAAAACAATTTTTTTTACTATTAATTTTTTTTACTTTCTGGGAAATGTCTTCATTATCAACTTTTTTGTCAAGGAGACTCCATGTTTTTAATCCAGAACCGCTAGCATGCTGCAAATGATTCCAAAATACATACTAGGACATGTAATTACTTAATGCAGGATGGGAATAGGCAACCTTGTATTCTACATTTTTTTCAACTCTGAAAAATCTCACTCTACATGACTAATAATAACAGGCTATGGAAGCTGAAATCCACTCAAGCTGAACACTCACTCTTGAATGTACAACAAATTGCTCCCTTTGATGGCACAGTTGTGGGGGAAAGTCAACAGTGTCTTGCAAGCATTTTTTCCCTTTCTCTCTTTGTGGAAGCCCATGCGCCATGGATGATTTTTTTTCATTTAACCCTATGAAAAGCTATCAGAAATAATCTAGGATTTGAAATCCTGAGATGCTTGTTTCAGGATTAAAGAAATATTGCTTTCGCCATTGTTTTACATAGAAACACAGTATATTAGCAGTTTATGCTAGCTCACACTGCAAGTTGTATCTGTGAAAAACTATTACCCTTCTCCATACAAAATGCATATTGTATGGCATATGCTAAAATCAATGATCAAGTCATATCTTGTCAGTGGTTCAGCATCAAGAAAAATATTGCTTTGCTTTATGACTGCTAGTGACACATTGTGACTTCATCTTGGGTCAAAGTCAAGGTAGCCATATGTGACTGTAAATGATGGTAACATTTCAGATGAATACTTATAAAACGATGAATACTCAGTGATAAAACAAAATAGGTTTGTAGGATATATTTTCTGGATTGTTGCAAAGCAACTTTCTTGTGAAGATCATCCAAGTGAACAAACACAAGTAGGGATGAAGCTAACACAGTCCAGTCATTTTATCCATGGAATGTCCATAAAAGCCAGGGCAGGCAATCCGATACTCCTCAGCATAGTTAGTTGTCATGAAGTTATAGTTAAAAATATCTGGCCAAAGCCACCACCTACCCTTTACACAGGCTCACAGTTAAAGAGAAGGCTGAGGAAAGGTCAGCTAGAATGTGTCAAGTGAGAAATGAAACACTCCCTAGAAGGTATCACTAAAGTAAGTCACCAACCTGTATAGCAGAGGGTCAAGCACTTACATAGTTTGCATGCAGCACTGTGAAGAATTCAGGATTGGTAATGAACTTTACAGCCGGTGACTGCAGCAACAAAGTGATTTTTTGAGAGTTCACAGGTGAAATGGGTATTTCTCTCCTAATTTCTGAAACCAAAATGGTAAGCATTTAAATTATAACAAAAGAATATTTGTATCATTCCAGTCATCTTATGTTTCGCTTTCTTATTCTGCTGAAGACTTCATGCACAATCCATACCCCCCTCCCCTCCCTCCCCTCTCCCCCAAATGTACTGCTTAAAATATTCATTATCACCACTCTTTTCCAATAGTTAGGGGTTGTCTTTTTTTCTTACCATTGCCAACTTTAGCTTTATAAAATTAATTTTCAATGTAATAACAGATTGATTCAAAAAACTTTAACAACCACTGTTAAAGATTAACAGTGTTTAATTAATTGTTAGAAGATTAACAGGACAACAACAACAACAACAACATTTATTTATTCGGTCAATGACCAGCAACATACACTTAATAAAAATTACGGATACAGGCGACTGGATCTTATAAATACGTCTATATATAAAAAGCAATATGTTAGGACTATTATACTATAACGTATAAAATCCTATACTATAATATTTTAATTTAATTAATCATTAAATGAACATTCAATTAATACTATATTATAAAATATTGTAAAATGAGTATCCACAAAGATTATTAAAATAATTAAACAGAATATTAGTAAAAATATAAGCGCAAATAAAAATCCCTATTTCTTTATCTGGTTTTGTCTCATCGTTATTGCGGCAGCACAAAATTTAGCTACTAGGCGGGTAATACTTGGATTTGTGTCTTGTAAAAGATGGTTCTCATAGAAACTATCTGGTCTCCCTGGAAATCTTTCTATTAGAGGATAGATGTATTTTGATCTAATATCCCTATAATATTTACAGCGTAATAAAACATGAGCGATATTTTCAACCTCCTCTATACCGCATATGCAGGTTCTCTCTGCTAGTGGGGTTTTATTATATCTACCTTGCAGGAGTGCTGATGGAAGGATATTAAATCTAGCTTTAAAAAATGCTATTCTAATCTTAGGAAAGGTTAGGTCTTTCAAATAGCCTGCTGATTCCCATGTGCCCCATCTTATCCGATTTCTACTATGAGTAGGTATTCTATTAACTTCTAACTGGAATTCCATATCGTTTATTCTATTGTTAACCAATTGTTTGGCTTGATCGTAATCTAATGATTTTAAGAATAATGGGGAAAGCCCATACAAAGGACAAAGTGTATACAAATATCTGGAGGGCACTATGACTTGAGTCTCTAATTTATATTTCCAGCAAGTTTTTTTTAAACTCTAAGGAGCGTATATCAATAGGTGCAAAATAAAAAGGTGGCTGATCTTTTTGGATAATACTACCCACAGTCTTAACCCCACACCAATACTATATTTCCATTCAGTAACAATAAAATATATTTCGATATGTAAATGTTCACTGAAAGACATCCCAAGGATTTGTTGACATCACTTAGAAACTGTATTCTTAAAAATACAGTTTTAAAATAAGATTAGCAGGTATTGATTATGTGTCACCAAGTCAGTGTAAATTCTTAGTGACCACTTATAAATAGATTTTCTCCGGGACAATCTGTCCATAACATGGTCCTTCAGGTCTTCCAATAGTGCAGCCATCTCTGCTGCAATTGAGTACATCTACTTTGCTGCTGGTTGTCCTCTTCTTCTCCTTTCTTCCACCTTTCCCAGCATTATGGACTTCTCCAGAAAACTAGGTCTTCACATAATGTGTCTGAAGTGTGATAATTTGACCCTGGTTATTTGTGCCTCAAGAGAGAGAACTCTGGACTGATTTGTTCAATGATCCATTTGATTTTTGTTTTTTTGTTTGTTTTTTTTACTATCCATGATTTTCTCATGAGTCTTCTCCAACACCAAAGTTCAAAAGTCTCAGTACTCATTATATCCTGCTTCTTCAAAATCCAACTTTCACTTTCATAGTGTTTCACAGGAAAAACTATTGCCTGCGTGATTTTGAACTTTGTAGGTATAGACAGATCCTGCATATTGAATATCTTTTTTAAGACCATTGGACCCTAACCAAATACTAGTCTGCAGCATATTTCTTGACCACTGGTCCCTTAAGTGTTGATAGTTGATCGTAAAAGGCAGGAGCTATCTGCAACTTCAATATCTTCATTTTTTATTCTAAGGCTGGTTCCTGTATCTGTTGTCATTAGTTTTAGTCTTCTTTATATTTAATCTTAGTCACATTTTTTCACTGTGCTTCTTGACTTTTATTACTGGAACTTGCAGACCATTAGCAGGTATTAGCAAAAGGCACTTAAGTTGAAAATCATTTCTCTGAGTTTGTTACGTGAGAGAGCATTCACAGATATGGACTATCCCCTCTTGCACTATAAATTATTTCCCAACTTCAGCAGCCTTTTTTCAATAGAGCAGGTCAGTCAGACATACATGTAATGTCTGTTCAGTTACAAAAATTGGTGTTGGTATCAAGCAAATAAGAGGATGGGACAAAAGCCTAAACAATATCAAGCAAACAAGAATCTATCTGCATTTTTTTGTAATAGAAGACAGACCCAACATGCTGCATGGTAATCACAGATGTAACGAATACACTCTCTGAGGAAGCATTACATTTTCTCTAATGCAAAACATTGCAACCTCAGTGTACAGAAGATGAGACATGCATTGCAATAGAACTGCCACCTTAAAACACAGAAACTAAGCAGAAAACAAACTTTTTTAATACAGATAAAATGTTTCTGCAGTACGGCTCATGCAGCCTATTTATATCTTTTTCAATTTTCTAACAGGCATTCACATATTTGAACTGTGTATCTGTCTACTTAGAAATGATTTCTATAACCTTGGTGATCATGAAATCACGGTCTTTGGATTCCCTCACTCACAATAGAGTTACTGCTGAGGATGTGAGCTTCCTTTTGCCCCAGGTTGCTCCTTCCCCACTTAAATGGAGGGTTTAATTTTCTGTTTTAAAATGTAAAATACTGTACCTTTTATGCAAAGTGAGGAATACTATCTGGCCATACAAAATGCTTTACCTGTATTTGCCTGGGAAGGGTCTGCTTCAGAATCACTGCCTCCTCCGGGAGGGAGCCTTTCCACCCGATCATTGACCACAATGTCCTCCTCTGTTCTCTCTGTAGCAATAGTTCGCTGAATATTTTGATATCTTGATTTTGGGAAAGGAAAGAATAGAAATATATTAATCACATACATATCTGAAATAAGGAAAAGAGACTTTCCAATGCATTTGTGTGTCTACTTTTAAAATTCAGGTGGATTGAGGATTTTACTGAGTGAATGGAAGTTACTGCCTTTTTACTCAAAGGCACCCAATAACATAAGGTGTACGGTTTAAAAAAAGAAAATTAAAATACAAACTAAGCAGAAAACCATCATCAATTTAAGAAAATTAAAAAGTATAACTTAAAAATGTGTATAACCATTTAAAATGCCTTGTTAATTGCATGTTAACTGTATCAACAAACAAGACTTTTCTGTGAAGTGAATTATTATTTTTATTTTTTATTTATTTTCTATTCCGCCTTTATTATTTTTTATAAATAACTCAAGGTGGCAAACATACCTAATACTCCTTCCTCCTCCTATTTTCCCCACAACCACCACCCTGTGAGGTGAGTTGGGCTGAGAAAGTGTGACTGGCCCAAGGTCACCCAGCCGGCTTTCATGCCTGAGGCGGGACTAGAACTCATAGCAATCGCTGAGGGAGAAGAGCCCCACTTTAATGTCAGTGCTGCCAAGAATATCCTACCCAGAACTTCTGGGTAGTTCTGATATCATATAAAGAAGGAATCTGTCACTGTTTCCTGCTGGTCTTAAATAATGAGATTATATATTGAAGATTATGTATTATGTAGTAAAGACTCTCTGGAAATATATAGTGGGCCTAGACTAAGATCATAACCAGGTTTAGCAGCATAAGGGCAGCCACTACAAAAGTACTACAAAATCGAAACACAGTACATACACTGTTGCTATCCCAGCGCATTGAATTTACTGTGCATTATCCCTTAAAGTACTGTATTGCTCAATATCATTTTCATGCTATTTATTTACCCTCAGGGAGATTTTGCTACAGACCTGTGGGTGTAGCCTATAATTTTATTTTATTTGTACATACACACACACAGTGATTTTAATTTGCTTTAATTCAACCTGAATGCTGCATAGGTAATGTAAGGGTGAGGCAAAAATCTTTCTTTAAGCAAACAAACATGGTCTTGTTTAATAAACTTGTTTTGTTATTAACATCTCTGTGGAACCTGTAGGAGTAACCAACATTTATTATAACAAACTATCCCATTTATCTTAATGGGTTCACCTAGAATTAATCATTTCATATTTGAAGTAATGCTTTAGATGCTTTAAGCAAGTCATGTGAAGCTTGTCACAGTAAAAACATGTATATTACGTTACCATAAGAAAAGGGTTAAATGGTCAAAAAACGACATTTTCTAACAAATTTGAAAATTGTCCATGTTTGCTTTTGTTGAATCTTTTACATGACTTCCAACATGTCTGCCTACTGACACTGATGCTAAAGTGATACAAGAGGATAGAAAATGCAAGAAGCATTTTTTGGAGCAGGCACACATTTAAAGACATGGGTCTCTCACTGTCAGTCTAGACTGCTTTGTTCTCCTAGATTGATTGCCTGTTTACTGGATTCCCCCCCCCCCACACACCTTTCTGTTTATTATAACATTTAAGACAAATTGTTCTAGGAACTATAAAATGAATAAAAAGATATAAGGCAAAGGAAAAAATCCAGGTTAAATGCATATTACATTAATACAGTTCAATGTTGGGAGCTAATACATCTCTTCATACTCATATACTTTGTGCTTGTACAATATTAATCTGGTGCTGAAATTTGACCTAAAAATTCAGAGAAGAAAGAACAGCTATAAAATCAAAGAATCATACATAATTAACTCAGCAAACTCACATACTAGCAAAATAATGCTCAAGATCATCCAATGCAGATTAGAGCCCTACATGGAAATAGATATGCCATATGTTCAAGTTGATCTCAGAAAAGGCTGATGAACAAGAAGCACTATTGCTGATGCATGCTGCCAAAGAATATCCTTAAAAGAAGCCAAAGAATACCCAAAAAAGTCTACCTGTGCTTCAGTGACTACAGAGGCCTTTGACTGCATTTATTTTATTTTATTTATTTTTATTTTATTTTTCCAATTTCTATCACCGCCCATCTCCCCCAGAAAGAGGGACTCTGGGCGGTTTACAATAAAATTAACATTAAAACTATAAACACATAAAATACAATACAAACAACCAGTATAAATAGAGAATAAAATTAGATATAAAATCCGAGTAGCGATAAGATCTCATCTAATGAGGAGGGCTCTATGGCGCCAGCCACCCCCAGGAGGAACTATTGCCCTTCCCATCCCAGGCGAGGCGGCAGAACCAGGTCTTCAAATTCTTCCGGAAGGCCGGGAGCGAAGGGGCCTGCCTCACCTCCGGGGGCAGAATGTTCCAGAGGGCGGCTGCCACTGCAGAGAAGGCTCGTCTCCTGGACTCGGCCAGGTGGAATTCCCTTACCGACGGGGTCCGTAGCATGCCCTTGTCATTTACCATGACAAGTTGTGGAATGTTTTTAGAAAGCAAGGTGCACCAGAACATCTCATTGTTCTTATGAGAAACCTATTCACAGGGCAGGAAGCCACAATCAGAACAGAAGATGGTGAAAAAGATTGGGTCCAGATTGTCAAAAGAGTAAGACAAGGCTGCCTGCTCTCTCCCTGCTCATTTGACTTATATGCAGAACATATGCTGAGGAAGCTGGACTAGAAGAAGATGAACATGGCTTTAAAACTGGAGGAAGAAACATCAACAACCAATCAAGTGCCATGGTGGTGACACTACTCTGAGCTGAAAATGCAAACGATTTGCAAATAAAAGTAATAGAAGTCAAGGAACACAGTAAAAAAATGGAACTAAGATTTAAGGTAAAGACTAAACTAATGACAAAATATACAGCTTTAGAACTGACAATGACAATACTGAAATGGCCTTTTAGGATCAACTATCAACAGTAAAAGAACCAGCAGTCAAGACATACAGTATGCCACACACTAGCACTAGGTAGAGTAGTAATGAGGGCCTTGGAAAAGATATTCAGATGCTCTGATGTGTCTATACCTACAAAGTTCAAAATTCATGCAGGCAACGGTACTCCCTACGTCACTCTATGGCAGAGCTTTCCAAACTGTGTGTGGCGACACAAAAGTGTGTCACCACACACAGCGTGGTGTGTCACCACACCACCCGGAAGCGGCGGCGCGCGCATGCACGGCGGCAGCAGCAGCGGCACGGGATCAATGGTTCCGCGTTTTAGCGGAGGCTGCCGCCGCCGCCGTGCACGCACGCGCCGCCGCACGCCCCCCCGTGCCGCCGCCGTGCACGTGCGCGCCGCCGCACGCCCCCCGCGCCGCCGCCGTGCACACGCCCGCCACTGCACTGCCGCCACCGCCGCTGGTGTGTCGCCAGCGGCGGCACTTTGGAAAGCCCTGCTCTATGGAAACAAAAGTTGGGGTTTGAAAAAGCAGGATGGAAAGTGTATTAACACTTTGGAACTTTGGTATTGGAGAAGACTCCTGGGAATACCATGGATAGCCAAGAAAATAAACAAATGGATCATTGAACCAATCAATCCAGAGTTCTCATTCAAGACATAAATGACCAGGTTCAAATCATCATACTTCAAGCACATTATGCAAAGAGCTAACTCTCCGTAGATGTCTACAATGGTGGGAAACAGAAGAGGACAACCAGCATGAAGGTGGATGGATTTGATTACAGCAGCAATGTGTGCATCATTGGAAGATCTGAAGGGGTAGGTTGGGGACAATTCTTTCTGGACAAGGCCTATGTGGTCACTAAGTATTGACAAAGGCTTGATGGCATGTAATCAAAAAATCAAAATAGGTTTCAGCAAGACATGCCACATTGCTCTTTGTCAGAGACCAGCCTGACTCTGACTCTGAGCTAGGGGAAAACGAAACTTATCAGAGAAACGAAACTTATCTTGTGCAGCAACCGGCGAGTGGAACTCGTGATGAGCAGGTGCAGGGTCAAAAGTGCGATACTTGTGACCAGACTCGTGATGAGCAGGTGCAGGGAAACGGACCCGGGGATGACCCAGCAGAGAGGGAGAATCCTGAGGAGCCGATTGGTTCAGAACTAGGAACAAAGTCCAGAGCACCAATCCAGGCATGAGAAAGGAGGGCTGAGAAGCACGCCAAGCAGAAGGAAGCCCGGTTGGCTCCTGAGGATAGAAGGCGTTCAGAGAACAGAATAAAAGGACGCCAGTGCAAGCACCCGATCGCCGGTGACAACCGTTCCACTGAGCTAACAGCTTGTTCGGGAGAAGTCCAGCCAGAACAGTCTTCAGACTCCTGCCCTGTAGCCGCCACGGAACCAGAGCAAGAGCATTGCATCATTTCAGAATTGACCCCAGCTGCTTCAGAATCTCAAGCTGCTCCTCACAGTCTTTCATCGGACTCCAGCCAATAGAGTTCTCAACGCTTCAGTCCTGTCTCGCCCAGCCGCTTCAGCCAAGTTTTGTCCTGCAGCCTTAGTCAAGCAACCCCTTGCTAATTCAGCTAAGTTTTATCAGTTCGCTCCCGGGCAGTCTTATCATGCTAATCTAGTGCAGTCGTGTTTCATTGTTCCAGAAGTACCTTGCCTAGTTTTGCCAGTCCAGCCTCAGTATCATCCTGTTGATCCAGAAGACCCTTGTTCAGTGGATCCAGTCCAGCCTTGCCTTGTAAATCCAGCCCAGCATTGTCTTGTTGCTCCAGAAGAACCTTGTTCAGTGGATCCAGTCCAGTCTTGCCTTGCAGTTCCAGTCCAGAGTTGCCTTGTCACTCCAGAAGAACCTTGTCCGGTGGATCCAGAAGAACTTTGTCCAGTGGATCCAGTCCAGCTTGTCCTGTAATCTAGTTCAGTCCTGCTTCAGAAGATCCTGCCTCGAAGTGAAACCAGTTTAGTCCTGCAGTTCCAGTCAGCCTTGTATCATTGCTTCAGAGGACTTTGGTCTGTTCAACTTGTGATCACCAGCCAGTGTTGCTGCAGAGCTGCCAAGCCTTTCAAATGCATCCTGCCATTTGTAAATAGTTTTAATTGTAAATAAAAATATTTCCTTAAAAAATTCTGGTGGTCTCATACTCCGAACAGAACACTCTTAGAGTTTCTGCACCTTTCTAGTTTTAATAGTTACAGACTCAGGCAGACAGCATTTAAGAAGTATAAGCTGAGAGTAAATGAGAATGAGCAAGTGTGTTGAAGTATGTACCCAAGATTGCCAATTCTATACTATTTTAGATTAAACACGTTGATTTGTACTTAGCATATATATATGTGTGTGTGTGTAGAGAAAGATACTGTACAGATAGATGTCAAACAAATAGTAAAGGCTAGTATTGCCTATGCAACATACTCCAAGAATTATCTTTCCAACAACGAAGACTTGCTATATTCTGGTGAATGAAGTGACTGAAGTGTAATATTCTTATATTACTGTTGTAGCATATTACTGTTTTTGAATCTTGTAACACTTGGCTAAAAAAGACTTACAGAACTGTCAGAACATACAGTAGACCAGAGCTTTCCAAACTGTGTCGCGACACAAAAGTGTGTCGCCACACACAGCGTGGTGTGTTGCCACACCACCCAGAAGCGGCGGCGCGCGCCCCCTGCGCCGCCGCATGCCCCCCCGCGCCGCCACCGTGCGTGCGCGCACCGCCACACACCCCCGCGCCGTCGCCGTGCGTGCGCGCTGCCGCACGCCCCCCTGTGCTGTCGCCGCGCGCGCCACCGCTGCCGCTGGTGTGTCCCCAGCGGCAGCACTTTGGAAAGCCCTGCAGTAGACACTAGAAAGAAACAGGCTGAAGGCTCATGTAATTTCATTCAGATATTCTTTTACTGAGAATAATGTTTTAAGGTCTACTTAAGTTTGACTTCACATAACTTCCTTAGGACTATGATGAGTAATAAAAATGCCTTCTTAAATGTTTTCCATCTGCATTATTTTTCCCCCCATAAAAGAATGCATGGACCATTTAAATTCAAGAAATTGTTTAGTCTGGGGAATGTTTAGTTGCTGCCTTTTTTATTGCTAAAATATACTTTACTTGTATATCTTAATGTTTAATGTTTATTATAGATTTGCTGCTTAGTTGTCTGAAATTAATTAATTAATTTTATGCAGCTTATCTACTCTCTCAGGCTTCACAGGCATTCTACATTGATTAAGCATAGCATAAAGGTAAAGGTTCCCCCCGCACATTTGTGCAGTCGTGTCCAACTCTAGGGGCCGGTGCTCATCTCTGTTTGTTAGCCGAAGAGCCAGCGTTGTCCGAAGACGCTTCCACGGTCATGTGGCCGCATGACGCGCGTGGAACGCTGTTACCTACCCACCAACGTGGTACCTATTAATCTACTTGCATTTGCATGCTTTCGAATTGCTAGGTTGGCAAGAGCTGGAGCTAGTGCGGGAGCTCACTCCGCACGCAGGGCTAGGGATTTGAACCTCCCAACATGCGATCTTCCGATCAACAAGCCTGGCGTCTTACCCGCTGAGCCACCACGCCCCTTCAAGCATAGCATACAATGTACAAATGTTAGAAATAGGTAAATTTTATTCTGATGCTTTTTCTGTTCTTTTAAAATTTACAATTATTTCAAATGATTTAGTTAATAGAATCTTAAGGGATCACCAGATCAAAGAAAATATCCATACCATGGTATGGATAAAGAGCTACAAATAATGGTAAAATGATGGTTTTTACTTGCCAGCAGTAAGCTACCTATCCCACATAATTTTATTCAGGTTTTTTTTTCTTTAAATTGCTTTGTATTGCTTTTATCTTGTTAAATATTTCTTCAATAAAAATTATATTTAAAAAAGATGTAACCTTAGAGAGAGAAGGTAAAATATGAATGCATTTATAACTGCAGTCAAAAGGATCAGAAGACACTTCTTTATAATCTTTTCTTTTCTTTTCTTTTCCATTCTTTTTCTATTTTCTTTCTTTCTTACTTATTCACTATTCTTTATTTTCTTTGTTTCTTTTCTAATATTTATATTGCTTTTATCTTGTTAAAAAATTCTTCAAAAATTTTTTATTAGAAAAGATAAATAAATTGGTATTTGAAGCTTCCATTGAAGTTAAACATCTTTCTTATTTGAATTGTGGTTTCCACACCACAGGAAGTATAGTGTAAGGCACTCCATCCGATATCTATAATCTCCCTGCTCTAGAGTAACTCACAGACACATGAGTTCTTAGAAGCAGAAGAGTTTATTATAGCATACAGAAGCTAGCACGAACAAAGACTTGAATGGCTGAAACCAGTAAAGCATGCACATTTAAATCTTCCCCCCCTCCCAAGGTTCTTTGGTGGTGACACGTGTAACTCATGTCTTTCCAAGCTGCTCAGATATCCGCTCCCGGAGATGTGTGTATTCGGGATCGTCAGCTAGGTGTGAACCGGTCTACTTCAAAGCCGGTGTCTCTTTCGTGTCAGTTGCAGTCTCCTGAAATGTGCATATCAGTCTAGCGTCTTTGGCAGAGATCTGCCGATCTCTGACATGCTCCCGGCCCAAGATGCTCCCCCCACCCCCTTAGCTGCGTGTGTTATTAACCCAACAAATTAATTACACAGTTCCAGACATTTCCTGTGAGGAGAGAGCACAAAAGTATTTTAGCATATTGCATTGTTCAGCCGCCTGTTTCAATGCGGTTTGTCCGGGAACTCCCTGTGAAAGGTTTTTACTAATTTGGGAGCGCGTGTGTGTTTCGCCATAACCCACTCCCTGTCTCCAATCGGTAGATGTTGCCACTTCACTAGATACTGCAACTGCCCCTTGTGCCATCTGGAATCCAGAATCCTATCAATTTCAAAGTGTGGTTCTCCCTCAACCAATAATGTGGTGGGTTCCTCTGGTTCTGGATGCCATTGTTGTGAACTGTGGTGTTGTTTTAACAAACTAATGTGAAAAACTGGGTGTACCTTTCTTAGTGCCTTTGGCAATAGCAATTTTGCCGTTACTGGGTTGATGACCTCAATGATTGGAAATGGACCTATGAATTTTTGAGCCAGTTTCCGTGACGGCTGTGTTGCCCTCAGGTTTTTTGCTGACAGATACACCTTGTCCCCTACTTTCAACTCCCATTCTTCTGCCCGTTTTCGATCTGCATGCTTTTTGTATCTTGCCTTGGCTTCCCGCAATGTTTCTACCATGACTGGCCAATTACTGGTTATCTTCGCTATCCAGGCGTCTGCTTTCAAAGGTTGCTCTAGTTCTGTGGTGTTGGACATGGCCAGTTCAGGGATGGGGACAAATTCCTGCCCTGTAGCTACTTTGAATGGCGAAAACCCCGTGCTTTGGTGAAGCGCATTATTGTAAGCAACCTCTGTGAACGGCAACAGTTCAGCCCAATCGTTCTGTTGGTAATTAATGTAGCATCTAAGGTACTGCTCCAATGTGGCATTAATGCGTTCAATCGCTCCGTCTGTGCACGGATGGAACGCACTACTGAGCCCCTGTTCCGATCCAATTAGCTTTAAAAACGCCTGCCAGAACTTGCAAGTGAAAGTGCTGCCGCGATCGCTGATTATGCGTTCCGGCATTCCATGAGCTCTATAAATGTGCTGAATGAACATCCTAGCTAGTTTTGGAGCATTTGGTATTCCCTTGCAAGCAATGAAATGTGCCTGTTTAGAAAATAAGTCTGTGACCACCCAAATGGCTGTGTTCTTTCTGCTCATCGGTAAGTCAACTATAAAATCCATAGCAATTTGCTTCCATGGCTGTGTGGGGTTTGCAACCTCTTGTAATTTCCCTGTGGGTTTTCCCATTTTCCGTTTGGCGGTTGCACACACTGGGCATGAGCGCACATAGGCTTTAACGTCTGTGCGCAGTGATGGCCACCAAAATTTGCGCCGGATTAAATGTCGAGTTTTCACAAATCCGAAGTGCCCTGCCGTTTTGTGATCGTGATGTAGGTTCAAGACCTTTTGCCTTAAAGTCTCAGGGACATAGGCTTTGTTGTCTTTCCACCCCACTCCATCTTTCTCCAATAGGGTGTGTTTGTGTTCCCCCCACCATGCGTCTGTCACTGTTGCCGCCCGCAGTTCCATTTTATTCTGTGCTAACTAGGCAGAATAAATACCTAGAGTGTCCCTGTTTAAATGGATTTATTAATTTGGGTCAGTGGTATTTTAATTGCCTTGAATATTTGCCTTAATTGGAAAGATAGGGCATAAATTTTATAATGAATAATGTTTAATAAATTTAGATGTTTGATAAAGCTGTAAGCTATATCTAATCTTATGTTTCTCTAAACATAAATCTCAGAAATTATTACCAATCCCAAGCAAATTCTTTTAGGATTTTTAAAATTAATTTGGCATTTTTAACTATTAGCATTTTTTTTAAAAAAAACAGATCAAAGAATGGAAGCCATGGGATTCAAAAAATTTTGAGGAATCCAATCTAGAGAAATGTGTTATAGTATGTGGCCCACTCAGTGTTTAGTTTCATATATGTACTTCCCCAATAAAAATACCTTTTTTTATGTTCTAGTTCTCAAAACAGCAGGTGAGATAGAAAACCTACGTTTAGACAATGCTACTTTAGATATGGCTTCACTGGTGGTATTACCTTCCATGAAATAACAATAGCAACAACTTCTTATAGAAAACTATTGTATAAAGTGAAATGATACAAGGTTATTTTTCTTCCTAGTAACTTAGGGTTTTTCTTTTAGTTAAGAATATAGTTTTATGTGGGATCATGCCATCATGGGGACTTATGTCACAATTGATCTGAAGCTTATGGGAAGCTACCCTTCTACAGTATATACCCTATAATTTTATTTTGTCCTTTTTCCAAGCAACTTGAAGTGGTGTGAATAGTTTGACATACCTCCTCCATATGTACACATGAAGCTTTATTCACACAACTGTAAGAGGCAAGAGAAATTATTGGTTCTAGAATTTCTTATGCTTTGTGGCTTGAACCCAGACCTCTCTAGTTTAGTCCTTTAATTGCTCACAACATAGCTTTCCAAACTGTGTGTCGCGACACAGTACTGTGTCGCCTGCAAGGCCCAGGTGTGTCGCAAGAAAACCCGGAAGTGCTCATGGTGCGCCGCCACCGCGTATGGCAGTGGACGCAGTGGCGGCGGTGTCCCATCAGCACTTCCAGGTTTTTGTGCAACACACTAGGACAACAACATGCCGCCACCGCGATGCGCGAAAACCCGAAAGCGCCGCTGTGGCGCTGGTGCGTGAAAACCTGGAAGAAAACCCTGGAAGCGCCGTCCAGAAGCGTTTTTATGCGCCGTGGCGGCACTTCCAGGTTTTTGCACGCCGCCGTTGGTGTGTCGCCAACAAGAAAAGTTTGGAAAGCCCTGGCTCACAACATTTTATTAATGTGTTTTGCTAGATACTTTATTGGTCTCTTTGATGGTATGGTCACTCAGGCGCAATGGGCATTTTTAGAGGAGTTCTGTTAGGGAATTACAAATATGTCTGGTGGCAGACCGCTGCCTGATTTCTACAGTCCTGCTTTTTCCCTACAAATCATGCTGAGGAACTCCCATCCTGTTTGGCTGCCCTGAAAGAAAGAAGCTTTGAACCTGCTGCTTCCTGTTCTTTTGGCATACCAGAGATAAGTACTGTACTGCATATTTTTAAGAACAAGAAAACCCCTAACTAACTTGCATGTTCTTTAAGGTATATAATTAGAAAACAGACATTCCCAACTTGGTGTTTCCATTGGAAATGGTATCATTATAATAAGCTATGGGAAAAGAAATACAAACGATTTCCTGAGGCTCTGGCAAAAATGTGTTTTTGTTTCAATATAATGTCAAGGAAAAACTGAATCACTGGGGGGGAAAAAAAGAAAGGTATGCAGATATGCTGATGCACAGTCCCTCTTTGCTTAGTGTGAACTGAAATGAGTACACTCAAAATATTTTTAACAAGTTTGAGCAGTTATATATACTGGAGGACAATGTTTACATTATAGACTTTAAAAACTATCTTGCTGCTATGGTACCCATTGGGGGGGGGGCGCAAATGACAAAATGTGCATGGCCCAATTATATCAGCTGAGTGATACGACCAGGAAAATATTTTTTTTAAAAAAAGTGAAATAAATCATGGAAATGCCAGGGCTTGCATACTTGGGTCAGCTGCTGATATGCAAGTACATAATTATGGCATTAGCATGACGGTGTCATCATGCACTGGTCATCATTTTCACCTCATTGCAATTTGCTGCAAATAAATCTGCTTGCTGTACAATTGCACTGAAGGATCAAACCACCCAGTTTGATTTAATTACCAACCATGCAGCAATGCTTGGTAATCCTAGTTTTTTCTTTAATCTTATACATTTATTTTATTTATTTATTTATTAGTGCAGAGAAGGCTCGCTTCCTGGACCCCACCAACTGGAGTTCTCTTACAGACGGGGTCCGCAACATGCCCTCTCTGCAAGTTTGGGTGGGATGGGTACATGTAATGGGGAAGAGGTGGTCCCTCAGGTAACCTGGTCCCATGCCATGTAGGGCTTTAAAGGTGATAACCAACACCTTGAATTGGACCCAGAAGCAAACTGGCACCCAATGTAGCTTGCGTAATAAAGGTGTTATATGTGCCCTTCTAACCAAAGATGGCCTGTGCAGCTTCATTCTGGACCAGCTGTAGCTTCCGGATACTCTTCAGGGGTAGCCCCATGTACAGCGCATTGCAATAGTCTATATGGGAGATAACAAGGGCATGAGTGACCATTCGAAGGGCCTCCCGATCCAGGAAGGGGCGTAACTGGTGCACAACACGAAGCTGTGCGAAGGCCCTCCTAGCCACGGCTGCCACCTGCTCTTTGAGCAGGAGCCGTGAGTCCAGGAGAACCCGCAGATTACGCACCAGGCCTGTCTGGGGCAGTGCAACCCCATCCAGAACCAAAGATGACAATGTCCCAGAAATGGAAGAGCCATTAACCCACAGCCACTCTGTCTTACCAGGGTTCAGCTGAAGCCTGTTGTTCCCCATCCAGACCCCTACAGCCCCCAGGCACCAAGAGAGGGCAGTCACAGCGTCACTAACTTCACCCGGAATGGAGATGTACAATTGAGTATTATCAGCATATTGATGATACCTCATCCCATGGTGACAGATGATCTCGCCCAGTGGTTTCATGTAAATGTTAAAAAGGACTGGAGAGAGAACCGAACCCTGTGGCACCCCACAAAGGAGGGGTCAAGGGTTGGATCTCTCACTCCCTATCACCACCGATTGGGACCGGCCCTGGAGAAAGGAGGTGAACCAGAGCAAAACTACACCGCCCACCCCGAACTCCCTGAGCCACCTCAAAAGGATACCGTGGTCGATGGTATCGAAAACCGCTGAGAGATCAAGCAGAGCCAGGATGGATGCACTGCCACCATCCCGCTCCCACCAGAGATTATCCATGAGTGCGACCAATGCCGTTTCCATCCCATATCCAGGCCTGAAACCTGACTGAAAGGGGTCTAGATAATCCATTTCACCCAGGACTCTCTGGAGCTGCAATGCCACCACTTTCTCAACCACTTTCCCCAAAAAGGGGAGGTGGGAGACTGGACAAAAGTTGTCCAGTACAGTCGGATCCAGCAATGGTTTCTTCAGGAGGGGGTGTACCAGCGCCTCCTTAAAGGCAGTTGGAAACACCCCCTCCCCTAAGGATGTGTTAACCATCACTTGGACCGAACAACATGTGACCTCCCGAGCTGCTTTCACCAGCCAGGAGGGACATGGGTCTAGATGACAACTCGTGGCATTTACAGTCCGGAAGATCCTGTCCACTTCCTCGGGTCCAACAGGATCAAACTGTTCCCAGATAACTAGGTAAGTACGTTCCACCAGTATCTCCCCAGACCATGCCTCACGCTTGGCATCCAACTTGGAACAAATCCGAGCAATTTTATCCTCCAGATGCTCAGAAAACTCCTCAGCATGACCCTGTAGGTGGGTCTCTGAACCCACCTTCCCCAGAAGGGATTGGGTGATCTTAAACAGGGCCATCAGGTGGCATTCTGCGGATGCAATAAGAGCGGAGAAATACTGCCTTTTTGCCGCTCTTACCGCCACAAGGTAGGCCTTAACAGCGGCTTTAGCTTGTGTTCGGTTGGGTTCAGTCCTTGTCTTCCTCCAGCGGTGCTCTAGACGTCTCTTAATCCTCTTCAGAACCCTCAACTCCTCTGTGAACCACGGGGAGTGTTGGGTTTGATGGGGCAAGAGGTGCAATCCTGTCCAAGGCCCCGGCTGCCTCTCTATTCCAAGCAGCGGCCAGGGCCTCCGCTGGACCGTGCAGCAGATCGTCAGGTATAACCCCCAACTCCCTCTGAAACCCTACCCAATCGAATGGGTCCAACCTCCCTGTGGAGGGGGGCGGCATAAGAGAATATCAGGGCCACCAGGGCATGATCTGACCATGACAATGGGGATAGATGTAACTCTCCCCTCAGGTCACATTGCCATTGCTCCAACAAGAAAATCAAGTCCGGGGTGAGACCACTGTCTCGAGTCAGGTCCTGAATAATCTGGGACAGGCCCATGGCTGCCATGGTAGCCATGAACTCCCGAGCCGCCTCTGAGAACCGCCCCAGGGATGGCAGGTTGAAGTCCCCCAAAGCCATAAGCCTGGGAAACTCCACCGCCAACCCCAAGATGGCCTCCAGCAGCTCAGGCAGGGAGGTTGCTATGCAGCAGGGGGGCTGGTACAATAGCAACACTCCCAACTGTTCTCGGGAGCCCAACTTGAGAAACAGGGTCTCACAACTGGCCACTTGTGGAGCAGTGCCCCTAAAGGCCACTAGAGATCTCAGATGACAACAGCCACCCCACCTCCCCTGCCTTGATGTCTCGGTTGATGCCATACCGTAAACCCGGCCAGGCACATTTCCGAAACGGGCACATATTTGATGCTTTGTTGTTTATTTGTTCAGTTGCTTCCGACTCTTTGTGACTTCATGGACCAGCCCACACCAGAGCTTCCTGTCAGCCATCGCCATCCCCAGCTCCCCCATGGTCAAGTCCATCACCTCCAGAATATCATCCATCCATCTTGTCCTTGGTCAGCCCCTCTTCCTTTTGCCTTCCACTTTCCCTAGCATCAGCATCTTCTCCAGGGTATCCTGTCTTCTCATTATGTGGCCAAAGTACTTCAGTTTTGCCTTTAATATCATTCCCTAAGTGAGCAGTCTGGCTTGATTTCCTGGAGTATGGACTGGTTTGATCTTCTTGCAGTCCAAGGAACTCTCAGAATTTTCCTCCAACACCACAGTTCAAAAGCATCTATCTTCCTTCGCTCAGCCTTCCTTATGGTCCAGCTCTCGCAGCCATAGTTACTACGGGGAATACCATTGCTTTAACTATGCGGACCTTTGTTGTCAGTGTGATGTCTCTGCTCTTAACTATTTTATTAAGATTTGCCATTGCTCTCCTCCCAAGAAGTAGATGTCTTCTGATTTCCTGGCTGCAGTCAGCGTCTGCAGTAATCTTTGCGCCTAGAAATACAAAGTCTGTCACTGCCTCCACGTTTTCTCCCTCTATTTGCCAGTTATCAATCAAGCTGGTTGCCATAATCTTGGTTTTTTTGAGGTTTAACTGAAACCCAGCTTTTGCACTTTCTTCTTTCACCTTCATCATAAGGCTCCTCAGCTCCTCCTCGTTTTCAGCCATCAAAGTGGTATCATCTGCATATCTGAGATTGTTAATGTTTCTTCCAGCGATTTTAACTCCAGCCTTGGATTCATCATGATGCTTATGAATATGTATTTCTGTAGATTCACCCACAGATCCTAGATGAAACAAAATGTTACCAAAAAAAGGGAGCTACTACTGAAAACCTTGGGTTTGTAGTTGAAACTTATTCTGGTGTTGGCAGTATTCACCATATGAACTACCCTGATTAAGTTCCACATCAGCCAAGACCGTAACTCATGAATCACATGGAAGCCAACGAGCATACAATTATATAAACAAAGCATTTGTCACACATAGAAGCCTGCATGAATCTCGTATCTTATGAACAATGTTGGCAAGAAGCAGGGCTTACTGGGAGCACTCACACAATGAGTAATGTGTCCTCCAGATGTGTTAAATTACAATTGGAATCCCCAGCTGGAATGGTTCTTAGTCATGTTAGCTGGAGATTTCTTAACACATATGTATGTCATCTAATTGTGGAAAGCTGCCCTATAGTATTTTTTTAAAAAAACTAGGATAATGTTTTATTTATTTATCACATTTCCTAGTTCCAACATCTAAGCTACTTAAAAATTGATTAAAATATATAATACTAAATAAAACAAAAACAGTAAGAAACAAAATGGGAAACCATCAACACAGCTCCACCATATTTAAAATCAAATTAAACGACAGATGTAAACCAGTGTGACAAAATATTCCAAAAGAGTTTTGCCAGACATCAGAGAAGCTCAAGTGAAAAAGAGTTATCTTTGCTTGATGCTGCACTGAAAGTAATTGAAGTGACAGAATGAAATCTAGGAGGGTACTCTAGACTCTCTGTGACACCACTAAGAAAGCTTTGTCCAAGACATCTTTCCATTGGACTATGCCAAGTGGAGGTATCCAGAGAGGGTCTTCAAAAGAAACACTTAAAGAACAGGCATATAAGCCGAGTTTGCCATAATTCCAAGGCATGTGAATGGTTTGCCCATCATATTGACTGCCCCCACAAAAAACCGTATGAAAATAAATGGCTTAGTGCTATAGGCGAACTAACTCTGAACTCTTAATTACATTAAGATATTTTAAAAGGGCAATTTGATATGAAGTTGTTGTTTGAAGCAGTATACCGTATTCACTGAGACATTTAACTTTGCATTCAGTGACTAACCTTGGGGCAACTACATTTATATTGGGGCAAAATAAATATTTGTGCTGCTAAACCCGAAATGTAATACAGTCCTACCTGCAAAGATATTTTTATTAAGAAAACTGCCATGTGTTTCAAATACAGAAGTCCTATAAAATGCACTGAATGAAAGAACATTTTTATACAGTACGTATGTCAAATCTGGAAATGTAGGAGGGAGATTTAAGTGAATTTAAGCAAATTGACATTTATATGATAAAGACATCACAGTGTTATGCCAATCCATTCTTCTATCATCTTTACTCAGACAGTTAGAGCCTGTTATGATAACTGAGTTAAAGAAAATGAATGTGTATATTTTAGGAAAATCTATATTTATAACACTATATTCTGAGCCCTTTAAAAACCTCTATTATTTTATAAAGGTACTTCAAATTGTTGCTGGAAATGTGGAAAACATGAAGGGTCTTTTTATCATGCCTGGTAGACTTGCAAAAAAGCCAGATAATTTTGTGTTCAAATACATACAGTGATACAAAGAATTTTAAAGATTAATATTCAATTGAAACCAAAAATTTTCTTGCTGGGACTAATGGATAGACAATTACAAAAGATTTATGAAAGATTGTTTTTATATATGATAACTGCTGTGAGATTATTATATGCACAAAAATGGAAAGACTCTGAAATACCCACAATGGAGAAATTTGAAGATGATGAATTGGCTGGTGAAGATGACAGAATTAGCAGAGATGGCAAAATTGACTTGCTTGATTAGAGAAAGGACAATAACTATATTTTATTTTATTTATATATCAAATTTAGACACCGCCCATCTCACTCAGAGAGTGACTCTGGGCGGTTTACATCAACAGGAATAAAATATTAGTTAAAATACAATAAAACAATAAAACAATACAATAAAAACAGTATTAGTGATTGGAAACCCCTTATGGAGTTTTTGCTGAAAAAATAAAAAAATGAACTTGTGATTTATGGGTTTGATGGTTAGAAATAGTAGACTATGGAAAGAAGGAAATTATGTTGTAAACTTAGAGAGAGAGAGGAGAGTAAAATATAAATGTACTTGTAACTGCTGTTAAGAAGACCAGAAGCCACTTCTTTATAACTTTTACATTTCATTTCATTTCATTTCATTTCATTTCATTCTTTTTATTTCTTTCTTTGCACTTTTTTCCTTTACTTACTTATTATTTTTCTTTACTTTCCTTACTTTTCTCTTTCCAAATTTGTATTGTTTTTATTCTTTTAATACACACACACACACATCCTCTATTATTTGTCTTCAGTTGCAGCAACAAGTATGTTTAATGACACTTATTAGCAAGATTGCTTAGCAAATATCTTGTTTATTCTCTTTTTGAGTTACTGTATGCTAAGGCATGGGATTGTGAAAATATACTTTAAAAAATAGGCTTTTTTTGTTATTTTGCTTGAGTTATTATAATATTTTGGCCTCAAATAACTTACCGCCGATTGAGTTGCTCCATTTGTTGGATTGATCCAGATCTGCGTATTCCATCAGGAGTAGCTGCCGCTGTAGGACGTTGCCAAGTTGTGGTTCGATTTACATGATCCACATAAAATACTCGTCCATGGCTGTCTATCCGAGCTTCCCAGTCTTACATTTTTTTTGAGGGGGTTGGGGTGGGGAGACAAAAAACAATTAATTTTTCTGAGAATATCCAAAACGGAGGTATTGGAAATTGAGACTATGAATGTACTATTTTGTCTAAAATCTATAATATTATGCAAAGATATTTCCATAAATAAATTAAAAAAGTATCTCAATCTATTAAGCAGAGTTCCTATCAAAGGGACCTTCATTACAAACAGTGCAGGAGCTGATGCAGTGCTCCAGCATTAATCTTATTATGTGAGCCATCTTGGGGAGAACCTAGTCTTAAAAGGCAGCATATAAATGATTAACTGAATAAGTAACATACACACATCCAACACCCTCCTCTGTACTGACTGTGCAGTTACTGTGATCTAAAGTAATCACTAATAAAGCTCTAGTACAAGTTAGGCCAATGTAGCATCTCAAGATTTGAGTTAGGGAAGTGTCACGTGAACTAGTGCTGCGCATATATCAATGCTGACTGCATGGATGCTTGCAAAAACTCAAATCTTTAAAGGGATGTTGGCCAGGAAAGTAAGGATAATTCAGATCACTCCCTTTTGAATATTCCTGAACAGGCTTTTACTCAAAATTCCTGAGGAGTAAGAGAAGCATGGCTCTCAGGTAAGCACATTTAGAATTGCAGACATTTTTAAAAAATATTTATTTATTTAATTTTTATCCCTCCTTTATTATTTTTATAAAAAACTCAAGGCGGCAAACATACCTAATACTCCTTCCTCCTCCTATTTTCCCCACAACAACAACCCTGTGAGGTGAGTTGCGCTGAGAGAGTGTGACTGGCCCAAGGTCACCCAGCCGGCTTTCATGCCTAAGGCGGGACTAGAACTCTCAGTCTCCTGGTTTCTAGCCCAGCACCTTAACCACTAGCCCAAACTCTGAACAAGACCCATTAAGTTCAATAGATCTCACTTCCTTGTAAGCATTCTTAGGATCATAGTCATTTACAGTAACGCTAGTAATAGCCATCACATTAGCTGGTTTAAGGTCACAGCATATATTGGGCCACTCTCTTTTGAATACTGTATTTAGCTAATACTTCGTTCTCATGCTTCTGTCCAAAATAGCTGAATATTCTGTGGCCTGCAGTATTCTCTCAAATGCCAGTTCCTACAATTTTCAGGAGGGCCTGACCACATATTAATGATTACGTAATATCTAGGCATCAGTTAAATCAGTGTTTCTCAACCTTGGCAACTTTAAGATGTGTGGACTTCAACTCCCAGAATTCCCCAGCCAGCTGGGAATTCTGGGAATTGAAGTCCACACATCTTAAAGTTGCCAAGTTTGAGAAACACTGAGTTAGATAAACAGCTTAACACAGATCAGTTCTTTCTCTATCAAGTCAAATATACATCAGATTTAAATAAATATTCTCTCTGCTTAAGAGTGGTTTATTTATTGCTAGGAAGCAATGTTCAAAACATAAAATATTAAATCTTGAGCTCAAATTGCAGATGCAGTCTAAGAAACTGGATTTAAAAAATCATGCCACTGAACATTATCATTCTAGTATGACTTTAAATCAAATGAAGAAATAAATAATACAATTTGTGCAGCAAGCTTTCAGTAGGCATAGCCCACTAAAGAAAAAATATAGTCAGAAACACAGAAGAGAGGACCAAGGAGATAAGATAATAAACAATATGGCTTTGAGTTTAGTATTGATCAGTTTCCATAATAAATAGTGCAATCAGTCTAAAATACTTGGGTGAAAATCTGAAAGAGCAAATTTAGATACAATGATTACTCAACACATGAAAAATTCTTAACCAATATTATTCTTAAATAACAACAACAATGTTAATCTTAAACAATAACAGCAGGGCAATTTGCCCTGCTCTGCAAAGTGCTTGGTAAAGATTTAGAAGGAAAGAGATTTTTGCCTATTATGTGATGCTGTCTTGTTATATCTTTGTTTGGCCTTAGTCTGGAGCAAGCTTCAAGCAAGATTTCTGAGCTCTAGGTGATTGAAGATTTCTTCTGGCTTTTATTAAATTAACAAGGTCAGAATCAAATCCAATGATTAGGTTGGGGAATACCAAGAGCTCATTGGATGATGAATTATTTACTAAGGTCAAAAACAAGTAAATGCAATCTTCACTCCATATGAAACAAAAAAAAAACTATAAATCTTCTTTTAACACTTAAGATCCTAGATTCTTTTATCTAAACTGAAATTCAGATGAAGACAAAGGATATACTGAATAAAAATATAAAGGATAATATTGCTCTGTTAATTTAAAAATATTACTGGCTACTTTCTACTACCCAGAAGTAATCATTCAAACCTAAAAGGTGACAATTATGTGAAATATTATAGATCAGAGAGTGCCCTCTACTGGGCAACATTTACTTATTCAAGACACTTTAGGAGAACTTTAACTAAAAGTATTCATTTTACTTTACTCATTTTAGAGACATGTGTTTTTGCAGAACGATTCAAACATACAACATTCAAATATTCATATTTGTTATGATTTCACTGTCAGAATAATCTACATTTATATGCTGCTTGCTGTCTGAAGATCATACAGGCAAACCTCAAATGAAGAGGAAATTTGAACTTGGTAGGATCCTTAGGATGGAATGCATTCTCTTTTGAGTATTTGTCCTCTTCACCTTTGAAAAGCAACTGAAGATTTAACTGATCATGGCCTAGCAGGATGATTTCCCTGTGCTTTCTGAAATGAACGGGACTTCAGTTCAATGTGGTGCCCAGGGAAAAATCCTAGCACCTGATGCATCAGGATATTTGTACAGCACATACTGATGAGGTGAAACGAAACAAAGCATTTAAAGGAAAAGCAGAGGTGATTTTTCACTTCAAGGGTGAGCCTCATTTCATTCTACTTTCTCAACCAGCAGGAAAAATGTACATTCAATCAAAACCAATGCTGTGTTGATATCAAACTTGTCTGTTTCCATGCTTTAGGACTGCCTTTTAAAAACAATAGTGTCCTATAGGTGATAAGGTAAAGGTAAAGGTTCCCCCCCCCGCACATTTGTGCAGTCGTGTCCGACTCTAGGGGCCGGTGCTCATCTCCGTTTGTTAGCCAAAGAGCCAACGTTGTCCGAAGACGCTTCCATGGTCATGTGGCTGCATGACGTGCACGGAATGCTGTTACCTACCCACCAAAGTGGTACCTATTTATCTACTTGCATTTGCATGCTTTCGAATTGCTAGGTTGGCAAGAGCTGGGGTGAGTGCAGGAGTTCACTCCATCACGCGGGGCTATGGATTCGAACCTCTGAACTTGCGATCTTCCAATCAACAAGCCTGGCGTCTTACCCACTGAGCTACCACGCCCCTCCTATAGGTATTATTATTATTATTAGCCACCACACCCCTCCTATTATTACCTACCTATAGGTAATAATTACCTGCAAATAATTATTGGCCACTTCGTCATTGTTCAAAACAGTGTACTTGAAAAATATGCAAACACACAGGGCAAGAAAAGAAATCATAAACTGTCATTATAAAAACACCACAGTAACAAGGAAAACAAAACCCATTCAAAATCCTAGTGGGTCTGTAAAAAAAGAAAGTCTTGCAGGCATGGAAGGAAAAACAAAAGAGAGATGGTAGCAGGTTATATCATCCGCTAAACTAGTTAGCCAACCCAAAGCCTTCAGTCCAGAGTCCCTAGCAAGTAAGGCTTAGGTGTCACAAAAGGTCAGTGGTTCCAAGATGGGTTTTTAAAGCTTTTGGTGTTCTCCTAGCTGCTCAGTTTAAGTAAATTGTTCTGCTAACAAAAAATAACTGAAACAAATTTGCAGCAGCATCAGGCAAAACATCAGTGAAATTTTGAGGGAATCAGAGTTTTTTTTAAAAAAAATTACTGAAATTTCTCTTGCAAGCTTGACATGTAAGTACAGGAGATATTGATCTGTACCTTTTAGATAAACAGGGAAGGCTGAATTGAATAAAATAATATATTCTGAAAAAACTAAAGCTTACTTGGTGGAAGAGGCTCATCAACAGTTGGGTACTGATGGTGATCAGGTCTCAGGGAAGGAAGCTGGTTGATTGGCTGAGAATTATGGAGCAAAGGGCAATCACCTACGGATAAGACAGTACAGATGTTTGAATATTAATTCAAAGTTACCACACATTGATTGCAAATGCACTGTGATAAACACAAATGACTTGAAGGTTTCTAGATAAGGGCTGATAAAAAATCTAGTGTATTAGCAATTTAGAAATATTTATATAGCAAAGAGCTACTGAAATATAAAAGCAAAAGAAAGATCATGGGAGAATTGATGGGCTATCATCTGATACCTGTTGAGGAATTTTAGTCAGTTCCCAACTTCACAAGCTGAATGAAAGAAAAAGAAGGAGAAGAAAGGGGGGGGGAATCAGACAAGAAGGAGGAATAAGCTAAAAGAGAGTAAGAAGGGAAAAAAGAACATAGAAGAACCTGAGATAAGGTGCTTTCTGAGATGCAGGTAAAACCAACACAGAAGGGCAGGTAGTTTGTGAATGCTAACATTTGGCACAGATGTTTTTGCCCTTAGGATCAGAGCAAACTCTTGCTCAAACCTTTTAAAGCTATTTCAGCTATTCTATTCAGCTATTCTATGGCAATACTTTTTATGGCAATACATTTATTATTTATTTATTATTTCAATTTATTCCCCGCCCATCTCCCTTGCAAGGGACTCTGGGCGGGTTACAACAATTGTACATCATCCCTTAGGTGGGTGAATATGAAATAAAGTACTTTTTAGGCTCAAGGATTCAGCCTAATTTTGTCAGAACCCAAAGATTCAGCAAGTTTATCCCACTGCTTGTCATTCCCCCCCTATTTGATTACATCTTACAACAGATTAAACTGAAAACAACGTAAAGAAGGGGAAAACATTAAGTGGTTGTAGCTTTACCAATAGAGCTTTACATTATTTTGCATGAGAGTAAAATGTAATTATAATTGACTTAACTATTCTTTATGTCAAAAGCTTTACAAACTATGCTTCTGACATTATTTAAAATAAATAACTGCTGTTTTTAATACAGTCATTTTACCACTATTAGCCAAAGTAATCAAGCATTACTTTATTTAGGGTTATAGCCAAGACCAACCATTAAAATTGTTTTAAGCATATAGAATATTTAAAACTTTAATTTTTTTATAAAAGCAATTTTAAATTTAAATGTAATGGAAATATTTATTGTTGTTTTTAATTAAATGCCTTGTTTGAAAATATTGAGCTGGATTTTTTTTTCCAATCTTATATATAGTTTATGATCTTTAAAAAATATCACAGTCACAAAAACAAATGTCTAAGCAGAAGCCATAAGTGAAAATATAGAAATAAGTCATACTTCTTTACATGAAATATTTTTTAAAAAAATTGCTCTAAGGTCCACCAAAAGTAAGCATCCTGCTCACAGATTGCTCAATTGCCAACCACCAGGCTTCTGTCCTGTTTTTGATTGCCTTGATTACTTGCCTCAATGCTACTGAACGTAACTTATCAAATTAGACTGGATTTGATGTAAACTCAGTTGGTGCCGACACTGAATTCCTGTGAAGGCACACAGCCCACTAGGAGATTGGTTTTTCTTTTCCTCACTGTTCACCTGTCATAAGTAAGCAGGTAAACCATGAGATGACGGAGAATACATTGTGATTTCTTCGTATTTTGTTTCCTCGCCACTGTACATTGTCTGTGTGGGATGGGGGGGGGGGCAAGCAGAAGCAGCAAGGAGGGGGGAAGTAGGCTATATGTGGGGGTGGATCCTCTGAGAACATCTTGCCCCCAAATGCCACGAAACTGGAAGTGGTGCTGGTCTTATTGTTAAGGAGACCATGATGCAATTTCTCCCCACTATAGGATTAACTCTCAGAGCATAGGATAGTGATTAGTAGAGATTAGCTGCAAAAAGGGCTCAGGATAATAAATAAATGCATTTACTTTCTCCCAAAATAGTTCCTAGGTACAGCTCATATGAATAAACATAATGAATGGGTAAGGAATTTGTGGTTATTGCCAGCATCAACTCCTGCGATCTTGACGACAAATAATAACATATTAATTTCCTTGCTAGGTCAAAGAACCATCACATTAGTTTCCAGTAATAACCAGCCACATACAATTACAGCAGACAACTGCTTGCCAGATCGTTACTACAATCTGCTACAGCCAGCATCAGTTCATCTCTGCAATTCCTTGGCTTATACATTGGGACTATCTGTAAACCATACACCAAAGAAAAATGTTTTTAAATTATTTTTAAACTGTATCTTGCTTTCCTGTCAATAAATAAACATCAAGATAATAAGCTTGATGCACAACTACTATAAAAATAAGTATCAAAACAGAGAAATCCTACATAATATGTTTGCATGCCTGAATTCAATGAAATTTGAATTAGTTTTTTTGTGGGGAGGGCATTGCAGGAGATATTAAACTGGAAGGCACAGGAAACAGGAGGAAAGGAGAAGCTGTAAGATGAAACTTAAACATGCAATTTTCCATATTATTATGGATAACAGTATTTCACTATTGTAGGCTAGCCTTAATTTATCCACTTTACACTGCTTCCTACAGGTGAATTGTTTTTATTGCCATGGAACCAGAACAAATTATGGGTAAATTTTACTGTAGTTGAAAAAGAAAACCATAAACAACAAAATGGAATTTAGCTGCTGGCACACAAAGTCTTAGTCAATGAAATCCCCACTTGTAAATCACAGCAACTTAAAACACCAGGTGAGGATGTACCGTAAGTACAGTCTTCTCCGAGCAGGCACTATCATTTGTAAGTTAGAATTCCAGCCGGCATGGCTAGTGACTATACTGCTGGGCATTATGTGACATACAGCAAGTCCAACACATGGAGGGCATCAGCATAAAAAAGGCTGATAGAGCCCTTTACATACTCTGTTCTCCTCTGTCTTGTTCCCTCTACACACACATGTGCATACCTGAGGTGATGTGGAGTATATCATAAATAAAACATATATTCAAGTCCAAAGCAAATAAAGGGGAAATTAGAGAGAGTGGCAATTCTAAACAGCCACCAGATCTATACTTGAAAATCTCCTGAAGATGAGTGAATAAGGTGGCCACAAGTCCTCTTATTGGTTTCTTCTCTAGTCCAGGGTTAAGTTCCCCTTTTATCACTTGCTGCATTAGGAAGGTGACTTGAAGTGCATCACTCAGTAAGAGAGAATGTGGGGATGGACCCATGGAGCAGAGAAAAGGTGTTTAGAAATAATGCAGAAGGCTTGTGTCCTGCAACACCAGATACCAATGGTAAGTGCTCAGTGAATGGACTGCAAAGTAGCAACCATATCTTTCTGCACCTCCTACATACCATACATCTGGAATTCCATTTCTTCTGTACATTATCACGAAAGCACAATAAAATAAAAGTCAACTCCCACACCTGCATTTACAAGCGGGTTTTTAAATCTTATATCCTAAATTAAATGGAGGTTTCTCTATATGATAAGACCTTGATTCCTGATTATTTGTTTGTTGTAATGCCTAAGTTAAGATATTCAAGGTCCTCCTCCTCCAAGTCTCACCTTCTCTTCTGATGCTTGGGCCTGCAACTGGAGACTCTATACTTTCTGCAGTTCCCTGTAGATTCGTTCCATGAACTACCAATTCCTCAGGCCAGTGGGTAGAGCCATCCAGCTGTTCCCTGTCCAACTCAGGGCTTTGGCCCGAGTCTGGCACTGATTCAAAAGCGCTATTTTCCTCTTCCTCCTCATCCTGTGAAGAAAAAACTGTGCTCTCAGAAATCTTTGCACTGTCAACAGAAGAGAACCTAGTATGGCTTGAGAATCGGTTGGCACTCTCCTGACCAGAAGTGCTATAACAGGAAGTGCTGTAACAGGAAGTACTATAGCAGGAAGTGCTATAACAAGAAGTGCTGTAACAGGATGTGCCACAGATTTCACACTCAGGGTCACCATGTGGTCTAGGACTCAGTTCACTGTCACTTTCAGTTCTTGGCCCTTCATTATCGAATGTTTGTTCATTTAAATCAGCAAGGTGTTCAATGGAGGTGCTGCGCGGAACAGTTCCCCGAACAAAGTTCTCTTCCACTGAGTTTTCCTGAGGAGGTTCGGCCAACACTGTTTCAGTCTCACTAACTAAATCCCTCTCTGACACTTCCCTCACTGTCAGTTCCTCGTCATTCTCTATTACGCTGCCTTGCTGTTCTTCCTCCCCTTCTCCATCATCACTGCTCAACTGGGCAGAAGGCAAACTGTGCAAGAGATTGTGTATTCTTATGTAGTGTGTACGAGGAGTCTCAGGCTCCCCACAGGCAGATGCAATCACTGTTTCAAGTTCTGACACAGGTAAGGAACAAGGCCTGCTTTTTCTTTTCACTATGGTCCTTAGTTGTAGCTTGCTCTCCTTTTCGTCATCATTCTCATCCTGGTCTTCCTGGGCTGAAGCCCCTTCATCATCCTGACTCTTCTCCAGATCCTTGACAACTTGAGCATCTCCACTCATCTCATCAATAGATAAGGCTTCTATGCTGATAAAGATGTCATTGTCTCCCTGAGTAACAGAATTAACTTTATTGTTTTCTCTAACTTCAGATTCTGGAGGCGTACATGCCAGCAAAGGTAGTTGTTCACTGAGATCCATAGCACTCAGGGAAGGCATTATTTCCACTGGGATGGATTCCAAGAGATTAACTGTGTCTGCTGGTATGGCATCAATCTCTCTGTTTCCTGCTAGCTCTTCTTTGAAGAAGCAGTTCAAGGTGGGCTCCCCAGCTCCAGAGTTGCCAACACTGATGCAGATTACTGGACATCCATTTAGCTTTTCTGGAGCTGCACTTTCTGAGTTCACGGTGCTGGTGCACGGAAGCTCGCTAAGGATTTCCTCTGCTGAGATATTAATGGGGCTTCCTTGGAATTCAATTGATTCAATATCTGCAGCAATAGAGACCTCTTCATCATCTGCTAGAAGCAAGAAGAAAATAAAACATGAAGTATAAATAAAAATGAGTATAAGTAATATCAGCTTGAGGCTTCAACAACCCTACACAAATATATACAAGCATCTGTTAACTACAGCTCAGAACTAAGAAGCACCTCACATACATTAGTAACAAGTGGATTAAAGCATTTGTTAAATCAAATAGTGTTAATGTTATATATAGACTAAAATGCTTAAAATATTAAGCAAGATATGAATTTTCTGTTATTTAAAATTGAATCCATGATTCACTATCAAATGGGCTAAAAGCCTATATATACTCACCTTGGAGTAAGTCCCATTGAACACAATGGGATTTTGTTCTGAGTAGATATGCATAGCATTGAACTGTGAATTAAGGACTGCTCTCCTATGTAAAAATGTAAAAAAAAGAGAGAAAGAGATCCATGTGTAAAATTTCAACCTATTAAGGTTAGTAATGTAATTCTACACATGTCTACTCAGAAATAAGTCCAACAGAGTTTAATGGGATTTATTTTCAACTTGTATGGAAGAAATCAAAAGAGTTATAAACATGGTAATTGCTCAGTTGTATTATTAAGGCAAAATGATATTTCTCACTGTTTTCATATGCATGTATGAGAAACAGAAGCCAACAAAATCCCCATTTTGACTCAGAATGTAATGTTTGTGTAGTTAATCTTATTACTGTCTTAATATAACTGGTTTCACAAGACATGGTGAAGTCTAAAATACTGAATGAATATACAATAAATTATGTCCCAAACAGTGTCTCTGTTGAGGTCTGGGACACTGTAAAACGAGTAAGTAAAAGTTCCATTTTCTAAATAGTAAAAATATCACTTGAAATAATATATAATTAGCATACAGTTTGTTAAATGTTTAGTTGCAAAATGCCTCTCTGTAAAAATAGTTTATAGGCTTACTATGTGCTATAGAAGAATCCCCTTGCTTCCCTTTTGCAAATAGACAGAATCCCTGACCATGATTAGAATCCCTGACCATGATTTTGCTTCTTGCAAATTCATCCAGATTCAACTGCATAAACAACAGGACTGTGACCCTTTGAAGATGATTCAAAAGAGGTTTTTCTGGATCTTGTGTGAGCCTGGGTACGCTACTATTCATTTAAACAACTCCTCTTTTTTCAGGCTTCTGCACAGGGAGTTAACTTAAAAGCAGCTGTAGTTTCCCCCCTTCCCCCTCAGGCCCACATGGAAGTTGCAAAAAGAGGAGCTCTTGAATGAACGGCGGGAGTGGTGCTGTGCTCAGGCTCACAGGGGGGTCTACAATACTTCTTCCAAATCATCTTTGAAAGGCACACAGCCCTAATAAATAGAAATCTATAAATAATTATGCACATATGTAATGTATTGCCATTTTGGCTATCATTCTCCTATTATCTTACCACACAAAACTGAATGCTACAGTATCTGCATTCCATCCTTCATCCAAGAGCTTCAGAATGGTTCCTGACATCAAAAACTGACACATGCCATCGGCTTTCTTCCTTGCCCTACTAAAGCAGCACTGGGCATATGAACCTAGCTGCTATTTGAAGGGTGGACAAAATGATGGCTAAGCCACCAGGCAAGCCTGATGGACAAGGGGAGCCACCTTGGATGAACTCTACTCAGGCCTCCTCAATTTTAAACCTTCTCAAATTTGAAGCCAGCCCTCTTTCATGTTCTGTTTTATCTTCAGAATAGCCCTGTAAGGAAAGTCAGGTGGAATGACAGAGGCTTCTCAGAACTACTAAGCGAATTTCAGGCTTAAGCAAACTTAAGCAGACTTTTAAACCCTGGTCTCTTCTCTCCAAGTCCAGCACTCTATCCACTGTATCACATTGGCTGGTAAGTACAGTATATGAAATTTTAGCATGATTGGAAGATAAAATGCAGAAAGTGTTTGAAATTATGATGCATCAGTCAAAATATCCAAGGCAGGATTAAATAAAGAATGCAGGCTATCACATGTTCTGTGTTTCAGAACAAGCAGAAAACTAGGAATCTATTATGATCTATAATGCCCATTTATGAGGCAAAACTTTGCTTCACAAATTTATTTTTAAGAATTGCTTGAGGATCAGTATGAAAGGCCCAACTCAGCTTGTCATCAAATTATGACTTAGAAGACTGCCCCCCACCACCATCAACTCATCTTCTCAGACCTAAGGAAAATGAAAGAAGACTAACTTCAGTTCCATGTAACCCGTCAATTTGGTGATTCATTTCTTCTCTTGTGTGAAAAGAAAGGGAAAGGGAAAACCTCCAGTTCCCAGTCCGTTACCTGAATCAGAGTTTGTGAACGGGCTAAATGAGGCCTAAGGGAAGCCAAGCACTATTTGATAAAGGAAAGTATTGTGGGAAAATACCTGGGTGGATTGAAGAGGTTATCTCAAATCGAAACTGCAGCTGGCCACTGACATGCTCTGTTGGGAGCCTACGTCCCAGTGTGTAGCTAACAAGCCTGTCCCTGTTGAAAAAAATAAAAATAAATAAAAATAAATATAGACTGTTACTTTTTTGTGTACTGTATAACTGTTGCATATTGCTTCATAGAAATAATTAGTGAATATTCTTCATTACAATTATTCACAAGAATCATGTGAAAGCACATCATAGGGCAATGATTAGTTCTGAATTGAAATATAAGCCCTAACACTTAAACCTCCCAAAAGTCTATCCAGAAAATGGCAGATGGATTTGGTCATTGCAAAGAGGTGTAACATAAGCATTTGTGCTAACAGGGAGTTACAGAGATCCACGAAGATGAATAGAAGTAGTTTTGTCAACCACAGCCCTCTTATCTTTAAAAACGTGGTTCTAGTAAAGTTATTATCAACCTTGTATTTAGGATTTTTTTTCTTAGTCCAACACTACTATGATTTCCTTTTCAGAATTAACAACATTTATCATGGAATTAGAGCGCAGAAGGCCATGTTGTAGGAATTTGGAAGCATATAGTGGCTTATTCCCTATCAGATTTCTGCAAATGAAATTGTCCCTATGGCCATTAATACCATACATCAGTAGCCTATGGAAGTGCAAGCTACTATTTACTGCACAGTGAGGGGTGGGAAGGCCTTAGTTGTGCTGTAAAAGGACTAACATATCAAAATGCATTGAAGCAAGTGGCATCCCTGTCCTGTACACAAAGAGCACAGAATGACCAGCCATGCTTGAAGCCACATTATATACATTTCTACTCATTATAATACATACTAAAATATAAATACAGCTAGTCCTCAGCTTATGATGGCAATTGGGACCGGAATTCCTGTCGCTAAGTGACGCAGTCATAAAGCATAACATCATTTATTTATTTATTTGTCATATTTCTCTACTGCCCATCTCGCATACAACGACTCTGGGTGGCTTACAGATGATAAAAATGACATATCGCTAAAAACAATACAATATAAATATAAATATAAATATAAATAATATAAATATAAATATAAATAATATAAATACAAAATACAAAATCATGTGGCATTGCTTAGCGATGACAATTCAGGCAGTCCCAGTTGCCATCATTAAACGAGGACTGCGCACATTGTTAAGTGAGGACCTCACATGACCATGACTTCCGACTTCCTGCCAGCTTCCACATTAACTTTGCTTGTGGGAAGGCATCAGGGAACATCAGAAATCACGATCACTTGACCGCAACTCGCTGCAACGTCATAATCGTGAGCTGGGTACCAAGTGCTCGGATCATGATCACGTGACTGTGGGGATGCTGCAACGGCCAGAACTAAGGGAACCGATCATAAGTACCATTTGTTCAGTGCCATTGTAACTTTGAACGGTCACTGAACAAATGGTTGTAACCTGAAGACTATCTGTACTATCAAATTCTAATTATTTTCATTATTATAAAAGGCTATATAGTATATGTGTAGAAATCAGAGGAGAGAGAGAGAAATTTTGATTATGTAGAAATTTCCTAAGTGGAAAATTAGGTTTAATGTTCTAATTTAACACAAAAGAGCAGTTGGAGAAAAACATAATAGATTCTCTTTTGATATATTTAAGACCCTAGACTATCATCTGTATGCATTGAAGATCCTATGCTAAGCAGAAGGTTGGATCAGATAATGTCTTCCAAGTCAATTCTTCTGTGATTAACCTGACATTAAACATTTATTTAAAACATTTATCCAAATTAAGGCAATTAATTGACATTAATTTACTGATTCCCCCACAAAAAGTGTTATTGCAGTGGCAACTGTCACTGTCTTTTTCATCATTAGTGATATATAAAAGAGAGAAAATCATGTCACAAAGATTTACCCTATGGCATGTCTTTCTAGTATCCGTTGTACTGGCATGGAAAGCTTTCCCAGAAAACGCTTAATGATTGGTCGACTTTTTGCAAACTTGTCCTTCACCTCTATTTCCAGAACATCAGTGGGCAGAGAGACAAAGCTGAACAGCTGCAAAAGAAATAACACCAAAAAAGGGAAAAAATTACAGATGTTCTTACTGCTTTGATTCTGATCCTTCTATACACTTGGGTATGTATCTGATTATCCGCCACTTGAATAAGTCCCAGAACAAATAATGGAGACACTGAAGCCCACACACAGCCCATTCTTACCTATCATTTATTATATGCTGCTTTTAATCACTGTTTGAAGCAGAAGTTCTGGGATTCAAGAAACTTTTTAACTCTCTACACATCCCTTTTACTATTGCCTGGTAAAGGGAAAAGCTTGTAGATGGCAGTAGATGATGGCTGAGGGCTAGGATAAGGCAGGCAAGAGCCTGGCCATAGTGGAAGGATGGCGAGATAAGAGCAATAGGGTGTGTCAGGAAAGATATAAAGCACAAAGAAAAATATGGGGAAAAAGAAGTCTGTGGCTTGTTTGGGAGTTAGACCCCCAACCTCACTATATTACAGAGATCTTGGGGAAATCACTGTTCTTTTATTCTCAACAGGTTTTCCCTCAGATAAATACTTTTTATTGGAGCAGGAAAAAAATGAATTATTTTCCCTTGTTTTTCTTTTGTTGAATGTTTTGTGACTGTGTTTCTCTTACTGAATTATATCCCTTGTCCAAAGAACCATCACCCGCACTAACTAACAGGCAATTTGCCTAGAATTGAAACAGCATGGCTTGCATATTGGCTGCACATTAACTATAGCATTGTATATTACAAATCCTCTTCATATCACTGATTCAAACTTGTCATGTTCTGCTAATTTTGTGTGAGGCATTAGGAAGCAGCAGTTTTTCAGGCTCTTTCTAGAAATGTTTAGTTGGGCTACAGATTCCCCAAACATTTCCAATTGTGAGCGCATCTTGAATATATGAGAGAGGGCATGCTACGGATCACATACGAATTTCATCTAGCGGGATCCAGGAGACGTGCCTTCTCTGCAGTAGCACCCGCCCTTCGGAATACCTTGCCCCTGGAGCTGAGGAGGGTTTCCTCGCTCCCGACCTTCCGGAAAGATCTGAAGACCTGGTTCTGCTGCCTTGCTTGGGACGGGAATGCCAATAGTTCCTCTTGGGAGTGGCTGGTGCCATGAAACCCGCCTTATTATTAACATCTTTTTATTTGGATTTTATATGTACGTTATTGTTGTTCTAATTTTTATATTTTTAACTTCTTGTTGTAAACCGCCCAGAGTTCCCTGGTGTAGGGGAGATGGGCGGTGATACAAATTTAAATAATAAATAAATAAATATGAAAATGTCACAGCTGTTATCACAAAATGACTACTACTTGAGGAAAGGGGCGCTCAGAGATGGGAACTGGTAGTCTACAAATTAGGCAAAGACTGACAGGTTACTAATATTCCAACATTCATAAGAAGCAGGGAAGGAAGGAAATTACCATGACAACAGCTACCTCATATTAGCAGAAACCCTACTGTTTCCTACATGGTTGCACTTTAATGCTATCTAATTCAGAATAAATTCCCTCCTTCACTACAGATGTTCACATGGCTTGTATGTTTTGAGTGTCTCATGGTATTTCCTACTATTATCGGCTAAGATGAATGACTAGTCAACACTACCTCACATCACATTTTACATTTGCTTATTATTCATTGTTTCATATCAAATATTCAATTTGTTTTTCTCCATTGTAACAACTTTTATTGCTCATACAGCATATCGGTATATATTTTAACTAATTAAGAATAATGTGATGTCCTTGAGTGCACACCAAGTTTTGTTTCAATGAATAATTCATGCCAAGAGCTTTGAGCTGATGATAACGTAGTCTGTGCACACTCCGAGGAAGATCTTCAAACTATCCTAAACATCTTTGTAGAAGCATATGAAAAGCTCGGCCTCTCGATTAACATTAAAAAACCCAAAGTGTTTTACCAGCAAGTTCGAACCAATCCCTCCGCAGCGCCATCAATCCAGCTTAAAGGTGTGTCACTAGAAAATGTCGACCACTTTTCTTATCTCGGCAGCCATCTATCTACAAAAGCCGACATTGACGCTGAAATTCAGCATCGCCTGAGCTCTGCGAGTGTAGCTTTCTCCTGAATGAAGCGTAGAGTGTTTGAAGATCGGGACATTCGCAGGGAGACCAAAATGCTTATTTACAAAGCCATTGTACTACCAACCCTTCTGTATGCCTGTGAAACATGGACCCTCTACAAATGCCACCTCCAGCTTCTTGAAAGATTCCATCAACGCTGCCTCCGAAAAATTCTGCAAATTACTTGGGAAGATAGGCGGACTAATGTTAGCGCGTTAGAAGAAGCGAAAACCACCAGCATTGAAACAATGATCATCCAACATCAACTTCGCTGGACCGGCCATGTTGTTCGAATGCCTGACCATCGTCTTCCAAAGCAGCTACTTTACTCCCAACTTAAGAATGGAAAACGGAATATTGGTGGACAGCAAAAGAGATTCAAAGACACTCTCAAAGCTAATTTAAAAAGGTGTAAAATCAGCATTGAGAACTGGGAAGCCCTAACTCATGAGCGTTTCAATTGAAGGTCAGCCTTTATTAAAGGCGCTACGGACTTTAAAGAAGCACGAGTACAGGGTGAAAGGGAGAAAAGAGCTAAAAGGAAGGCACGTCAAGCAAACCCTCATCATGACCGTCTCCCACCTGGAAACCTATGCCCTCATTGTGGGAGGTTGTGCGGATCCAGAATTGGTCTTTACAGCCACTTACAGATCCACTGTTAAAATTTTACCCTTGGAAAACAATCTTACTCGGCTACGAGTGATCGCCAATGAATTTTTTTTAACTAATTAAGAATAATGTGATGTCCTTGAGTGCACACCAAGTTTTGTTTCAATGAATAATTCATGCCAAGAGCTTTGAGTGTGTGATGTGAATGTGAGTGCTTGACTTTATGAAGTAAGCAAGTTCTTTGTTTTCTTTGTTTATGCCTCTTAAATTAGTCCGGCTACTCATCATGTTAATTTGGACCTCAGGCTTTAAACTAAAGTTTTTAAGTGGCAATTGCTCTAACAGGCTAGTATTTAATTTTTTAAAAATATTTGATAAAGTGAGGTGCAAGCCAAGTGTGAAGATCATGGGATTCAACAGAAGTATCTGAAGTTAAAAAAATATGTTTCCTTTCTGAAAGATTTAATGATTAATCTGAGTGAGCCTTACCCTGATAAGTAAATTTCAATGAGAAAATGACAGTTGCACTTCAGAGATTCAGCAGTTTGTCATCCTCTAGCTTGTGAGGAATTATGGAGCACAACCTGAAGAGCAACAGGCTTGCAAAACCTGTTCCAGCATTACAAAACTCTGGAGCATGTGCACTAAAAATAGTCAGGATATTGGTTGCTAATCCCAAAGGGATGAATCATTCCAAAGAATACTTAAGCACATAACTATCTTAATAGAACAGGTTAAGGGACCCTGTTTCCAATGGATAGTAATTACAGCTCTCTTCCACATAACCTGAAATATTTTATTTTGCTTACAAGTGAAATTGAATAAATTATTTATCATAACTTGATTACTAGACTTGAGTTTAG
Source organism: Charina bottae (assembly GCA_023362775.1). Lineage (NCBI taxonomy): Eukaryota > Metazoa > Chordata > Lepidosauria > Squamata > Charinaidae > Charina > Charina bottae. The sequence goes on from JALMGJ010000007.1 coordinate 7,820,368, forward strand.
CCAAAAGGGCGAGAAGCCTTGATTAGCATTTTATAGACAAAATAAATAAAATGCTTTTGTAACTATGCAGGCCACCAAATGGATTCACCTATTTAAATGCAATATTTTGACTAATTCAAAGTGTGTTCGCAGGCCAGCCAATCTCAAATGTTTTGTTGCTGTAAATTATGAGAGTTGATTACACACCATACCCACTCTGCTATTTTACATAAATGAGCTTTTCATTTCCATTTTCAATGCTAAATATGTGTCTCAAAACAAATATAAACTTTAAAATATACCTCTGTTTGATATGATTAAGGCACACTTACTTGCAAAAATATTTTTCCAGTCATTACCATACCTTTCCCATAACTTATCTTTATCAAAGCTTTCAAAATATTTAATTCCATCTATGCCTCAGTCCCCATCTGATAATTTATTTCTATTCTTAAAACACTGCACAATCACTCATTAATGCTTAATTAATTTATAATTTATAATTATCAATTAATTAATTAATTAATTAATAAAAATAATAAAGGCAGGATAGAAATAAAATAAATAAATAAATAATGCTATCCCATGGCAAAATCACAGTTTGCTATGCTTCCACTTTTTTTAAGTTAATGCACTCAGAGCTATGTTATGTTGTTTATAAAGAAGCATGGATATCGCTAAAGATAAAAAAAAAGTTTGAAAACACGAAGTAGGAATTCCCCTCTTTATCTCAGCAATATCTTTGTCAAGGAATGAAGAAGAATAGCCAAGAAGAAATTGATTTGTTCTTATTTGGAGTGTTAATGACAAATCTTAAGCAATGATAAATAAAACAGTGAGTGTGTAATTGTATGTGAGAATGACCTTGGGAGACAGGAGGAAGAGCCACAGACTAGATTACAAAAGGTATGTCAGCCCACAGAAGAAAAAGGGGTGTGAGAAGCATCTCAGAAGGGACCCTCCCTACTTTTACTTTTCTGAAAAGTAAAAGTAAAGGAGGGGAGAGGTTCTTTCAGACTTGCAAGATTCTGTTACTGTAACCTTACAATAAAGGTAGTGCTATAGTAGATCTCATGGTTTGTGCTTCTTGTTTGGACTACCTCAAAGGGCTGATATCAATCTTGCAAGTCCCTTCTGAGATACTTCCCATGCCCCCTTTCCTTCTGTTGGCTGACATACCTTTTGCATGATGGTTGCCTAGTCTGTAGCTCTTCCTCCTATCTCCCAAGGTCATTCTCACATACCATTACAGAGTGACGTTTCTCCAACTATAGCTATTAAACAATTCTGAAGCCAGAACTATAGTTACTTCATCTCTCCCACTTCAACACTACAGAAATATATCAAGAAGTGTGTCAAAGGCATAGGTATGTGCATGGGGGAAATCTAAGGGGGAAAAAGAGTTGGAGAAGGTGGGCCCATTTCCAAAACACTTGCACTGGGAACAAATCCCAACTTGATCAATCTATTTATGGATACAGTGCTTGCTAATAAAAGAAAGAGCTGACTCTTGATTTCCTGCTTGATCTTGTTGTGACTGACGTAAATTGATTTGCAACCACTGGATAGAACTTGAAGAAATAAAACAGAAACTTAAGGCAATTAGTTTCAAAAACTCATTTTCCTTTCCTGCTGACCTTTCAGAATGCACACCATAAGGCAATTTCCATTGTTTTTGTCACCATCCTCAAACTCCTTGCTGAAGTATTAGTTTTGTGCAGCAAACTACTCCATATTCTAAGTCTGGGAAAATTGCCAGCAAGGGAAATATTCCACTTAAATATCTATTTGATTCATTGGATTTTTTTTTCTTCCTAGCATTTTCCTGTGGGTGCATGGTCCGCTTTTCAGATCAACCGAATGTTGATCCATTGGTTGTGACAGGAATTTACCAACTGGCTTGTCACCTGAGCCTGACATTGTGGGCTGAGAGTGACTGGTCCAAAGTCACCCAGCCGGCTTTCATGCCTAAGGTGGGCTAAAACTCAACAGTGTCCTGGTTTCTAGCCTGGAGCCTTAACCACTAGGCCAAACTGGCTCTCATTTTATTTATTTATTTACTCATTGGAATAAACACCAAATATTCACATATTTAAAAATTGAATATATTGTTATAATATTCTATAGATAGGACTGTCATTATTCTTTTGCAGGAAAGACAAATATGTGCCTAGATACACCTTGTGTTTTTTCTAAACCTTTAATGCATCCAACATTAACAGACCCATTACTGGGATTTCAAGTCATATTCAATCTTTATTTATGAAATTATGTAATTGATGCTACTATCAAAAGTAAGATCCTTACTTATATATTTTAATAGTGCAGTCTCCTACTAAGTGTAATCACATGGGTTTTCTTCCCTTAAATATCTTAATCCACTATCCAGACTTGACCAGTTTTCCTCGTCCGTCAAGGAGTATTCACTATCACTTGATCCTGCAGGCAATAGTCAGAACCCTAATCCTTAAGTCAATTATTCCTAGTACAGGAACAATTTGAGATGAGGACTAAGGCTTTGAGAAAAAGGGAGAAGGCTGAATCTACTGAGGGCATGGACATTGGCCTCTCTCTGTATTAGTTCACTCTTTCCCTCCATGTGCTCATGTACAATGTCTCTGTGCCTCAGGGACTTCATTATTCTATTTGATTGATCTTGATAGTTGCCAATATATATTAAGTCTCATTAAATAAGAAAACAATAAATTAACCACAGTGATAAACTGTGGAAGACTGAATCAATCCCATGCTTTTCAGATCAAAAAAATCCTTTCTCCTTTAAAAGCTCACTGAATAGTTATTTTTTCTCTTTATAGCATTTTTGTCACAAATCCAGTGCTACATAATAATGACTCTCCCAATCTTACAATATCTCCTTCAATTTCTCTTTCTTTACAGCTTAAACATTACACTTTTTGAGATTGCTGATGATTGAGATATTTAAGATTAGCAACAACCTCTGATCATTTTAGTAGCAGCTAAAATAAAATAAAGTATTGCAACTTATTAATTAATAAGTTCCTAAAAGACATCAGAGGCATTTTTGTGCATAATTGACTATAAAATAATGTATTTTATTTTTAAAAAAACTTGTTGTAGGCAAATATTGACTAACAAGGTCCAATATATTCAACTCAGTATGAAAATCTGGGCCTAGATTTCATGACAGAGTACCTTGTTTTCTTTAGAAAACTGAAAGTTCTGTTACCCTAAAAAAGTAGATTTAAAATTGATATTTAACTCCTGGGTTTTTTTCTCTTCTATCACTACAGGATTTAACATGTTCTTTATTACTCTATAATAACTCATGATACCTATTTATAAATGTCTGTTTCTAAATACATTCAAGTAGATGTTCAAGAATGAAGGGAGATATGGAATAAAGAACTGGAATGCAGAGATGGCAAAATTAACTTGTTTGATTAGAGAAATATCAACAACTACATTTATCAGTGACTGGACTTACAGACTTTTTGCTGAAAAAAGAGAAAAATGAACTTGTAATTTATAGGTTTGAAGATTAGAAGGGGTAGCCTATGGAAAGAAGGAAATTATGATGTAATCTTAGAGAGAGAGGATAAAATATAAATGCATTTATAACCACTGTCAAAAAGATCGGAAGCCACTTCTTTATAATTCATTATCTCTCTCTCTCTCTCTCTTTTATTTCTATTTCTTACTTATTCACTATTCTTATTTTCGTTGCTTCTTCGTTTCTTTCTTAGGATTTTCTTGCAATTTTTCAAATTCCTTTCTTACAATTTTATAATTTTGTATTGTATTGCTGATCTTTTTATTGTGTATGGTCTTGGACTGTAAATAAATTTTGATTGATATGTAGCACTGGCTTTGATTAGTACATACAGTATGTCTGTATTTATTAGCATTTCTCTGGCTCTTATTTTGTATAGTAAAAGTTAAAAACTAAGGGTTTTTTTGTTCATAGCCAGAAATATTTATTTGCAGAATTACTGTGTCAGAGGAGTTCCTGCCAATCCATTCTATTTTTCATTTAATACACATTTTATTCTTTCTTGCTCAACAGCTGAATTTGCATCCAACATTCAAAAGGTGAAAAATAATTTACTTTTCTCTATCACAAGCATAATAACATGATTATTAACAGAATGAGAATGAACTCAAGAGTGGTCAAGTGCAACTACACAAATTATCAGATGGTATTCAGAAGCATTTTAATTTGGAAAGAATGTAGTGTTCTGTTGCCCTTTGAGATGTATTTCATGCCATTGAGAATATTTTAAGCTGTGCTAAACATGCTGAAAACACCAGCCAATCTTCAACACTCTTATGAAACCCACTCCCTAGAGATAACAAACTCACTGTTAAGAAAACAAATTGAATGAGAAAGCAACATAGAGAATCTAAAATACACTGCTCAAAAAAATAAAGGGAACACTGAAACAACACAATGTAAGTCCAAGTCAATCACACTTCTGTGAAATCAAACTGTCCACTTAGGTAGCAACACTGATTGACAATCAATTTCACATGCTGTTGTGCACATGGAATAGACAACAGGTGGAAAGCATAGGCAGTTAGCAAGACATCCCCAATAAAGGAGTGGATCTGCAGGTGGTGACCACAGACCACTTCTCAGTTCCTATGCTTTCTGGCTGATGGTTTGGTCACTTTTGAATGCTGGCGGTGCTTCCACTCTAGTGGTAGCATGAGACGGAGTCTACAACCCACACAAGTGGCTCAGGTAGTGCAGCTCATCCAGGATGGCACATCAATGCGAGCTGTGGCAAGAAGGTTTGCCGTGTCTGTCAGCGTAGTGTTCAGAGCATGGAGGCGCTACCAGGAGACAGGTCAGTACATCAGGAGACGTGGAGGAGGCCGTAGGAGGGCAACAACCCAGCAGCAGGACCGCTACCTCCACCTTTGTGCAAGGAGGGACAGGAGGAGCACTGCCAGAGCCCTGCAAAATGACCTCCAGTGGGCCACAAATGTGCGTGTGGCTGCTCAAACGGTCAGAAACAGACTCCATGAGGGTGGTATGAGGGCCCGACGTCCACAGGTGGGGGTTGTACTTACAGCCCAACACTATGCAGGACGTTTGGCATTTGCCAGAGAACACCAAGATTGGCAACTTCTCCACTGGCGCCCTGTGCTCTTCACAGATGAAAGAAGGTTCACACTGAGCACATGTGACAGACGTGGCAGGGTCTGGAGACGCCGTGGAGAACGTTCTGCTGCCTGCAACATCCTCCAGCATGACCGGTTTGGCAGTGGGTCAGTAATGGTGTGGGGTGGCATTTCTTTAGGGGGCCGCACAGCCCTCCATGTGCTCGCCAGAGGTAGCCTGACTGCCATTAGGTACCGAGATGAGATCCTCAGACCACTTGTGAGACCATATGCTGGTGCGGTTGGCCCTGGGTTCCTCCTAATGCAAGACAATGCTAGACCTCATGTGGCTGGAGTGTGCCAGCAGTTCCTGCAAGACGAAGGCATTGATGCTATGGACTGGCCCGCCCGTTCCCCAGACCTGAATCCAATTGAGCACATCTGGGACATCATGTCTCGCTCCATCCACCAACGCCATGTTGCACCACAGACTGTCCAGGAGTTGGGGGATGCTTTAGTCCAGGTGTGGGAGGAGATCCCTCAGGAGACCATCCGCCACCTCATCAGGAGCATGCCCAGGCGTTGTAGGGAGGTCATACAGGCACGTGGAGGCCACACACACTACTGAGCCTCATTTTGACTTGTTTTAAGGACATTACATCAACGTTGGATCAGCCTGTAGTGTTATTTTCCACTTTAATTTTTGAGTGTAACTCCACATCCAGACCTCCAGGGGTTGCTTACATTTGATTTCCATTGCTTTTTGTGTGATTTTGTTGTCAGCACATTCAACTATGTAATGAACAAAGTAATTAATACGAATATTTCATTCATTCAGATCTAGGATGTCTTATTTCAGTGTTCCCTTTATTTTTTTGAGCAGCTTATTTACTAAGGCTCTTAATGTTTGAAGAAATCCTTTGGAAAACGAGATGATATTTTTGTCAGCCGTTTTTGTTTCTTTTTGAGCAATTTTCCTTTTGTTAAAGTCGTTTTCAAGATGAGGGAGATAGTAGAAGTCAAGACATTAAGAAGGAAACTAAGAAAAAATCGCTATTCAAAAATTAAGATTTCACATTAATTAGTGAATTTGTTTTCTTTCTAGCTTTCTTTGTCTAGCTTCCATAGTTTACTCACTTTTCCTTTTTTGTTGTTATTTTCCTCTATGCATTGTCATTCTTGCTTGATATATCTTTCTTTGTCCTTCCCTCTTAATGTTCAAAGACTGTGTTCAGACTTCACATATCCATTTTATTGCCCGAGGCTTTCATCCTCCATCTTTACCTAGCTATTGTGATAGTTTGCTCTGAAAGCCCCTTCCTTCCTTCCTTCCTTCCTTCCTTCCTTCCTTCCTTCCTTCCTTCCTTCCTTCCATACATACATACATACATACATACATACATACATACATACATACATACACACACAGAAACAACAGAGCATGTGCTTCTCCAGTGCCTGTACTATGGAGACATTTGTATTGGCCTCATCTCAGTATTACTGCATAAATACCCAGGGCACACAGGACAATTTTACACCCCCTGCTGCTTTCAGATACCACCCCTGCCACAACATACAATGTTTCCAGGCTCTGTGCAGCAGCACTCAAAATTCATCGGATGATGACCTGAGCCACAAATTAGACTTAATGAGCACCTACTTCACCATATTAGAGTGCTCTGTAATTTGATATAGTCTTCCACATACTGACCTCTGTTTTAATATCTTCTAGCTTTTCATATTTTTTTTAGAATCTGATGTATCTTCTATGCTTTTTAATTGACTGTATCCCACCTTCCTTATGCTGGTCTATGACCGTAATAAAGATTTGATTTGATTTCTTTTTTGAGAATCCGGGATTTTTTTTATGTTTTGGTTTTTGCAGTATCTTTTATTTTTTCCCAAATCTGTTCAGTTTTTTATGAGTAAAGTGTATTGAACCTGTTCCTTAACACACTGACCTTATATTCTATATGAACTTATTTTAGGTCAAATCTTGCAGACCTACCTACCCTCTTAAATTTTTAAGTTTAAACCATCCATTTGACACTACTAATTCATGGTCTGTTCCTCAGTCTATTCCTGGAAATATCCTGGTTGACTGGGTTGCAGTCCCCAGGATTTTCTATATTTGATTCTGATGATGTTCATTTGTAGAATCTGCATTTATGTTGTTTGAAGCAGGTTTTGACAATGAACAACAAATTATAGGAGGTTGAAAAAAGGTAGGTACCTCCCTATCAGAGCAAAAGTGTCAAATTGTTCATCTGAGAAAAATCTTCAGTGGATTTCCATCTGGATCCAAGTAGAGGTCCTTGTGGATGGTAGCTGAGAAACAGCAGAACCTTCTCTATTTTGGCTGTGAGAAGCAGTGACCCTGACTTCTCAAAACTGTAAGGTGGAAGGAATTTGGGGGAGTAGGTCTAAATTCCCAAAGGTGGAAATATTCTCTGGAGGCAAGATGTAACAGAGGAGCAAACCATGCCTGTAGTTATCTCAGAATTCAGTATGGTAACCTTGGAAATAAAGCTGATGAAAGCCACAGGTTATTAGTTATAGAGGTTCACATACTTGGAAAATGACTATTGATGATCCAGAAGTCACTTGGAAACTTTAGTAAGGACTAGGTCCTCCGCATTCTAAACTTCTAGGCCAAGAGATTGCACCACCTGTCTAATCTACCTGCTAAAGAAAAGCAGGCTCTCAGAAGGGGATCTTGGTATTTGGTCCCCAACTAAATACCAAATATCAGGCAATGATGTGGAAGGAGAAACTGAGTAATCTGAGGTGTCAGAGTCATTACCATCTCCTTTGAAAGATTGAACTGATCTCCACTCAGTGATGAATATCACAGCTCCTTTGGAATAACTGCTGCAAGAAAAACCCAATGACCTCTGAAGATCTTGTCCTCACTGACAGTGGGGAAGAAAATGATCTCTGGGCAAGAGGTATGAGCTCAGATACAATGTCTCCTTTAGAGGGATATCGTGGAGAGTAATGAAGTCCAGAGGATAAGAGAAATCTGCCAATAGACACGCCTGGTTTTGTGGTAATTCTGGACCATAATGGGACAAAGGAGGGAAAGCAGAGTAGGGAATGGAAGGCCAAGAGGTCTTGGGCTATCCTGAGAAACATGTAGCAGCTTACTGGGACCATTAAAAAGCTGATTTCATGAAGGCCAATGGTGTGCCCTAGAAGAAATTGAAGGATGATAAGATTCAGAACTAATATTAGAATGAGACAACCTTCAAAGGAAATCTGAGCCTGTAACTACCCAACTACAACCTTTGTGATCTTGAGTTGGAAGCAGGGAATGGATTCAGATCCAACCCTTTGTTCACAATGGGAGGTCTGGAGTGGAGAATGACATCTCAAGTCATTAATGAATATTCCCTCCAAAATTAAATCCCTGGTTTGAGGAGGATCTAAGATAGACTGGATTAAAGGGATTGATGAGCCCAACAGTGGCACAGCCAGCAGCAGCAGATTTGAATGTTGATGAGGTGAGGGATTTGGGGCTGTTGGGAGTTGGTACAGAGGCAGTGATTGGGCTTGCATTTCTCCTTTTTGTCTTCTTTTTCCCTTTTTGGAAATTGGAAGATAGTCCTCTTAGAAGCTTCTCAGCATGTACTGGGCAATTTTCTTGGTTTCTTGGTGACTTTGGGCCAGTCACTCTTTCTCAGCCCAACCCACCTCACAGCATTGTTGTCGTGGAGAAAACAGGAGGAGGAAGGAGTATGAGGTATGTTCACCACCTTGAATTATTTATAAAAATAACTCAATATCCCGCCTTGAGTTATTTATAAAAAAATAATAAAGGCGGGATAAAAAATATTTTTAAAAATTCCTATAAATGAGGATTCGAAATAACCTTGAGAATATGTGAAAGTGCCCCCTGACAAATGTTGGGACATGGTAGAAATTTGGAGGAAAATGAGTGAACTATAACAGCTACTGAATTTGCTGCTCCCCAAGTGGCTTGCAAGCTAAATGAACAATTACAATGCAGTTCTTAATAGAGAATGGCAGTGTATAGAATAGTCTGCTGGGTGGCATTTTCCAAGGCAGAAAAACCAAAGATTGCTCTGATCGAGAGGACAAGTGTTCCTGGTACGTTCAAAATGGAGTCTTTAAGGCCAAACTCAAATTGGCTTACAAATAAAAGGGGAAAATTTTCATTTGACTGAATATGTCCAAATGGGGATAAGAGTTCATGTTCAAGCCTTCATTGTGGTGGTAAAAGCAGTGAAATGCCAATGTTTTTTCACTGTTGCTGCATCCAGGGATTACTCTTCAGACCCTTTTGGGGAAGGACTGACTAGCAGTTGGCTGCTTGAACAGTTTGCGAGGAATCTGTAGGATAAAGTTGCTCACGTTTGATTGGGATTGGACACTGGCCAGGCAAGCTCAACAAAGATGACAGATGTACTATCTTGCCACATTGCCTGCGACTGTTTTGTGCCTGTGTATCCTGATAAAATGAGCAGGGTGATCTGCAATGTTAGCTCTGCCACCTGTAGGTTAGATCCAAATGATGTCTCATTTGGTGAGTGAAAACTTCCAGGGAAACGGTGGGTGTGGATGGTGTGTTTACTACATCCTTGGGTGAGGAGATTATGTGCTCCTTCCTCAAGAAACCATTGCTTGATCTGGCTATTTCGGACAATTACCAGCCTGGCTCCTACCTTCCCTTTTTAGGAAGGGTAGAAGGTACAGTTGTGGATGGTCCTGGAGAAAGCAGATTATCCGGACTCTTTTCAGTCTGGGTTGAAGCCTGAGTATGAGACTGAGATGGCACTGATTGCTAATGACCTGTGGCAAGACTAGGAGAAGGGGAGCACGATCCTCCTGGTCCTATCAGTGCCATCTGATACCATCAATCATGCATCCTTGTGAAGTGCCCTCAGGGGTTTACCCTCTCCTCTATATTATTTAACATCTATATGAAGCCATTGGAGGAGTCATCCTTCTGCACAGATGGTATCCTCAATATGTGGATGATATCTAGCTGTTTATTCAATCCAGGGTTGAACAGGAGACTTTACTGAGGTTCCAACCTTGCACCAGGAGTCTCTTAGCATCTGGATGAGAAAAACAGTCTTACACTGAATCCCAGCAAGATGGAACGGCTGTGAATTTGGAAGCCCTTCCCCCTCCAATTCTGGAAGTAGTCCATCTTGGACATGGTTGCATATGGTTCATAATCTGGGGATCCTCTTGGACTTGCAGCCCCTACTCAATGAATAGGTGAAGGCCATGACCAGGATAGCCTTTGTACAACTTCATCCATTTACAATTATTTCTGAACTTTATTGACAATAATTCAGTCTTGTCACCTCTCATATGGACTACTGCAATTCATTCTGTGTGGGGCTGCCCTTGAAGACTATCTAAAAGCTTCAGCTCATCAAGAATTAGGAACCTGGGGACTAGCAAATTCTAGTCATTTTGATCACGTATTAACTCTGTGGGAGTGGCACTGGTTGCCAGTCAGTTTCTGGATGCAAATCAAGGTGCCAATTGTCATGGCTTGGGACCTGGGTATCTGCAAGACCACCTACTCCATGCGGAATCTACCTGTCCAGTGAGATAAAAAACAGAGGGTTTATTGTGGGTCCTTATGCCAAGTAAATACTAACATTAGAGAACCTGAGATGTTTCTTCATTAATGTTTCCTTTTGTTATAGCCCTGCTAGACATGTCCTTTGATAAGCAAAATAGGGATAGACTTAGGGGCATCTAGGGACAATGGTGGATGATTCCAGTAGTGGTGGGGCCACTCTGTTTGAGGCAGTTCTAACAAAACCCCAGGACACCTTGACTGCACCCACTGACAGCCTCTCAGACTCCAGCCACCCAGTCCTATGCAGAGGCATGTGATAGAGATTCAACAGCAGAGAGCAAAACTCCATAGATCTGAGAAATTGGTAAAGCCTACAGAAGAGCCAATGCTGAGGAGTAAACTGCCACAGCTGTGCATTGGGTGGAGGGTCAGCGTGGCTGTTTTATTGGCCTCACTCCTGGGAGCAAACATAACATCTCTGTTATGTTTACCTTGCCATGCCATGTTCAGAACCCTGGATTCCACCTCAGCATGTCTCATGTCTTTTCCCTTGGATTTGATGCTTATTTATGGGATTCCTGGTCTTGACCAGTGCCAAGCCTCTGACTCCATTTACGGTTGCTGTCTTAAGATATTAGTTAAAAGGACTCTTGTCTTCTAAAAGTTCTACCCGGGCTTGCATATCACTGGATAGCAAGCATCTAGCTTGCTATCTTTTTGGCTGGCAGCCAGCAGTGCCAGCACCGAAAACTCTTTTAAACATTTTACTTCCAGAGATTAGGATAGCCTTGTCCCTATTAGAATCCCAGAGAGTTGTAAAGAGCTGTTTCCTTAGGAGGGGCTATGGACAGGAAATGAAGATTGACTATTCTTCCTATGAAGTACTATCATGGGAATTAGTGGGTGAGATTATTGCTCTTTTCTAATTGTTTGGGATTTATTGCATATTTTTAACCTTAACCTTCCAAACTAAGGTTTGGAAAATGCTCCGAGTCGACATGTTAGTGTTATGGAGATCGCAGGCGAGGAAGGAGGGGGCGTCTTCCAGGGAGAAAAGCGCGTTCTCAGTGTGGAGGACCTTGGGCGCCCAGCCAAGAGGGTCAGGCCGGATCCGCCTTGAGTTGCAGGAGTTTTTCCCTCAGAGCCTGTTGGCTTAGCTCAGATTGGCAAGATTTTCTGTATGTGACAGAATCAATAAAGAACTAGAGCTCCATCTCGAGCTCAGCGTGGTTTCAGCCTAAACCCTGACAGCGAGGAAAAGAAGCCTGTGTAATAAACAAATAAAATAAATTTAAATTTTAAATGGCCCATTCCAGTCTACTAAGTTCGCTCATTGAAACATCCAATTTATTACACTTCATTTCCACTTCAACAATTTTGGTTTTCTCTTGTTCATGTTCTCTCTCTCTCTCTGGAAAAGGAGGGGAACTGAAGATAGTTTGATGTGGGGATTAATTAATGTTTTCACCTAATTTTGGCCATCTGCTTTGCCCATCTAAGATTTGTTTATTGTATTTTTACAACCCCTTCTCTTGGGGTGCTGAAGGTGACATGCATGGGGGTTTGTGTTTTGGCGCCAGCATAGCAATCTTGTGAAGTGGGTTGGGCTTGGCAACAAGCTAGTTCAAGTTCACCAGTAAGTTTTATGATGAAGTTAAATTTGAAATTGGGTCTCCATTCCCACTCCAACATCTCTCTGATTTTAGCTCAGCCTACAGAGGCATACTGTCTATAATACAGTGATATTATCTGGATGCAGATCAAATTGTATCTACTAAAAAACTAACATATAAATACATTTATTAAATTAAGTACATCATTTCATTTCATGGAAAATTAACATAAAAAGTCACACATTTAGCAAATACACATATTCATCTCTCTACTGCTCTTATTTACCACACTATTAACAATCTGTCTGATATAGGCAAAACCTCTGGGGAAATAATAGCCCATCAATTAACTGGCTTAATAGTTAAAAAGAAATTGGGCTATGCAATCCTGTAACGATGACCTGGTTTTCTTTTTCCATAAAACCACAGAGGTTGCTGCATTACACTACGGTTCCAAACCATAATTTCCACTCATATACAGAATAAGATTCATCACAAGTAGAAAAACCTTCAGTTATTTGCAAATTACTTCTCAATTGTGAGACTTCAAAAAACTCAATAGTTAAACTGAATTAAACTTTTAGACCGATATGGACAAAAAATTTGCAAAGCCTCTCATGCCTTCTCTGAAACCTAGTCCCTTGTACTGCAAAAATTGATATTGAGAAATTGAGAACAAAATAACTATACAATAGTTCTTAATGGAAAACTGATGATCTTATAATAAAAATAGGTTACAGTCAGAAGACTGGTACATGAAGAAGTGCTACACTGCAAGGTTAAATTCCTGGCAATAACTGCTGACTAATAAGGAACATCCTACTTACAAGTACCTCTTGTGGCCAGTTCACTGCCAAACTGAACTGTATTGACCAACTAAGTCTTTTTTTAAAAAAATATTTATTTTTAAAATAACAATAGAAAAAGGAAACAAACAAATACACAAAGATACATATATTATAAAAAAATACATAACAGGTGCTTAAAAATAAGAAAAATATAACAGAAAGAAATAAAATAAAAATATGAAATATGTCATTACAACAATAAAAGTTAGAATTCTATATATTTATCTAATGCAAATATGATGCAAGTGTGTGCGTGCGTGTGTGCGTGTGTGTATAGCAGAGCTTTCCAAACTTTTCCTGTTGGTGACACACACCAACGGCGGTGGCGACGGTGTGCAGGTGTGTCGCGCGAAACTCGGAAGCGCTGATGGTGTACCGCTGCCGTGCACAGCAGCGGCAGCACGCCATCAGCGCTTCCGGGGTTTCACGCGACACACCTGCACACCGCAGGCGACACAGTACTGTGTCGCGACACATAGTTTGGAAAGCTATGGTGTATAGATATATATACCTAATACAATTATATATCCATCATGCTTTCTCCTAAACTACTATATTTTGGATAAATGAGTCCCATATTTCATTGTACTTATCCATACAAAATCTATGTCTATAGGCAATCCTCTTATTGGCAAGTGTAATCAGGTCTTCAATCCATTGAGTAAATGGAGCCAATGTATTGACCTACTAAGTCAGCAAGTATTTAATAAGACAGATTGGATAAAATTCTCTTACAAACTTAGCCAATGAATGGAAAAAGTAATCCCACTCCCACATCTGCAGCCACTGTATGTACGTAGGAGATGAATGCAGAAACAATTCCTTTTCAGACTGTCAGAGGCAGTCTTTGAAGATTCTTGCCCTGGGTTCACATGCAGAAAAGACAGACCTGTGATGGTGCACAGGTGAGAGGGAGGCATAATACAAACCCATTCCTGCTGCAAACGTTCAGCTGAACTGACGCTGAGCCATTAATTACATTAGAATTAAACTACTGAATTGAGGACCGGAAATTGACTTTAAACCTAGCGGATTATGCTCTAAATCTAGGCTCCCAAAAGAGAAGTGTGGAGGGTGATGAATGAAGTGTGAAATGGAATCTGGGAAACAGAAATGGTGGCAGGATTTCCTCCTACAAAAACTGCTGATCTGTGTCAGTGAGTAATTGATTCCAATCTATACAGTTCTTGGCAGCTCTCAGCTTTATCTGAATGTTTGGGATTTCTGATTGACAAATTAAATCCGTGTGTTCATATTTTCCAAATTGTACCTACCTGGCATAAACAGGGATTTTCCCCCCTCTCCCCATATTGTTTAGCTACCTTACCATATTTGCTACTGTATACTCATTCATATACTCACTGACTATCTTTGATATTTTAAAATTTACTACAAAGACAACTGGAAGCATATATTTGTAAACTATAGAATTAATACAGTAACAATTTTTAAGAGCAAACATATGAAAAGGTAAAAGTTTTCAAATTCTGCCTTCTAGTCTAGAGCCTATAGTATCAAATCTGGTACTATTCTATTACTCCACTCCACCCCACCCCACTCCATTTCATTCTCTACATCAGACTCATAATTCCCAAAGCTCCTTATACAACATTAGGTCATTCAGTGGCTTTTTAAGACTGAGATATTTTCAAAGTTGCCACTTCTGGCATGCATAATACATTTAAGGCAGTGGCATTTACAAAAACGTGCCATAAGCTCTGCCCCTTTGAAGTGCCTGCATGACGTGGCAACCCATATAGAAAAGGATGGGGGCATGCATCATGTGACACCATTCTACCCACCCACCCCACCCTTGTCCTTCCACGACACTGCTGATTCAAGGAGCAAGAACTTCATAGATACAGGGGAGGGAGGGAGGGAGAGAGAGCACTGTTAGCAGCAAGAGTAAAATCTCTTCCATTACTGTCTCTGTCTAGAGTGAAGCTACAGTTTGAGAGGCATTGTGGCAGACAAACTATTGCTGCCCCCAGGAGCTACCATTTCCATCTGTTCCACTCCATTCATTCACCCTCTTCTGCGCAGTATCTATCCTTAAAAGGAAGCTCTATGGAGAGTCTTACTTCAGTACTCTTCTGGCATTTGAGTACATTCTGTATCCTTTTAGGTATGAAGAAAAATGCATTTAGGGCTTCATACATTATTGAGTTAAATCTGTGTTACCTTGTCACCACCAAAAACATTTTAATTATCTTGTTAAATGTTGTGTACCCTATAGTATTTGTTCCCAGTTGTGTGTGAAGATTTTCTGGCATATAATAATGGCACTCAACCACCCTCTAATTATGTTCTTCTAATGCCAACCCCTGCCTTTATTGAATAATTACCAGCTTCACAAATAACCGTTTTGCCATACAAAGTGTACAAAAGACTAACTTAACATTGGACTTAGCAGCAAATTAAACTATAGGGAATGAAATTTAAGGAATACAGAATATCTACATCTGTCCTTGTTGGCGACTGCTTAAATAAAAACATATTATTTAACTTTCACAAAGGCATGGCAGATGAGGAAGCATACTCTCCTTCAACTAGTTTAGAAAATCAAGGTGGCACTAGCCATCATTTGTTACAGAGATATCACTAGCTGATGTATGTTTGAGACAGATTAGACAAAGAATTAAGACATCATGTGAACGCCAGGCTAAACAAAACACGGTGAAGGTAAATTCTGTTTCAAGTCAAGCTCAACTCTGATGCCTTCATGTTGTTTTCTTGGTAACAATATGGAAGTTGTTTGTTGCTGCCTTCTTCCAGGATGCTTTTTTTCAATTTCCCCGTCTAAGAAACAGACCTGGTACTGTATTTCTGGGTGGCAGGTTGTAGTTCAAGACTGAGTTCAACACTGTCTGGGCTCCCAAGTTGAAGGGGTTCGGGCCTGGTTAGTAATTGGATGAGAGATCACCACTGGTGTCTTTACATTTTTACTCCTATCTAAGTACTAGGCCAGGTTGAATCCTCTGTAGTTTTTCAAGGTCAGCCAAGGTTGGCTACTGTTTCTGAATTGTGCTACTTAATTTATCTTGATGGCTAATGTTCTATTCAGCTGCAACTTCTACGTGAGCTGCCAAGAGTGTTTTTCACTGCAGTGGCTCAGATATATGTTTAACAAATAAATAAATAATAAAATAAAGGTCTGTAATAGGGATGTTAGATGGAAAGTCTTATTAGGAGCTTGTCTTCTACAACTGAATTGTTAGTGGTAAATTGTGATTAACAAAACAATCATATGGACAAGAAAGATAATACATTTTTAATTTTATTGTAATTTTTTAAAAAATACAGAAAAAACAATATACAAAAACAAATTAAAAGAAAAACAGGAATATCTAATTAATTAGTTATGAAATCATAATACCAAAAAGAAAATTAAAAAAGTAAAATAAACTAATAAACAGAAAAAAAACCCTAAAAAATGAACATGCTATGTTGAAAATAAATCACCTAAATATATCACATATTCATTTTATCATTTAATAACAAAGTATCATATTGTGCATTTTAATTTATCTGGGTCAAGAAAGATAAATAGATCTTTGATAAATTTACCACATACCACAAATGCAAATATCCAAGTTCCCAATCAGTCCAAGAATTAAAAAAGAAGAACCTGCGGAATAAGTCCCTCGGTTGCTGAAAAGTGTGGAACTCTTTTTGTGGAATAGCTTGTTCTGGCTAACATCTCCTTCTACATCTTTCTTTCTCTACCACATTTATTTATATCCTCTTCCCATTCATAATTTTCACCATATAAGGTCAAGGCCTATATGTCGATGAAGGTTCTCAGTCATCCAGGTGGAATTGTCTGTAGCTTGAATCATGTCAACTGGATTTCTATTTTCTCAGTGGAAACGTTTCGCTCCTTATCCAAGAAGCTTCTTCAGTCTGAGCAAAGTTTGTAAGGGAATCCTTAAATATGTTTCTAGGGTGGCTGTGTGACCTTACACCTGGGGCTAGGTCATGATTATATTGAGATGTTATTTTTAAGTCCTTTTACCATCTAAAGGAGAATCGTTAAGATCACCATGCTGCTTTTGAGCTTGTGAAATGGTCTTAATCTTCCTAGGCACAGAAGACAAAGCCGGGAGATAGATGGGAGATAGATTCTTCTGTGCCTAGGAAGATTAAGACCATTTCGCAATCTCAACAACAGCAAGATAATCTTAACGATCCTCCTTTGGATGATAAAGGGACTTAGAAATAAACATCTCAAATAACCATGACCTAGCCCCAGGTGCAAGGTCACACAGCCACCCTAGAAACATATTTAAGGATTCCCTTACAAACTTTGCTCAGACTGAAGAAGCTTCTTGGATAAGGAGCGAAACGTTTCCACTGAGAAAATAGAAATCCAGTTGACATGATTCAAGCTACAGTCAAGGCCTATAATTTCCAGGAAGGTTCAACCCCCGTCACCTCCCAGTTAGAGAAGATACCCAATGTGATATAGTGGTGTCCAACCTCAGGCATGGAAACTCACTGGGTGACTTTGGGTCAGTCACTCTCTCCCAGCCCATCCTCCTTCACAGGGTTGTTGTAGGGGAAAATGGGAAGAGGGAGTGCTGTGTAAAGTCCCTAAAAGTGGTGCTTTTTAAAATGAATATATAAGACACCTGAAAATGTGTGCTTCCTTCCTTTCGAAGGAAAGATCATCCTGGGGCAGCAAGAACAGTCTCTCCTCCCCCCCCCCCTCTCTCTCTCTCTCTCTGTCTCCACCCTTATTTCTTTCTTGGCCATGGCTTACCTCTCTTTGCCAGATGGGATTGACAGTGTTACAGATAATCTTGGATCTTTTTTCCTGTCCATGGTGAGGAAGAGCTGGGAAGATGCTATGCTTTCCAGGTTGGATTGAAATTTTAAGGTAAGGGTCCGGATTGAAGAACATGCCTTTCTTCAAACCAAAAGCTTGGAAATCTGCAAAATATTAGATATTCATATTAGCATTATTTCTATATTCGGTTCAACTATTAGCCACATTTATCATTTGAAGCATTTAATTTTGAATTGAATTAAATAAATACAGGTAGTCCTTATTTAGTGACCACAATTGGGACTGGCAACTTGGTCATTAAGCAAAGAAGTTGCTAAGCAAAACCATGACTGTGCTTATGATCTTACTTCAGCTTTCTTTTGTTTTACAGACTTGCGAAGGTTGTAAATCTGAGGATTAGTCATAGTTATTTTTTCATCACCGTCATAACTGTGAACAGTCGCTAAGAAAGGACTACCTGTCTTCTCTACCATAATGATAACCAAGACAAGATTCAAAACAGTGAATTAAGTTTCAATTATTGCTTTGAGATGTAATTGGATGAAAGCACATTAAAAATCATGCTAATATTCACAATCTGTTCAACTGGGGCAAAAGGCCTAATAAAATAGGTGGGGGCAAAGATGTCCAAAAAGGTGTAAGGACGAAAAGAGTTTCCCAGCCAAGGATGAAGTCATGTAAGAAACTGGAAAGAGATTTAGGTTTACTGATGCAAAACCAGAACAAAAAGCCATGGTTTATATGTTGAGAAACTGAATCCTGACAGATCCAAGAAAAAGCCTTCCATGGTTTCTCAAAAAGCATCTAGGAGGAGGACAAGAGTGAAAAGTGCAGCCTCCTTTCTCCATCCTGAGGCTCTGGACTGGCAAACTGGGAAAATACTTGCTTCCATAGGTTATGTAAATATTCTCACTTGAGCAACCCAAACTTCCCAGATACTAGCTTAATACTAGCTTAATCCCGTTCTAGAATTCAAGATACATACCAAGGCATTTCTGGGAAAGCTCTTTCTCTATTCCACTGCCAGAGATACAAAAGCCTTATCCACTAGGAATATTTTCATCTCATCAAACTTTCCCTGGAAATATATTCATTATGGCTATTAGAAGAATGTGAATAGGAGACTGAACACCGGCCACATTGGATATGCATGATGGAAACCAAATCCTAACAACTGAAGTTGCCAGATACTCCTGCAATAGGCTCAAAAGTTTGTATAAGTACAAAGGAGTGCAGTGTTGTCCAGTTCTGGAATGCATTTCTTGGGTTCGTATGAATCAAAGGGGATGAAGAGACCTCTTAACATTCTCTATGAATATTTTCCAACCCAATCTATTGATGAATGGCATTATTATACTAGACAACATTTCTGGCTGCTTATAAATAGTAAACCTTGGTACAAGTGGTACATATCAACCAGTTCGAAAATGACAGCCAATTTCTAGAAAGAAATGAGTACATAAGAAATGGATGAAAATTACTTTTCAGTCATTTAAATACTAGCATGAATTGCACATCACAACAACAGAGTAGATCAATTTTTGGAAGTAAATTTATTAAAAACATTAGAGAAACAATAATAATAATTTGGCATAATTATATATATTTGAAGATAGAGTAAATCAAAGGGTTTTTTAAAAATATAATTAGTATATTACAGAATTGGGGCAGTGGCAACCATAGCATAGTTGAGGAAAGTAAGTTTTAGAGAAAAAGTAATGTCAGACTACAACCCCCATCATAATCTCTAGTCGGCATGTCCATTGGAGATGATAAGAATCGTGGGTTCAAAAATGGACAAAGTTGGTACTTATATTGACTGATAAGACAACGTGTGACCTGTTGGGTCATCGTTTCAGATATACTGTATTTCCTTACCAAATTCCTCAATGCCTTCAACAATGGTAGAGCTTCTAATGTACTGGAAAAGTTCTTAAAAATTCAGGGAAAGATGTATCTGCCTTGAAAGTAGCCAATGTTGAACTGTATAGCACAGTCAAACATGAGGAGTTGACCATAGGAAATGTTTTATGCCATTTTGCATTATATCATAAAATGTTTTATGTTAGGTTTTATGTGATAAAATGTTTTATAAAATTTGCCAAATTTCTATTCTATGGGAGTCATTGGGTCCCAGATTTTGGAGGCACTCTGTAAATTAGCCCATTTGAGGTATCTTGGTTCAAAAATTGTTGGCCTATGACGCACCATTTCACCCAGTTAAAGGTTACAAAGTATCAAACAGACATGAGATTTAGTAGTATATAGATAGATTAACTTGTATGAGGGGAGCTAATTCCAGAGAATAATGTACAATAATCACCTATAAAATATGTATAACAACAAGACTGACACAAAATGCATTATTTTATTAAAAGTTCCAGTGAATAAAATTATTTTGTCATGATACCTAAAGCTCAATAAAACTGGTCTAACCTGAATACAATATCCCAGGAATAAACAACCTCTCTTTTGTTGTCACCTACTGTATCTATGAAGATGAGATACCTGGAATAGATATATGAGGAGCACCTTGCAGAATAATTGGTTCATAATGTAACAGGATTATTTACTAAAATGAGGGGAAAGGTTTTAAAAGAAAATCCAGAGAAAGTCTTCAAGAAACAAATGTACTGGTGTGGGGAAGGTGGACAATAAATTAACATTGGAGGTCCTGGTGACATTTCAGTTATATATTAAAGAGGAGGAAACATTTTAATTTTTCACATATTGCTAACAGAGATGACCTGCTTTTTAACTGTATAAAGAATAAAAGGAAACATAATAGTAAATAATTATGATTAAGTGGGTTTTAAGCCGGTATGGTATAGTGGAAAAAATGCTGGGAAGAGTGAAGATATATAGGTTTAGATCTTTAAAGTAATTTTCAAAACCTGCATTCCAAGAAGATGCTGCAATTCCTTAATAAGAAAGCTAGGAAAGGCATTCTCACTTCCCTGAAAGACAACCTATCCACCACCATCAGTTTTTCTCTACAAAAGCTCAGCCAGAAAATGAGACCTCACCAGACAGACCAAAACTTTAGGGAAAGAGAGGATGTGTTTCTTGGCAGACAAAATCTGATGGGATAGAAAGCAGGAAAATCACTGTCTTAGCGCAATCTATCAAAGAGCTTTGCTGTGAAGTGACAAAAGGGAGGATCTATATACATCATCCTGAATATCTTGGATGCCATACAAATATATTAAATAAAAAGTCCTATTTTAGAGGTTACAGAAAAGCCAAGTGGACAGATTTTAGACAAGATGAGGCTTTCCTTGAGCCATAAATATATTATCTAACATTGTGATTTTCTTACTACTAATTACAGCTTTAATAATTTATATATTTATTTTCTATCCCACCTTTATTATTTTTATAAATAACTCAAAGCGGTGAACATACCTAATACTCCTTCCTCCTCCTATTTCCCCCACAACAACAACCCTGTGAGGTGAGTTGGGCTGAGAGAGGGGGACTGGCCCAAGGTCACCCAGCCGGCTTTCATGCCTAAGGCGGGACTAGAACTCTCAGTCTCCTGGTTTCTAGCCCAGCACCTTAACCACTAGACCAAACTGGCTCTCATAATTACTTTCTACTCTTCCAAATCTTTTAAAGCAAGTATTGTATGGCTCCTGGTCACAGTTAAAGGGAGTATTTTTCAATAATTAAAACTACCATAGTGCTTTAGCTACTGAAGTGTCAAAGAATGGGATACATTTTACCATATTTGCTCTTTTTTAATAATGGGCAAAATGATGTCTATAAGCGCATTTCTTTATGATTTTGTGAGATAATTTCCAAGGCAGCGATAAAGGAATTAAGATTAGAACAAGGAGACACAATAAGAAGCTTTGTACAATCAAGAATAAAATAAAATATCTAAACTATGGTTCAGGGATGTTGACCAGCAAGAACAGATACTATGCTGAAAAAAACGTCAGCAGCAACATGATCTTCCTTGAAATTCTAGTATGCACTAACTATGCCTCTTCCTCTCTCCTTAAAAGATCATGACTTATTAATAAACCTGAAAAAGATGCCCATACTCACATAGTTGCCATGGAAAATTGAACAATGTTTACCTTACTAATCTTAATGAGAAATAACAGCTGTAATGATTAATTATTGCGATCTGAAAGATATACAATCAAAATGCTGGGGATTTTTGAAATTAGTTGTTATCTGTTTTCATCTTCAAAATTATGTTGAAATCCAGGACAAATGTATCAGCATTTTTAGATGTTAAAGGAAAACATACCTGAAAGGGAGAAACTGATCAGCCTTCTGCTTCCATGCCCCTGGACTGAATCTTCACTGGTGATGTTTTTAAAAATCTGTGATGAAGAGAAAAATATCAAAAACATCAATACTTTTTTTTAGAGTAATACTGTGTAACAACGTATTCCAACAGCCACAATCAGGCAGAAATCAATGATAAGCATTCATTAGGCAACTATTGATCAAAACACTTCTGATAAATCCATGCTTTCAACGTAAAGAGGAAATAGAGGCCACGGGGGAGCTTCTTCCCATCGATGTTTGGAAGGCAAAGTAAAGAATTACTATAAACTTATCCTTTTTGTTTGTTTGTTTGTTTTTACGTATTTATACCCCGCCTATCCCCTCCCTACACGGAGGGCTCTAGGCGGCTTACAATCATTGTAAATTCATATATTTATACATCATATATTAACAATGTTACAATATTACCGCACATTTTTTAGGGAGGGGGTGAGGGAACCGACTCTTCTTCCGCAGGCATCGGACTACATGCCCCAGAATGCCTCGTTTCTGAGCCGGCTGCTGACATCCTGGAAGTTGTCATTGGGATCCGCCGTCCTC
The DNA here is from genome assembly GCA_023362775.1 of Charina bottae. Lineage (NCBI taxonomy): Eukaryota > Metazoa > Chordata > Lepidosauria > Squamata > Charinaidae > Charina > Charina bottae. The sequence goes on from JALMGJ010000007.1 coordinate 7,843,090, forward strand.
CACCCGTTATCCACGGGAATCATCAGGTCTTCTTCGGTCCGAGGACGACCCCCGAAAGGACGCCAGCAAATTGTCCCACGTAAGTGGTACCCATTTATCTACTTGCCTTAGCTTTTGAACTGCTGAGTTGACAGAAGCTGGGGCAAGTGACGAGAGCTCACCTCGCCACGCGGATTCGAACCACCAACCTTATGGTCGGCAGTCTAACGGCTCAGCGGTTTAACCCGCTGAGCTACCATGCCCCTTATCACTGTGTTTTTATAAGTTTGGAGAAGGATCCTTCTCTTATCTTTACAGTTTGCAAATACTTATTACAGAAAGATAAACGGTTGCCAAAAAAAGTGGGGTTTTTTGCACTCGTTACTTGGTTTGGGAATACCGATAGTGCTTATGGAAATGAAATATAAGCTCCTGTATCTCAAAAAAAAATGCAAACATAGTTCACTTATTTCACAGCAAAGGCTGAAATGTGGGGTACTGCATCCAATTTCATATCCTGAGTAGTTTTCTTATTACTTGTGCATAGAGTGCTAGATGCACACAGTTCTAGCTGTCCAGCTTCTGATGATCTGATCAGGAAGCTTGTAGGTAATTCCAGCAAAAAATCACTTCCAGCCTGAATGTCATCAATTAAATTAGCAACTTTAATGGCAAAAAAAAAACCACTTCTTCCAGTTGTCGAACCACCAATCCTACTGCACAAAAGGATTACATTAGGATAGCGTGCCAGATTTCATTGGGATTTGCTTGACTCAATTTTCTCACATTTTGCTGTTATTTGCTCTCAACAAAGCTGCTTGTACAGGCATTTGTACAGACACATTCTTGTGTCTTTTTTTCCCCTTAAACCATCCAATAAAGGGCAAATCAAGGCCAGCAAAATCAGCATCGGGAAAAAAAATTGGCCGGATGTTTCTGTATGGGGTTTCTTCGGTGCTGAATAATTTATAAAATCAGAAGGAGTCTAATAGCACCTTTTCCGACTAACACATTTTATTGAAAGGCATAAGCTGCAGCTCACAAAAGTTTATGCCTTAGAATGAAACGTGTTAGTTGGAAAAGGCGCTACTAGACTCACCACAGACTAACAATGCTGTCCCCCTACAATGTTTATAAAATCAGATTACCTACTTTTGTCCAATCTTGTTCTCCAGGTGCATCATTTACAATTATGTCCATTCTGAGGGGGTACCAAGTGGGACTATATTTTACTGCAACCAAGCATTTTTCTCATATTCTTTATGGGGCTAATGACGATTGTAGCTAGTACGGGTTTCGTGTTAACCACATTTTTTATTTGTTGTGATTAGAGAACTTCAGCAGGTGGCAGCACTTTGCCAACCTTTGCTGGTCTCAGCCGCTAAGCAGGATCAGCCCTGATTTGTACTTTGGGGGGAATTCCAGGCCTGTGAGCTCAACTGACAAATTAAAAAAAAAATCATGGAAAAGGGCAGTGGGAAACACTTCCATAATGCTGCTAAGAAAACTGCATGAACATAACCACCAGGAACTGAGTGCAACTCAAGGGCATTTTTAACTTTAGCCTAAAGTACTAAATAATCAGAAGCGCAAATGATTCATCTACGTTTGAAGTCAATGAAAAGGAGCTTTGGCTGGTATTTTAAAAGATTTTTAAAAAGGAGATGTTTTTTCCAGAGCAATTCTGCTTTAATTTGTTGTTTATTCGTTCAGTCGCTTCCGACTCTTCGTGACTTCATGGACCAGCCCACGCCAGAGCTTCCTGTCGGCCGTCACCATCCCCAGCTCCCCCATGGTTGAGTCTGTCACCTCCAGAATATCATCCATCCATCTTGCCCTTGGTCGGCCCCTCTTCCTTTTGCCTTCCACTTTCCCTAGCATCAGCTTCTTCTCCAGGGTATCCTGTCTTTGCATTATGTGGCCAAAGTACTTCAGTTTTGCCTTTAATATCATTCCCTCAAGTGAGCAGTCTGGCTTTATTTCCTGGAGTATGGACTGGTTTGATCTTCTTGCAGTCCAAGGCACTCTCAGAATTTTCCTCCAACACCACAGTTCAAAAACATCTATCTTCCTTCGCTCAGCCTTCCTTATGGTCCAGCTCTCACAGCCATAGGTTACTACAGGGAATACCATTGCTTTAACTATGCGGACCTTTCTTGTCAGTGTGATGTCTCTGCTCTTAACTATTTTATCAAGATTTGCGATTGCTCTCCTCCCAAGAAGTAGAAGTCTTCTGATTTCCTGGCTGCAGTCAGCATCTGCAGTAATCTTTGCGCCTAGAAATACAAAGTCTGTCACTGCCTCCACTTTTTCTCCCTCTATTTGCCAGTTATCAATCAAGCTGGTTGCCATAATCTTGGTTTTTTTGAGGTTTAACTGCAACCCAGCTTTTGCACTTTCTTCTTTCACCTTCATCATAAGGCTCCTCAACTCCTCCTCGCTTTCAGCCATCAAAGTGGTATCATCTGCATATCTAAGATTGTTAATGTTTCTTCCAGCGATTTTAACTCCAGCCTTGGATTCCTCAAGCCCAGCACGTCACATGATGTGTTCTGCGTACAGGTTGAATAGGTAGGGTGAGAGTATACAGCCCTGCCGTACTCCTTTCCCAATCTTAAACCAGTCCGTTGTTCCGTGCTCTGTTCTTACCGTTGCTACTTGGTCGTTATACAGATTCCTCAGGAGGCAGACAAGATGACTTGGTATCCCCATACCACCAAGAACTTGCCACAATTTGTTATGATCCACACAGTCAAAGGCTTTAGAATAGTCAATAAAACAGAAATAGATGTTTTTCTGAAACTCCCTGGCTTTCTCCATTATCCAGCGGATATTGGCAATTTGGTCTCTAGTTCCTCTGCCTTTTCTAAACCCAGCTTGTACATCTGGCAATTCTCACTCCATGAATTGCTGGAGTCTACCTTGCAAGATCTTGGCATGTGAAATAAGTGCCACTGTTCGATAGTTTGAACATTCTTTAGTGCTTCCCTTTTTTGGTATGGGGATATAAGTTGTTTTTTTCCAATCTGATGGCCATTCTTGTGTTTTCCAAATTTGCTGGCATATGGCATGCATCACCTTGACAGCATCGTCTTGCAAGATTTTAAACAGTTCAGCTGGGATACCGTCGTCTCCTGCTGCCTTGTTATTAGCAATGCTTCTTAAGGCCCATTCAACCTCACTCTTCAGGATGTCTGGCTCTAACTCACTGACCACACCGTCAAAGCTATCTCCAATATTATTATCCTTCCTATACAGATCTTCCGTATATTCTTGCCACCTTTTCTTGATCTCTTCTGCTTCTGTTAGGTCCTTACCATCTTTGTTTTTGATCATACCCATTTTTGCCTGGAATTTACCTCCAATGTTTCTAATTGTCTGGAAGAGGTCTCTTGTCCTTCCTATTGTATTGTCTTCTTCCACTTCCGCACATTGCTTGTTTAAAAATAATTCCTTATCTCTTCTGGCTAACCTCTGGAATTTTGCATTTAATTGGGCATATCTCCCCCTATTACTGTTGCCTTTTGCTTTCCTTCTTTCTTGGGCTACTTCCAGTGTCTCAGCAGACAGCCATCTTGCCTTCTTGGTTTTCTTTTTCTTTGGGACGTTTTTTGTTGCCGCCTCCTGAACAATGTTGCGAACTTCTGTCCATAGTTCTTCCGGGACCCTATCTACTAAATCTAGTCCCTTAAATCTATTCTTCACCTCCACTGCATATTCCTTAGGAATATTAGTGAGCTCATATCTAACTGATCTGTTCGTCTTCCCTATTCTCTTTAGTCTGATTCTAAATTTTGCAATAAGAAGTTCGTGATCTGAACTACAGTCAGCTCCAGGTCTTGTTTTTACCGACTGTATAGATGTCCGCCACCTTTGGCTGCAAAGGATGTAGTCAATCTGATTTCGGTGTCGACCATCTGGTGAAGTCCATGTATAAAGTCGTCTTTTAGGTTGTTGGAAGAGAGTGTTTGTTATGCACAGTGAGTTGTCTTGGCAAAATTCTATCAGCCTATGTCCTGCTTCATTTTGTTCTCCCAGACCATGCTTGCCTGTAATTCCAGGTGTCGTCTGATTACCCACCTTAGCATTCCAGTCTCCTGTAATGAAAATAACATCTCTTTTTGGTGTATTATCCAGTATCTGCTTTAATAGACTGATGGAAATATTGTTCAATATTGGGAACAGGGAAGACAACACACTTTTTTTTACTTTATTTGAAGTAAAAATAAGATTTTGAAACTAATAATACCCAGAATTATATTTCATTAATGTTGTGTCTTTATTAATACATACATTATGAGCTGTGGTTTATTAATACATATATTAGAAGTTTGTCAGATTACCCATATGAGAAGTGTTTTGGCAAATTGCATCCTTTACCAGCAAAGCGTTCTCATGATGACGTGAACGCCAGGTGGCTAAATAACAAGCATTCCCATAATTTTGAATGGCGTTGTTTACATCTTCATGAGATAGGGAGCGAGAAGGTACCATGTTATGGCTAGCAATGGAAATCTTCCCATGAGAACAAATCCTCCTGATTTCCTTCTGTGGGAAGCCTTGCCCAGGCCCCCTGAGCAAGGAGGGGGGGAACTCACGTGCTTGCTTAGATGCAGCACTGCCACCCAATAGCAGGTCATGCTGTGTGCTTTAGGCCTAATGCTTTAGGCCTGGTGTGTGTCACAGCTAACATCCAGCCAATCAGAAAGCTAGAAGAACTGCATATCTAACCATGCAAAATGGTGTTCTGTGCTTCTTGATTTCTAGTGTCTTTTAGCCATGTAGTTCTTCACGTGTTCACTTCCCGTGGACTGGGCAGAGTGAGCTATGCCTGGCCTTTGGTATAGGCCATGGCGTGAGCTCTGGCCCTGGGATCAATACACGGAACTCTGCTTATAAGTTTGTTTTTGTTTTCCTTTGACAATGCTGTACCATGTATATTCAACTTTTTCATTTTTGCAATAATGTACTGTATCTGCATTATTGCCTTATGCTACCAGTAAACACTGTTAGCCCTAACAAGCTGCATTCTTGTCTGTTTATTCTCAAGCCTCGAGTTTTTTCCCATTAAGCCAGCGTATATCCCATCAAAGTTGTGGTGAGGATTTGTTTACACTCATTCTTTATAGTTGTATTATTTCTGCATCTATTATTTCTATTTCTCCACAGCTGAAGTTTTGTTTTGCTAGAGCATCTGACTGTTGTGTGTTCTGAGAACGTGAAACTGGCAATCCTGAAAAGAATTTAACCTTTAATTTTCAAACTATCTGCAGGAACTTGCTAGCAGGCTGTAAGAAAGTCTGATGCACCTTGAAGTTTCATTTATGAGATTAAAGCATAAATCCACTCTGTAGCAGTCTCACCCTCAGTTATAAATATATATTGGACTTCTAGATGCAACCTGTGTTATGGCTGACGTTTACAGCACTGAAATCCTAGCAACATGATTCTTGCCTCATAAATACAGCCCCATTCAGACTAAGCACAGGGAAGGGCATAACCTCAAGGGAAAATTATTAGTTGAGCCTTGCCACCTCTGAGCTGCAAGAGCCCCTTATCTAACCATTATTCAGGGGGATAACTTGGGGCGCTTCCTTCCAGAAGATTCTTAAATGTTACAATCATTGTTTTCTGCTATAAACTACAAAAGGAATTGCCACTGACCCTTCTCATTTCAGGGCAGTACAGTGTTTATTGATGTCTATACTATGTTCACTTCATGCAGAGTGCAGAATATACCCGAATCACTTAACCACCTATTCTCTATTCAGCTTCACAACTGAGAATATAAAATCTAACTTACTCTGTTCTGCAATCCTTCTAAATTGATTTCACAGTGTAAATAGAAAATGCACCAGGGTCCTTTCTCTTCCAAATAGAAGTAAGACAAGAAGGTCCTGATCTGAATTAGGGCCACTGTTTATGGGGATTAAAATTCTTCAGCCACTTCTGGAAAGGAATTTCCTCTCAAAATAAATGGGGAAAAACCCTCCACATTTCACTTCTCCTTCTAACACTTGAAGAGGGAAGGTTGTTGGCTCAAATTCCAGTTTTAACATAAAGCTTCAGCACCCCTTTCCCAAACTCAGAGGACAAAGAACTTTTTTCAAAACTTTTTTTTTTTCTAGATAAGCATTCCAGGTATTTTAAGAATAGGAAGGAAAAAAGGAAACATGTGCTGAGGGTCAATTCACAAAATGACATCCATTTTTCTTAGGGTAACTCTTTCAATAGTGTCTCAGTCATAAATATTCCTTTCCTCATTTCCAAGTTATATGCTAGTTTTAAAATCTAATTTACCCTGACAGACTTTCTTAGAAAGAAAAATTATGTAGGAAATTAAAGGGAAGACAAACAAGGGTCACAAAAAGTAGCTGTCTTCTGGCCACTCTATAAAATTCTGTGCCTGAGACTTAAGTTACATAATAAAAGAGTCATTTGAATCAATCTCAGAACATATCTTTATGCATTTGAATATTAAGAATAAATTACATTCTCCTGCCCACCCCCAATGCTTCAGGTTTTCTAAAGCATGGGAAACATTGATTTAGACTTTTTTTCTAAACCCGTTCAGAGGACTGAAAATGATTTTTTTCTGAGCATCCCCAAATTCCCTGCAAAGTTAATTGTATTTAATAAAGTACCATCAATTCCCTCAAGAAGAATTTGTTTAACTCAACAAAACAACATTATGATGCAGTAGGAGACTGAGAGTGTGACAAGGAATGCTATATACAGTATACACATACTGGTTATTTCTTTAACAAAAAATCTTTAGTTTTGAAATCCATTATAATATAATTTTATACGTATTATTGAATAAAGCAAGTCTCACTATCCACATAAGTGGTTTTCATTGTGTGTGTCACCTTCAGTATAAATCAATTTAAAGACAGGATTGCAAGCATCTAGTGAAGCCCTTTGGCAACTCATTGAATAGAACTGTCAGCCCTTGCTCTCTACTAGAACAGCACAAAGTCCCTTGGAGAATCACTGAAGAGTTTTTAAAAATCAGGAGTCCAGCAGCACCTTTTCCAATTAACAAATTTGATTAAAAGGCATAAACTGTAGCTGAGAAAAGCTTATGCCTTTAAATAAAATTTGTTAGCCGGAAAGAGTGACTCCTGATTTTTGGCTACACAGACTAACATGATTCCCCTCTACAATGGCTTTTTAGGAGAAATGTGATGGTGCATTTCGGGAAGGAAAAAAAAGTTGAAAACTGAACATTCAGGGTAAAATGTCAACCTTCCCACTAGCATTCTCCAGTCCCTTTGCATTGCTGATTTTTAAGGCAGAAAATACCAAAAAAATCATGTGATATCCCATTTAACCTAACACTAATCTACTTTAGAAATCTCACAGCATGAACATAATTTGGCATATTTCCCCAGAGATAAAACTATTCTACTGTACCCCTTTATTTTTCCCTTGTGCCTCAGTAAAATATGTATATGTGTCTATGTGTGCCAAGGGAAAAACATGTAGTTCATAGCTGTTTGAACTTTTAAATGTTTGCTGAGTGAAGGACTCATAACATAGGCAGAACAGCACAAAAAAAAAACACAGTGGAACCTATGAGCCTATCAGGCAGTATGTACTGGTTGTGTGGATGGGGGACAAGAATTGGGACATGCTAGTATTTCTCTTTGCTTTCCATTTCAGCTCTCAAATTGAGCTCACTTGGCTTTAAGCCCTTTAAAAGGTGTTTTGACAGTAAAATGCTCTCCCTCCCATATGGATATCATTTAGCTGGTTGTTAATCTTGCTATGATTTGTGTGTGTGTGTGTGTGTGTGTTTAAGTTGTTAAATCAGAGTCATATTAAGATTTATGGGAGCTTGCAATTGACTGGTGCCAACTAAATGAGATTTGTTGCCTGATGTGTGTAATGTGCTGAAAAGGAACCGCTGAAGCATGGAAGGTTACGAATGTACTTTGCAGCTACCTATCTTTGTATCATTTGTTAGATTATAGTGTTATTATGTACAGGCTATTAGTGCTTCTATTATATGGTCATAACAGGAGACATGATCTGAACAACACAGCAGCTAAAAGATATCATCTGTGCATCAAAGCCATTAACAAACAAATTGCTATAGTGATGATCTTTTCTGTACTCTTGATGGGGTAAAAAGAAAAAAAGGGTACAGTACTACTGGTTTTTTTCTTGCATTGATTTTCACTGTTCATTTCACTCTGGTACTACACCCTGAAAGCAGTTATGAATTAAGCTAAATTATTCCACATTGAAATAACACTAACTCTCTTAATCACCACACAAACTCTGGTTCAATTTAGTAAAATGTGTATTGATTATTGAAAAATTGTGATGATTTTAAAGACCCAGGGACTTAATTTAAACAGAATACTACATAGACAGATAGATCATAGAACTGCAAATTAAGACAATCCCCATATCACAAAAGAGAGCCAGTGTGGTGTAGTGGTTAAGGCACTGGGCTAGAAACTGGGACACCGTGAGTTCTAGTCCTGCCTTAGGGACAAAGCCAGCTGGGTGGCCTTGGGCCAGTCTTACCCTCTCAGCCCTAGGAAGCAGGCAATGGCAAACCACTTCTGAAATCTTGCCAAGAAAACTGCAGGGACTAGTCCCAGGCGGTCGCCGAAAGTCAAAAACTGACTCAAAGGCACAAAAAGCAAACAAACATATCACAAAAAATGCTTTCTTGCAACACAGTGTGCATTGGAAACCCTCATGGAGTGCCTGTGTATACCATTGTGTGCACAAAAACTTCCCTTGCTAATGACACATATTACAGCCCATTCACCTTTTTGTTTTGTGATTAACTATGGCAGCCTATTTGAAAGGGCAAGCTCCTCGTGGCAGCTTTATTCCATGTTCCAAATGTGCCCACTATCAAAAAATTGGGATATCTTCAATGGATACATTCAGCTAGAGATGGCACTACAATATACAGTGGAGAATCTTCTGTTATGAACTGAACTCTCTTGTGTAAGTAGTAGATAACCTGATTCATTCATGAGATTCCTCCTCAGAAAAACAGATAATCATGCAAACTGGCTTCCATAAGATCAGTCACTCATGGAAAGATTTCAGTTCCATATGGTAGAAAAGAATGATTTAAATACCATCTCAAGATGACTTTCTCAATTATGAAAAAGTGTTAGATAAAATGGTAGGCATCACATGTATCAAGTGCTCATCTATCCATTACCCATTATTAGAACAATGCAAGTATAAATTGAAGCATTGGAAGATCTAAGCAAAGCATTTAATTATCAAATAGCAAAGCTATGTGCACTTGGTGTTTTAAAAACAAATGTTCTCTGGCATGGAAAAATGAAGTCTTCAAAGCTATAAAAATGGTTTTTTATTTGAACACTTACCTGTAAATTCAGGTATGGTTTATGTGCCTATGTAGAGCTCTGCTCAGAACCTTCTAGAGCTTTTAGAATAATTTGGTGGAAGCCTTGCCCTCCTATCTACCACATGAAAAAGTGATGCTTCTGCCATATCTCTTCAGTTACTAATACAGGAGGGGACAGTAAAGTTATCCAGACCATGGCAAGCAGGAGGGTGAATTATATGAATTTAAAGTTAACCACTTAACTGCAGTTATAGGTAAATACCTATTGGGGACAGCTTTTTAGTAATGGCAGAAAGCTTGCAAGAATACAAGGGTGACCTGGTGGCCCCCAACTCCCCAGGGATTACCATATGGATGCTGAACTTACTGTGGACATCTGATCAGCAAAGTCCACTGCAGCCCTTTATGGTCGGTCCTTGGACGCCAAGAAATAAACTACATGCAGCTGGGGCTACAATAGCTTCGGAGTCTGCTCCCCCTAAAGCTTGCTCCCAGAGAATGGCTCACAAATGAAAATGTTGCCATTAACTTGCTTAATATATACCAGGCAATGTTACAAAATAAAGTTTATGGTCATCCCAGGTAAATTTGTTCTGAAGAGCCAGATCTTCTGGCAGCTTGGAAGGAAGATTAAAGAATATAAGAGGGGAAAAAGGGAGGGGGAGAGCAAAATTGAGAAGTTCAGAAAAGCAGAAGGTGTTATCCTTGACTTTGAGTTTCATCAGTACTTGGTATACATTTTCGAGCCTAAGTTCATAGTTGTAAGGGCTAGGAAAACTTTCTTTTTTTAGTTACAAATCACTGCAACCTTCACAAAAATCTCTTGATATTGTTTCACACTTGTATTAAATCACAGAATACACACAGAGAAGAGAAACTGGCAGTGAATTACAGAACGCAACAATTCAGTAAGCCCAGATTTAAAGATGAAGACTACGGATACCACAGAATCATAGTCATAAGGAAAAGACAGCACAAACTAATTATGATCATAACCAAGAAGCCAGCATAAAACTCACAGGAACTGCATTATTCTTCACTGTTACACTGGGAGTTGTTGCGCGCAGTGCCCCACTTACTCCATGATAATATTTGAAGCAGATCTTTGTTTCAGCTAAAAGAAAGAGTAATCTTGGATTAATAACCTTTAATTATATATGTTGAGTAAAATCAATCATGGTACAGGAAATAAGTTCATTTTGAGTACATAATGTTGTCATTCATGCATTCAAGTAACTCTTCAAATTAAATAAAATTAATGTTTCAAATTAAAAAGTTATTTTTTAAAAACAGTTGCAATTACTGTGTCTTTTGATACCCAAGCTAATTTGTTCAAATCAGATGGTGTGTAAATGGGGGAGCGAGAGATAACTTGATAAAAATATAATAAATATTCATAATTTAGGAAACTATTTCTGAAAAAAATGGACCTGACTCCATATTTCTGGTTCCTTGTTCAGCACAATACAAAATTGTGTAATTTTGGTATTTCCTTTGAAAAAGACACATTTGGTTCATACTAACATATAGAAAAAATGTTCAAACTTCTGCATTAAGCTGAATGATCTTTTATAATGCCAGGTCTTGTTTTTCAGCATCATTTCCCTTCTTTTCCTCCTCACATTCACCAAATTAGCTTGCTCACAAGGCTGTTGAATATGATTAAACTTGGCAAATGTCCATGACTTCATCATGTCTGTTGCAGAAGGATGATATCATGGCTAAAATCAGGTAGCTCAGTACAGGCAATAGAATTAAATGAATTATAAAGAGAAAAAGAAAATCCACTAAGACTTTAGTTCTATACCTGCATTATGGTGCCTGTGGCAATAATGTGTTCATGGACACTTCCTTCCGCACTTGTCATGTCCCCTTTTCCACCTGAATTTTTAAAAGATTACTTTAAATAAAAACAAAGTGGAAGCTGGCAAGCTCTAAAGTAAAGCACCCACTTGTAGCATACTCTTAATTACAAGAATAATTTTAGAATAATTTTATTCTAATTTTAATTTTAGAATAAAAACAGTGTGTGGTTGCTACTCAGAGTTTTTTTGGGGGAGGTGAAAGATACTCTGAACTAACACTGGAAAAAGTTAGAGAGGATAGCATGGAACAACCTCACCAACTTTCCTTTTGGTAAATGGGCACCATTTTGTAAATAGGTGAACTCCCATATGACAATCATTTTATGAGAGCCAAAAATGCACTCACAATTCTAAATGTTCCATTTAATTGAAAGATAACCTATGCCTTCTACAGACATCTGATACTTTATATACCAGCACTTTTAAAACTGGCTTTTACAGGTGTATTGCATTTCAACTTTCAGAACCCTAGCTGGCATGACTAACAAGCCAACGGACTTGGAGGGCACTGAGCTGGGGAAGGCATTTATACCACTTGGAAGTAGCCTTCACTGATCTCAGTTCAGCTTAGTTCTAAGTAAATATGCTTGGATTGTTCTGTAAGGACAATATCATCATGGAATAAATGTGTTTGTAACTGACTTCAGAAAAATCACCCAAAGTAAGATGTGCTTTTTGATGCAGCGAAAAAGAAAATGCAGTATACAAACGTTTGGGTCAATCCTAATGAAACAACAATCAGATCGGTGCAGCTGAGGTACATAACTATGATCAAGCATCAGGGCAGGAGCAGCAATTTTCAGTTTTGGTTTATTTGTTTACAGTCCAAGACCAATCATAAAAATACAGTATATCAAATACTGCAGACAATATAGATAGAAAGTTACAAGACAGGCCTGAAACAGTTAATACTATAAAGAAGGCACAAAATGACTTCTATCACCCATAGCTATTGATAGAAATTTTGCAACCTTCTTGGAGGTATCTGGAAATTAGTCGAATAGAAGAGAGGTAACTTCATGATCAGAAGAGCAGTTACTTTTTTTTGACACTTGGTAACGTGAGATCTGTCCACCACTGAGTGTACAATGGGCACTTTAGCAGTACATGTGACATGGTTTCAAGTTTTGTATCAGAGCATACAAAGATTTTTGTAGGGGAGGCTGGTATATCTGCCTGTTGTGACTCTAATGAGTTAGTGCAAGGGTCGGAAATGGCGGCTCGCGAGCCAGATCTGGCTCTTTGGCCCCTTGAGTCTGGCTCCGCAGCTGAACTCACCCCCACCCCTTCCACGCAATTGGATCCCGCCCCTAAACTCCGCAGCTCTCCCGCCCTGCCCCACCCCCACCCCGCGCAAAGTCCACGTCAGGTCGGGCTTAACCCCTCGCGTGCTGCGGGCAGTACGAGGGGCAGAGACAGCGGGGTGGGCTATGGAGACGGTAAGGGGATCCCAGCTGGGGGGAAAGGGGAGAAACTTGGAAAAGGCATCGGAGGGCATACCTGGCACTCGGGCGCTCCGGCTGGGGTGCAGCGGGATGGGAGCTCCGCCCGCGAGCCTTCCCTGGCCGGTCCTCACAGGCCAATCGCGTGGAAGGCGCGCGGGCGGAGCTGCCTGCCTGGCACTCTGGCGCTCCGGCTGCGGTGCAGCGGGACGGGAGCATCGCCGGCGGCCCGCGAGGACCGGCCAGGGAAGGCGCGCGGGCGGCTGAAGCGGAGGAGGAAGGTGGCAGCCGAGCAGCAGCGGGTGAGTCCCCTGGCGCTCCCCGTTCCCCCCCTGCCCCGGCTCCGCCCTGGCTCCTTGGTTCGGAACAGCCGGCGCCCTCCGAAGCTGGAGCCCCCGCAGCCCGCAGATCGGCGCTGGATCGCTTCCGGAAATAGCGGGGGGAGAAGGCCGGCCACCTTCTGCAGGCAAGGAGGGAGGGGCGGGAAGCCAGTGGGGGGGGAAACTGCTACATGGGCCCTCCCACCCGCCCCAATAAGCCACGTGATTGGCTCCCGCCTGCAAACCCCGCCCCCTTCCACGTGATTGGCCCCGCCCGCAAACCCCGCCCCCTTCCACGTGATTGGCACCCGCCCGCAAACCCCGCCCCCTTCCACGCGATTGGCCCCCGCCCGCAAACCCCGCCCCCTGGCTCTCGAGCATTTCAAAATGTGCACGAGCATGTCAAAATGGCTCCTGGCATAAAAAGTTTGCCGACCCCTGAGTTAGTGCATCAATTTATGCCAAGGAGAAAAGTCAGGGAGCATCAACTGTTGTGTCTGTCTTGGAATGCAATCATGTTTCACTTTAAATGCACATGTTATACTGAACTGTAAGCTCAGACTGAATTTTCATTTACTAATTTTCTTGATGGCATGAAATCCAGGTGGGTGACTATGGACCCATCACTCTCTCTCAGCCAAGCTAAGGCAATGACAAGCCACTTCCAAAAATACTGCCTAGATAACTGCATGGATTCGTCCATGTGGATGCCGGGCTCAAGTAGGACTTAAAGGCATTTTATTTTCTTTACTGTACAGCAATTTTAACAGCTCAGTCGCCACAACATTTACTTAGTTATAAACCATGATAAAAGGCTGGTGATGTCAAAATAGCTGCGTCGTGCATAACAGGGATGAGGCTGGTTTTCCAATTTAACAGAGTTTCCTTATATAGCTTTCTTTAGTATTGGAATGACAATTGAGCACAGTAGCCTGCTATTTAGTATGTAAACACTCTGGATACAAAAAAATCTAGCCTTTTAAATTCCCTGAAACTAGTAATGTGTTGCTATAAACTGATGGGAACACTAAAAATTTAAAGCTTAATCTACAGTGTCTTAGTAACAGCAGTTTGTATTCTTAGGAACAGCTTGGAAGCATATGATTCTTCATCAGAAAATGAGGAATGGTGAACAAGTTCCTCTGAAAGTCAACTTGTTCTGATCTTGTTCTACAATTTACAGCCACAGGAAAATATACCCAATATGAATAAAATATATGTCTAAATATGATCTATAATCTTTAGAAGCAGAGCAGTAGAGAAACTCAAGGGACTTCCAATCAGCCATATTCATAAAAACTTTCTTCAAACACAGAAAGTTTAACCTATTAAGTTACAGCACCCTTAACTGTACCAGACATCTCCATCTCTCTCTCTCCCTCTCCCTCTCTCTCTCTCTTTTAAAATTGATTTTAGGTTGATTCTCATGCAAGCTATGCAAATTTTGAAAGGGAGAAAGAAATTTGTAAATAAGATGAGGAGATACAATGGATGGAGAGAGAATCTGCTTTCTGTATGATACATTTCTGGCATTGTAATTAGAGCTTAAAATGGTTAACTGAGAAATATTAAAAGATGGGGAAAAAATGCAAACCACAGGCAGGAGTATTGCTCATTTTAAAATGGAATAATGGGTAACTTTTCACAATGAGAGCATGTACAGAGTTTAGGTTAGCAAAACTGGAATGGAAACAGGGTTTATATAAAAGTGGGCAAGTCAGAATGAATGAGATTCAGTTTCTTTTCTTTTCTTTTACCAAAACAAAAACAAAAAGAAACAAACCCTGATGCATTCCACACCGTAGTATGTTTCAAAGATCCCTTAAGACATAGTTGCAGAACCTGAGTCCCCAAGACTACATATGTCTTCTAAGAGGCTGGGATGATGCTCTTGAGAATCATGTCAAGTTGTTTGGAATTGTAATTTTTAGTGCGGAAGAATGGGAAATTATTAAATACAGGTAGTCGTGGACTTCCGGTGGGAAATGGCGGACTGACCAGCTGTGCCCACGAGCTTCACGGGCAGAACTGGCATCATGGCAGTTTTTTCAGGCTCAGGCTAGTTTCTCCTAAAGCTCAGGATCACTTTTCCAGAGTAAGGAAAACTATCGGAATCATCCCATCTGTCCTCCGGATGGCGAAGTGTAGCCAGGAGATTGTAAACAGCATCTGTGATTCACCGGTAAGAGTTCGCCGGGAGGCTGTGACGTTATCATTTCCAAGCCACACTGCAGCCTTAAAGGGACATTAAATCCAGCCACCCCATTTCTAAAGCACCCAATTTGTATTTTTTAAAAAGTATTTCTACCCTAACAGAGGCTTTCTACATTAAGGAGAAAAGATCTCTCTTGGTGCTCATCATTATTTTTGTGATAAATTCTTTTAAAATTCTTTTTAAGCTTTGGATTTTGCTTACCATCCAATTCTGAGGAGGATTGAGAGTATATTATCATCTCCCCATTATTACTTTTTTTGCTAATTTTGAAGATTTTAGTATTTTTCCTACACGTTGAATCTGCCGTTCTGAAACTTTCACTTTCCTGCCACTACTTTCTCTGGCAACTGTCTGTGATCTTATCTTAACTTAGTTCGGAAATTTTCCATTACCTTTTACTTCTGCCGGTTAAGTATCTAGGGGGTGCCATAACATACTGCTTCAAAAATGGAGGATCTTAACCAGGTTTTTCTGAATTTCATTTAGACATGAAAGCAGATATCGAGCAGATTCTTTCTGATACCTGCCAAGTTATTGTGCGGGACATTCGGAACATCGTGGATAATATGTGGTTTGAAATGTACCATCTGGTTGAGGATACTGTGGATAAACCTGAAGAATTTAACAGCGATGGAAATGTCACTCCCAAGAGTGAGATTGGGGCTTCTGTTGAAATCCTGGATGAAATTGGCAATGAAATTGGCAATGCTGAATGGAAGAATTTAAATGGAGAAATTGAGCTGCAAGACATGAATGAATTTGACTTTCTGATGGAATGTTATGGAAAAGAAGGGGTTATTATGTATGGGAGGTTTTCTGAAGAGAAGTCTGTGTGTGTAAGGGGAGCAGTTGGGCTGTCTGATTTCTTTAAGAAAATAGCTCTGTGCCTATTATGGGGACATGTAAATGTTCTGGTCTATTTTGAAGTGGGTTAACGGACTAAAAATATTTATCTGGATGGTCTTTTGGCTTTGGATGACTTTACTTATCAATGATTGGGATTTTGATTATTAAGGTTTTTTCTTACTCATATTTTTTATATTCATGTTTTTTGTATTATTAATTATAATGGTAGATAATTTACAAGCTTTTTTATTTTTATTATAGTAGACAGGAATGTATAGAATAGTAGTAGGAAAGGATTAATTAATTGTTATTTTGGGGGGGATGTTGATTAGGATCTATATCTATATCTATATCTATCTATATATCTCTTTTAATGTAAGGGAGGGAGCAATGGTATTTAATGTGTTTTATAATCTGTTAAGGGGTGGATTTGTAGAAATAATGTGACTTTGGTTTAATATAGAGTAAGGGATTTATTATGGGAAATTGTTGTATATCCTTGATGTTTAAAGTCAGAAGTCACTTCTTTTTGTAATCTATCTAAAAAAATTTCTCTTGTGTTTTCATACTTTTTAGTTTTTTTCCCTTTTTTGTAGTTTTTTGTTTTTCTGTATTTTTTATCTTTTTATGAAATTTAATGAAATTCTTTTTTAAAAAAAATTAAATACAGGTAGTCCTCAGGTTATGATGGCAGTTGGGACCAGAATTGCTGTCACTAAGCAATGCGGTCGTAAAGTGCAACATTACGTGACTGCATCAATTAGCGAAGGCAATCCTGGCATTTCTTGTTGCTGTCATAACCCCAGGACACGATTGTTAAGTGGGAAGAGGCCGGGAGTCCCAGGTAAAGAGCACTTGGGGGGGGTTCGTGGGTGCCGTGGGGAGGTGGGGGTGCTGCAGGTGGGCACTAGGGAGTGTGGGTGGGCCATTGGGGCCGCAGGCAGGTGGGCGGAGAGGTGCTGTGGGCAGGCACGCGCTACAGAGAGGTAATTTGAAATAAATTGTTATTCATTGGAGGTAGGGAACTTAACTTCTCCACTAATTATGTTGTTCCAAAGATCTGGTGTATGACAATTAGTACAGCCCAGGCAGCTGCACTGAAAAGGGGAGGAAAAAAATAACATAAAATGTCATGGTGGAGAGAGGTGGCAGGAGGAAGATTGGTTTCAATGACCAACAAAATTGTTCAGACCGCACTACTATGTGTTATCCCAATCACAGGGGAAAACATGCAGACAAGGTATCTTGGGTACTGAGAAGAGCCAGCCAAAGAAGCAGAAGAAGAGCAGAGCAGGACCAGTTTTCAATCAAATTGTGAATGCAAATTGGGAATATGGTGGAAATGTTCTGAGCAAATAGTTTCTAAGATTCAGAGATGAAAACAACGAAAAAATAGATACAAAGTGCTGAGACAAAATATTATGGTTCTGCTTGGAAGACACAGACTGCTAGTGCCAAAAAAAGTCATAATGATGCTTGGTGAGAGAAAGCTCAATCCCTCTCCCATTCTTTATGCAAATGACCAGCCCATCCTCACTGTCTATAGAGCTGAGATGGTGAAAATGTTTGGTCAAGAGGCAGAGGCCTCTCAGGATCTTCTACCTGGTGTCTAGAGAGATCTTCAGGAAACACTGTGTTAGTCAGCTGCCTGGGGCAGAAGGGCTTTAAAGAAATGCTGGCTGCATTACAATCCTTTCCATTAGGCATAGCAGGGAACAGTTGCAGCAACAGCAGGGCACTGATAATTTTCTCATTTAAGAACAGAGGAAGCACATACCCGTGAAGGAGGGACTGAATTATTTTATATTAGAAGAAGAATCTTTTCAGAGAGAACAGTTGCATTTTTTTCCAAACCATATGCCAGATGCAGGGATTGTGTCAGATTGAACAACCCCTGGAGTGATCCAAGAAAGGTTATTTGTAAAACCCTGATTATTTCTCTGTAAAGGACTGGACAATCTCTGCACAGTCCTAATCTGTAATCTAGCAATAATTCATTAATAAAAAATGAACCCTCTGGTTCATTTTGTGCACATAGGCTTATTTTAGTTAAAAAGCTAATTTTGCCCAAGTAGCAAATTTATAGTATAATTCCGTGCACAGAGGAAATAAATCCTTTTGTGCTTAATAATGCTTATTTCCTTGTAATTAAGTTTACATTTGCAATCCTCATGTACAAAATCAAACATGTCTACTGAAAAATCAGTCACACTAAGTTCAGTGCAGCTTCCCTCCAGTTAACTGCGGGGAATTACAAAAGCATTTTAAGATAGAAGTGTTTGCTTAGTCAAGAACAAAAACTAAAGTACCAGTGAAACCTTGTCTTACAGATTTACACTGCAATTTATTTTATTTGTGTAATGATATCATGCAAAAGATATAAATGTCTGTGATGCCCTACTTTCTTAGGCAACAGATATTTCTGAAAAATGGACACTCCCACCAACCAATTAGTTTGTTAAAACTACCTTTCACTCTTAAAAAGTGCATCACCTGGTTGGGCGCTAAGCGGGTGTTCCCCTCCCTGAAATGTGCCCTCCCAGGTTTATTTTATTTTATTTTATTTTATTTTATTTTATTTTATTTTATTTTATTTTATTTTATTTATTAATCAAATTTATAAGGCCGCCCATCTCACAAAAAGTGACTCTGGGTGGCATACAACGATCCAATAAAATAGATATACAAAACAATAGGGGGCGTGGTGGCTCAGTGGGTAAGACGCCAGGCTTGTCGATCGGAAGATTGCAAGTTCGGAGGTTCGAATCCCTAGCCCTGCGTGCAGAGTGAGCTCCCGCACTAGCTCCAGCTCTTGCCAACCTAGCAATTCGAAAGCATGCAAATGCAAGTAGATGAATAGGTACCACTTCGGTGGGTAGGTAACAGCGTTCTGCGCGCGTCATGCGGCCACATGACCGTGGAAGCGTCTTCGGACAACGCTGGCTCTTCGGCTGACAAACGGAGATGAGCACCGGCCCCTAGAGTCAGACACAACTGCACAAATGTGCGGGGGGAACCTTTACCTTTATACAAAACAATAATTCAAATGCAGCTTGCAGAGCAGAACTGTAACATGTGGTGTTCTAGAGGCACACATAATTACCCACACTGTTGCATTCTGCACCAGCTGAGGCTTCCAGGTACTCTTCAAGGGCAGCCCCATGTAAAGCGCATTACTGCAGTCTAATCAGGAGTTGACTACAGCATGAGTGTCTGTGAGCAGAGCTCCCTGATCCAGGAATGGGTGCATCTGGTGCACAACACAAAGCTGTGCAAAGGCCTTCCTAGCCATGGCTGCCACCTGCCCTTCGAGCAGGAATCGTGAGTCCAGGAGGACCCCCAGATTGCACACCGGGCCTGTCAGAGGCACTGCAACCCCATCTACCACCAAAGATGGCATAGTCCTACAACTGGAAGTTGTTAAATAGGAGAGGAGAGAGGACCGAACTGCGTGGCACCCAACATAGTAGGGGCCAAGGGCTGGATCTCTCCTCCCCAATTACCACCGACTGGAATCAGTCCTGGAGAAAGGAGGTGAACCAGCATAGCACCGTGCTGCCCACCCCCAATCCTCTGAGCCGATCCAGAAGGATACCATGGTCAATGGTATCAAAAACCGCAGAGAGGTCAAGTAGGCCATGGATGGATGCACAACCCCCATCCCACCTTTGCCAGAGATCATCCAAAAAGCATGACCAATGCCATTTCTGTCCCATACCTGGGTCTGAATCCAGATTGAAAGGGATCCAGATAATCCACTTCTTCCAAGGTCCTCTGAAGCAGCTGCACAACCACCTTCTCAACCACCTTCCCCAAAAAGGGGAGGTTAGATACTGGATGAAAATTGCTCAGTATAGTGGGGTTACTGTGGTGGGGGCGAACCAAGTTCTCCTTAACAGGTAAAGGAACAACCCCTCACTCAAAGAAGAAGTTTCAGGTTTGGCACCAGCCACAACTCCAGGGAAGATCACTATTCTGAGGCTTCCAGTGGGAACATGGCAGTCTGAACAGCTGTGCTCGTGGGCTCCACAAGCAGAACTGACAATGCGGCAATTTTTTGGGCTCAGGCAGGTTTTTCCTGAAGCCCAGGAGCATTTTTCCGGAGAAAGGAAAACACTCAGAATCACCCCATCTGTCCTTGGGAAGGCTGCTTGCAGCCAGAAAATCGCAAACAGCATTCACGATCAACTGGTAAGAGCAGCCGGGAGTCTGGGGCGTCATCATTTCCAAGCCACGCTGTAGCCTTAAAGGGACATTAAGACTGGCCACCCCATTCCTAAATCACCCAATTTATTTTTTTTCTAGGTATGTGTACCCTACGAGAGGCTTTGTATTGCAAGGAGAAACATGTTCTCTTGGTGCTTTTGTTATTTTTGTGATTAATTTCTTTTAAAAATATATTTTTAAGTTTCTGGTTTTGCTTTCCATCCAAATATTAAGGAACGTTGAGAGTACGTAATTGTCTCCCTGTTATTATTTTTGTACTCAATTTGAAGATTTTAGCATTTTACTACACGCTGAATTCTGAAACATGTTCCAGAATTTATCTACTATCTCCCACTTTTGCTGGTTAAGTACCTAGGGGGAGCCATAATTTACTGCGTGAGACATGGAGGATTTCAATCAGACTCTCTCTCACATTTTCATCGAGACCTTAAACAGATTTTTTTTTATTCCTGTCAAGTTTTTATGCAAGGCATTCAGGACATTATGGAAAACATGAGGTCTAAAATGTGTCATCTGGTTGGGGATGTTGTGGAAGAAACTGAAGAGCTTAACAACGACAGAAATGCTTCTTCTAATAGCGAGATCGGGGCTTCTGTTGAAATGCTAGATGAAGATTGGATAGTTGAGTTGAAGAAATTAAAGGGACAGATCGAGTTGCAAGTCATAAGTGAAATTGATTTTCTGATGGAATGTTATGGAAAAGAAGGGGTTATCATGTATGGGAGGCTTTCTATTGAGAAGCCGGAGTTTTTAAGTGGGGCAGTTGGGCTGTTTGATTTTTTTTATGAAAAAAGCTGTGTGTGTATTGTGGGGATATGTAAATGCTCTGGTTTATTTTGAAGTGGGGTAAGGGTTTAAGAATATTTATTTGGATTGCTTCTAGGGCTTGTTTGACTTCATTCATCTTTAATGATTTGGATTAATAAGGTATAATAAATGCTTGGTTTTAGGCTTTTTTTTTTACATAAGTTTTATTAGGTTTTTAAATATACAAAGCTAAAAGTTAAAGATGAAACGGAAAAAACGGAAAAACGGTTTTAGGCTTAATATGATTACGATTATTATAATTGTTGTATTATTAATTATAATGGCAGACAATTTATATGCTTTTTATTTTTATTTTTATTATGTAGACAGAAATGTATAGAAAGTAGTAGGTAGGAAATAATTAAATAAATATTATCTTTGGGGGGAAGTTGATTAGGATATATATATATATATATATATATATATATATATATACATACATACACACACGTACATACACATACATACATACATACATACACACTATATTTCTTATTTTTCTTTTAATATAAGGGGATGGAGCAACTGTATTTAGTGATTTTTATAATGTGCCAATGGAATGATTTATAGAAATAATGTGATTTTGGTTTAATATAGAGAAAGGGATTGATTATGGAAAAATTGTTGTATATTCTTGCTGTTAAAAGTCAGAAGTCAACTCTTCTGTAATTGTAAAAAAAAATTTCTCTTGTGTTTTTACACTTTTTTAGTTTTCTCTTTTCTCTTTTTATAGTTTTTTTTCATTCTAGTTTATTACGGACAAGATCCAATTCTACAAAGGTATAGTCATTGAACCTTACAATATGCACCATCTGATTTAAAATAGTTTTAAAATTATAAGTTAAATTACATGTTCCAATTAAAAATTAAAATACATTCAAATCACAATGTGGATGAGCCCCTTAATCAAATTTAAATATGCTCTTAATATTAGTCATGACTAATATTCTATCAGATATAAGTGTTTATAAAAAGTAAAATATAATATATAAAATATGATGTGATATACATATAAACCTTTTAAAATTATTAAAATCATTACAAGGAGTACATTACTACATTTTTCCTATTATAGTCTGGCGTATCTTTATAGCAGCTGCACAGAATTTGGCTACTTGCGCCGTAACAGTTGGATCTTCATCTACAAGTAACATTTGCATATACTCTATATCTTGCCGCCTAGGATATTTCTTGGTCAAAGGTAATATTAATTTACTCCTAAGCTCTTTATAAAAAGGACAACGGAGGAGCACGTGGTCTGTAGTTTCTATCTCTCCATTATTACAAAAGCACCACCTTGCAGGGATTTTTTTTATATCTACCATCCAAGACTGCGGAAGGGAGTGCGTGGCTACGAGCTAAGGCAAAGGCTTTCCGATGGCTAGGGATTTCGAGTTGAGTAAGGTAGTTAGCAGAATTAACAATATATTTATTATACTCTGATGATAGGAAATGAGGGGCCTTCTCTAAGTCCGTTTGTCTCTCTGTGTCCTTTATCCTTTGCTTCAAGGCCAATTTTGCCTGTTCATAATCCATCCTGAGAATTGAATCTGTAGAAAATCCTAGCTTGGCGAGACTAGATTCAATATCCTTTAACCAAGAGGATTGGAAGTAATCTTGGAAAATGAGTGATGCTAAACCTTGAGGATAATGCTTGAGTTGTAGCCAAAGATTCAGGGAAGCTAGGTGCACTCTTGCCTCAACTTTTATCATGCCCGCTTCCAATCGAAGGTAAGCGTTTGGAACACATTTGGGCATTTGAAATACTGCTCTAATAAATTTTGATTGCACTCTTTCCAGGGATGTAATACTTGAACTTAGAGCACCAACACAGGACCCATAAAGGAGCTGGGCTAATGTCTTCGCCTGGAAGAGTTTAAGAGCTGCCAGTATATAATGCCCTCCTTTACTCTGGAAAAACTTTAAAATGGCATTAGCTGAATTTTGTCCAGAATCAGCTGCATAATCAAAGTGAGGTTTCCTAGATCCAGTGGCATTCATGACTACCCCTAGATATTTAAAGCTAGTCACTTGCTCTATTCTATGCCCATTTATATTCCAAGAATGAAATTTAGGTCTTTTGGCAAAGGTCATTATCTTTGTTTTCCGATAATTTATTTCTAGCTGATTATTAATACAATACTGGGCCACAGTTGTCAAAGATCTGTTGAGACCTACAGGAGTCCTAGAAAGTATGACCGCATCATCTGCATAAAGCAGCAGGGCAATACTACGGTCCCCTACTTTAGGAGGGTGAAAGTCCGGGTGATTTAGACAACTTACCATATCATTAATATAAAAATTAAAAAGTAGTGGGGCCAAAATACAGCCCTGTTTCACCCCCTTTTGTACCTAAATCAGCTTGGAAAGGGACCCAAGCCTATTGCATCTGACCTTCAAGGCCGTATTTTTGTAGTTTTTATCTTTGTCTTAAATCTAATAAAATTCTTATAAAAAAGATACTAATCACTATTCTGTGATTAAGTTATTGTTTCCTTTCTATTTAGCTTTTAACTGATTGTTCTTAAGATATTTCAGAACTAGCAGTTAATTAATTCTAAAGATATGTTATCAATGGAGGATAATGGTCATTTGGCATTCTCAGCAGAATTTGAATCCAGTCTTACTAATGTTGACCAATATGCAGCTTGAAAACTCTTATTTTAACATGTGACATAATTGATATTTCACATATCGCATAACCACACATAGATGATATTTCACTGATTTTTAACATCTGTTGGAAATGCAAGAAAAAAGCCACCTTTAGCATTTAATGCTAAAGCAAATTATGGAAAATAAATGCTATGTTAAAACTAAGGCACCACAACATTTTTTACCAAATTTCATTTTTAGGTTGAAAAAACAATAGAGGTCTCAGCAGAGTAACACTCTGTCCTTCCATAAAAGAAAAAGTGTGCATATGTCAGTACTCTTCAATTCCATTATTTTCTCTGGTTACCCTTTTTTTAGCACCATTTCTTCTCCTGGTTTCTCCTTTAGAAGACACTACTCTCATAAACTCTGGGAACCAGAATACTTTATCACATACAGTATTGATTCTCTTTAAAAAATGACATCAAGCCAACTGAGCTGTTTTGGCAACGTGATTCTACCACAGAAGACAAATAAGCAGAGCTGCTTTTGAAAGGTTTTTTTTAAAAACTGCTAAAAGAGAAGGCATTTTCTGGAACTGTAAAAATTGTGTGAAAATCTGGACATTATTTCAGCTCTGCCAAAATTCAGAGACTATATGAACTGAGAACCAGACTGATGTAGTGATTAAAGTACTGGATTAAACTGAAGAGATGCAGGTTCAAACCCATTTTCAGTCAAGGAAGCTTAATATATGATTTTAAATCAATCATTAATTCAATTATCAATTCAATTTATTAGCATCGCTGATGTAAAGATAAAATTGGAAATATGAAGCATGCCATCTTAAACTTCTGAGACAAGATAAGATATAAATATTTTTTTTTCATGACTTCCAAGTGTCAGAGAAAAGACAGTGTAATGAAGAAAGTCAATTTAAAGTTTATGTAACCAGGCTTAATCCGGTTCTTGGCAATAGTTTGTTATTTGTCTACCCATTTTACTTGTCTAGAATAATGTAAAAATAATAATTAGTATTTTGGACAAATAGTATGTATATTTTGGCCAGCAATGGCTTTGCTCTTGTATTATATGGCCTCAAATTACTGTGTTGAAATAAAATAAAAAATAATTAAGAACAACAACAACAAACTATTAAAGAGCTATGCTTCCTACATCCAACATTAAACATATTAATTTCCCCCTAGAAATATATACAAAAAATGAGCCCAGCTCTATTAATCACTGCATGTTCATTACTTTTCAAAATCAACATGCATGCCTTTCTTTCATATCAACTACATCCAATGATATTTTTAGCCTAATATTTCCATGGCAACAAAGCAAGGAATAGTCCATTTGAGAAAAGAGAGATATCAGAGCTGGGTAACTAGGGAATTCAAAGGGAGCTCTAAGCTGTTTTCCAGTCACTTACTACCATCAGAGATTCATGTATTGGCTCTTATTCCTTTTGATTAAAAATGAATGTAGTTGAGACATAAGTAAAGGCCACTTCTCATATTAAATATATTTTTTCTACAGAAAGATAGTCATGGCCCAAACCCATTTCATTATAGCTGAAAGGGTTACACTCCTTTCTATGTGTGAATCTAGCACATGCTATTCCTGAATTTGTAGAGTTATCTGTATCTGTGAGAGAATGACACAATGACTTCCATTTTGATTACATGTATTGACTCAGTTCAATTTTGTGTCTCTGCTAGTCATAATATTAAGCAAGAGAATCCAACAGTCTATCTTTGTATAAGGCTAATTTTTAATTTTCCTATATTATTTATTATGCTGATGCTTAAAATGGAGGTAAATGAATTTCACTAAAATGAATTGTGCTTGAAGGTAAAAATTCAGTGGTTGCGTCCACACATCCTACTAAACCATGCTTTTTTTAAAAAAAAACATTGGCTTGTCTGACAAGTCCACTTGGCTAGGTTCTCACACTTTACTAAGCCATAATGTATTCAACTACTCTGATTTTCAATCTAGTTTATGGATTAGCATATTGCAAGACCTGACTTAATGTGGTTTACTCAATAAACCATGGTTAAACAAACTGATTCAGCATAAGATAGAAATGAAACATATGCTTTGTAAGTTACAATCCATATATCTAACCCAGGGTTTTCCAAAGTTTTCCCACGGCGACACACCAACTGCCGTTGGTGTGTCATCACGGGAAAACCCGGAAGTGCCGCCGTTGCGGCAGCACGCAAAAACCCGGAAGCGCAGCTGCCGCTTTCGGGTTTTTGCGTGCTGCCGTTGGTGTGTCGCCGCGGGAAAACCCGGAAGCGCTGATGATGATCAGCGCTTCCGGGTTGTGTGGCGACACACCAGACTGTTTGTGGCGACACACTTTTGTGTCATGACACACAGTTTGGAAAGCTCTGATCTAAGCTAAAAGCTAGTACTAAACTTTCTAATGTTGGGCTGATGTTTGTGAACTGGTCTTCTCTTTTTAAACAGACTGCTTTACAGCTGAATTGCTCTATGGTTGGAGCTGGTCACAGCTTTTCATTCTGTGAAATTATTTTCTCTTTAATATTAATATATTTAGCAGTGCCTAAATAAATATACCCCTTCATGGATCACTGCCTTGTCGTGGCGAAGGGGCTTGCGTAACTCAATGAAGTCAGGTCAAGAAGAACAGGTCATGATGGAGAGTTCTGACAAAACGTGGTCCAAAACTGGAGGAGGGAATGGCAAACCACTCCAGTATCCTTGCCAAGAAAACCCATGGACAGTATCAAAAGGCTAAAAGATATGATGCCGGAAGATGAGCCCCTCAGGTCAGAAGGTGTCCAAAATGCTACTGGGGAAGAGCGGAGGGCAATTCCGAGTAGCTCCAGAAAGAGTGAAGCGGCTGGGCCAAAGCCGAAAGGATGCTCAGCTGTGGATGTGTCTGGAAGTGGAAGGAAAGTCCGATGCTGTAAAGAACAATATTGCATAGGAACCTGGAATGTAAGAACTATGAATCAAGGTAAGCTGGATGTGGTCAAACATGAGATGACAAGATTGAACATCGACATATTGGGAATCAGCGAACTAAAATGGACAGGAATGGGCGAATTTAATTCAGGAGACCATTATATATACTACTGTGGGCAAGAATCCCTTAGAAGAAATGGAGTAGCTCTCATAGTCAATAAAAGAGTGGGAAAGGCAGTACTGGGGTACAACCTCAAAAACGACAGAATGCTTTCAGTTCGAATCCAAGGCAAACCATTCAACATCACAGTGATCCAAGTCTATGCCCCAACCACTGATGCCGAAGAAGCTGAAGTTGACCGGTTCTATGAAGACCTACAACACCTTCTAGAACTAACACCAAAAAAAGATGTCCTTTTCATCATAGGGGACTGGACTGCTAAGGTAGGAAGTCAAAAAATAACTGGAATAACAGGCAAGTTCGGCCTCGGAGTACAAAATGAAGCAGGGCAAAGGCTAATAGAGTTTTGTCAAGAGAACACGCTGGTCATAGCAAACACTCTTTTCCAACAACACAAGAGACGACTCTACACATGGACATCACCAGATGGTCAATACCGAAATCAGATTGATTATATACTTTGCAGCCAAAGATGGAGAAGCTCTATACAATCAGCAAAAACAAGACCTGGAGCTGACTGTGGCTCAGATCATGAGCTTCTTATTGCAAAATTTAGGCTTAAATTGAAGAACGTAGAGAAAACCACTAGACCAATCAGGTATGACCTAAATCATATCCCTTATGAATATACAGTGGAGGTGAGGAATAGATTTAAAGGATTAGATCTGGTAGACAGAGTGCCTGAAGAACTATGGATGGAGGTTCGTAACATTGTACAGGAGGCAGCAACTAAAACCATCCCAAAGAAAAAGAAATGCAAGAAAGCAAAGTGGCTGACTGATGAGGCTTTACAAATAGCTGAGGAAAGAAGGGAAGCAAAAGGCAAGGGAGAAAGGGAAAGATATAAACAACTGAATGCAGAATTCCAGAGAATAGCAAGGAGAGATAAGAAGGCCTTCTTAAATGAACAATGCAAAGAAATCGAGGAAAACAATAGAATGGGGAAGACTAGAGATCTCTTCAAGAAAATCGGAGATATCAAGGGAAAGTTTTGTGCAAAGATGGGCATGATAAAGGACAAAAAAGGCAGGGACCTAACAGAAGCAGAAGAGATTAAGAAGAGGTGGCAAGAATACACAGAAGAACTATACAAGAAAGATCTTAATATCCCTGATAAATACGATGGTGTGGTCACTGACCTTGAGCCGGACATCCTAGAGAGTGAAGTCAAGTGGGCCTTAGGAAGCATTACTAACAACAAAGCTAGCGGAGAAGACAGTATCCCAGATGAGCTATTTAAAATCCTAAAAGATGATGCTGTTAAAATGCTGCACTCAATATGCCAACAAATTTGGAAAACTCAACAGTGGCCACAGGATTGGAAAAGGTCAGTTTACGTCCCAATTCCAAAGAAAGGCAATGCCAAAGAATGTTCAAACTACCGTACAATTGCGCTCATTTCACATGCCAGCAAGGTTATGCTCAAAATCCTACAAGCTAGGCTTCAGCAGCATGTGAACCGAGAACTACCAGAAGTGCAAGCTGGGTTTCGAAGAGGCAGAGGAACTAGAGATCAGATTGCCAACATTCGCTGGATCATGGAAAAAGCAAGAGAGTTCCAGAAAAACACCTACTTCTGCTTCATTGACTACGCTAAAGCCTTTGATTGTGTGGATCACAACAAACTGTGGCAAAGTCTTAAAGAGATGGGAGTACCAGACCACCTTACCTGTCTCCTGAGAAACCTGTATGTGGGTCAAGAAGCAACAGTTAGAACCGGACATGGAACAACCGACTGGTTCAAAATTGGGAAAGGAGTACGACAAGGCTGTATATTATCACCCTGCTTATTTAACTTATATGCAGAGTACATCATGAGAAATGCCGGGCTGGATGAATCACAAGCCGGAGTTAAGATTGCCGGGAAAAATATCAACAACCTCAGATATGCAGACGATACCAGCCTAATGGCAGAAAGTGAAGAGGAACTAAAGAGCCTCTTGATGAGGGTGAAAGAGGAGAGTGCAAAAGCTGGCTTGAAACTCAACATTAAAAAAACCCAGATCATGGCATCTGGTCCCATCACTTCCTGGCAAATAGAAGGGGAAGAAATGGAAGCAGTGACAGATTTTATTTTCTTGGGCTCCAAGATCACCGCAGACGGTGACTGCAGCCATGAAATTAAAAGACGCTTGCTCCTTGGAAGGAAAGCTATGGCAAACCTAGACAGCTTATTAAAAAGCAGAGACATCACCTTGCCGACAAAGGTCCGTATAGTTAAAGCTATGGTTTTTCCAGTAGCAATGTATGGCTGTGAGAGTTGGACCATAAGGAAGGCTGAGCGCCGAAGAATTGATGCTTTCGAGCTGTGGTGCTGGAGAAGACTCTTGAGAGTCCCTTGGACTGCAAGGAGGTCAAACCAGTCAATCCTAAAGGAAATCAACCCTGACTGCTCATTGGAAGGACAGATGCTGAAGCTGAAGCTCAAATACTTTGGCCACCTAATGAGAAGAGAGGACTCACTGGAAAAGACCCTGATGCTGGGAAAGACTGAGGGCAAAAGAAGAAGGGGACGGCAGAGGATGAGATGGTTAGATAGCATCACCGATGTAATGAACATGAATTTGAGTAAACTCCGAGAGACAGTGGAGGACAGGAAGGCCTGGCGTGCTATGGTCCATGAGGTCACGAAGAGTCGGACACGACTGAACGACTGAACAACAACAAAAATAAATATAGGTATATTTATTTAGCAGTTATCTGAAATACTGTACATTTAAGCCTTACTTGCAACAGTTTGGCCACTGAGACTGTTGCATGGGGTCATGGTTTAATATTCTGTATACTTGCTTCAAACTAATTTGGAAATAAACAATATGCCCCAGTACAATTAAACACACACTACATTATTCAGTACAGGAACCAATTAACAAATAAACGAAAACATATGTATGACTGAATTGCAATTGTGACACTATTGATATTCCCTGAAATTTGGTGGATCATTTTTTCTAAGAATTGTTGTTGATTCGTTCAGTCGCTTCCGACTCTTCGTGACTTCATGGACCAGCCCACGCCAGAGCTTCCTGTCGGCCGTCACCATCCCCAGCTCCCCCATGGTTGAGTCTGTCACCTCCAGAATATCATCCATCCATCTTGCCCTTGGTCGGCCCCTCTTCCTTTTGCCTTCCACTTTCCCTAGCATCAGCTTCTTCTCCAGGGTATCCTGTCTTCTCATTATGTGGCCAAAGTACTTCAGTTTTGCCTTTAATATCATTCCCTCAAGTGAGCAGTCTGGCTTGATTTCCTGGAGTATGGACTGGTTTGATCTTCTTGCAGTCCAAGGCACTCTCAGAATTTTCCTCCAACACCACAGTTCAAAAGCATCAATCTTCCTTCGCTCAGCCTTCCTTATGGTCCAGCTCTCGCAGCCATAGGTTACTACAGGGAATACCATTGCTTTAACTATGCGGACCTTTGTTGTCAGTGTGATGTCTCTGCTCTTAACTATTTTATCAAGATTTGCCATTGCTCTCCTCCCAAGAAGTAGACGTCTTCTGATTTCCTGGCTGCAGTCAGCATCTGCAGTAATCTTTGCGCCTAGAAATACAAAGTCTGTCACTGCCTCCACTTTTTCTCCCTCTATTTGCCAGTTATCAATCAAGCTGGTTGCCATAATCTTGGTTTTTTTGAGGTTTAACTGCAACCCAGCTTTTGCACTTTCTTCTTTCACCTTCGTCATAAGGCTCCTCAACTCCTCCTCGCTTTCAACCATCAAAGTGGTATCATCTGCATATCTAAGATTGTTAATGTTTCTTCCAGCGATTTTAACTCCAGCCTTGGATTCCTCAAGCCCAGCACGTCGCATGATGTGTTCTGCGTACAGGTTGAATAGGTAGGATGAGAGTATACAGCCCTGCCGTACTCCTTTCCCAATCTTAGACCAGTCTGTTGTTCCGTGCTCTGTTCTTACCATTGCTACTTGGTCGTTATACAGATTCCTCAGGAGGCAGACAAGATGACTTGGTATCGCCATACCATCAAGAACTTGCCACAATTTGTTATGATCCACACAGTCAAAGGCTTTAGAATAGTCAATAAAACAAAAATAGATGTTTTTCTGAAACTCCCTGGCTTTCTCCATTATCCAGCGGATATTGGCAATTTGGTCTCTAGTTCCTCTGCCTTTTCTAAACCCAGCTTGTACATCTGGCAATTCTCGCTCCATGAATTGCTGGAGTCTACCTTGCAAGATCTTGGCATGTGAAATAAGTGCCACTGTTCGATAGTTTGAACATTCTTTAGTGCTTCCCTTTTTTGGTGTGGGGATATAAGTTGATTTTTTCCAATCTGATGGCCATTCTTGTGTTTTCCAAATTTGCTGGCATATGGCATGCATCACCTTAACAGCATCATCTTGCAAGATTTTAAACAGTTCAGCTGGGATACCGTCATCTCCTGCTGCCTTGTTATTAGCAATGCTTCTTAAGGCCCATTCAACCTCACTCTTCAGGATGTCTGGCTCTAACTCACTGACCACACCGTCAAAGCTATCTCCAATATTATTATCCTTCCTATACAGATCTTCCGTATATTCTTGCCACCTTTTCTTGATCTCTTCTGCTTCTGTTAGGTCCTTGCCATCTTTGTTTTTGATCATACCCATTTTTGCCTGGAATTTACCTCTGATGTTTCTAATTTTCTGGAAGAGGTCTCTTGTCCTTCCTATTCTATTGTCTTCTTCCACTTCAGCACATTGCTTGTTTAAAAACAATTCCTTATCTCTTCTGGCTAACCTCTGGAATTTTGCATTTAATTGGGCATATCTCCCACTATTACTGTTGCCTTTTGCTTTCCTTCTTTCTTGGGCTACTTCCAGTGTCTCAGCAGACAGCCATCTTGCCTTCTTGGTTTTCTTTTTCTTTGGGACGTTTTTTGTTGCCGCCTCCTGAACAATGTTGCGAACTTCTGTCCATAGTTCTTCTGGGACCCTATCTACTAAATCTAGTCCCTTAAATCTATTCTTCACCTCCACTGCATATTCCTTAGGAATATTAGTGAGCTCATATCTAACTGATCTGTGGGTCTTCCCTATTCTCTTTAGTCTGATTCTAAATTTTGCAATAAGAAGTTCGTGATCTGAACTACAGTCAGCTCCAGGTCTTGTTTTTACCGACTGTATAGATGTCCGCCACCTTTGGCTGCAAAGGATGTAGTCAATCTGATTTCGGTGTCGACCATCTGGTGAAGTCCATGTATAAAGTCGTCTTTTAGGTTGTTGGAAGAGAGTGTTTGTTATGCACAGTGAGTTGTCTTGGCAAAATTCTATCAGCCTATGTCCTGCTTCATTTTGTTCTCCCAGACCATGCTTGCCTGTAATTCCAGGTGTCGTCTGACTACCCACCTTAGCATTCCAGTCTCCTGTAATGAAAATAACATCTCTTTGGTGTATTATCCAGTAGGTGCTGCAGATCCTCATAGAACTGATCTACTTCTGCTTCTTCAGCATCTGTGGTTGGGGCATATATTTGGATCACTGTGATGTTAAATGGCTTACCCTGAATTCGAATTGAGATCATTCTATCGTTTTTTGGATTGTATCCAAGCACTGCTTTAGCCACTTTATTATTAATTATGAAGGCTACTCCATTTCTTCTGTGGTCCTCTTGTCCACCGTAGTAGATCTGGTGGTCATCTGATGTGAAGTGGCCCATTCCAGTCCATTTCAGTTCACTGACACCTAAAATGTCTATATTTAATCTTGACATATCACCAATAACCACATCCAATTTGCCCTGGCTCATAGATCTTACATTCCAGGTTCCTATGGTGTGTTGATCTTTAGAACATGGGATTCATCGTTCACCACCAGCACCGTCGGCCGCTAGCCGTCCTTTTGGCTTTGAGCTAGCTGCGTCATCACATCTGGGGCTAGTTGAAGTTATCCTCTGTTCCTCCCCAGTAGCATTTTGACCATCTTCTGACCTGGGAGTCCCATCTTCCGATGGTATACCGACATATCTCTGGTTGTACTGATCCATTTAGTTTTCACGGCAAGAATACTGGGGTGGGTTGCCATTACCTTCCCCAGGGATCGTATTTAGTCTGACCTCTCTGCCACGACCTTCCCGTCTTGGGTGTCCCTTCATGGTTTAGCTCATGGTTTCATTGAGGTGCTCAAGCTCCAGCACCACGACAAGGTAACGATCTCCTTTGCTGGAGATCTTTTCTATTTTCTATTTTCTAAGAATTTTCTAAGAATATTACATTCTAAGTCTGCTATAATAGTACAATGACGTTTATCATAGTAGTTCCTGTTTGCATTAATTAGCCAGCAGAAAATAGAATTCTTCTACAATATATTTCTTCTTCCCACATGGAAAGTACCAGCTGGTGGAATAAAATTGAATGAAACGGAATGAATCAAATAATGTCCTATCATAAGCAAGTTAAATACTCGCTGTAACCATGGAAGCTGCATCTATCCATTCATCAACTATATAAAGCTCGTTGATTTGTACTATGTTAATACAACCTCCCTTCATGACTATAAATCTCAATCAGAATTCCCCATTGCCAATTACAGTTAGATAGACTAATCTAAATCTGCCTACCCTCACTATGTAATTTAAAATGGGATGATCAACAACTATTTTTAAAAGTGCTTCATGTAGCATATAACATCACACTGAAAACATATTTTCCTTATTTTTAAATTCGTTTTTTAAAAATTAGTACTTCTATGCCACTCCATTCTAACTTGCTCTTATATATGTATGACTACCATGGTAGAGATGGGCGGGGATAAATTCAAATAATAAATAAATAAATAAATATACAACCCTAAACTACAGAAAGTTATTCCTGGCTACAGCCATCATTTGGGCATCTGGGTTCAAGGTTGGCTTTAGAAACACCCCAAAATGTGGATTTGATTCTTCCAGAAGAGCTATAGAGTGATTATATGTTTTCATACTTATTTAGATGTATAGTTTTCCTGAAAGTACACGTTAAAAAATTTATTCTGATAAATTCAAAGTTAAACTGCAGAACAACATAAAAAAGACATGTAAAATCCCTTGGATAACTCCATTTTAAAATTGCTTTTAATATTAAAAAAAGGAAAAAACGAAAAATATTTCTACATAGCAAACATGGGACATCTGAGAGGATACTTAGTAAGGGATAGGTATCAACTTCAATATGTTGGAAGTGTAAACTGGTGGAGGGATATAGTCTGTTGGTCCTATTCCATGATTTTCCCTTTTTGGATTAATATTGTTAAGTTTGTTAATATGGTACTGAGAATAAAAATAAGATTTAAATATATTAATGTAATATTGAACTATATACCAAAAATTTGGAACATAACAGTGTAAGAATAACTCCAGATTTACTGTGCCTGGACTATTAGCTAAAAAGTTTATTTTGGGGAAAATTCCACTACACCAGATTTTACATCTTGAATTGATGATCTATACTCACTTTCCATCTATGAACTGATTTTACATCAACATAAAGAAAGATTTATCAACACTTTTCCATGTGATCAAAATTTAATTGGCTATTTAAAAATTGAGTCATTCCTTTTTTCTTAGTATGTTTTATGTAATGGATAATTTGGTTCTGATCTGCACATTTATCTGAGAGACTTGTCTTGTCTTGGCGATCACTCGTAGCCGAGTAAGATTGTCTTCCAGGGGTAAAATCTTAACAGTGGATCCGTAAGTGGCTGTAAAGGCCAATTCTGGATCCACACAACCTCCCACAATGAGGGCATAGGTTTCCAGGTGGAAGACGGTCACGATGAGGGTTTGCTTGATGTGCCTTCCTCTTAGCTCATTTCTCCCTTTCGCCCTGTACTCGTGCTTCTTTAAAGTCCGTAGCGCCTTTAATAAAGGCTGACCTCCAATTGAAATGCTCATGAGTTAGGGCTTCCCAGTTCTCAATGCTGATATTACATTTTTTTTTAAATTATCTTTGAGAGTATCTTTGAATCTCTTTTGCTGTCCACCAATATTCTGTTTTCCATTCTTAAGTTGGGAGTAAAGTAGCTGCTTTGGAAGACGATGGTCAGGCATTCGAACAACATGGCCGGTCCAGTGAAGTTGATGTTGGATGATCATTGTTTCAATGCTGGTGGTTTTCGCTTCTTCTAACACGCTAACATTAGTCCGCCTATCTTCCCAAGTAATTTGCAGAATTTTTCGGAGGCAGCATTGATGGAATCTTTCAAGAAGTTGGAGGTGGCTTCATTCGGGAGAAAGCTACACTCGCAGAGCTCAGGCGATGCTGAATTTCAGCGTCGATGTCGGCTTTTGTAGATAGATGGCTGCCGAGATAAGAAAAGTGGTCGACATTTCTAGTAACACACCTTTAAGCTGGATTGATGGTGCTGCAGAGGGATTAGTTCAAACTTGCTGGTAAAGCACTTTGGTTTTCTTTTAATGTTAAGCGAGAGGCTGAGCTTTTCATATGCTTCTGCAAAGATGTTTAGGATAGTTTGAAGATCTTCCTCTGAGTGTGCACAGACTACGTTATCATCAGCATATTGAAGCTCTATAACAGAAGTTGTAGTTACCTTATTTTTTGCTTTCAGCCTACTAAGATTAAAAAGCTTTCCATCTGTTCGATATATAATTTCTATACCAGTAGGAAGTTTCCCTTCAACAAGGTGTAGAATCATAGCGATGAAGATAGCAAATAAGGTTGGAGCAATAACACATCCCTGTTTAACGCCGGATCCCACTTTAAATGGATCACTTTGAGAGCCATTATTATTCAGGATTGTTGCCATCATGTCGTCATGGAGTAGCCGCAAGATGTTCACAAATTTATCAGGGCATCCGATTTTCAGAAGGATGGTCCAGAGGGCAGTACGATTTACAGTATCAAAAGCCTTAGTCAGATCAATTAACACCATGTACAGAGGGCAGTTTTGCTCCTTGCATTTTTCTTGGAGTTGTCATGCAGTGAAGATCATATCCACTGTCCCCCTGGAAGGGCGGAAGCCATTTTGGGTTTCAGGGAGGATGTCTTCTGATATAGATAGGAGACCGTTTGCGAGGATCCTTGAGAGGCTTTTGCCTGCTGTAGCTAGAAGGGAGATGCCTCGATAGTTTCCACAGCCTGTTCTATCACCCTTTTTAAAGAGAGTGATAATTATGGCATCCCTAAAATCTGCTGGAATCTCCTCCCTCATCCAGATTTTTTCAATGAGCTTATGAAGTTGTTGTGTAAGTTCAGGCCTGCCTTCTTTAAAAACTTCAGCAGGAATCCCATCAGGTCCACTACCTTTGTTATTTTTCATTTGATTAGTGGCTTTACTGACTTCCTCCAAACTAGGGGGTACTGAAAGCTCATCTCTTATTTGTTTTTGCGGGATTTGCAAGAAGGCTTAATCAGCCACAGTAGAGTGACGATTAAGGAGATTGTAGTAATGCTCTTTCCAGCGCAGTGTAATAGACTCTTTGTCCTTTAGAAGTTTGACATCATCTATTGAGCGTAAGGGATTTGTACCATAGTTTGTTGGTCCGTAGATGGCCTTTATGGCATTAAAAAAGCCCCGTGCATCATGAACATCTGCAAAATGTTGAGTTTCTTGGGCTTTTTTTATCCACCATATGTTCTTAAGTTCTCTAGTTCTTCTTTGGACTTCTGCCTTTGCACTGGCATAGATTTTTTTCTTAACAGCACAGTTAATATCTTTTTGCCATATCTGGAAGGCTTTCCTTTTCTTGTCAATAATATGTTCAATCTCACTATCGTTCTTGTCAAACCAGTCGTGATGTCTCTTAGTTTGGTATCCGATAGTTTGTTCACAGGCTGAGATAACAGAAGTCTTCAATTTAATCCAGTGTTCCTCAACATTTTCAGGAAGTTCCATAGGCAGATGTTCCTTGAGAGCTGATTGAAAGCAAGCTCGTTTAGTGGAATCTTGAAGGGCCAGTGTATTCATTTTATGCCTTGGTTTTCTTCCTTGGAGCCTACGATGAGGGACAATCTTTATGGCCATCGTGGATCAAATTAATCTATGGTCTGTCCAGCAGTCATCGGTGCTCATCATGGCTCTGGTGAGAAGTACATCACAGCGATCTCTAGCACGGACAATTACATAATCTAAAAGATGCCAGTGCTTTGACCATGGGTGCTTCCATGATGTTTTAAATTTATTTTTCTGGTGAAAGAGTGTGTTAGTAATGACAAGGTTATGCTCTGCACATTTAGTCAGAAGTAAGATTCCATTCTTGTTGCTATTGTCAACTCCTTCTTTCCCAATGATCCCCGGCCACAAATCAAAGTCACGCCCACCTCTTGCATTGAAATTGCCCAGGAGGATAATTTTATCCTCCTTTGGTATCTCTGATAAGATGGTGTCCAGCTGGGTATAGAATTTTTCCTTGATATCCTCATCTGCATCTAGTGTTGGTGCGTAAGCACTTAGAATAGTTGCCTGTTGGTTTTTCATGAGTTTTATTCAGAGAATTGAGAGTCATTCGTTAATGCCAGTGGGAACTTCTGACAAGAGCTTCACAAGGTCGTTTTTGATAGCAAAGCCTACCCCATGTATTCGTCATTCTTGTTCAGGCAGTCCTTTCCAAAAGAAGGTATAACCTCCTTTTTCTTCCTTCAACTGTCCCTCTCAAGCTCTTCGAGTTTCTTGGAGTGCTGTTATATCAATATTAAAACATCTCAGCTCCCTTGCAATAATGGCAGTCCTACGTTCAGGTTGTTCACTATCCATATTGTCTTTCAGTGTCCATATATTCCACATTCCAAAATTCATGTCTTTTACAACCACTATATGGTGACCCCACTGGACGTGGTAATCCAGTCAGGGAGAAAATGAGGCAGACTAGAACTGTTCAGTTCATATAAAAATACCTAATAATACTAATACTAATCAAAACATCAACATTTTCTCATCCATCCTGACAGACTCCTTATCCAGGCAAAGCCCAGAGCAAGTTTTGACAGGGCTCTGCCTTTGCCGTACAAATGTGCACACAAAGCTACAGCCTTGTCAGAATTCACCCCCATTGTGCCTGGACTAGCCAGCTGTCACCTTGCCCAAGCAAACTATAGAAGCAATTCCAGGGTGCAATCTGACAGCGCTCCTCTACATGCAAAGAACAGCAAAGCTGGATCATTGTCAGTAATTGCTTCTCCTCCGCCTGGACAAGCTGGCAGCATATGGCAGAGTCTTCCGTTACAATGATTTTAAGAAACAATTACAGAAGAACAATGCTTAATAAAGAAACCTCCTTTATTCAAAGTCTAGACCTTTCACATTTTTATAATTAGAAGACACATTTTTCATTATTTTTAATTACATATAGCATCTAAATATACATTTAAGATTGTGTAAGATAAGACTCCACTAGGTTTTTTAAAGGGAATGGTTGAACAGGATAAAATAAATGAGCAGCCCCTAAATGGCTTTGGCAGATCTTCTAAAATGCTAAGCAGGGTCTGATTGATTAGAACCTAGAAGGGAGACCACCAGTGACAGGCTACCCTAAGAAGCTGAAAAAAAATCCTAGGAGAAGGCAGGGGCAAGCCATTGCAATATTGTTGCTCAGTAAACTACCTTGAGGGAGTCTTTACTTATTTTTACTGAACGAAGAAAGAAATTAAGTTTAATATTTAAGAAGCAATTTATTTCAGATGACACATTGCCAATAAGCCTCTATCCAACTGAATTCAAATAGGTAATTGCAATGAAAGAAGAAGACGAATGATTTGTCACATTGTTCTTGATGCCCTAGTGCATGCCGCCGTATTAGTAGATCTGGAACAAGCATGGGGATGGAGGGGAGAATATCTCACATCATGTGTAGCATCTCCATACTAGCAATGCAATGGCAGCAAGTAGAGATCATGACCCAAATCAGGACAAATCAAGTCAGCACATACAGTATGGTAAGAGATTTCAAGAGATTCCACAGCGCAATTCCAATTGGTAATGTTTTCTGTGGGCTGAAGGATGGGGTTATTATTAGCCTAAAGTGAAAAGAAGCCTGGAGAGGTTTCCTCTGAAGTCTAAGATAGATCTTAAATGCATTTACTGTATATATGCATATATTTCATTATTAATAATACAGTACCATTAAATCTAAGCTAGTATTTTTGGTCATCTTCCAAAACAGCAGTGACCTTGTTTCATTGTTTTCTGTTTTTATTCTTTGTTTCTTATAGTTCACTTGGCCCAACCTACACATGTTTCTGATATTCCTAAGCTTGCATCCCCACATTTTGAGGCTAGCATAGGCAAGCACTTAAGAGTTATTTCAGCAGGAGACTTCCGGTGGGGACATGGCCAACTGAACAGCTGAAAGTTATGGGAAAGAAGGTTTTTTTCTATGGGAGGTTCTTTGCTGAGAAGTCGGAGTTTTTAAGGGGGGCAGCTGGGCTCCTTGATCTCTCTGTAAAAAATGCCTTGTGTTTATTGTGGAGATATGTGAATGTTTTGGTCTATTCTGAAGGGTGGTAAAGATTTGAGAATGTTTATCTGGATTGCTTTTAAGGCTTGTTTGACTTCATAATTTTTTTAATGATTTGGATTAAGATTAATAAGGTATAAACAATAAATGCTAGTTTTAGGTTTAATAGAATTAAGATTGTTATAATTGCAGTATTATTAATTATAAGAGTAGACAATTTATATGTTTTTTAGTTTGCTCTTTATTATAGTGGACAGAAATGTACAGAATAGTGGTAGGAAGGAAATAATTAAATAAATGTTTTTGGAGGGGGAAATTGATTAGGAGGTTTATATATTTCTTTTTCTTTTAATATAAGGGGAAGGAGCAATTTTATTTAGTGATTTTTATAATGTGTTAATGGAACGATTTATAGAAATAATGTGATTTTGGTCTGATATAGAGTAAGGAATTAATTATGGAAAATTGTTGTATATTCTTGCTGTTTAAAGTCGGAAGTCATCTGTTCATGTAATCTTTAAAAAAAATCTTGTCTTTCTACACTTTTTTAGTTTTTTCTTTTTTCTTTTGTAGTTTTTTTTCTTTTTTGTAGTTTTTAACTTTGCTTCAAACCTAATAAAAATTCTTATATATATATAAAAAAAGAGTTATTTCAGCAGGAACAAAACAACTCTGTGTGTAGAAAAGTACTCAAAGGTACCCCAGGCTTTTGGTATGTGGGCCAGAAAGTGGCTGCCTCTTCATAAATAGATTGCAACAAAGCAACAAATAATAGAGAACAAAACAGTGCTAATAATCCATTGATCTTTCTGAGGCAAAAATAATTGTACATGGGCTTGTTTATTTCATAAAGATCATAAGCTTCACTAAAAAAATAAATAACCGCCCAAACCACTTGACATTTATACATGTAAGTAATTGAGCCTACCTTCCTATGTGCGTAAATTCAAAACCTCTGCTGATAAACACGATAAATGAACATTCATTGAATTAATGCTGAAAACATGGACTGATCATAATAATAAGGTTTGATTTGATTTGCAAGAAGATGGGGAGCTCAGCTCTATGAATGTTCACTAAATTAGTGAGTAAGAGCAATGATACTTACATTCTGCAAAACAAGAGCTGGCATCAATTTTCCAGATAATCTGGCCTTGGTGAGAGCCATTCACCCCACGATTTTTGTAGTCCAAGAAGTTTTCTGACAGGACCTCATCTGTGAGGTAAAGAACCACAACAAAAGATCTAATTATTTCATAGCAAAGGGAGAAACCAAAAGCAAAACCTACTATCTTTTGATTAAAGTGGGATTAGCTTGAATCCCAAGGCAAATGGACTAAACATACAGGGGGGGGGGGAATCCTTCATGCATACACACTTTCTTCATCACAAAGGATTCTAGCAAGCATATCATTCCTTTTTTATTTTTAATAGTAATTTTATTAAAAATTACAATTGCAAAGATAAAAACTAATAAAAACTAAAAACATAAAAGAATAAAAAGAAAAAATAGAAGGTGCAGAAAAGAAAAAGAAAATAGAAAAAATAGGAAAGAAAGAAAAAAAATAAGAATATAGTAAAGAAAAAGAAAAGAAATATATAAAGAAATTACTTCCTCCTTCGTCACAACTATAAACAATTTTAGTAACTTATCGCCTTCTCTTAAAATACAACAAATGATCTCTTCTTCCCATACCTCATCTCTAATCTATAAACAAATACTTAAAGCCTCGTCATTTCAGTCCTGATCAGCAAAAGTCCATTAAGGGTTACCAGAGATAACAACATGCCTATTTTAACCTTAGTCAAATAAACCAACTTTATATTCCTTCCTTTTACTTCTAACAATCTTGATCTTTAGTCCCTTCAAATAATATCTTAGGACTTGATTTCTTCTCATTTTTTCTTTCTCCATTCTCACAAAATTCTTCAAAGTTTTAACAAGGCTCTTTTGTAAATCCAGTATAGGAGAATTATTCAGGTCACTCTCTTGGTTTGTTATTTGTATATCCCTTTTAATTATTAAGACATTTAGCCTGATTGTTTTGTATGTCCAGTATAGCATCTTTCTTCATATCATTCTTGTAACCTGTCACTTTTAAATCCACTTTCATATCAGTCTCAATCTTGTCCAGTAAAACTTGTTCCTCTTCCATAACATCTTTTAAACACAGTCAATCTATAGAGGGAGATACTGTTAAATTTACCTTATGGGTCCACTGTTCAAAAATACCCTTCAATATGTCCAATATTTTGCTTCATTCTGTATCAGTAAGTCAAATTTAAGTGTTCTTCTCCTTTAATTGTAATCTTTAGTTTCTTCTGGTGTCCAACCTTCAAAGTCTCATCCTATCATTTTTTTAAAGAATTCAAAACAAAAGCATTTTCCCACAGGAAGGCTTCTTATAATTAATTCCAAGATCTTACTTCAAACCCATCTGGACCCTTAGTCCATTTGTAACTCCAAAATCAAAATTCTAATCACACTTTTGCTGTTTATTCGCAAAATTTTTTTTTAAGTGCTTAAACTTGTATTTAAAAGTTTTTTTTGCTAAGGATTGAATGAAACTCACCCAGTGTTTTCAGACCTGTCAATCCAAAGGTTCCTAATAGCTAAAAAGCAGTTAACAAGCAATTTCTGAAAGTGATTACAAAAGGAAGTATGCAAACTTAATGTCCTTTTAAAGGCGCCGACCGTGGTTTGAGCAAGATGGCTATTCCCTCATCTCCCAGAGCTCTAAACCCACTGGAGACCACTGTCTTGTGTCTGGAGGGGAATTATGAAGAGCCGGTCTACTCGCTGGCTCTTCATTCTGCTGTGGTCGTCAGCTCCACTTTTAGCAGAGCCGTCTTCAGTTCATTATTTCTTCCCCAGAATTCCACAAACATATCATTCCTCACTGTACGCAAAATTCTTTCTTTCTCTCTCCCTCTCTGTAGCATCCATTATATACTTTTCCAAAGATCACTGTACTGCCAAATCTACAATATCCAAATATATTTCAATGTTACACTCTCTGAAACTATCACATCTCCATTCAACTGATGTAAAATTATTAACCTGCCATCCTCTTAAAATAACATATACTTCATGAATTATTCCATTGATTTCAAAAAGGTAATAAAAATAAGTAGTTCTTCCACTCAGGGGAAGATGGAAGCTTTTTGGAATAAGCACCAACAGTTTTACAGCTCCATCAAAATAGCCCAGGAAAGAAAAAAGAAAGAGGTGTGCAATTCACAGGCATTTCGTCAATTTCCTTTCTCTTCTGCAAAGGGAAACCCAAATTCTAGATGACTCCTTCTCTTTCTTTGTAAAGTTCAGGTTGGAAAGATTATTATTGCTGCAGGACCTACAGCATTGGTACCAAGTAGGATAGGGTATTTACTTTTTGTTCTCAGCATTTCAAGTTCAGACTACTTTTGTTGGTTAGAGTGAAAATGGTGTTGTGGAAATGCCCTTAAATTCTCTGGATTGGGACAAATTGATCCTATTTTTCCCTAGAAATTCTATCTATCTATCTATCTATCTATCTATCTATCTATCTATCTATCTATCATCTATCTACCTACCTACCTACCCACCCACCCACCCACACACACACACACACACACACACACCTCATAAATCCTAATTTCACAAGAAGGTGAAAACTGGCAGAATGAATCATCATATAATTCTACAGTATTTATTTGTAATTTTCAGGCAGTGTTCAAAGAACTCAGGGACTAGAAGTTTGTTCAGAATTCTTCAGTGACAAAAATCAGTTAAGTGCAAATAAAGTTCGGTGAAAGACATTTCTTTTCATATATGAATTGAGTAAAGGGGCCATCATACTTTTGCCACAGATCAGATCTTTGCATGAACTACTTGTAGATAGCTTCTACTGTTCTGCATAGGCTTCTACTCTACCAAGAGTCTCATTCCTTGTTGTGTGTAACTTAATAATCTAGCAAGGTTGTATCAGTATACACCAATGTAAAATCAATCACTCTTATGGGAGCCTGCCTGCCAGCTTATCTATAGAGGGCTGAGTAAAGAAAAAGCTGAAAGTTGTAAAATCAGTTGGAGACTAAAAATGCTGGGATTTCTTTTATTAAGGATGTACTTTGTATCAATTAAAAAACTGCTTGCTCAAAATAAATGATTAAGAGCCCTATGTAAATTTCTTTACCCTGGTCAGTCCTCACCATCATTTCTCAGGATCAGCCACATGGTACTGCTTATCAGTACCTGCATGGCGCCTACATTTGCATTGCCAGCATTACCATTATATTTGCATTACCAGCTACAAAGATATTTCATGTGAATCAAATGCAAGGACCTAATTTCATATAAATCCTTTTCTGCACTGCCTACGTTCAGGGTTTGGTGTATCTCACAGCAGATCCTCAAATCAAGTGGAATGGCTGTCAGCCTGCCAGACCAAGACATGATTTGTGTCCTGTACCACATACAGTACATACTCTAGCCCAAGGTACCATATTCTCCAAAATGCACTCAGTGGTTCTGTAATAGGCATACTGATGTGCAAAGGTTCCCTAAAAATCACTGTGCATTAGAATGAGTACTATGCATTTCCTATATCAAATGCAGCTTCATTAAATATTGCTCTTTCACTGTGAATTTCAGGGGACTTGGGATTTGCCCCCCCCCTTTTTTTTTTCTTGCAAGAAATAAACTCAGAAATATATTGAGAAAAACCTTACTAATTAGAATATTTTCATATTACATTCATCTTTAGAGAGATTTGCCTTTTAGGGGGAAATAAAATTAAAGACAAAAGTGAAGAGAAAGAAGCATATGGTATTCAAAGCAAAGCTTTTATGGCTAATTAGTTCAAAATAGTTTTTGATATAAATTTAAAGGAAATAAGAACAACCTAGGAATTGAACCCCAAGAGATTGTTGCATGATTAAATTTTATTAGATATATTTTTAAATGTTTTGATTTTTCCATAAGGATATTGAAGAAGAAAGTCTACAATATATCAATAAGCAGGACACAATATTACCTGCACATGAAATCATGAATTAAGATTAAAATTAAGTTTAAAAGAGCTCCTATTATTTCCTAAACTCCTATTTTTAGGCATTTGACTCAAGGTAAGTTAGC
Organism: Charina bottae; assembly: GCA_023362775.1. Taxonomy (NCBI): domain Eukaryota; kingdom Metazoa; phylum Chordata; class Lepidosauria; order Squamata; family Charinaidae; genus Charina; species Charina bottae. Next base: position 7,887,358 of record JALMGJ010000007.1, read on the forward strand.
TGACCTTGCCTAGGTAGAATGAAACTAAAGAGTTGTTCAGATTTTTCAAGGGGTACTTAGTTATGACATTCCTCCAATCCGTGTATTTATGAATATTATTATTCATATTTTTCATATATTCATATATTATGAAATATATTAAATATCTTTACTCTGTAGACATATTTCTATTGATTCCTTTGTTGTCTACTTCAAATCATTTTCTTGAAAAACAAATTTCCATGCATTTTATTTACTACTACATTACTACTACCCTGGCAGTGAATATTCAAACATGCAAAATATTTTTGCAGCAGTTATGAAGCATATTTTTATCAATAGATCGTTGCCAATATGTGTAAGTATTTCTGTCATTTCGGTTTGATTTTTTACAATATTTTGTAAAACTTTTGTATCCATAAACATCCAAGTTGGACATAACTAGAACTTGATTCTTTATTAACACTGTTCATTTGTAATGAAGAAATTGCTTTCTTAAAGTGTTTGGATTTGAATATTCTAAAACTTATTAATCAAGTTCAAATAAAAATGGAAACCAACATACCATAACATACTAGCATTTATTCTTCCCCACTGACATTGTCAATTCCAGCTAAATGCCCTATTACTGCTCTGTTGATGCATGGTACCACATTTTATTCTCTAATACTTGATAATAAAATGCCTCTGAATAATCAGACTGAATCCAGTAAACTGAGGACTTGATTTGAAAGTGAAACAACAATTTTAAGCAAATCTTCAGATAGAATACTCTGGCAGCACAGCAAATTTTGAGAGCAATACTTATATGTGCATTATATTCAAAAACAAAACACATTAGACTTTTTAATATATTATTATTTAATATATTTTTAATATATATATACAAAGAAGCCCAATTGTTTAGCTCTTTATAGCAACTGGGTAACGTGAATGCAAAGTAGTAGTTACACTAGGTCAAATAACTCCTATTAATAGGTTTTTTCCAGTCCCCCAGAAATTAATCCTTAGTTTGTACCATTTTAGTGTGATCTTTTGCCAGCACTATTTTTCCATGTTATTTATTCATTCATTCATTCAATTTACATTGTCCCTTGATAACCAGTTTCCATTTAGAAAGAAAGGGCAGGGAGAAGAAGTATAGTCTGAAACTAAGGGTAGGTGGGTTTTACTTTTGAAGATGGGTCACAAATTGTTTGAAACATATGCCATTGGTTTTGAGGGGTCCTAAAGAATATGATATTGACACAATGCCTTATGTTTACTACCTTTATATGGAACATAAATTTTCCATATATTGGATATAATCTCAAAAAGTAGATTAAAATAAGATGAACGTTTGAAAAACTAGTCTAAGTTTTCTTTACAGTTCTATTTTAGAAGAAAGAGATACATGTTGTTAATCCCTTCAAACCATTAAGAGCTTCACATCTAAAGTAAGGAAACGTATACATGGGATGATGGAAATAACATCTCCAGAGAAATTGCCTATTGAGAAATGAAAAATGATTAGAGAAAGAGAGAACCTATTAAGATTATGCCTAATCCCAGATCAAAAAATATGTGCAGTGATTCCTTGAAAAGGTTAATCACTTTATATAAAATTTATCATCATCATTGGCGATCACTCGTAGCCGAGTAAGATTGTCTTCCAAGGGTAAAATTTTAACAGTGAATCCGTAAGTGGCTGTAAAGGCCAATTCTGGATCCGCACAACCTCCCACAATGAGGGCATAGGTTTCTGGGTGGGAGACGGTCATGATGAGGGTTTGCTTGACGTGCCTTCCTTTTAGCTCTTTTCTCCCTTTCTCCCTGTACTCGTGCTTCTTTAAAGTCCGTAGCGCCTTTAATAAAGGCTGACCTCCAATTGAAACGCTCATGAGTTAGGGCTTCCCAGTTCTCAATGCTTATATTACATTTTTTAAAATTAGCTTTGAGAGTGTCTTTGAATCTCTTTTGCTGTCCACCAATATTCTGTTTTCCATTCTTAAGTTGGGAGTAAAGTAGCTGCTTTGGAAGACGATGGTCAGGCATTCAAACAACATGGCCGGTCCAGCGAAGTTGATGTTGGATGATCATTGTTTCAATGCTGGTGGTTTTTGCTTCTTCTAATACGCTAACATTAGTCCGCCTATCTTCCCAAGTAATTTGCAGAATTTTTCGGAGGCAGTGTTGATGGAATCTTTCAAGAAGTTGGAGGTGGCGTTTGTAGAGGGTCCATGTTTCACAGGCGTACAGAAGGGTTGGTAGTACAATGGCTTTGTAAACAAGCATTTTGGTCTCCCTGCGAATGTCCCGATCTTCAAACACTCTACACTTCATTCGGGAGAAAGCTACACTCGCAAAGCTCAGGCGATGCTGAATTTCAGCGTCGATGTCGGCTTTTGTAGATAGATGGCTGCCGAGATAAGAAAAGTGGTCGACATTTTGTAGTGACACACCTTTAAGATGGATTGATGGCGCTGCGGAGGGATTGGTTCAAACTTGCTGGTAAAGCACTTTGGTTTTTTTATGTTAAGCGAGAGGCTGAGCTTTTCATATGCTTCTGCAAAGATGTTTAGGATAGTTTGAAGATCTTCCTCGGAGTGTGCACAGACTACGTTATCATCAGCATATTGAAGTTCTATAACAGAAGTTGTAAATACCTTATTTTTTGCTTTCAGCCTACTAAGATTAAAAAGCTTTCCATCTGTTCGATATATAATTTCTACACCAGTAGGAAGTTTCTCTTCAACAAGGTGTATAATCATAGCGATGAAGATAGCGAATAAGGTTGGAGCAATAACACATCACTGTTTAACGCCGGATTCCACTTTAAATGGATCGCTTTGAGAGCCATTGTTATCCAGGATTGTTGCCATCATGTTGTCATGGAGTAGCTGCAAGATGTTCACAAATTTATCAGGGTATCCGATTTTCAGAAGGATGGTCCAGAGAGCAGTACGATTTACAGTATCAAAAGCTTTAGTCAGATCAATAAATGCCATGTACAGAGGGCGGTTTTGCTCCTTGCATTTTCTTGAAGCTGTTGTGCAGTGAAGATCATATCCAATGTTCCCCTGGAAGGGCGGAAGCCATTTTGCGTTTCAGGGAGGATGTCTTCTGATATAGATAGATTATATAAAATTTATATAAAATGTGTAACCAGGAGAAAAACCTCCAGAAATGGTTCTCTAACATAATTCTGAGATACATCAAAAGAAATGTGGATATCTTGAAAGAGGAATAGATTATAGTTCCTGTGTTAATCTTCTATAATCTTGGCAGGACATCTGTCAGGATGGAGCATCCTGCCAGCGTAGTTATGGGGGGTAGTAGCAGTCTGGCATTCCTGCAGGGTCGTTAGCAATGTTGTGTAGTAGTAGTCTGGCATAACTACAGAGCCGCCAGGTAACGGGCTGGCGCCATGTTCACCCGGAGGGGCTGTCAGCTTGTTAGCAAGGATTGTGTCTGGGAAGTTTGGAACCGGTAAGAGCGTGGGGAGGGGCGGTCATGGAGTGACTCCCCAATGGGGGGGCTGGCACAAGGGGGAGAATGTAAATGCCATTCGACGCTGACTGCTTCTCATTCTAGTCTTTACGTTGGAACGGATCACTTACTTTAATAAAGAATTCTTTCATATCCTTGATGGCTTGTCGTAAGAGTCTCTGAATTAATAGCTGAAGGATCAGGACCTTCATAGAAAGACTAGAATCACTAATAGCTACCTTACACGGAGACATCATGTCTACTGAAGAAGGTCAGCAGCTGGAATACCCAGAGACTGAAGAATTCCCTCTCGAAGGGGGAGAGGAAGGCGACGGGGTGGAATTGGAAGGAGCCTCCAAATGAATGGTGAAAGAGAGGCTGAAAGCCTTAGGAACCAGAGAGGAGGAGAGCGGAGGGAGGATGAGAGGAATCTCCCAATGAGCGGAACTGCACAAGACGGTAAGAAGAAGGATTCTTCCCAACCCAAAGGCAGAGGTACCTTTATCCCAAACAGAGAGATATGCGGGGACTGAAGGACGCAGGGCGGCTGAGATCGCTCGCCCCCCTTATGGCTGGAGTCCGGCAGGGCTGCCAAGGGGAGTCCCAGGATGGAACGAGCCCTTCGGAGGAAGGGATTTGAAGGTAAAGTTCAATGGGAAACCCAAGAACTTAACTTTTTTCCTAACTCATGTGAGGGGCTTCATGGATGAGTTCAAGGCAGTTTTCCCCACAGAACAAGCGAAAGTGCAGCACGTCTCAGCTCAGCTGGAGGGAGAAGCAGTGGATTGGCTTGTAGAATTGTATGACGCCGAGTCACCAGAGTTAGAGGACTTTGAAAGTTTCATGACTGCTTTGAGGATAAGGTTCAAAGACCCCCTCTTTCGAATGAGAGCGAAGACAAGCCTGTAGTGTAGCATATTAAGCAGAAAAGCAGGTCGGTTTCTGAACATGCCTTGGAATTCAGGAGACTGGCTGGAAAGTTGACAGACTGGCCGGAGTCCCTGAAAATCGAATACTTTCAAGAGGGCCTGCATCCAGAGATGATGGGGTGGATTTGCCTTGCCAGCGAAGTGGAAGATATGAGGATTTGCGTTAAGCGAAAGCAGAGGCATCAAGCAGAGGGAAAGAGACAAGCGGCGCTGACCATTCTCCCAGCGAGAAGGGGAACGAGTAAAGCATGGGAAGAAGAGAAGGAGCGCCAGGTGAAACAAGGATTGTGCTTCAAGTGGCTTGTCCTGCTTGTGTTGGTGGAGGTGTTGATCAGAGGAAGTAACCCAAAAGACCCAGTAGCCCAAGAAGAAAAAACAGGAGTTATCTACAGCATACAGTGTAAGGACTGTAGCAGCCACTATGTAGGACAAATGGGCAGAAGATTAGCAGAGCGCATCCACAAACACCAACTAGCAGTCAGAAGACACGATGAAAACTCCTTAATCTCACAACACATGGACAGACTCAACCATACTTTCAACTGGGAAGCTGTGAGGATCTTAAACCAAGCCAAATCCAAAAACACTAGAGAATTCCTGGAAGCTTGGCACTCAGCCAAAGCAGCCATCAGCAGACACATAGAGGTAAACAACATTTGCATACCATTCATAAGAGACAATAGAAATGCCAAAAGACCAGAACACCTCCTTGCCAGCAATCATTACCCAGATATGCAAAGATTAACACCAGGATTAGCACCAAAGGAACAATCAAACAGCACAATATACCCTAATCAAGGAACTATTAACTCAATCAATCAACCAAGCAGCAAACAACAGCCCAATCAAGGAACTCCCAAGGGGAGAACAACACCTCCACCAATACAAGCAGGACAAGCCATGGTATATAAACAGAGAGCAAGTCCCACTCCCTTTTTGCACTGAAGATGTTGCCTAGTCTGGCAATGAAACGTCTGCAGGAAAACAGGGCTGAGAGAGCACCAAGGACTCCACTATGGTGTATCTTTCCCAAATGGAAGATATATCAGCACCCCTGTTCATTTCAAATCACCTTTTCTCTTCAAATCCAGATAGTTGCACGGTCCTAGTACTGAAAATGCCTCCTCAGTACAGGTGTTTGCACTGTAAATTTCAGGACCTATTTTGAAGTTACATTACTGATGTAAAATAACAAAAGGGGTGGGACTTGCTATGAGACTTTCCTGACCAGGATTCAGCAGTTAATCACAAACCTCCTGATTGTGCAAGGCTACACTCACTTCCTAGGCTAGGACTTGGCACAAGTTTCACAGACATATCTTGGATAGATTAGAATCTTTATTGCAAAAAAGAATGAAGCATATTGCATCAGGTGGTTGTTCACTGCCACAGTGAGGTTTTAAGTATGTCTTATATTTGAATTTCAGTAACTGAAATCTGTATCTTTTTCTTCCCAGAATTCTGACAAATTAACAGATTCTTTGAATTGTGCTTAGTAGTCTTAAAGCTGAGTGGTTGCAGAATATAACTGCTAACTCAGACCTGAAACTTTCAGTGTACTTCTCACATTGGTCATCAATGCTCACATCATGAGTGTAGCTATTCTGCAGTGATGAACTGGGTATGAATTCAGGGGAACTTACCTGCAAAAGTACGAGTCAGGATTTATTAAAATAAAACATCCACATCTCACACCAAACTGAAGACATAGCAAAAAGAGTGTCAAACCTCCTCTTTCTTGCTTCTATTTGATAAGTCTCTTTTATCGTTGCTTTTGTTGGTTTTTTACTGGGGGAGAGGAATGAGACCACCGCTTGTAAATCATGGACTATGTTCAACTTGAAATAGGTCTGCTTTAAGATACATGTTTTACTTGCAAAATTAAAATATAACAAATCCTACGGATATAGCTGACTTACCAATGAGATACATGCCAATCCAGTCACCTGCGTCTACTTCTTCTTTTATATCCCAATAAATCACTAGATCCTGCGAATGTCCTATGGAATAATAGGAACTGCTGACCATGAGTGTAGACCGGCTATCTGAAGTGACCAAATCTGTGTCACTGGTCGAGCGTGGAATAGTGACTGTCCCATGGGGCCCATTTCCAATGTCCATGTTGTGGAACTGGTCGGGGTTATAGCTGTACCTCAGAGGTTCTTTGCAACGACGCCGGTTCTGTGAGTTCCTGGATGGGGATGCCATGGCAGCCAGGCCTAATAACCTGTTCTGATACAGATTCTGCCAAAATGAAAGAGAGGAGTCACTGGAAGTCATACAAATGAAAATGAAGCCACCTTGAGAATTACCAAATAGAATGCAGAGAATGTTGCTAATAACATTAATGCATATTATAGACGTAATTACTTATAAAAATTGGAACTCATTTGTCAGTAGCTATTCTTAAAACTGCTGCATTTATTGCCTATCTGATGCAATATGAATTTGTACCAACTGTTTTCCATAAGTGGGATTCATTTTACCAGAAATATAATATTACTTAATGAGGCATAGAACTTTCATCAGCAAATTACATTTCTGTTTGACTTTTTTCTTTGGCTCATCACCAGTCTTTGGCAGCTAAGCCAATATCCTAGTCTGAGTCTTACTGCAGTCATCTTTACTTTCACTGCTTGGCCACACTGCATCATCTACTTTGTCCAAATAAATAAATAAGCAAAAATGCCAAGTCACCTTCACAAAAAATGCTGTTGCCAACTGAGCTTTTATCATATGCTTGGTACTCCAGGTCTGCAATTATTGACAAATCAATTTGGTAAATACTGTGCCAGAGGTGAGCCTCTTAGCTTAATTCCTTTGGAAACTAAATGCTGGCAACTTTCCTATAGCTGACTGTACCCAATACCTGTTCAAAGCACAGAAGGATTCTGTGCAGTTATGAGGTACTTTCACAGATGGAAGATGGACAGGGAAGGACAGGGCTAGACTGCAAGACTCTCAATTATAGGAGTTCCTTGGAATTCTGTATTACAACCCTACAGCAGGTTACACAGATATTTCCATTGTGATTTGTTTCTACACTGCAGCATCAGTCTGATTCATAGTCTGCAGTAGTGTGAAAGAAACAATGTTGTCTGCAGGGGGCAAGAAAGATGAATGATGAAATGTGCATGATCTTGCCATCATAATGCAAATGCCATTATTTATTTTTATGAGACATCAGGTTGCAAGTATGCAATGGCAATATTTGCATCATGACATCACAATATGCATGCTATCATTCTGGCATCATTACAGTTTGCTGGAGGAAATTACATAATGGCTAATCTACCTGTCAAATGCCTGCACATCAAAAACATGCTGAATAAAACCTCCAAGAAGATACAGTTTCAAGTGTCCTTCACACAGTACTATTTGACCCAAAACAGGTATACAAAATTGGAACCAAATGGGATTCACTTCACTCATAGGTAGGTAGGTAGGTAGGTAGGTATTTTTCGTGATTGATGGAATCCCTATTTAAGTTTCTGAAGGATAATTTTATTTATTTTATTTATTTATTATTTGGATTTATCACCACCCATCTCTACCATGGCAGACTCTGGGCAGTTTACAATCACATTATAAAAAGTTAAAAACCTATACATCTAAAATATATTATAAAAATAAAAAATAAAAATCCAAGAGATGGTATGTTCTTAAAAAGAGGATATTGCTAAGCTAACCACCCCCAGGAGGAACTTTTATTTCCTTTGTTCCAGGCAAGGCGGCAGAACCAGGTCTTTAAAGATTTCCTGAAGGCCAGGAGCGAGGGTGCCCGTCTCACCTCAGGGGGCAAGATATTCCACAGGGCGGGTGCTATCGCAGAGAAGGCATGCCTCCTGGACCCCGCTAGATGGAATTCTTTTAGTGATGGGATCCGAAGCATGCCCTCCCTGCATGATCGGGTGGGGTGGGTGGATGTAATCGGGATAAGACGGTCCCTCAGATACCCTGGTCCCATGCCATGTAGGGCTTTAAAGGTGATAACCAACACATCGAATTGGACCCAGAAGCAAACTGGGACCCAATGCAGCTCACGGAGTAGCGGTGTTACATGTGCTGATCTTATAGCACCCAGAACTACCTGTGCAGCCGCATTCTGGACCAGCTGAAGCTTCCGGATACTCTTCAAGGGTAGCCCCATGTAAAGCGCGTTGCAGTAATCTATATGGGAGATGACAAGGGCATGAGTGACTGTTCGGAGGGCCTCCTGATCCAGGAAGGGGCGCAACTGGCGCACAACCCGAAGCTGTGCAAAAGCCCTCCTGGCCATGACTGCCACCTGCTCCTCGAGCAGGAGTCGTGAGTCCAGGAGGACCCCCAAGTTTTGCACTGAGTCTGAACGGGGCAGTGCCACCCCATCCAGAGTTAAAGATGTCAACTTCCTGGAAATCGAGAAGCCATCAATCCACAGCCACTTCGTTTTTCAGGACTGGCAGCCAGGTTTTGCTGATCTTTAAGCTTTCTTCTTTTTGTCCTGGTTCAGCCTCTGCCTCAAGGCTCCAGTGAGGAGTCAGAGGAGTCAGAAGATGAGCTGCCCCTGGCAAACCTCCAGGGGACTGAGCCAGGCGAGGCCCCAGACGCAGGCAAGGCCCCAGACAGAGATCCAGCACTGCAGGAGTTGGCAATACCCGAGGCTACAGGGGAGCAAGCTGGGGATTGTGGTTTGTCCCCAACCTTTGGCCAGCAGCCAATAACTGAGGCTACAGGGGAGCAAGCCGGGGATGGTGGTTTGTCCCCACCCTCTAGCCAGCAGCCAGCTGGAGCCCATCAGCCTCCCAGCTCACCTGAATCTCCCAAAGGGCAGAGGCGGAGGCGTGTGCGTCTCGCCTTAAAGGATAGAAGGAGGAGTGCTCGACTTGCTGCTAGAGATTTACGCAGAAGTCAGGGAGAGACTTTGCAGGACCCAGATGACAGCTCCTGAGCTCCTGATAAATTACCAGCAGAGCGATGAGGGAGTTGTGGGAGCAACATTGCATTTTGGCTTCGCGACCACTCTGGTATCCTGTCTTGTTTCCTGTGTTCCTGACCCTGTTTGGACTATTGTTACCCTGACTTCTGGACTCCTTGACCCGGTTTTGGATTTACGACTACCTCTTGGCTTCACCCTTTGACCATTGGCACACGGATTACTGGTTTGTCTCTCTCTTGGCTATTCTTGCAAAGTGACTCTGGGCTGCATTCCTCACCTCTGGCTGACTGCCAAGACTCTTTGTAACCTGATCCGGAGGCTAGCCAGCACACTTTTTTATTGAAACTTTCAAGTTTCAATAAAAAAGAAGAAAGCTTAAAGATCAGCAAAACCTGGCTGCCAGTCCTGAAAAACAGCTTGCAAAAGGTCAATGAACTCTACTCAACCACATAAATATACAAACAACTCACACTATAGATGTGCTAATCCCACACACGACAGCACCACACCCCCTAATCACCACAATAAACCCTCTCCTAATCTCTTGTAAATGACCCACAGAAGACACATACCCTCTCAGCAGCTATAAACACCAGCAGGAACACACACACCCTCCACTTGGGCACAGACAGAATCTTCTAGCTGTGCTCCTGTCCTCTGAAGATGCCAGCCACAGCGACTGGCGAAATGTTAGGAACCAGAACTGCCAGAACACGGCCACACAGCCCGGAAAACCCACAACAACCATCAGATTCCGGCCATGAAAGCCTTCGGCTATACACAGTAAAATTAGAATTAAAACTCACTGAGAATTGCAACCACTTTCATCGAACCAGACATTTATGCATTAGTTTCACAAAAACAAGGTCAAATATCCCACTAGTTTTATGTTGCCCACTTGTTAAAAATTTTATAATAAAAAATATAAAAAAATAAATGAAGTTTTATTACTTATATACATTAACTATATTATATATTTTATGTGTGGCCCAAGACAATTCCTCTTCACTCAATGTGGCCCAGGGAAGCCAAAAGGTTGGACACCCATGATGTAAAGGTAACACTTCCAGTTTAACACACCAATGTTTTCAGAGAAACTGTCAATAGGCTATGTATGATGTGTTTTATGCTAGCTAGCTGTTGAAGGGGTATGACAGTCTACTTGAAATCATTATTGACAAAAATGCTTTATTGATCAGTGACAACCAGCAACTATGAACTCTGTTCTGCCTCCCCTCATTTTTCATCTCTCCACAGATTAGAAAGCACTAGTGCTTCCAAGTCCTTTACACCTCTGGGAAAGAATTAGTTTCAGAATTTATAATACTCTTTCAGCCTTGGATCAAGCATCCACTTTGTACCAAATGAAATTTCTTCACTCAGAAACACATTGTAGTTATTGACAATGGGGGGGGGAGTTGTACAGTATACGTATCTGTGTACACCATCCTGTATGAGGATCACACACTGTAGACACCCTATTAAAGATAGAATCAGCAAAGCAAAGTCTGCATCTGTCTTTTCACATGGCTATGTATACTGATACAATGGGGGTGTGTGAGGAAGTTTGTGTATTATTTATAAAACAAGACTAAAACTAAATGCATATTATTCATCATTCAAGAACTGCAATTGCAAAAACAAGCTATTAATTGCATGAGTAATAGAGCCATCACCAATAAAAATGTACAAGCATATTCATTCATATCATTTAACATCATTTGAAATACAATGCTTTTAAATGGAGGCAATTTGCACATTCAGCTGGAAAGAATCCACTGATGAAGACGTTCTGCTGGCATTTCTGCCACCAGAAGCATCTAAAATGAGTTAGAGTCAAGGAAAGGATAGCATACTTAGCATTTCTTAGTATGGTTAGTAAGACAATAAGGCAAATTTACACTACAGTAGTCCTAGAGCAAAGTAAAAAACATCTCTCTCTCACCTGCTCCAGTAAGGAGGAATTTTAAAAAATACTTCGCACCACGGGGTCAGCAGCAATCTGGTCAGGTTACCATGACAGAGCACTTAGTATGTGCAAAGGAAATCTTTACATATTTGCAGCAGGAAAACTGTTTTATAGTATATAAAAGCAACCTTCTCTTTCCTTTTTTAAAAATGAGCTCATTCCAATGTACGTAATCACTACTCATAGTCAAATCCAGTCCATATGCAATCCATTTATGGTAATGGCCTGATCTGAAATTATGATGCTGGAAAGGGAACTTTGCACAGCTGGTTTAAGATGAGAACAATATGCAGTTTCACCTTTAAAAATATACCTGGTCCCCTCTTCAGCATCATCACTATTGTCAGAGATCTTTTAAAAAATCTCTGATTAACACCCACTCTTTCAGTTTCCTATTCTGCACATGTTTTTAGAAGGCAATGTAGAAGAATATTAAAATATATTTTCTGTGATGAATGCTGTTGACACTTTCTGAGAAATGCTTATACATTTCTATACACCTACATCCCTGTGTTTATACTCTCCCCCCCCCCCCCAAATACAAATAGTGTGGAACTCCTATGAATTCTAGGGACTTTAAAGAATTAAATTGGTGGGAGGGCACAACACATTACACTTTCAGCTTCCATGACAGCTTGAAGATGAAAGAAACAGATGGCTTGTTTTTTAAGCGCATGGCTCCACCATTATGCAAAATTGGACTATAATTCCCAACCCAGCAGGGAACCCAAGATAAAAGGAATTTGGGGCCTATGTAACTTTGAACTACCTCTTTGATCAGAGTTGGTAGAAGTTGAATTGTTCATAGCTTACCTGCCCTTTAACATCAGCTCCAGTACAAAGATGTTAAAAGCATATTAAAGCCTAGCCCCTGGAGGAAAAAATTGTATAACTGTGTTCTATTGACACTCTCAAGTATTCTCATTAAGAACTGCTCACAGAATATGGATGTATTTAATTGACAGATTACAGCAGAGCTTTCCAAACTGTGTGTCGGGACACATTAGTGTGTCAGCTGCAGTGTCTGGGTGTGTCGTGGCTGCTGCTGCCTCCAAACCTGCCCTGCTGTGATTCCGTGCAGGTCCTAGTGCCTGCCTTGTGCCCTGCTGCCTCCAAACCTGCTGTGATTCCGCGCAGGTCCTAGTGCCTGCCTTGTGCCCTACTGTAATAGTGTGTCACGAAATGATGCATGTCTAAAAAGTGTGTCACCAACTTGAAAAGTTTGGAAAGCTCTGGATTACAGACATAAATTGGGGGTGGGGGTTCCTTGGTTTCTTCTCATTCTGTACATGATATGTTTTTCTTGAAAGATTAATATCTTTATAGAAGAGGGTGGTGGTGAGTGCGTTGCTTCAAAAAAACCATCTAAAAAAATTATCTTAATCTTTGTTCAGATTTCTAGGCCTGAGTCAATGAAATACAGAACTGATGAAAGCAGTTTGGATTGGTGCTTAAGCTGTGATTCTGCTCTTTGTAGTTTTTATTGATTTTATTGATTTTTATTGTAGTTTTTATTTATTAATGATATTTTAGTGTTCATTTAGTATCATTGCGCTGCTGAGCAATTTGCAAGCCCCTGAATCAAGTCACATCACAAAACTCAAGGATAAAGCTTGTGCCTATGAAACCAAATGCAGCCCACCAGTCTTTTACTGGTAGACAGATATGGCATGGGTAGCAGTACATAATAAGGAAGGCTGAGCGCCGAAGAATTGATGCTTTCGAACTGTGGTGCTGGAGAAGACTCTTGAGAGTCCCTTGGACTGCAAGGAGGTCAAACCAGTCAATCCTAAAGGAAATCAACCCTGACTGCTCATTGGAAGGACAGATGCTGAAGCTGAAGCTCAAATACTTTGGCCACCTAATGCGAAGAGAGGACTCACTGGAAAAGACCCTGATGCTGGGAAAGACTGAAGGCAAAAGGAGAAGGGGACGGCAGAGGATGAGATGGTTAGATAGCATCACCGATGTAATGAACATGAATTTGAGTAAACTCCGGGAGACAGTGGAGGACAGGAAGGCCTGGTGTGCTATGGTCCATGAGGTCACGAAGAGTCGGACACGACTAAACGACTGAACAACAACAACAACAAAAAAGCAGTACATAGCTTTCATTTTTGCAGCTCATGGCAACAGCAGAAAGAGACAGACATCTGATCATAGTTGGGTATCTTAGCTTTGATGAGTTAGAAGTTCTTTGCAAGGAACTGGAATTAACAGTTACTGTTGCTGTTGTCAGATGGTCTAAGCCCGGTGAGAAGGAACAATAGGACCATCTACTGTGAAAAAGTATGGTGTCATCTGGGCATATCTAAACAACCCATTTCCAGCACAATTGGCCTTTATGTTTTAATTCACAATTTCTTACCAGCCACCCATTTCTGAAGGATTCTGGGAGGCATACAAAAATAAAATAAATAAAATAAGAATACATACCCATAAAACCAAAAATATAGGTATTATTCTATTCTCGCTACAGTTGTCCCACCAATACTCAAGCCACTGAATTTTGTACTAAGTATTGGTTCTGGGTTGTTTCTACACAGAATGTGTTATACTAGTCTAACTGGGTGGTGGTCAGGGTATGATTTTTCAGGAAGCATAAGATATTAAGAACTGATACACATACAGTACATATTGAAAATGAGTCATGGACAAGCAATGAATTATATACGGTACAATAAAAGACAAAGGATTCAGTTCAAGATTTTGCAGGATTTGAGAAAGTGTGGAGAACTAGTGGTTCTGAATCTTCAATTGTGCTACTATGCTAGTTGTTTAACATGGATCACAGAAGGGATTTTGTTTCCTTATGGTTCTGTCCCTTCTATGGAAGGAACAGGGCTTCCAGATGGCCTGCATAAATATTTTGGAATTGATACAAATAGAAATAAACCATTAATAAGAGACCATGCTATAATGAATAAGGTAAGGTAAGGTTTCCCCTTCCAGTCGTATCCGGCTCTAGGGGGCGGTGCTCATCTCCGATTCTCGGCCGAGGGAGCCAGCGTTGTCCATAGACGCTTCCGTGATCATGTGGCCAGCATGACTAAACGCCAAGGCACACAGAATGCTGTTACCTTCCCACCGGAGTGGTACCTATTTATCTACTTTTTTTATTTTATTTTTACATGCTTTCGAACTGCTAGGTTGGCAGGAGCTGGGTGAGAACGGGAGCTCACCCCGTTACACGGTGCTTCTGGTCTCGAACTGCTGACCTGCCATCCTTTCGTTTGACAGTCGGTAGTCTTAACCGTTACGCCACCGCGCTGCCCCGCTATAATGAATAATATGCTGAATATTGGGGATAAATAAGGAAGGGAACGAGACCAGGTTTTTCCCCCTTAGCTTTGTTTTTAAATGTCTGTGTTTATGAAGAGGAGGTCATTAAAATTTTGATCAGTGGAAAAGCAATAATTCAATCATATTGCAAGACTTGACTGTTGACAAGACAAAGTAAAATCTTTTGAGATTCTTACTTCAGAATGGTCTAGCATACCTGGATGGTTCCAGTACCTTCAAATAAGTAATACAGTATGAAAAGAACTGCAGAAACAAGGGGGAATGTTGAGAGATTTGACAGGATCCAAAAATTATATTAAATGCAATTTTGAATATTTATTTGGTTCAATTTATAAATTATTAGTAAAATATGACTGAGAACAGAACAGAACATGTCCAAAATTGCATGATTAAAGGGATGCAGAATTTGAATATTGTAATAGTGATGCAACAATGGGAATTTCAATGGAAGAAAAATATTACATTTACTCAGAGTATGATACTTAGAGAAAAGTATGAAAGATGTTCTATCATTGGTGGGTTACTCGAGTCTTAATCGTCAAAATGAATAATTCATTTTCCAAAAACTGCTAGAAGTTCAAGGAGCCATTTGGATAATTTTTCACATTTGGTGGCAATATATATGATGCATTAAAATCTTACTGACCCACTATCCAGGGAGCTATTGTAGGCCATATTTTTTTTAAAAAAATAATAATAAAGAAATGGCCTTTCATAGGTCCAAACTGACATTTTTTCCTAATTCAGGAAATTGTGGGAAACAAGTTTGTTACTGGAAGTGCCTATGCTATAAAATCTTAACTATTACTCTGTTGATGTTTCAGTGTGCTGAAAATCTACATTCTGTTCTTGAAAACTTCATTACCTTGAAAAAACATTACTATTGAGTAATAGATGCTGCACATTTCAAACCAAGAGGTCCAAGCAGTGGGAATTGATATGTGATAAACATGCAAGATACATACAGACATAATGTAATATTTATAATACTCTAAATCTCAAGAGAAAAAGTTGGCACAGATTTTAAAAGCTACATTTATTATTTTAATCAAAACCCTAAACCAGGAGTATATTTCTGCTAGATAAAAAAATGTGTGGGTGTACATGAGAGAAGAAACTCATTTATTGGGCCCTAATGGTCTGTCTAGTATTGCTACTACCCAAATATATATTAAATATAACGGTAGAGAAATATTTCAGTCTATAATTTGAAGGAGTCTCTAATTCTGTTCAGATACTGAAAAATGCTTGGCATCCAAACTTTTAATGATTGTGTAAAGTCCCAAACTGAAAAACAAACATTTCCATTATCAGGTTTATTATAGAAATAAAGGTTAAAATGTATGAAGATAAGAGAATGAAAGTGCAAAAATGTTCATTAGATAGCACACAATTATAATGCAGGATTCAGCTGAAAGTATAGAAATCATATTTTAATAAAACAAGGCTGCCAGGAAATGTTGTAAAAATGTCAAACTGCTTAAAGGTAAAAATTAATTCACCATGGCCCAAAGTATATAAATATGGTTTCTAAAGCTAAAGAATGCTGAAATAAAATCCAAAGAAATCAAATATAAAAGTACAGAGGCTCAGTGAATAGATCCATTTTGGGAGGTATTCATCCAATGCCAATTTTCAGCCACAGCAATTTCTACACAGAACAAGTCCTTCAGCTTTCACAAGTGTCTGAATCCATCCACTTAGCAGAGGTTCTCAAAACACCCAATGATATGTATTTTTTAAAAAAAGCATCTTAACGATGAAATAAACTTCTTTAAGAGACTTCATAAATGCATGTTGATAAATATTACAAAGCCTCAAGAGTCACAGTGCTTTTCCCCTTTTAGTTTGAAAACACTCAAGCTGAAGCACTGTCCAATTGTTTGTAAATTTAGAACAATTTTGCTAATCCACATAAAAGAAAAGGACACACAATTTTTCTGCAGCTGGGGTGGGATAGGGGTAGAGATGCTCTTTCATTTCATTTTATTTGACATTCACAATACATTACAGAAGTAGGCATGGTTGTTTTTTGACCCCCTATGGGAGGAATTTCAGATGGTTTGATGTGTTAAATTGGTGCATTTGGCCTTTAATGCATTCTTTCCCCCTTATTTTATTTTAAAAGGGGAATTAAATATGTCACAGAAAATTAGTACTGTATTATTCCTGGCCAAATTTTGGTAGCATAACCAATGTTTAATGTTGTAAACCGCTGTTGTGAAGATGGGTGGTGATAAATTTGAATAATAAATAAATAAATAAATAAATAAATAAATAAATAAATAACCAACCAACCAACCAACCAACCAACCAACCAACCAACCAACCAACCAACCTAGGCTATCTATTGGCCACCCCTGTAACAGACCTACAAGAAAGAGCTAGTGTGGTGCAATAATTAAGAAGCTTAAGACATGGAGCTCATTGGATGAGTTTGTATCAGTCACCAATTCTCACAAGATAGTTGTTGTGAGGTTAAAATGCAATTTATTTATTTATTTATTTATATTTCTAACTTATATCACCGCCCATCTCCCCCCATTCCGGAGGGGACTCTGGGCAGTTTACACCAAGCCACCAATTAAAACATATAAAAATTTATAAAATAGAATACATAATTTAATTAAATATATAAGATCCAAGAGGCTCTGATGTTAGGCTTTAAAGAACCCTATGGAGCAAGCCAACCCCAAGAGGAGCTATTACTCCCCCCATCCCAAGTGAGGTGGCAGAGCCAGGTCTTCAGTTGTTTCCGGAAGGTCATAAGTGTGGGGGCTAGCCTCACCTCCAGGGGCAGAATATTCCAGAGGGCGGGTGCCACTGCCGAGAAAGCCCGCCTCCTGGACCCCGTCAGGTGGAATTCTCTTATAGACGGGGTCCGAAGCAAGCCCTCTCTGCATAGCCGGGTGGAGCGGGTCGATGTTCTGGGGATGAGGTGGTCCTTTAGGTAACCTGGTCCCATGCCATGTAGGGCTTTAAAGGTGACAACCAACACCTTGAATTGGACCCGGAAGCAAACCGGTAACCAATGCAGCTCGTGCAGCAGAGGTGTCACATGTGCCGACCTTGGGGCACCCATAACTGCGCGCGCAGCCACATTCTGGACCAGTTGAAGCTTCCGGATACTCTTTAAGGGTAGCCCCATGTAGAGCGCATTGCAATAGTCTATGTGGGAGATGACCAGGGCATGAGTGACTGTACGGAGGGCCTCCCGATCCAGGAAAGGGCGTAGCTGGCGCACAACTCGAAGTTGTACAAATGCCCTTCTGGCCACGGCTGCCACCTGCTCTTCAAGCAGGAGTCGTGAGTCCAGAAGGACACCCAGGTTCCGCACTTTGTCTGAACAGGGTAGTGCCACCCCGTCCAGATCTAAAGATGACAACTCCCTGGATCTCGAGGCACCATCAATCCACAGCCACTCCGTCTTACCAGGGTTCAGCTGAAGCCTGTTGTTCCCCATCCAGGCCCCCACAGCCTTCAGACACTGAGAAAGGGCAGCCACTGCATCACTTAACTCACCCGGGATGGAGATATATAATTGAGTATCATCAGCATATTGATGATACCTCATCCCGTGTTGGTGGATGATCTCACCCAGCGGTTTCATGTAGATATTAAATAGGAGAGGGGAGAGAACCGAACCCTGTGGCACCCCACAAAGTAGGGGCCAAGGGTCGGACCTCTCATCTCCTATAACCACCGATTGGGATCGGCCCTGGAGGAAGGAGCTGAACCAGCGTAAAACCACGCCGCCCATCCCCAACCCCCTAAGCCGTCCCAAAAGGATACCATGGTCGATGGTATTGAAAGCCGCTGAGAGGTCAAGAAGGGCTAGGATGGATGCACTGCCGCCATCCCGCGCCCGCCAGAGATCATCAGTAAGTGCGACCAATGCAGTTTCTACCCCATATCCCGGTCTGAATCCTGACTGAAAGGGGTCTAGATAATCCGTATCATCCAGAATCCTCTGGAGCTGTAATGCCACCACTTTCTCAACCACCTTCCCCAAAAAGGGGAGGTGGGAGACAGGACGAAAGTTATCCAACACTGTAGGGTCCAGAGATGGCTTCTTGAGGAGGGGGTGCACCAGCGCCTCCTTAAAGGCCGCTGGAAACACTCCCTCTCCCAAGGAAGTAAGAACCATCGCATGGACCCAGCCACATGTCACCTCACTGGCTGCTTTCACCAGCCAGGAGGGGCATGGGTCAAGATGACAAGTAGTGGCCCTTACAGTCCGGAGGATCCTGTCCACTTCCTCAGGTCCAACAGGATCAAACTGTTCCCAGATAACCAGGCACAGACGCTCCCTCGGCATCTCCCCAGACCATGTGTCACGCTTGGAGTCTAACTTAGAACGAATCCGAGCGATTTTATCCAACAGATGCTCTGCAAATTCCTCCGCACGGCCCTGCAGGTGGGTCACCGGGCCCACCTTACCTAGGAGGGATCGAGTAATCCTAAACAGGGCTGTCGGGCAGCATTCTGCGGACGCAATAAGAGCGGAGAAATATTGACGTTTTGCCGCTCTTACCGCCACAAGGTAGGCTTTAACTGCGGCTCTAGCTTGTGTTCGGTCTGATTCGGTCTTTGTCTTTCTCCAGCGGTGCTCTAGGCGTTTCTTGACCCTCTTCAGTACCCTCAATCCCTCCGTATACCACGGGGAATATCGGGTCGGATGGGACAAGAGAGGTCGCATAGGCGCGATCCTGTCCAAGGCCCCGGCCGCCCTCTTATTCCAGACTGCGGTCAGGGCCTCCGCTGGACCGTGCATTAGATCCTCGGATATAACCCCCAGCTCCCTCTGAAACCCTATTGGGTCCATTAGTCACCGGGGGTGGACCAAACAAATGGGTCCAGCCTCCCTGCGGAGTGGGGCAGCATATGAGAATCTCAGGGTCACCAGGGCATGATCTGACCATGACAATGGGGAAAGATGCAACTCTCCCCCCAGATCATCAGCAATGGGGTGAGGAGTCACATTGTACTCTTATGGAAAAGCAGGACATGAATATGATAATAAACAAATATCATCCATTAATTTTTGACCTAAACTGTGTGAAAACTCTTAGTGTGCTCAAAGTGTATTGCTCATCTAGAGCAGGGATTTCCAAACTTTTGCCGTTGGCGACACACCAATGGCTGGCCCACAAAAACCCGGAAGCGCCGACGGCGGTGCTTCCAGGTTGCCACTGCGGCTGCACAGCTGATCGGTGTGGGGGGGGGCGGGGTGGAAATTCTCTGTGCCGATCAGCTGTGCGCCGGGAAGCCTGGCAGTGTGCGTGCGCGATTTTCGCCTCCCTGCCGGAACCGAGGGCATTTTCGGGGTCCCCAGAGCATGCCCTTTCAAAGGGGCAGTGGCGGTGGCGGGCCATCAGCGCTTCCGGGTTCCAGGATACCGCTGCTGCTGCTGCCCCTTCGAAAGTGCAGGCTCCAGGGACCCCGAAAATGCCCTCGGCTCCGGCAGGGAAGTAAAAAGCCTCGCCACGCGTGCATGCTGCCGGGCTTCCTGATGCACAGCTGAGCAGCGCGGGGGGGGCCGGGTGGAAATTCTCCATGCCGATCAGCTGTGAGCCTGGAAGTCCGGCAGCGTGTGCATGCTCACGCACGGCGAGGTTTTTTGCCTCCCTGCCAGAGCCGAGGGCATTTTCGGGGTCCCCGAAAATGAAGGGGCAGCAGCAGCGGCATCCTGGAAGCTGGAAGCACTGGTGGCCTGCCACCGCCGCTGCCCCTTCGAAAGGGCTGGCTCTGGGGAATCCGAAAATGTCCTCAATTCCGGCAGGGAGGCGAAAACCGCGCGCGCACACTGCCGGGCTTCCTGGCGCACAGCTGATCGGCACGGAGAATTTCCACTCTGGGTGGCCCAGCAGCGCGCACGCACGATTTTCACCTCCCTGCTGGAACCGAAGGCATTTTCATCAGCGCTTCCAGGTTGTCATATGACACACTTGGGGCCCCAGGCGACACAGTATTTTGTCGCAACACAGAGTTTGGAAAGCCCTGATCTAGAGAAACAGACAAATGTCAGGGGTTTCCAAATATTTTAGGCTTTTAACTTGTCATGTTGACAAAATATCATAGGGGGTTATGAGATCCAGACAAAGTGACTGTTATAGTCCCAAAGCACTTCCTAGAAAGATAAACTGGCGTGGTAAAAGTACCTGTATATATGTTACTTCTCCTGTTCAGGGGCACTCTCTAACATACTTCCACAGGTCACTCTATTTTTCATTTCTCTTTCTCTCTGGATTCCTTCCCCTCCTTCTGAATTCTTTTGGACAGGCCTGCAACTAGGGTCTGTGTCACCCAGGGCAAACATGGATTCCGTGCCCCTCCCCAGGGATGAGTCCCTCATCCCCTGCAGGGAACAGCAGCGTGGTGGGATGTGGGGG
This sequence comes from Charina bottae, assembly GCA_023362775.1. NCBI lineage: Eukaryota > Metazoa > Chordata > Lepidosauria > Squamata > Charinaidae > Charina > Charina bottae. The sequence goes on from JALMGJ010000007.1 coordinate 7,908,316, forward strand.
AGGAAGGGGACCCTCCCCATCCCCGGGGGCACCGGGGCTCCCACTGGCCAGCACGGATGGGGCAGGGGAGGTTGCCGGGGCAACCCCGGCGCAGCTGAGAAATGCCACCTTCCCCACGGGAGTGCCCCCGCTGGCCCACCGTGCGGCCCAGCGGCTCGGGGGCTGCTCAGGGCAATGGTGGTGGACCCCTGGAGCATTGGAGTGGTGGGACCACCCTGCGCCTCCCTCCCTCCAGGGTGAGCACCAGTGAATCAAGCACATGGTGCGCAGGAAGAGGTGCCTCTGCAGTAGCACTTGGCTCAGCTGCCGGGGCGCGCCTGCGCAGAGGCAGGCTGGGATTGAGGGCAGTGCTCGGCGGATGCAGATTGGCTGTGGCCTCGGCCAATGGTGAGCACGCGAGAGCCGCTTGGCCTCCTCGGGGCAGGGGGCAGGCCGGCCAGCCTGTCTCCATGCTGCCCCACAGCCAATCACTCCTGGCGGGGGCAGTCCCCCGCCGTTGCATGCTGCGCCCTATTAGCGATCGTGCCAGGAAACAGTCGGTATAGAAATACTATTTTGTAATTTTGGCGCCCTCCCCCCGCGCGGTGCCCGGGGCGCGCGGGGCACATGCCCCGCTTGCCCCCCCTTAGTTGCGGCCCTGCTTTTGGATAAGCTTATACATCATACTGAACCAAGGTTAATTCTGTTTAATGAATTACCTACAGTTTTCTATTCATACAATACACTAGCTCATAATTCACAAACCACAGTGCCTGGGTTTATACAATACATTAATACATAAATTGTGGTTGATAAACCACCAAGAGTAGGAGACTGGGAACAAGTGGGACACATGGAACAGCTGGAGGTGGTAAGAACTGTGTGCATGATATGTGAGCAAGTGTTCTAGGAAGAGAAAATGAAAGAGACTGGATTTACCCAACAAGGTGAAACACATTTCGGCTTAGAATCAACTCTTTATAAAACCATATTGCAAAAACATTATCTGCAATACTTTTGATCTGTCCATATCTGAATAATATATAGAATGTAGCAAAGTACTGCTCAACTGTCATATCTACTAATAAATGCAATGAGCTCCAGTGGGATTCCGAAGCATAAGAAACCTATGGCTCTCTTAACCATTCTTTTACAATGCTCTGAGATAAAGGCCTACTCATCTTTCTGATGATCTTCACAACAATATAAATCAAGTTACGTATGTTCATTTGATATTCAACTATTTTCTCCTTGTGTCCCTTAAATCTAATTCTTTTTATCTCAAGTGAAATGTTTGTCCTGAAATACTGATTCTAAAAACTGTATTCACACTGATGAGAACCAGTTTGGTGTAGTGGTTAAGTCATAAAGCTAGAAACCGAGAGACCGTGAATTCTAGTCCTGCCTTAGGCACAAAGCCAGCTGGGTGACTTTGGGCCAGTCATTCTCTTTCTGGCCTAGGAAGCAGGCAATGGGAAACCACTTCTGAAATCTTACCAAGAACACTGCAGGGACTTGTCCAGGCAGTTGCCAGGAGTCAACACTGACTCAAAGGAACAAAAAAAAAAAATCACACTGATTGCTTTTACTTTACAGATAACCCATTATTTTCATTAAGATTAGAGGACCTGGACACAATCAATTTTGTATCTTTGATCAATTGCTGAATCACCTTAGAATTAACTGAACATAGTTCAGGTTTATTTGTGAAGCGCAAATTCAAAAATATTATATTGTAGTCTACCTAGAGTCCTAGATCCATGCCAGAACGGAAGCTCTACATTAAATCAGGTTTAATTTAGCATCACATAATAAAAGACAATAGAGAACAGCATAATTGTAATAATTTCTTAAGCCTCTTTACTCAAAAGGGAAAAAAAGTTGAAGGAAATTGTTAAGGAGGAAACAAATGGAAGTAGCCATGGCTTCTTGGCTTTCCTTAATAGTTACTATCCCATCACCATCCCAATTCTTAAGAAAAGTAGGTACTAAGAAGAGAGGATGTAGTGTAAAATATTTTACTCTGTATTCTACAGGTAAATTGTACAGAAGAAAATATATAGTTATACGCATTCCTTGTGATTGCAAGGGTTTCCAAATGCAGGATAGACTTCAAATATGTTCAACTAGATGCAGGTCCACTTTCATTGTTCACACCTTCTTCATTAACATTTCAGGAGAAGAGAGAGATAGGGGCATTGGGTGGCCTCAGATTCTGGAATCTCCCAAAAAAGCATTTTAGTGTGGCTGTAATGTACATTATAGATTTCACATAGATGGACACATACACAATTATAGCTATTGAGGCTAGGTCTGAGCTAAAATAGGATGCTTTTTGCTAATATTCTTGCTTTTAGTGAAAAATCAAAATTGGGAGAAGCAAATATTTCAACAATTGTGATGAAAACGATGTAGAAAAACAGGGGATAAATAATGGAGCAGAGACTAGAATGGGACATTTTATTTTTGAAGGGGTTATTATATTATTAAATTATTCGTTCCAAAGGTATGGGAAGACTTCTGGGACTGCCTCTTTCCTTTGGAACAGCATTCTCCCTGAAGTCTGCATGGTCCTGACTGTTGCCCTTTAGGAAAGACTTGAAGACCTGGCTTTTTCAGCAGGCCTGATGCAGGTAATCTGTGGCCCCACTTTTTACTCTGATGTATCTGTCATATGTTACATAGTTGTTGTGCAGTTGCTCCAATTGTTAATATTTGTATTGTTATTTGTTATATTTGGGGTTTTATTCCCCTTTAGTCGCTGTTTTTAATTGACAACTATGCTATTCTTCCTAATGTTGGTATGGTGGTTGAGGTGGCCTATAAGTCAACTAACTAACTACTGTTACTCCAAATCCTGCAATTTGTTATCTTCAGTGACTACTATTGTGATGTAAATCCCTTTGCAATTGCTGTGAGCAGCCACACAAATAAGTTTTCATGGTCAATTTCAAAGTCTAGGTGTGGAATTTCATGTGACACCAATCCTCAAATGAGATTTCAGCCAAAGACCAATAAAACCATTTGTTGGGGTGGTAATTTCCAATGGAAAAGTAGTAACTGAACGGTGAAACCTTCCTCTTCTCATTGCCTTTTCTCTTTACAATCTTTCCTTATTAGTTTTTTTTCCTCCTGAAGAGCTTCATTTCTGACCTCAATGCTTGCCAAGGAGAAAATGTGTTTATCATGATGCTTTTTACTGAGATGCCTTTGAAGACAGCTCAGGAAATTCAATTCAAAAGGGGTGTAACTAGATACAGCTTTGAGAAGGCATACTGTGGCCAGGGAAGTGACTCCATGTTGTTTTCAATCATAATGTTGAAAGCAGCCTTTAAATTCAGAAACGTTTGGTCCCAGGTGCCTTATGGATTGCTTGTTTCCATATGTATCTCTTGATAGTTCTCATAAGTTTCCCTCTAAATGTTGTGGACTACAACTCCAATAATCCTTTACTATAAATCATATTGGCTGGGGCATATGGGAGCTGAAGTCAGAAATATGGGGTGATCACCAGGTTGCTTAGCCTTGCATGTGTAGCATACCACTGCAGAGTCTTCTTGGCTGTAGCATTTAATCTCTGGAATGCCATCGTTTGGTGGATGAAGATTGTTAGTGGTCTACCTCAACTGTATTTAGAAAACAAGTATTTTTTTTGAGTTTCCTCTTAGCCCTTAATTATATTTTTCAATCAACTGAGTCTGTCTACTGAATGTGTTTTTGGCATTTGATTGTTCAATTTATTTTTAGGCTGTATTCTATACGTGGTTATATGGATGTAGTCCACAGGACTCTGGGGGGCTTACAGAAATGTTCACCATGATGTTGAGTTGCAACCTATATATTCCCTCTTTTGCACTGTTTAGCTAGTAGGAAGGATCAGGAAGAAGACAAACATCACACAGGCTCTACTCCCCCAAAAAGGGATTGAAGAAAAGTGAAAGCCCTATGAATTGAAAATGTAGGAATTCTTAGAGAAAGCACTACAAATGCATCAATGCATAGAGACCATGCTATTAGAATGTGGGGCAGCATGCAACTGTCAGAAGGATTTAATGGAAGCACAAATGAAGGAAATTCTTTTCTCCCCCAATGCATCATCTGCATCTGATTGAACATACGCTACAGTAGCAAATACTCAAATTAACTGGCTGTTTTCAGAGAAGAAAACAAAGGAGAAAAGTCTTGTGTAACATAATGCTAAAACATTTTTTGATTTATAACATTATGCTGTATGTGGATATATTGATGGGTAACATTCAGTGAGAAAGAAAGTCTTTTTTTCCCCCAATAGTTGCATTCTATTTAGCAATGAGATGCTTTTCTTTATGCTCAATAAATTGCAAAGCTTTTGTTTTTGGTGCTGGCAGGAGAAGATTTATGATGTCTTAGCAATGCATTTCCTTGCTTTTAAAAGCTTGGGTTTGGGATTTCCTAAATTATGCTAAGGAGTTACATTATTTCATTGGCTTTTTAAACAGAAAGGTTATTGTCCTGTCTTTTAAAACACAGGTGTTATTAATACACAGGGCAAGATTTATGTTTATAATGAAGTGTCTTCTCTGGCTTGGAGCTGAAGAGAGATGTTATTAAAGCTTTGGTTTCTGATTAATTTTCTGGGGGAGAACAATTCAGGGCATGGCAATATGATATTTAGACTGTTTTCAAACCAGTACAGTAGGAAATCTTGAAGGTATCTGGCACCCTCTGGTAGGAAAGCTTTCCCCAGATGTCTGCAGGGGTGTGTATTAGCCCTATACAATGGTTCAGATTCAGTTCCAAAGAGGTACAGTACTTTGGGTTGTGTAGGGGCTCAAATTTCTACCTTTTTGAAATAAAATCTGAGGCGTTGCACGCTTGGTGTACATGCACAGTGGGACTGTGTATATTTCTAAAATGATTTGGAAGAAGTGCTTCAGACTTCACCTAAGATCAGCATCTCTGCAATTCACTGAAGAAGATCATCCACCTCCCCCTACCCCCCTGGGCTTTTGCATTAGCCAGAAAAAGGTGCCATTGCTTTAATGAATCCAGTCATTGAAAGTAATGCAACTCTTAGAGTTACTGAGCTTTGCTGGTAACCTTGGGGGAAGTGCCACGGGGGCATACGTGTATATATGCAGACAATAGGGGAAAGCTTTCAAAGTAACTGTTAAAATTAATAAAAGACACAAGTTAATAAAAGACACAGCTCATTTAATGCTTTGAGAAGGGGTGCTTCAGGCATGCCCATGTGCTTTACAAATTGTCTCATTCAAGTATTTTTCAGAGTCTTCATTTCTACATTACAAATGTATGGCTCAGTTTAGTTATCAGTGTCTTTCAGTAAGAATTAATTAATAAATTTATTTGATCTTATGCTTGAAGAAAAAGGTAGTGGCAAAGAATAAAGATGAGCCTTTATTAATGGAATGGAATTGACTGTTGGAGGGTGAAGTATATATAAGAAAAGCTTGCTTATCTTAAAAGAAAACCAGCCAGGTAGCTAAAGAAACAACTTTCTTACTTCTATGGATAGGAGAGGAACAAATACTGAAATAACTCTCTAAAGTTCTCTCTTATCCACTCCCAAGATGTTCTGATTGGACAAAATATGAATTTGACCACAGGGATTACTCAGATTTGAGCAGAGACATGACTGTTATTGTACCTAACACTTCCTTCCCTACATTTCCTTCCACCAGAGCAGCTCATATGAGGGTCCTATTCTACCCAGAAGTTCCAATGTTTTTGGATGGAGTTTGTATTGCCATACTTGTATGAATGATCAGGATCTAGGTTAGGGTAGTTGGAGCCCCTTGCTGGCCTTATTATATATTTTGTTATTGCTGACCAGATTCGCCATCTTGTTTATTGTTTTCTATTTTTTTGATTGTATATTCGTTTTGTTTTTATGCTGTGACCTGCCCAGTTTGGAGTTGGGTGGCATCTAAGTCAAATTAATGACGACAACAACCCTTTCTTTAGTTAAATATAGAAAGGTGAGTTTCAAGAGCATTATAATATTGATTGAGAATGTACTGCTGGGACTCCTATTTAGAGGTCTACTTCAAAATTTAGGGACTCCTTGTCTGCAATGATTTTGCCTGTTCTGTCAAGTCATTTAGAGAAGGCCTGCTCAAGATCTTACCCCCAAGTAAGGTGAGGGGGGAATGGATGTAATGATATGTGGGAATGACCTTGGGAGACAGGAGGAAGAGCCGCAGACTAGACAATGGTCAGACAAGTGGCAGCTGGGTCCGCAGAAGGAATGGGTGCATGGCAAACATCTCAGAAGGGACCCACCCTAATTTCTTGGACTGTAAAGGCGATAAATAATAAATTAAAATAATTTATTTCCACATGCATTTAAAAAATCAGACAGGGATCTTTGCATACTAACAATAAGGAGTGTTGTGCAGAATGTAGCAAAAATATGCATGAAATTATTGTAAAGTGATTGCATATTAATTTCTGAACAATTACACCACTGTTTTGTTTAATAAACAAGCTGCAAATATTTCTCCTATAAGTTTTTGCAAGACTTTTTTTTATTAACTGACTGAAAATGCCCATATGCCACAGAGACAAGTCACAATCAAATTAAAAGGCATGATGAGCTGCTCAATTGTTAAAAAATACAAGGCAGATCTTGAAAATCATTCCACCCTCCAGGAAATGAAACTGTTTTGTTAATTCAGCAGCAAACAAAAATGCAGCAAGTAACAAATCACAGAATGCTTTGTTTATTTCAGAGATAAAAATAGCATCAGGAAAACACTTCCACATGGTCTTAGTTTTAAACAAATACACAGTAATTTGGAAATATTATGCTGGCTAAAATGTGTATATAGCAACAGGAATCAATCCATTGCATGCTGAATGTAACCCAGGTTCTTGTATATACACTGCTGATGCAAAGCTTGGTATATGTCAGAGTGTACTGTATATATCATGTACATTGTGATGGCTGATTTATGCCCTGGGATGACTAAGAATCAAGTCAAGGTTAACAACTCTGTGAATACAGACAAAAACCATATGTATGTTAGTGGCAGGTGCATTACCTGTGTTTGACTTGAAGCTGCCCAGAGCTCCTTGTTGAATAAATTACACATCTAGGGTTGGTTGGTTTTTTAAAGGAAGCATTTTTACATAATGAAAAGGTGGGCAATCTTTAAGATACAAGGTTTGAAATGGATCCATTTTTACATGTGTTTATATGCCATACTGAAAGATGCATTCCTGATCACAAATATATTCTTACTCTGATCCACACTAACTTTCACTTACATTCAGGTACTTTCAGTCTTAACTTAGAGGGAGTAGTATTGGAAATAAGAAATATATTGTGCATATACTTCCCTGTGGCACTATTGTAGACTTTATTGTTCATACAAAGACAATCACCGTACTCTTGTAACATATGAGCAGACTATGTTATTTAGTTCAAAACATACAAACTGAAAGAGCCTTTGGTCAGAAAGAAGTCTCCCAAGGCAACTGTATGAAAGTGTAACTGTATTACACTGAAAACATGTTGCTTGCATGCATTTATTGCCAATACCTGTACTCATAGCAGCCCCCTCAAAACTTGCTCTCAAGAATTGATTCATTCGCCACAACAAGGTAGGATGTAGCATGGAGGACTTGAAGAGGAGGTGGAAGGGGAGGATTTGGCTAAAATCAGATGCCTCGTATTACAGAAGCAGAAACGCTTTCTATTAGTGAAAAGTTCTCATTGGATACAGCCCAGAAGGAGAAAACAGACCATCATTCCAGAATGGAAGTAATTTGAGCAATTTTGTTGTTGTTGTCAGTCGTTTAGTCGTGTCCAACTCTTCGTGACCTCATGGACCATAGCATGCCAGGCCTTCCTGTCCTAAACACTATGCCCAAAAACAAATGCCTCAGGAATAAAGCAAATATGTGACAGAACCTTTTCAACACAATTTAGAAGGCATGTTTGGCTTCACCAGAGTCAGGCTACAAATTATCCCTCCTTTACCAAAAGTATTTCTTTAGTTAAAAGGTTCCTACCGTCAGGCCCATCCCAAATCTGTTAGAACAGAGCTTTCCAAAGTTTTTCCCACAGCGACACACCAACCGTGTTGGTGTGTCGCCGCGGGAAAACCCGGAAGTGCGGCAGCGCGCAAAAACCCAGAAGCGCTGCTGCTGCTTTCGGGTTTTGCGTGCTGCAGTTGGTGTGTCGCCGGGGGAAAACCCAGAAGCGCTGACAATGATCAGCGCTTCCGGGTTGTGTGGCGACACACCAGACTGTGTGTGGCAACACACTTTTGTGTCGCGACACACAGTTTGGAAAGCTCTGTGTTAGAAGCTACAAATATGGTTCTGGCTGAGCAAAATGTAAAGTTGGTGGGATCTGCAGGGGAATTCCAGTGGAGAAGAGAAGAGAAGAGAAGAGAAGAGAAGAGAAGAGAAGAGAAGAGAAGAGAAGAGAAGAGAAGAGAAGAGAAGAGGCTCGTTGTGACCCTGAAATTCCCCAATCCTGTTTCAACAGACCCAAACTGCCTGAACTGAGCATTTGTACCAGGTCTTTAAACAGTGTGTACCAATTCTGGACTACGGCACATTCCATTATGAATGGTTGTGATTTATAATGGAATGATATGGATGGTTTTTATAATCAGAAAAACACACTGACCTTAACACTACACAGGTGGAGCAGCATAATGACTCGCCAATTGTAAGTGCATCAATTCCTGGGGAAAAGTTCAATGAGGTTAACTTAGTATGTATCCCAAAATGACATAGAAATATAAAGACATAGACATAAAGATATATATTGTGTTTTGGCCCAAAATAAACTTTGCTGTGCCAATGTATATTAATTTTTATTTAGGTTCTGTGAAAATTATTCCATTTATTTTTAACAATTTCCTCTTAAGCTATTGCTGCATAGTTCAATGAGAAACCAATAAAAATGTGCATTGTTAAGAATACAATAACTTGAAAGCATATTGAAAAATAAAAGGCAAAATATTAGGCTAAGAAAGGTTGGTAAACGAATGGGGGTTATCATGTAAAGTATTATTAGTTATAGTTTTAAAAAAGAAATTGCACATACAGAACTTGAGAGCATCATAATACAAATTACTTTATTTCTATATTCTTTAATCTTTGCATTTAGTTAAAATTAATATTGCTGAGACAATGATTTGCCTCTTCTTTATTGGCTTTATAAGTGGGTAATGGGCAAGATGAAAATACTCTCCAAAAATTAAAAATAAAATTAAATATTTGGGAGTTGAGATATTCAAACTGAAGAGGAGATTTTACCTTTTACCTATAGAATGATTAAGATTTTTATCTCCTCTTCCTTGTTTTAACAACCTTGCCACCACTTTAGGTGGTAGTTCATCTCTTCAAAGAAACTGTTTTCCTAAGCCCCGATTCCCATGGGAACAATAGGATATAATGATGTGGAACATTCCAAGATTTTAATGTAATTGTTACAGTGGTGCCTGCATTTCATTCATTCTAGTATCTTGCTTACAGTGGAGCAGGAACAACACTTTTCAGCTTGTGGACTTTCCTTCAAATATCAGAATATAAAATCCAACATTCCTTGTTTGATTTCTGGTTTTCCTCTGAGCATTAAACCAGGAAAATATTGCTGCTGATGGTTAATACCAGAATAAAAACAAACAAACAAACAAACACACAACAAGTATGGTTGGACTGTCTTAGATACTCAGTGGACTGTGTTTCAAGTAACTATTTGATAATTTTTGAAATTAAAATGGCCGAAAGAAAAATGGGATAAGCAACTTCCAGTGCAGTGCAAATTTAACTATTCATAATGGATTCTGAAGGAATCTTTTAAATATATTTGGTCCAAAATAAAATAAAATAAAAATGATCTTCTCAACATCAATGTATTGCTTTTCAGATATGTCATTGCATTGCGCTTGTGCACTCTCTCCCCCCACACAGACAGACAGACAGACAGACAGACACACCCAGATATACACCCCAATGGCTTAAACTCCAGTGAGGGAGAAATTATAAATCAATCTTCCCATGGCTCAGTCCTTCCCTCCATTCCAGTTTGCTTGTCTCAGTGTTTAACCTAACATTTAGTTTGATCTCTTCACCTGCTGTTTACAACTACATGCTCTCAATGTCTGTGCTTGCCATGAGTCTAATGTCCATACTTCACGGAATCTTTCCATGATTGCTTGTATAAATCTAGAATAGAAATAAAGGTTTTGATGTATGAATGACTTATTGTATTATGGAGAGGCAGAAAAAGTAGCATACTGTATATAAGAAGTATGTGAAGAAACTACAAATATAGAAAAATGAAATGATATGCAAAAATAAAAGGAAACCGCAAAAGGAAGATGGTGACCCTTACATTACCTCACAAGTGCATCAGTGTTTACTTAAAAAAACACACATTTACTCAAATGTTTATTTAAGTAAATGATTGCCGTTCAGTTTGAGGAGGAAAATAAGGAAACCTTGGAACTGCTATACTGGCATCAATATTTTCTACTCTCATTTCCAGAGTAGGGGGAAACCACATGATTTTAAAGACTGTACAAATCTGAGGTAATTCATAATGATTATAATGAATTTCTTCATCAGGAACATATGTCTACTGAAGCTGATAACAGTGAAAAATCCTACAACTACATTTGGGGCCAAAAGAGCTATTAAAATAATACTTTATCCAGGAGTCTGACTACTAAATTTATCCAGGAGTCTGACTACTAAAAATTTCCTCCATTAAACAAATCTGCAGCTGAGAATCAGAGTTAAATACTAGGTCAGAGCTTTCCAAACTGTGTGTGGGGACACAAAAGTGTGTCGCCACACACAGTCTGGTGTGTCACCACACAACCCGGAAGCGCTGATCATCATCAGCGCTTCCGTGTTTTCCCGCAGCGACACACCAACGGCAGCGCGCAAAAACCTGAAAGCGGCAGCAGCGCTTCCGGGTTTTTGCGCGCTGCCGCAACGGCGGCACTTCCGGGTTTTCCTGTGGCGACACACCAACGGCGGTTGGTGTGTCGCCGCAGGAAAACTTTGGAAAGCCCTGTACTAGGTACTACTTTTTATTCCTCATGACAAGCAGCCCAATTCCACCACATATTTTGAAATGTTTGAACTTGGAGAGGCTTTATTTTAATACTGATGTTATTCATATCTTGAACTGGCAGTGAGTATGCAATCATCTTTCATTTAGCTTTAATAAAACCATAACATGTTATGTTTTCTTGCTAGATCCTTGAGTAGTTTTTTTTTAAAAAAACCTCCCCTTAAGCTCATTTCTTTTATAGTTCGGAAGGAATAGCCAGTACAGCATAATGAAATAGCAGCTGAGGTTCCTTACTAAGTAGAAACATAATTTCTGAACAATTGTTTGAGTGGTCCTAAATTATGATCCCACATCATCTGCTCAAAAGCCTCCAAATTCTATTGCTGAAACGTATCTTTCATGACAGCTCTTTTTAAAACAGAGGAAGCAATATGATTTAACCCCAGATTCTGCATTATCTTGTGCCAAAAAGGAACTAGTATGAAAAAACCTGGAAAGGAGAAAGTCACCTAAAAAAAGAATTATGACCTAAGAAGCAGTATTTCTTTCCCCAGAGTGCATATATAAAGGTGGAAAGAATCAACATGTATGGCTTTTGACTTGCAATGCCTCTCCTTTAGAAAAATACCAATAGTCACATACTCAGAACGTTTAGATATCTTCCATTTTACGGACAAAGGAAAGATGGAAAGAATACACTAAAACGTTTTTGCTATTCTTTGTATTAAGGTTGCATGAGTATATAAATATGTCGATGGAGGTTCTCAGTCATCCAGGTGGAATTGTCTGTAGCTTGAATCATGTCAACTGGATCTCTATTTTCTCAGTGGAAACGTTTCACTCCTTATCCAAGAAGCTACAATGATACAAGCTACAGATGAATATATAAAGACTCTGAAAAACTTTTATTTAAAATTAAAAGTTTGTACTGTAATTCTACTAACCTAGATTCAGGTAGTAGCTGCATGTCAAGTTTACATGGTGATTTAACACATTAAGATTTATTCAAACATGGCCCAGAATTTCTTGATTATGTAGAATTGCAAACTATGAAATTTAATAAAAATATTGATAAATATTAACTTCATGAGAAAAAGATCAAGTTAAACAAATTAAGCATATACAGGTAAGATATATTAGGAAGAGCATACTGTTAAATTTCTGCAATTTGTATAACCAAATAAACTTATAGGTCACCCTTCAGTGAAATCTGATGTTTTCCACATATAGAGGGACTAAATCTTCCAGAGATCTTAGGCAGTAAGTGAAGAAATAATACCTTATAATAAATATTTAAAAATTAAGTATAAAATAATAGTCTTCTCAATAGGCTGACCATATTTCCTTGAGACAAAAACGGGACCTGTGTGCACGCCTGAGCCCGCCCACCCAACCGCCCGCACACACGCACGCCAGCACGCACTCCATCTAACAAAGCCTCGCTGGCAGCGTGGTTCCTGCAGCGCCCCGGCAAATGGGCGCTCTCTCTTTGAGAATGGGACAAAATAGACATTTTGATTAAAACGACAGGACGGTCAGGAATTGTTTAAAAACCAGGACTGTCCCGTTCAAAATGGTCAGCCTAATTCTCAATCTATACATATTTGAAAAATAATCCCATAGGCATTATACATTCATAAACAGATAATAATGGCTTAAAACTATTCTTAACAGGTCTCTGGAATGGAAACTTTTGCATGTATATTAAAAAAAAAACCTCTGAGATTTTCTTATAAAAAGGAACAATGAAAATTCCAATCAATCCTCCCTCAACTGGAAAAGGTAGCTAAGTTTGCAAACTTTTGACTTATCAACTGAGATGCTTAGAAGCAATAAGGTGTATTCATTTCAGAACTGAGCTAACCCCCAATATAGGAGGACATAACTATGAGCAAATGAAAATAATTCCTCATGTATGTCTCCCTCTTTTACAGATACTAAGACATCAAAAATAAGAATACAAAAAAGCAGGTTTGTGCAGAAATTGGATCAGAGTTGGTTAATTCTTACGCCCGCTGAAGCAAAATTATCTCTATCCAACTTATTTTTGCACTTTGTTTAAAAAAATAAAAACTGAAGAAATAGAACTTTTTCACTAAATCCTATACACCTGATACTGGCATAATATCACAATGTGTGGAACTGGATGTACCAGTTGCTGGATCCATCCTCCAAGTCAGCATTACTGCAAGAGCAGCTGGGAGTTTTGTTGAATCAGCAAGAAACATCAATATCACACTGAGAATAAAGAGAGTTGAAAAGACACCTTATCATCTAAGGTGATTTTAATCCAAATAGTTTCACAAGAGGCAGTGCAGGCTGATTGGGTTAGTAGCTCCAGTTGATGATTATAAATAGGACATCTAGTGCAGAGGCCCACCAACTGGGATTTGTTTTCAGAATTTCTGTGGAAATTAAGTAAGTCCCCTCCTGCTGCTTTACCATTCTTCAGTTGAAAGATTGGTTTAAGGATTTCTGAATTTGAAATGGCAGCTCCTGAGGCAAGGGGGCGGTTTAAGACATTAGGAAGCACAGGCTATCATTGCTGACTGATATATAAAATATGTCACAATAGTGAGTGGCCTTTGTTTTCCTTAGGAGAGACTTATACTCCTTTTCCAGCAAATTGAAGAAATCGAAGAAGTGATAGATGTAGCAATGTCAAGTGACAGCAACATCAAGAAGAAAAAGTATGAGAAACTGGAGAAGTACCAGGGCCTCAAGGAGAAACTAGAGAGGATGTGGAGAGTAAAGGCCAAAGTGGTCCCAGTGGTGGTAGGAGCACTCGGGGCTGTGACTCCCCGTGCTGGGAGAGTGGCTCCAACAGATCCCAGGAACAACATCTCTATCCAGAAGAGTGCAGTGCTAGGATCAGCTAAGATACTGCGCAGAACCCTCAAACTCCCAGGACTCTGGTAGAGGACCCGAGGTTGAGGAAGATACATACCACCCATAGGGGTGAGAAGGGAATTTTTAAAAAATTATATATTACATAAGATTAAAAAACTAGAGAAACATAAAAAGAAAAGTAGAAAAAAGAGATATTAAAGAATTAAAGAAAAAGTGAAAGACAACAAAAGAGAAGGAAAAAGAAAAAGATCCAACGAAACAATTTCCAATCCTCTTTGCAGCAGTTACAAACATGGTAACTACCATTTCCACCCTCCTAAATTACATATCATGTTTCTCATCTTCCCATAAACAACCTTTGTTTATGCTGCTCAGCCCGCCTCTCCCACCTCCTTTGCCACGTGCTGATAGGCAGAGGCGATTCCTCTTCTGGGTTCCCTCCAATCTGCTACTCTGGCTCTTTCGCACCTCTCAAGCTACTTCCAGCTCTCAGTTCCGGCTGGCGGCAGGGACAGGCTAGTTCCCGACAGGTTTTTAAAAACGGGACAAAATTGAGATTTTTATCAAAACGATGGGACGGTTGGAAAATGTTAAAAAAATGGGACTGTCCCATTCAAAACGGGACATATGGTCAGCCTAGACTTTAGATAAGTCTGAATTTGATTTCTATATATTTGAAGGGGAAAAGGTTAGCCTGAAAATAGCTACAAAAACAAAGCCTGTGCAAAAAGAATGTTTTCTGTGTGTGTCTGTCTGTCTGTCTATATCTATATCCCTCTTCTACATATTAACTAAAGTTGATTACTTCACTATAAGACCTTTTAATTATCCAAGTTGTGAAGCAACAAAGAGCTTGGAAATTAATTTGCCTTGGGAAAAAAAACCCACAAAGATTCAAACCAAATAATTAACTAATAAAGATGAAAATTAGCCATTTAAAAACTATGGGTAATGCAGTAAAATGTGACATTTTCATATTATCAAATATTTCTGCCTAGGCTGACAATACGTCCCATTTTGAACGGGACACTTCTGTTTTTTTAGCATTTTTCAACCGTCCCATCGTTTTGATAAAAATCTCAATTTTGTCCCATTTTTTAAACCCGGCGGGAATGGCGCGGGAGGAGGATCCGAGCCAGAGCTGCCGATTGGAGGCAGCCCAGAAGAGGAAGCCCTCCCACCTATCAGCACACGGCAAAGGAGGGACCAGGGGCAGGGTTTGCAGGAGGGAGCCAAACGCGTGGACTGGGGGCGGGTTTGCAGGTGGGAGCCAATGGTGTGGACCGGGGGTGGGGTTTCCAGGTGGGAGCCAATCATGTGGACCAGGGGTGGGGTTTGCAGGCAGGAGCCAATCGCGGGGACCCATCTTTTTTATGAATACGGATTATTACATAAGACCCCGTCCCATTTTGCCATCCCAATGTCCCGTTTTTTCTCAGGGAAATATGGTCAGCCTATTTCTGCCTCATGTAAGTCTTAGTCCATTTCGTCCCAACCTCACTCTTCTATCAAAGTTCTTCGGAATCAGAGACTGAATTCCACATACATTTAATTCTTATCTTCATTGAATGAGGATTATAATGTGGAGGAATCACCAATTGTTGGAGTTGTTCATATGGGCATACACAAAGACACATACCACAGATAGGACTTTTAACACACTCACTTACCTGCTTCTGAATGAAGTTAACTCCTATATGTTTTATGTGCAATTGCTGAGGCATTATATTACCTAGGATTAACCTAAATATGTGGAGATAGATGGGACCTATCCTGATTTATTTTTTATCCTGCATTCTTCCCCATACTGTACTAATGTCTGATATGACAGATCTACTAGAAATGTGTAAGGAGCCTTGTTTACCTAAACCAGGGCTTTCCAAACTTTTCTCGTGGTGACACACCAATGGCGGCGCGCAAGAAAACCTGGAAGTTCTGACGCCACCACGGGGCTTTCGGATTTTCGTATGCCACAGCAGTGGCGGCAGCGGTGTATGCAAAAATGTATGTCCATGCAAAAATCCGGAAGCACTGATGGCTCACCCCTGCCGCCGCACGCGTGGCCGTGGTGGCGTGACATCAGCGCTTCCAGGTTTTCACATGACACACCTGGGCCCCACAGGTGACACAGTATTGTGTCGCGACACACAGTTTGGAAAGCTATGACCTAAACCTTAAAAAGTTTACCTAAATTTGCTGATAACTTCTTTTAGCTCTGAATTTGGTCATCAAACTTTACAAGATACTAATTGCTATATCAGAAATGCCACAACCCACTACAGCAGGGCTTTCCAAAGTTTTCCCGCGGCGACACACCAACCGCCGTTGGTGTGTCGCCACAGGAAAACCCGGAAGTGCCGCCATTGCGGCAGCGCGCAAAAACCCAGAAGCGCTGCTGCCGCTTTCAGGTTTTTGCGCGCCACCGTTGGTGTGTCGTCGCGCGAAAACCCAGAAGCGCTGATGATGATCAGCGCTTCCGGGTTGTGTGGTGACACACCAGACTGTGTGTGGCGACACACTTTTGTGTCGCGACACAGAGTTTGAAAAGCTCTGCACTACAGCGTTATCATTACCTCTTTTTATCCTTACATTTCCAGAGTCTTATCAACATTTACTGTTGGCAACACTCAAGCATATTGTAGCTTTCTTTGCTATATTGCTGTTTGGTAGCATGGTTAGCAAAGCAGACAAATGGGAATCTCTATTGTTGAAACACAAATTAAAAATATAATTAAAATATGACTCTGGGGAAAATATATGGCAATATTTTCAATTCCAGTGGCACAGTTTGCAGAACTAAAGCTACGTTATTCTGAATTGTTTCTATTCTTTTTATTTCTTGTAATTTTTAAAAAATCTTAATTTCAGCATTTAAGACAAAGGAGTAGACTTAATAGGTTTTATATTTTATAGACTTTTCTTGACTGCTAATAGAGAGCAGCAGGACCAAATAATTTATTAAATAAATGCAAGGCAAATGAATTTATTAGACAGAAACAAGCTTCTCCTCATTTTTTGTTCTGCTTGCATTTTTTTTAGCGAAGAACCAGTAATGACTCCACTCAAGCAAACTGAAGAACTCATTTCCTTCAGCAACCAGAATTATTTATCAACACTATTCAGGAGAAATTTCCTTTGCCTACAAATTTTGACTAGAGATTCTGATCCAGGTATTTAGTAATTAACATCAGCTCCATTACCTTCAACACGATTGGTCTGAAAGTAGGTATGGCCCCAGTTTCCAATCTGGAGGCCTGCAGGAGAGCTGCACTTATGAACTGGGACTGATACATAAGGTTATTAAGACTACATGGTCTTTGTTATTCCACGTGCAGCCAAAAATGACTAGCCATTCTATTCCAGTTCAGAATTACTCAAAAAAGTCAGTTCATTTTTATTGGGAAGAAGTGCACTTCCCACCCTAGATCCCCAAGCATGCCCTGTGTCTGGGGAAGGTATTTCTAATTAACAGATCCCTGAGGCAAAACTCAGGTGATACCTATCTCCTTCATGTCTTACTTGTAAACTCTGATACCTGATCAGGAACTATTTTAAAACAGAGTGCTCTGGAACTTGACCTGGTCCATCAGGACAGTGAGACATACTTATTAATCAGTAAGATTAAAACAGAAAAAAAGAAAAGAAAACCTTTGAATCCTTAGCATTTATAATCATTGGTAGTGATTTTATAAGAAGAGTAGTCCCCATAGTTAATTAGAATAAATCAAATCCATTTGACAGCAATGGATCTATAATATGAATACAGTAACAAAATTTTGATCCTATCCATAGTCTTCTACATCTCAAATGCTTCTATTTCAGTTTTCTCAATGTTGTCCTTTCCTTATAAATTGGCTTAATAATACCCACCTAGCATGTAACAATTACAATTATGTACTAGATTATTTTAATCCAATTGTGCCAACCTGCAGTGTTATCTGTCAGAAATCCAGTGCTGGGAAACCAAGGAGAATAGTCATCATGACATGTTGTAGGAAATTTATATTTTAATAAATAAATAATTTATTTCATCAATATGTTCTATTCTATTTATTAAAGTTTACAGATTATAAAGGTAGTCCTCACTTACCAGCCGCTCATTCAGCGACTGTTCAAAGTTACAACAGCACTGAAAAAGGAGATTTACGACCAGTCCTCGAAGTTGCGGCTGTTGCAGTGTTCCCATAGTCATGTGACTGCGATTCAGGCACTTGGCAACCGGCGTGCATTTACAATGGTCACAGCATCCCGTGGTCATGTGATCGCCGTTTGCAACCTTCACAGCTGGCTTCTGATAAGCAAAGTCAATGGGTAAGCTGGCAGGAGGTTGCAAGTTGCAGTCATGTGATATCGCGCTTAACAACCGCAGGTGATTCACCTAATGACCACAGCTGGAACTGACGCCATAAGTCAGCGTAGTCAATCAATCAATCAATCAAAACCTTTATTGGCATTAAAAGAACAAAATACAAAAAACATGACATGTCATGAGAGTAGCCAGAGAAAAAGCCATACTCATTGGGAGATTTGTTTACATTTTCTTTTAAGTACTTCATCTAAGAATTTAGCTACTATTCTGGTGGTTTCAAATACAATATCACTCAGTAGATATTGGCAAGATGATACAGTATTTACAGCATTTAACGGATATTTACCCTGAAAAGGTTTTAAAAGTAATTCATACCGAAGGGACTCGAATAAGTGGCAGTCAAAGATTATGTGGTAAATTGTATCTGGACTACCACAAGAACAGAGACTCTCATGGCTAGGGATACGTTTATACCTTCCGAAAAGTACCTCGGAAGGAAAAGAATTAACTCTAGCCAGAAAGAAGGCCCTACGCTGAGATGGAACCACAAGATCATGCAAATAATGTGCCATCTTACCCAAATGATTTTCTATACCTAGCATAGCAGGCGAACAAATACGAGGTTGGGCAGGTCTAAATTTGTGGTATTCTAGATCCATAAATCTCTGTTTAATAGTTCTGAATACGTAGATTTCATCCGATAAATATAAATCATCAATTGCAATCCCAACTTGCCTAAGCTTGGACATAATATGTTGAGTCCAAAGTGAAATATATTTACCTTTTTTAAGATATGATAGCAAACTTCTAGGAGCAGCTCTAAATGAAATTCTAAGCCAATATTTAATTGTCATTAACCAAGCTTTAGTTTCAACTAGACTTTGACCAGTTTCTAAACAAATTGTAAAATAGGAGACACAGTTAGGAACCCCTAAAAGCTGCCTCAAAAAGGTTGCCTGAATACCCTCTACTTTGTGATTAAAAGCTCCCAACCAAATGGGAATACCATATAGTATTTGAGAAAGAGGTTTGGCTTTAAATATTCTAATCGCTGCAGGTACAAATTGATTGCCTCTTGTGAAATAAAATTGTTTAATCTGAGCAGCTGAACAATTGGCCAAATGAATTGTCAGCGTAGTCATGTGAAGTTTCCCTTTACGACCGCTTCATTTAGCGACAGAGTTGCTGGTCCCAATTGTGGTTGGTGAGGACTACCTGCACTCTTTCTTTTTCTTTTTTTAAAGAATTTTATTAAGTTTAAGACAAAGATAAAAACTACACAACAAAACAAAGAAAACTACAAAAAGAAAAAGAACTAAAAAGTGTAAAACACAAGAAAAAAGAAGTTTGAAGATTACATACAAAGGTGACTTTCGACTTTCAACAGCAAGAATATACGCAATTTCTCTAATCAGTCTCTTACTCTATATCAAACTAAGATCACATCATTTCTATAAATCTTTCCATTAGCACATATACAAATCACTACTGCAATTGCTCTTTCCCTTTATATAAAGAAAGTGTGTGTGTGTGTGTGTGTGTGTGTGTGTGTGTGTGTATATATATATATATATATATATATATATATATATCAACTTCCTTCCCCCATAAGACAACATCCATTTAGTGATTTCCTTCCTATCACTATTCTCTATATTTCTGTCCACTATGATAAAAATCAAATTATAAACAAATAAATTGTCTGCTTTTATGATTAATTTGTTGTTTATTCGTTCAGTCGCTTCCGACTCTTCGTGACTTCATGGACCACCCCACGCCAGAGCTTCCTGTCAGTCGTCGCCATCCCCAGCTCCCCCACGGTCGAGTCCATCACCTCCAGAATATCACCCATCCATCTTGCCCTTGGTCGGCCCCTCTTCCTTTTGCCTTCCACTTTCCCTAGCATCAGCATCTTCTCCAGGGTATCCTGTCTTCTCATTATGTGGCCAAAGGACTTCAGTTTTGCCTTTAATATCATTCCCTCAAGTGAGCAGTCTGGCTTTATTTCCTGGAGTATGGACTGGTTTGATCTTCTTGCAGTCCAAGGCACTCTCAGAATTTTCCTCCAACACCACAGTTCAAAAGCATCTATCTTCCTTCGCTCAGCCTTCCTTATGGTCCAGCTCTCGCAGCCATTTATGATTAATAATACTACAATAATCTTAACTCTATTAAACCTAAAAATCAAACAATTATTATTATATCCTATAAAAATCTAATAAACCTTGCAAATTAAACAGATCTTAAAACAATTCCAATATATCTTAATCCAAGTCATTAAAGGAAAACAAAATCATCATAAACTCATTATCAGTCCAGTTATATATTCTTAAATTTTTACCCTACTTCAAAATAAACTAAGACAGTTACATATCTCCCAATTACACCCAAGGCATTTTTCTTATAAAAATCAAACAGCTCAACTGCCCCCCTTGAAAACCCAAACCTCTCAGCAAAAAACCTCCCCATAACATATTTTCTTCTTTCCCATAACAATCCTTCAGAAAGACATAACAATTTTCCAGAAAAACAAAACTCTTTATATTCTGCAGTTCAGACTGTCGTCGTAACCCCTTCAGTTCCAAGATGTAGTCTTCGCCTGGCATAGGTTCAATATCACTGACCACAAAAGCATCTTCCTCTTTGCCAAAATCTTCATCTTCCTCTATATCATCTTCAGCCAGATGACACAGTTTAGAAATTATCTCTTCCCCAATATCCTGTATATTCTGCAGAATAACCTGACTGTACTCTGAAAGGGTCTCTTTAAAGGACTGCTTAAGCTCACCACGAAACTCCAAAAAAATATCTTTAAAATCTTCCATTTTTCAGGCAGTAGATTATGGCGCCCCCTAGCTACTTAACTCACAGTAGATAGGAGTTAACAAGTTAGTAAGTTGATACAAAGTTTCAGCAGGAAATTGAAACAAAAAGAAATATACTAACAAGCAGATCTCAAGGAAAGTGAACAAAAAACTAAGAATGAAAAACAAGAAATCCAACGTGTAGGAAAATATTCAATCCTTCAAATTCAATACAAAAACAAAAACAGGAAAGCAATTATTTGTTTTCAGTTTTCCTTAATCTTTAAACAGGAAAACAAGCCAAAACTTATTTTTTTTAAAAAAAGTATTCCAGAAATAATGATAAGCACCAAGAGAATCTGTTTCTTCTTTCTGTAGAAAGCCTCTCTTTCTACATCTCTTCGCATTAGGTGGCCAAAGTATTTGAGCTTCAGCTTCAGCATCTGTCCTTCCAATGAGCAGTCAGGGTTGATTTCCTTTAGGATTGACTGGTTTGACCTCCTTGCAGTCCAAGGGACTCTCAAGAGTCTTCTCCAGCACCACAGTTCGAAAGCATCAATTCTTTGGCGCTCAGCCTTCCTTATGGTCCAACTCTCACAGCCATACATTACTACTGGAAAAACCATAGCTTTAACTATACGGATCTTTGTCGGCAAGGTGATGTCTCTGCTTTTTAATATGCTGTCTAGGTTTGCCATAGCTTTCCTCCCAAGGAGCAAGCGTCTCTTAATTTCATGGCTGCAGTCACCGTCTGCGGTGATCTTGGAGCCCAAGAAAATAAAATCTGTCACTGCTTCCATTTCTTCCCCTTCTATTTGCCAGGAAGTGATGGGACCAGATGCCATGATCTGGGTTTTTTTAATGTTGAGTTTCAAGCCAGCTTTTGCACTCTCCTCTTTCACCCTCATCAAGAGGCTCTTTAGTTCCTCTTCACTTTCTGCCCTTTCACTTTTAGGGTGGTATCGTCTGCATATCTGAGGTTGTTGATATTTCTCCCGGCAATCTTAACTCCGGCTTGTGATTCATCCAGCCCGGCATTTCTCATGATGTACTCTGCATATAAGTTAAATAAGCAGGGTGATAATATACAGCCTTGTCGTACTCCTTTCCTGATTTTGAACCAGTCGGTTGTTCCATGTCCGGTTCTAACTGTTGCTTCTTGACCCACATACAGGTTTCTCAGGAGACAGGTAAGGTGGTCTGGTACTCCCATCTCTTTAAGACTTTGCCACAGTTTGTTGTGATCCACACAATCAAAGGCTTTAGCGTAGTCAATGAAGCAGAAGTAGATGTTTTTCCGGAACTCTCTTGCTTTTTCCATGATCCAGCGAATGTTGGCAATCTGATCTCTAGTTCCTCTGCCTCTTCGAAACCCAGCTTGCACTTCTGGTAGTTCTCGGTTCACATACTGCTGAAGCCTAGCTTGTAGGATTTTGAGCATAACCTTGCTAGCATGTGAAATGAGCGCAATTGTACGGTAGTTTGAGCATTCTTTGGCATTGCCTTTCTTTGGAATTGGAACGTAAACTGACCTTTTCCAATCCTGTGGCCACTGTTGAGTTTTCCAAATTTGATGGCATATTGAGTGCAGCACTTTAACAGCATCATCTTTTAGGATTTTAAATAGCTCAGCTGGGATACTGTCTTCTCTGCTTGCTTTGTTGTTAGTAATGCTTCCTAAGGCCCACTTGACTTCACTCTCTAGGATGTCCGGCTCAAGCTCAGTGACCACACCATCGTATTTATCAGGGATATTAAGATCTTTCTTGTATAGTTCTTCTGTGTATTCTTGCCACCTCTTCTTAATCTCTTCTACTTCTGTTAGTTCCCTGCCTTTTTTGTCCTTTATCATGCCCATCTTTGCACAAAACTTTCCCTTGATATCTCTGATTTTCTTGAAGAGATCTCTAGTCTTCCCCATTCTATTGTTGTCCTCGATTTCTTTGCATTGTTCATTTAAGGAGGCCTTCTTACCTCTCCTTGCTATTCTCTGGAAATCTGCATTCAGTTGTTTATATCTTTCCCTTTCTCCCTTGCCTTTTGCTTCCCTTCTTTCCTCAGCTATTTGTAAAGCCTCATCAGTCAGCCACTTTGCTTTCTTGCATTTCTTTTTCTTTGGGATGGTTTTAGTTGCTGCCTCCTGTACAATGTTACGAACCTCCATCCATAGTTCTTCAGGCACTCTGTCTACCAGATCTAATCCTTTAAATCTATTCCTCACCTCCACTGTATATTCATAAGGGATATGATTTAGGTCATACCTGAGTGGTCTAGTGGTTTTCTCTACGTTCTTCAATTTAAGCCTAAATTTTGCAATAAGAAGCTCATGATCTGAGCCACAGTCAGCTCCAGGTCTTGTTTTTGCTGATTGTATAGAGCTTCTCCATCTTTGGCTGCAAAGTATATAATCAATCTGATTTCGGTATTGACCATCTGGTGATGTCCATGTGTAGAGTCGTCTCTTGTGTTGTTGGAAAAGAGTGTTTGCTATGACCAGCGTGTTCTCTTGACAAAACTCTATTAGCCTTTGCCCTGCTTCATTTTGTACTCCGAGGCCGAACTTGCCTGTTATTCCGGTTATTTTTTGACTTCCTACTTTAGCTTTCCAGTCCCCTATGATGAAAAGGACATCTTTTTTTGCTGTTAGTTCTAGAAGGTGTTGTAGGTCTTCATAGAACCGGTCAACTTCAGCTTCTTTGGCATCAGTGGTTGGGGCATAGACTTGGATCACTGTGATGTTGAATGGTTTGCCTTGGATTCGAACTGAAAGCATTCTGTCGTTTTTGAGGTTGTACCCCAGTACTGCCTTTCCCACTCTTTTATTGACTATGAGAGCTACTCCATTTCTTCTAAGGGATTCTTGCCCACAGTAGTATATATAATGGTCTCCTGAATTAAATTCGCCCATTCCTGTCCATTTTAGTTCGCTGATTCCCAAGATGTTGATGTTCAATCTTGTCATCTCATGTTTGACCGCATCCAGCTTACCTTGATTCATAGATCTTACATTCCAGGTTCCTATGCAATATTGTTCTTTACAGCATCGGACTTTCCTTCCACTTCCAGACACATCCACAACTGAGAGTCCTTTCGGCTTTGGCCCAGCCATTTCACTCTTTCTGGAGCTATTCGGAATTGCCCTCCGCTCTTCCCCAGTAGCATTTTGGACACCTTCAGACCTGAGGGTCTCATCTTCCGGCGTCATATCTTTTAGCCTTTCGATACTGTCCATGGGTTTTCTTGGCAAGGATACTGGAGTGGTTTGCCATTCCCACCTCCAGTTTTGGACCACGTTTTGTCAGATATCATGCTAAGCCATAAAAACATACATGATGGTTTAGTAATGTGTGAAACACACAATATTTGTATGAATGCTAACATAGTTTTGTTAAGTCAAGGGAGAACAAACCTAACAGTTTTCATTTTAATCAGTATTCCCTCTTGACCAGAATATAAAATCGTGTTTTAAAGCTGGTTAGCAGTGCCTGAATAGAATTCAACTTAGTTAACGTAGATGTTGATGTCTATTGTACCATAAGGGAAATGGAAGAGCTAAGATCCTACCAATCCACCCTACTCAACTTAGAAGTTCTCCTAAACCAGCTGGCTGCCCCCTATATATTGTAATATAATCCACTATATGACACTGTAATATAATCTAATATGATCACTATTACTAGGACAGTGATATAGTGTACCATATCATGATGGACAAATTGAACTCTAATGCAGTCAGTCACAGAAGCTCTGCAGTGATGGTTGCTTTTCTACTTTAAAAAAAATCTATAAAGGTTACAACCTTTAGGTTTTATGTTACAGTCACTGGCTGTTTGTGAAATGCCAAAAGAAATCCTACCAATATTTTGAGCAGAAGATCAAAATTACAGATACGATGTAGCACTCAAACTTGCTACTATATCAGAGCTTTCCAAACTGTGTGTCGCGACACAAAAGTGTGTCGCCACACACAGTCGGCTGTGTCGCCACACAACCCGGAAGTGGCAGCGGGGGCGTGCACGGCGGCGGCGGCACCAGCACGCCATCGGTGCTTCCGCGTTTTAGCGGAGGCTGCCGCCGCTGCCGCCACCATGCACCCCCCCGCCCGCACCGGGTTTTCCCGCGGCGACACATGAAAATCCGAAGGCGCCGCAGGCGCGGCGGCGCGCAAAGACTGAAAGCGGCAGCAGCGCTTCTGGGTTTTTGCGCACTGCCACGGCGGCAAGACTTCTGGATTTTCCCGCGGCGACACACCAAGGGTGGTTGGTGTGTTGCCGCGGGAAAACTTTGGAAAGCCCTGTACTATATATTTGTTTAAGTCTAAAACTTGCCAAAGAGGTTGGCAAGATTCCTATCTGTGCCCCCCCCCAGTTGTTATTGGCATGTTCCACCTCCTCGTCCAACACAATTATCAGGGCTGAAACTGGTGAGATGGCCAGCTGAGCTCAGGCCAGGCAGAACCACTGAATAAGTCAGGGTTTCCAACCGGGGCCACTTTAATATGTGTGGACTGCCACTTCCAGAATTCTGGGAGTTGAAGTCCACGAATCTTAAAGTGGCCCAGGTTGAGAAACCCTGGTATAAATTTTTGTAGTTTATAAAAATTTGTGAGATCAGAGTTATAGAAATATTAAGAGACAAATGAACTGAAACTTGCAGTAGAAAAAAAACCGCTGCTTTTATTTTAAAACGAACAAACAGAAACTAAACTTCTCAACCAAGAAGCACATGGCTTAAATTAACATAGCTTGAGGCAAAAGCCTCTCTGCACTCACCAACAACATAGTAGTATAGGAGTAAACACAAAAGAAGGATTTACATTTTAAAGCTTTACAATTACAACTTGGCAGTACCTGAGTGGACAGGGCTTGGCATGTGACCACTCACCTAGGCAACTCAATTACTTTATTTGG
The DNA here is from genome assembly GCA_023362775.1 of Charina bottae. NCBI lineage: Eukaryota > Metazoa > Chordata > Lepidosauria > Squamata > Charinaidae > Charina > Charina bottae. Next base: position 7,934,212 of record JALMGJ010000007.1, read on the forward strand.
GAACAACCAACAGGTAACTCTGATAGGCTAAACTATCAGACTTGCAGGCGCCGGCTATCAACATTCCTGAGGGGGGAGTTCTCATGAGTTCTGCTGCAGCCCACAGGAAAAAAAGCTTTCAAGGCTTGACTTTTAAAATTTAGCTTTCCCATATTTCTTTCAGGATCATAAAAATATATGCAACATAAACGCTGAGCAGGTGTCTTCCAATCTCAAACCTTTGAAAAGCACTTCCCCATGCGTATTGACTTGAAAAGGCATGGGATTTTAACTCTAGGTGTCTGTGTGTGTGTATGCCACCTGAAGTCAGTTTCTGTTATTAGCTAGCTACTGAATGTGAGGTGGAGTTCTTGGAGAGACAATGTCTTTTTTGCCATGTCTGGTATAAAGATTGACAATAGCCAACAGTTAGAAGAACTGAAGGGAATTGCTGCCCAGCGATAGGAGGGGGGCCAGGATCTCCCCCATTGGTTTAATAATTACTAGGCTTCTGTCACAGGAAAAATAAGCATAGCTTAACAGCAATTAGAAAATGATTAATCAATTACTGAAAATTGATGAGCCACCTCAATTCACTCTAGCCTCATAGAGGTTTTACTGTCTCACAACACATGGAAACAGTGAATCAGAGTTTTCATTTCAACAGATCTATTGACAATTCCTTGGTCTGTAACACTCAACCCACATGAAACTTCAACAGAAAGAGCAGCAGATACAAGAAAGCACAATGCATAAAATATTATTCTTCCAGCACATACAATCAAATTAGCAAATATAAACATACTATATATTGACAGAAACATTCAATCATTAGCTTAAGCAAAAAAGTATTTGTGTATGTGTGTGTAGTGTGTGTGTGTGTGTATGTGTGTCTCTCTGAGATGACAAAGAATCACTATTGGTCAGTAGTTAGATAATTAAATGGTCTCAATTATTACGAGTGAGCGAGTGTGTGAAACACATTTCTTCTCAGCCCTAACATTTCAAATTCATTTAGCTGAAGCACTGAATTTCAACTTCAAACCTTACTACGGGTGTTGCCACCAAGAGATAGGCCCCCTTGGAAGAGTTCACCACTCTCTTGAATATCACATTTGCCACTGTGCTTTCAAAATTCCATCCCATTTCCTCACACTGTCCCTTCTGTTGTGCTCCACAATGGCATCAATATATGGTTAAAGCTTCTGTGTTGTATAAAAAGGAATTGGCAGAACAATATTGCTATCTAAGGAGCTCTGCAGAGAGAAATGTTAGGGAAAAGGGCTGATAGTGCAAACACACACAGCTGATGCCTTTTAACTGGCACTTAGCCTTATTCTTCAATGACATGTACTCACGTGAATCATTGAGCAAACAGAAGTATAAAAATGCTAGTGTAGGTGTTTAGATTTGAAGTGGAAGGTGGGAAGGATTCCAAATCTAAACATTCAAACCTCTTCAGCAACCATACTCCCGGAGGGCGAAGGGCACAATCTTTCAGTCTAACCCACCTAAAAGGGCTGAGACTTTAAACTGGGCCAGCCTGTGCATCCGTCCCTTTGATTTCCCTAGCCTCTTTTTCATTCTCCTTCTGCTCTTAATTCACGGGCTGTTGGCAGATACTCCCCCCTCTCTCCTGTTCACGCCTTCTGCCATATGGCTTTGTGCGTTTGGAGCGCCTAACCCACTTTCTCTTGAAAGCCATCCGCTTCACTGCTCCTTCAAAAACCATTTATCTTTACAGAACATTATCTTGTTGTTTTAGTTCTATACCTATACCACTTCCCATATGTATTGTTTTCAAAGAGGTTTCTGGGGGGAAAAACAAATAAAAGGAACAAAAATTAGAACAAAACAGCAATTAAATAAAGAATTCCATAATGGGGCAACTTAGAACAAGTTAGGTAGGGTACAAGTTACAGTACAATCATAGATATAATGCAGTCATATATTAGAAGTTCCATTGACCTGAGCAAAGTTCACTTAGGAAAGAAATACAGCATGGGTGGGAGAGGTGCATGGGCATCTGCAGAGGCAAAGGAGGGGGGATGACATAATGTACTTGTGTCAGACATCACAACACCATTATATAATTGTGACATCTGCACAATGACATAAAACATGTGTCATCACTTCAACATCATCTTAGCTTGTAGATGCATGAAGCAGAATAAGAAAGAGTAAAGATTGAAGCAGGCAACCAATTTAATTTAATTTATTTATTTTAGGTTCTAAACTACGATTTTTATGTTGTTTTCCAATTCACTATGACGGGAAACTATGGTGCTGATTTTTGGCAACTGCAACAAGGGGAGCCCAAAAACACAAAGAAAATTAAGTTGTTTATTCCTGATGAGTGATACTGCAGTGCTTATTTAATCAGAAAACTAACACATTACTATTTTTTCCTAGCTTCAATATAACAAAAAGCACAACTTAATCACAGAATTTTTAAAAAATCACAGTTGTCAAGTGGTAGCTAACCAATACATACAAATCAGTGAAAAATAAATAAAATCCATCAGACCGAAATAATCTTTAAAATCTAAGCAAGCTGGGGAGGTAGCTGAATAAGATTATTTGTGAGGGCTGAAGCACAGTAAGAGTCTTTTACATCCTACATTAACTCCTTATCCTTACCCACTATTAAATTATGTATTTCCAAAATTCTCCCTGAGAAATACCTGTATTTGCTCAATGTCCAAGATATACAGTATGTGCACTACTATGAGGGTTCTTTGTTTTCCAAGGACTGGACACACCGTAGAAGATAAATGTACAAAACAGTTTATTGCAGGACACACCTTTCCTGTTGCCCTGGGTTAACTCCACCCTCCTAAGCTTTGCAAGTTGATGTAGCCACGTAAACAAGTCTTTGATGGTTAGTTCTTACAAGTTTTTAAGTTTATAAAATGGCACTCAACCTTTGCCTCCCTCCAAAAGTTCTTGCGCTTCTTGGGATTAGGTGGTGCCTCAGTGTGGTTGCTACCAAGCTCCAGACCAAGCTCTAAGCCAAGCTCCAGGCAGGAATCACACCACAATGGGCTGTTTACCATGGATTGTGGTCCTGGCAATTGGCTGATAGCTCTATTGCTTGCCTGTAATAGTCGTACATCCCAGACATCGCTTCCTGCTTCCTTGTCTGCTTGTTGTCCTCTTCCTTTTGTCTCCTACACACCCACACTTTGTAGGCTAAGGGACTGGGTGGGGTGAGGCTGTCCATGGATGTTGGCACATTCCTAAAAACGCCAGGGTGTGGCTCAATTGGCCAGACATCTGGAATGCCGAAGTGGATGCTTGTGAGTAAACTGTGAGTGGAGGAATGAATGAGCCCACCTCCTCTCAAGTTTCTGGGTCTGTAAACTTTTATAGCCCTTTGAGAAAAAGCATGAGCTGAGCTGAGCCTTGGAGAAGCGGGGGTGGGAAGCATTTCTGCCTGGCTGCAGCTGCTTTTCCCAACTGCAGACAGCTACCCCAGCTTCATTCCCTCATAATTGCAAAGTTATATTTTTTTCCTGGGAAACTATGTGGATTGCTTAATAGAAGGGAGGGAGGGAATACATACAAGGCAAGTCTAAAAGCAGGGTTAGCAATGGAAATCCCAACACAAACTACCTTTTCTCTATCATAATTTCTGTGCATAACTCAGCAAGACATAGCTCATGTACCCAAAATTAATGGAGTCTGCCTTGATTAAATATCTGTTCAGCGATTAAAAGACAATTTACAGATACACATGGGACAAGGCATTATGAGAGCACCATGAATTCCTAGTGATGCAGTTTGCACCAACATACTGAATAATGGTTTTTAATGAGGGATTTGAATACTAACATGATTATTTAAGTGGAATTAAATGGAAAAGTTATTTAATTAATCTTCTCCAACAACTCAAATAATGCATGTGGTTGAAACCTTGTCCCTTTATTCTTGGTTTTCCCCATTATTTGGCAATGCAATGTAAAGTTGTAACCACTTGGTTGTGAAAATCTTATGTTGTCATGGAAACTAACATGGGTTGCCATGGAAATTACTATGTCCAATTTAGTTCTGCATCTTCACCACAGGATAAAGCCAGCAAGAAATGGCTCCTTGCGGAAACAAAAGCATTTGGACTTATTTTCTAACAAATCCAGTAGGAGCTGTTTCAGGCCTTCATGGGCATATCAGGAAAAATATACAAGTCTATGCATATTGTTAGGTGTTAAGATCATGCTTGAGTTTATTTTGTTATATGTTCACTTACTGCCAATTGTTACTTCGTAACAAAAAAGACATGAAGCCAAACAGAGGCTTAAAATCTTTGTAAGGCGTAATGTAGGATTGTGCACAAGACAAAAGGCAAGTATTCTCAGCTTGGAACAAAGCAGACCCATTTGAAATGTTGCACTATAATCTTTCAAGTGGGCTGTGTTCTGACAGATCAAAACCCCAAATATTTCACTTATTCTGCCATACTGAAGTATGGGGTGAAAAAAACTCCTCCACCCTCATTTTTTTCTACAGCAAACAATTAAAAGCAATAGTTTAACATAATTTTTGCAGTTAGGCCTACCTTTAGAAAGAATCACAGGATTTAAAAGGGAACCACAATGGGTTCACTTCAGTACAATTCATACCTTTCTCTAACCCTTAGTTGAAGTTTCTTTCTAATACACATGCTTGCACACTGCATGCTTTCTGCACAAAAAAACCTCAACAGTACTGCAACAGGAGTTATCTATCAGTGCACAAGCACAACGTATGCATTTGAATTTGGCCATCTACCTGTGAACTCAACTAACAAAAGCAGTATTGTTTGTATCTGGCAACCTCAAAGATCATAGCAACATTATATACATAACACACAATTTTGCTTTTGGGAAACTACCTGAAAAAGAATGTGAAACACACATGAGAACATTGTCTTACAAACTCAAAGAATACTATTGTCCCTGCGCACCTAAACTGGGCAGTTTCAGCCACCAATCCCACAGCATATGCTGACACTAGCCAGCCTTGAAGCATTTGGGGCAGTCCAGGAAAACCCTTTACCCACAGCATTGGCCCTAAGTAGTTTGAGATTACTGTATATAAGTTGCTTCACTGAGGCAAACTGTGTTGCTCATTGCTTTGATGAGGAAAATCAGATCACATGGAAATGGCTCTAAACTGATTTGTACAGATCTGCCACTTAGACCTCAGAGCATGTTGAACCTGGGACATGTTCATACTCCTAATACCCAGCTTGTCAAAACTCTGGTGTGATTCTAGACACAGGTGTGTCTCAATCATATATGAAGTGGAAGCAGGAGGGAGAATGCAATTTAAAACACAAGAGGAGCTGATGTTGCTTTTCTCACTGCACCACAGGTGCCATTATTGAGATTTTAGTTTAGATTAGTTGATATGTTACTATAAGAAGATACGCTTACTACAGTTCAACAACCACTCTCTGGAAGAGAACATTTAATGACATGGATGATAAATGGATGTGAAACTTAAACATAATGCATGTAATCATTATTTTTCATTTATTTTTTATTTTTTCTACCTCTTTAATGAAACTATGAGGATCAAAACTTTTGTAAACTAAATATAGTATTTTGCCAGAAATGATAGAGATGTGAGAGAAACCAACTGTGATGCAAAGCAACTCTACACATCTAGAGGTCCAGGTTACCTGAGGGACTGTCTCATCCCCCTTACATCAACCCGTCCCACCCAGTCATGCAGAGAGGGCATGTTGCGGACCCCGTCTGCAAAGGAATGCTGTCCGGCGGGGCCCAGGAAGCAGGCCTTCTCTGCAGTGGCTCCCACCCTTTGGAACATTCTTCCCCCAGAGGTGAGGCAAGCCCCCTCTCTCCTGACCTTCCGGAAAAAGTTGAAGACCTGGCTTTGCCATCTCGCTTGGGGCGGGAAGGGGAGTAGTCATTCTTGGGGATGGCTGATGAACTGATTTAGAACTTTTTACTCCCATCTTGACTCTATTTTATATTTATAGCTTGTATTTATATTTATATTTCATGTATTGTGGTTTTATTGTATTTTAATCTTTTAGTTTTATTGTAAACCACCCAGAGTCCCTCTTTTGGGGGGAGATGGGTGGTGGCAAAATTTGATTGATTGATTGATTGATTGATAAATAAATAAATAAATAAATGGGCTGGAAAAAAAATAGAAGGTACAAACACAGAGAGCAAAATATCCAAGATGTGTGGGGCATAATTTATTGTTCCATCAATAGAAGAATTATTTCAAAACATGCTAATCTAAATGTTACCCAGAGCCCAATATCTTTTGTATACATTCGTACTCTCCTTTATAATGATGGTTGATATTTCAACATCCTTCTCTAATTACTATGCTATACTAGCAAATTTGTGCAGACGGGACTTAATGTAGCATAAAATTGGCACTGGGCCAACAGCATCCAATAAGGGCAGGTTGAAACACTGATGAGGTTGATGTTCCAACTCAATCCACTAATCTAGCCTGTGCATAAGGTCAGTGATCATTTACACAGAAGCCCACAGACAAAAGGACCAGATTTGCATAGCAATCTGTTCTTTCAAAATCTTGAGAAATTCACATGAATTGGGCCATTGGATATACAATATCTGAATACACATTACCACAGGTAACAGAAACACCAATCCACTAAGCCTCTGAACAAAGAGTTACTGACAATGTAACCCACTTATAATATATACACGTTATAAAAGGGATTAAGAACTAAATCAGATTTTAAAATCTAGCTCCATAGTAACGCTTAAAACACTTGTATGCTCATTGTTACTGTCCAATGACTTGGCTTTGAAAATTGAAGGCAGCCTCTCTAGCCTTGTAACTCAGCACTTTTTCTCAAATTTTTATCAGCATAGTTTGAAATCCTCTCTCATTTGAAAAAAAAAAGAACTGGAACGCTTTCCTTTCAAATCTTTTCAGACTGGGTAATTCAGTGCAATGGGTAATTTCTCACAAAGAGAATGATATTAGCAGAATATTTGGAGATTTTTTTTGGCAGTCCACAATGGGTCATTTTTAATTCAGTTTTATCTCTTTAATTAACTCTTCCCAGAGGCATCATCACTGGGGATTATTTCTACTTGAATATTTCATTTTATGTTTTAGAGTAGACTGCTTAAAAAAATGAATGCTTCTACTTTTTTTTATCAGTAGTCAGACCACACTGCCCTTTGCTCATAGCTGTTAGCTAATCATTACCTTACACACACACACACACACACACAGACACACACAGACACAAACACTTTATGCAACCCCTTTATAAACTGGTTACACAGGGCTGAAACAAAGCACTGGACTGCAACCACTCTCTGGTTTCATTTGCTAAGAAAACCTCCTGGCCCCACTTATTCCTCTGGGGCATTCTTTGAATTAAAATGATGTTGGAAGCTGGCACTCTGGCACTTACTTTGCAGCAGCTCTAACTGACCACTGCTGTCCTTACTGTTACCAGGAATACCGCAACGGTACAACTAAAGATGGTAGCTTACTCTAGCCCTAGCAATATTTATTTGTTTATGTATTTATGTAATTTATTTGTAATTATGTATTACAATTATTTAGTTGCCCATCTCACTGTAGTGACTCTAGATGCTTTATGTGACAATTTCAATATATCAAAGCCATGAGGGCTGGGGGAGGTCAATAATTATAGGGCTGTCTGATGAAGATGGCACACCAAAGATTGCAACTTGGAATGTAAGAACAGAAAATGGTAAAGCGCATGAATTAACTAATGAAGGAAGGAAATAAAAATAGAAGTATTTTGTGTTCGTGAAACTAAGGAAAAGGGAAAGAAAAAAATATTGTAGATCTGAATAGAGGGGTCTGATATTGTGGAGCTGATATATACATGCAGAGAAGTGAAGGTGTAGATTTAATTATCAACAAAAGGGCTAAAATTTATGTCAAAAAGTATGAATTTGTAACATCTTAAATAGCAATCGGTGCATATGAATGTTGGAATTTATAGACTGGTGATAGTTGCACATTACACTCAAGTGAATTGTGATAATAGAACAGTTTTCAAATATATCATTTAAGACTAAGTCTGTATGCATACACGACTGATATGATTATTTATGATGAAAGACAAGAATTAGAGAAGGATACAAGAGTGATGAGAACGTCTGAATGTGATGTTTCATTTTTTTGTTAGCACCAAAAGTAAATATTGGGAGAAAAGGATCATGGGAAAAAAGAGAGAAAATCAAAGAAATCAAATGAATCAAATTAATGTAGAATAACTGTAGGAAGAGGACAAATTATATTAAATTCAAATTCAAACCTTTATTATGGCCATAAAGCAAGCAGTCAGATACAGATAAAACAGATAAAATGGGGGGGGGGGGGGAATGAAGCCAAAAAGGAAAGCAATACAATTTTTCAAACCTAAGGAAAGGTAGATGCTGCACATAGAAGTCAGTTTAGGCAACTCTGGAAGATATATTTGAACAATGGTCAGATATGAGAAGTAACAAAGGGAAGTCATGCTGTGCCAGGGAATTTTTTCAGGGTAAGGTAGGTAAAAGTCATCCTGGATTTCCTGTAGAGAGAGAAATAAAAGAGTATATGCCTCACGGACTCTTCTGCACCAAGCATGCCTCTACTGTACAGGGGTATATAGAAAAAAGGTACTTATAAAGAATGTAGTCAAAGAGGCAAGGAACAGTTAACATTAAAAGAAGTAGAGAAAATGCAGAGTGATTCTGTGGAAGAAAAACAAATCATTTTGGAAGTAGGTAAAGAGGGCTAAAGTAGGTAAAGAGGGGCGTGGTGGCTCAGTGGGTAAGACGCCAGGCTTGTCGATCGGAAGATCGCAAGTTCGGAAGTTCGAATCCCTAGCCCTGCGTGCAGAGTGTGAGCTCCTGCACTAGCTCCAGCTCTTGCCAACCTAGCAATTCGAAAGCATGCAAATGCAAGTAGATAAATAGGTACCACTTCGGTGGGTAGGTAACAGCGTTCCGCGTGCGTCATGCTGGCCACATGACCGTGGAAGCGTCTTCGGCCAATGCTGGCTTTCGGCTAACAAACGGAGATGAGCACCAGCCCCTAGAGTCGGACACGACTGCACAAATGTGCAGGGGGAACCTTTACCTTTAAAGAGGGCTAAACAATGAGTCTCCAGCAGACTGAAGTGAGGAAATGCTACAAGGAATATTTTAAAGATTTGTATGGGAACGATAACAATATGTTAAACTGTGGAACTAAAATGAATCATATAAATGTTAGCATTCAAGAAAAAAATCAATACAATATATCATTCCTTTTCTTGGACATTAACATTTATAACATTCATTCCAATTCTACTGTTTGACACAGTCACTATCATATGAAAATGCAGAAAATCATAAGGCTGTATTTGTAGATGATGTAACCGGAGAAATGTTAAAATACGTATGTGGTTTGTTTAAAGAATGGCTATGCAACTTGTTTAATATGTATGTGAAGATTCCATCTGTACCTGATGACTGGAAAAATGCTGTTATTGCTCCCCATACAAAGTCTGGATGCAAAAATTACATGGGGGTTGATTGTTCAGAGTTTCTGAGAAGATGTTTGGCAGAATTCTGTACTGCAGTTTTATGCTAGGCAGGGGGTACACAGTCTAGATATTTGCTGTTCAGTAGATCACTAAGAAAAGTATAATTGTGAGAAAGAAAGTTGTCCATTGTTGATTTAGAGAAAGGGTATGATAAAGGAAATAGGCTTCAATTATGGAATGTTTCATCTGAATATGGATTTCAAGGCTGGCTGCTGAATGTAGTAGGAGCAGGATATGATGAAATTAAAGCATGCGTGAGCATAAACAGAATCCTTAGCAAACACTAAACAGGAGTAAGACAAGGTCCCCCTTGGTTGCATAATGTACTGTATTTATTTATAGATAAATGTGTACAAAATTATTGTGGTAATGTTAGAGGTGTGCTGCTTGGGGACATGAATATGTACATACTTTTGTATGCAGAACAAGAACCTCAATGATTTGCAGAGAATGTGTCTATGAAGGTTCTCAGTCATCCAGGTGGAATTGTCTGTAGCTTGAATCATGTCAACTGGATTTCTATTTTCTCAGTGGAAACGTTTCGCTCCTTATCCAAGGAGCTTCTTCAGTCTGAGCAAAGTTGGTAAGGGAATCCTAAATACGTTTCTAGGTAGCTGTGTGACCTTACACCTGGGGTCATGGTTATATTGAGATGTTATTTTAAGTCCTTTTATTATCTAAAGGAGGATCGTTAAGATCACCATGCTGCTGTTGAGCTTGTGAAATGGTCTTAATCTTCCTAGGCACAGAAGACAGAGCCGGGAGAAAGATGGGAGAAAGATTGTGCCTGAGGCCCCCATCTCTATTCAAGGAAGGATTTTCCAAGTTGGCATAAATGGATTCCTTGACCTTAATGGTTTGAGAGAGGGGTCAAGGAATCCATTTATGCCAACTTGGAAAATCCTTCCTTGAATAGAGATGGGGGCCTCAGGCACAATCTTTCTCCCATCTTTCTCCCGGCTCTGTCTTCTGTGCCTAGGAAGATTAAGACCATTTCACAAGCTCAACAGCAGCATGGTGATCTTAACGATCCTCCTTTAGATAATAAAAGGACTTAAAATAACATCTCAATATAACCATGACCCCAGGTGTAAGGTCACACAGCTACCTTGAAACATATTTAGGATTCCCTTACCAACTTTGCTCAGACTGAAGAAGCTCCTTGGATAAGGAGCGAAACGTTTCCACTGAGAAAATAGAAATCCAGTTGACATGATTCAAGCTACAGACATTTGCAGAGAATGTTATAATGACTGGATGATGCAATGACGAGTTTGGATCTGAACATTAATGTATCAAAAACTAAGCTGTTGTGCACAATTGCAATTTATATACAGTACAAATGGTGAAAAAGTAGAGCAAGTACTTACATATATTACCCTGGTAGAATGTTTACTAAAAATGGGGAAATGGAAGGACAATTTTTTAAAGATATGCCAATGTTGGCAGAAAGGTAATAGATAATATACAGTTTGTTGCAGACTATTAATGACTGAGGAATGAACATTTTATTGAAGGATGCAAAAATAGGTGTGTATAAGATAGAGACTGCCTATCTTACATCATTTCTGTTCATCAGGTAATATCGGGGAAAGTAGGCACACTCCAGGTCCCCCCAATTCAACAATGTCATCTATTAGGACCTAGGAAACATGCCTTCTCTATCACAGAATAGTATCATCTGGAATAGTAGGCGCCCAGAGATCCATATGGCTCCCACTCTAATGATATTCTGAAGGTCTCTGAAAAACTGGCTGTTCTCCCAGGGCCTAGGGTAGGGTGGCTAATAAGCCCCCGCAGATTTGATTTTGGTGTTGTGTCTTTCTCTTCCGGGCCTCTATGATCTATAATCTATTTCTTTTCTTTTTTTAAAATTGTTACTGCTTTTAAAATGTAAACTGCCCGGACGTGTTTCAAGTCAGATGGCCTCTAAATAAACTAACTAAACAAATAAATAAAATCATGCTTCGGCTGATATTGTTATATAGAAGTGAGAGCTGGATGTTATCAAGAGATGGTTACTCAGTCAGTATGTGTGATAAAACAAGTGGAAATAGGGTCAAGAATGAATGGGATATGAATGAATGTAGGCTGAATACAAACATTAGTGACCAGTAGCAAAGCAGTCCATTGAGGTGATTTGATTTTATAGAGGTCATCATCACCATCATCATCACCATCATCATCATCTGCTGCCCATCCCAGGTCCTTGGGAAGGACTCAATAGGTGGACAAAAATGCCAAATCCAGTCTAAACATCTGGCTGACTGTGCGACCAACCACAGCAATAAAATATATTAATCTTGTATGTCTTCCAACTCCCAATGACTCTGGGTGGCACACAACAATCAAACAAAGAAATTACAATAATATCAATAAACCATAAAAGGTAAAGATAAAGATGGCAAGTGCGATGAGCGAGGGGTCTCATTCTCTCTCCCCCTCACCAAAAGCCTGGGTGAAGAGCCAGGTCCTCACGGCTCTTCTAAACAACGAATGAATGAGAATCAAACTGCAAAACAAATTTATGAAGGAAGAGTGAACAGGTTCAGAGAAAGGCAAAGACCAAGAAAGTTGTAGCAGGATGGAATTGATGAAAACCTCAAAAAGAGGAAAGGAGTTTAAAAAAGAAAGTGGAAAGTATGAAATATTATGTGGGGGTGGTGGAAGCAAACAGAGTTTCCCAGGACAGGAAGGTATGAAGAGGTGTAATGTTGGGGTAAACTAGATGCAGCCATATTTCTCTTTTTTTCCTCTTAGTGTATGCTTTTAATTTCTTTTGTTTACTATTTCTTATTTCTTTTTTGTACTTTGCATTATGTTGCTTATCAAGTAACACAATATGTATATATGTATGTATTTATGTAATGAAGCATACTTTCAATTGATGCATCAGTATCAATGGCTACTCATACAATAATCTGCAGGGCAAGATAAAAAAGATGTACATTTTTTATTTTTATTTATTTTATTTATTTTCTATCCCGCCTTTGTTATTTTTATAAATAACTCAAGGCGGCGAACATACCTAATACTCCTTCCTCCTCCTATTTTCCCCACAACAACAACCCTGTGAGGTGAGTTGGGCTGAGAGAGGGGGACTGGCCCAAGGTCACCCAGGTGGCTTTCATGCCTAAGGCGGGACTAGAACTCACAGTCTCCTGGTTTCTAGCCCATTGCCTTAACCACTAGACCAAACTGGCTCTAAGATGTACATGCTTTTTAAGTAAAAATTCATTCAGAGATTAAAGGAAAGAGCATAGTTTTAGAAGGCTTTTCTAAAGTACTCGTCATAGTAATTAATTGTTGTTAACCTTTCCAAAAAGTTGAAGGTTTAAATAGTCTATTTCTCCTATTGTGAGCATTCCTTTGCAGCCTGCTTTCCTTTTCTGCTTGATAAGTAATGTTTTTATATTAAAATTAGTATGAAGCAAAGGAAAATAAAGGTAAAAGAAGGCTGCATGTTACAAGAGAATAAATATTAAAAGAGTGAGAATATGAGCCCCAGGTATTCTTTGACTTTCTCAATTATCCAGCGTGCATCAGCAATAATGTCTCTTGTTCCTTGGCCTTTTCTAAAGCCAGCTTGAACATCTGGCATCTCTTTTTCCATGTAGGGCTCTAATCTGCATTGGATGATCCTGAGCATTATTTATTTATTTATTTTATTTATCCCCGCCCATCTCCCCAAATAGGGGACTCATTATTTTGCTTTTGTTGTTGTTGTTTATTCGTTCAGTCGCTTCCGACTCTTCGTGACTTCATGGACCAGCCCACGCCAGAGCTTCCTGTCGGCCGTCACCATCCCCAGCTCCCCCACGGTTGAGTCCGTCACCTCCAGAATATCATCCATCCATCTTGCCCTTGGTCGGCCCCTCTTCCTTTTGCCTTCCACTTTCCCTAGCATCAGCTTCTTCTCCAGGGTATCCTGTCTTCTCATTATGTGGCCAAAGTACTTCAGTTTTGCCTTTAATATCATTCCCTCAAGTGAGCAGTCTGGCTTTATTTCCTGGAGTATGGACTGGTTTGATCTTCTTGCAGTCCAAGGCACTCTCAGAATTTTCCTCCAACACCACAGTTCAAAAACAACTATCTTCCTTCGCTCAGCCTTCCTTATGGTCCAGCTCTCGCAGCCATAGGTTACTAGCATGTGAAATTAAGGATATTGTACGATAGTTTGCACACTCTGTTAAGTCTCCTTTTTTTGGTATTGGAATGTAGATTAACCTCTTCCAATCTGTTGGCCATTGTGTCATTCTCCAGATTTGCTGGCATAGCTTGGTTGGAATCTTTACTGATTCTGCTTCTGCCACTTGCCATATTTCAGTGGGTATTCCATCAGTTCCTATAGCCTTCTGATTTGTTAATGACAGGACTGCTGATCTAATTTCATTCATTTTCTAGGACTAGAGGTTCTTGTAAGTAGGGTTATCTTCTAAGGTATCTTGGATGTTGACATCTCTGCTGTACATTATTTCAATATACTCCTTCCATCTTCGTTTGATCTCCTTTGAATCAGTTACTATCTGTCCATTGGCATCCTTTAGTATAATGATTTGAGGTTGGAACCTTCTTCTGAGTTCAGAGATCTTTTAAAAGACCTTCCTTGTTTTTTTCTTGTTTGTTTCCATCTTCAATGTCTTTACAGATGTTGTAATACTGCATCTTGTCTCTTCTAACTGCTCTGCGAAACGCTTTGTTACGTTCCTACCTGAAATTTAGTCTTTCTTGGCTTTGGGTTCTCTTCTCTTCTTGGCAATTTCCACTGTTTGTTCTGACATCTAGTTTGTTTTCTTCTCTTCCTTCATTATACTGGTGCAATCCTGCCAGTACAGTTCGTTTATGGCTCAATGTTTTGGGCAAACCCAGAAATCTTTGTTGAGTAAATCTTGGATCAGATCCCCATGAGTAAGCATGTCACATAAACACAGATGGATTGGTCTGAGCTTCTTAAGATTAATTCATAGCTTAAACTTACTATTCTCAGTAATGGGAAAGGTGAGCTTATAAAAATATGTATACCACACCGGGTAAGACGCCAGGCTTGTCGATCGGAAGATCCCAAGTTCGGAGGTTCGAATCCCTAGCCCTGCGTGCGGAGTGAGCTCCCGCACTAGCCCCAGCTCTTGCCAACCTAGCAATTTGAAAGCATGCAAATGCAAGTAGATTAATAGGTACCACTTCGGTGGGTAGGTAACAGTGTTCCGCGCGCGTCATGCGGCCACATGACCGTGGAAGCGTCTTCGGACAACGCTGGCTCTTCGGCTAACAGAGATGAGCACCGGCCCCTAGAGTCGGACACGACTGCACAAATGTGCGGGGGGAACCTCTACCTTTACTTTTTTTTACCACACCAAACGGCAAAATTCTGCAGCAGAAGAAATGAAAAAGTTATACTCTTTTGTTTAAAACAGGTAGGGAAAGCACAGAGAGCATGGCTTCAGGAATTCTTTTGTACACTTCGCAGCTCCACTTGAGGTCATGTAAGCAAGGGAAAGAAAGAGGGCTTTAAGAATGGATCGGCCAGCAACATTCTGAGCTGCCGCCCCAACTGCTTCTCCCATAGGGATGCACCAGGGCAATTTTTCTGGATTTTTTCTCTGCAGCCCCTGACTTGATCTGGCCCATTTTCAAACTCCATCTTTTTTTTTTTTTTTTGCCAGCTTTCTCCACCCACCACCACCAAATTTGATCCTGTTCTATTTTTGGAGAGTTATCCTTTATGGACAAAGTCCCATGCCTATATACAAAATTTCCTTCCATAATTACACAATTTCCACTGGATTGGAAATAATAAAAAGGCCTTTCAGCACAAAGACCAAAATTACTACTTGGTTTTTCACTAGCATAAAATGACTAAGAATATGCCAATTTGAGTCATACACTTTGGCACAGAAAATATTCAAATTTAAAATGTTCCAGAAAATCCACCCCTCTACCCCAAGAAAAGGGTTGATTGCAGTCTATGTCATTGAACCTTCAACTCAATGTGGAGCACAAGTGAAGCCCAAGCCATCTAGCTGATATCCTACCTAAACTGGTCTCGTACCCTAGCACTTTCTGCAGATCATAGAATGATGTGTCAAGCACAGGAAAGTCGATGTCAGATATGCAGGAACTCTTTCTAGAGAAATTAATGTGGAACAGATAAAAGGGTGTAGAAAATGTTTTAAGAAACCCTAGCTATTATGCTACAGATACATGAGACAGAAAAATGCAAGTGCTGAAGCAATCTAGTTCCAATTTGTGTATAAAATACATCTAGAGGGGTTAGGCCAATTATAGTAAAGCTATTGCTCCAGCACATTAAAATATTGTTAAAGTAGAACTATTTTTTTGGCTGGAATTTTACCTGCTACATTTACACAAAAGAAAGCTGACTCTGAATATGATCTCCCCCAAAGAACAAAATAATGACAGTGACAATGACAATGACAACTCTGTGTGATGCCCAGCCATTCCACTGTTACCTAATCTTATCAACTCCAGTTGGAACTGCTCCAAAAGATTTCTCCATCCAGTAAATAGGTACATTTGAAAAGGGCACATAATTTGTGTGTGTGTGTGTGTTAATAACTACTAATTAATATTAATTCCCTGTAAAAGAAAGTATCCTATTTATAAAATTAATTCATTTCTAATTTGCATATACCAACTATTCTCTCTCATGCATATAAAATACTCTCACACAAAGAAACACACTATAAAATGCATGTGTGCTCTCTCTCCCACGCTGCCCCCTCTCGGTCACGCGCACACACACACACACACCTTCCCCCTTCCAACAGAAATACTTAACATGAAGGAAAACTGGATACAGATGGGGGAGGGTAAAGAGAAGTTGCTTAGGAAGGAATGGAAGGAGAAAAGAAGGGAACAAAACTGGAAGGAAAGGAAGCAAGAAACCGTAAATGTAGAAGAAAAAAGCAATAGAAACCCTTTTAGGTATTACAAAAGAGTTAAATTCACCAAGCTAACAGCTCCTGCCAAGCGAAAGGTAATCTATCAAATGCAGCCATTTCTTTGTCTTCAACTGTGTCTACTATACTTCTCAGTGAATGTTAAGACATATACACCCCATTTATTTAGGGAAAAAAACCTTTGTCCTCCTATCTGATAAATACGGCACATTCCCTTGAGTTTTGTTTCTAACACTGGGAGAAACCATAATCTAAACAAAACAGCACAACACATCCTGCACCTTTCAGGTAAAGCCAATATTTTTAGTCTTGCATCTCCTTCTATTTTCAATTCTATGTCTGTTTCTATTTTTAGTGTTGTATCCATATCTGTCTTTTATCCAATCTAGCCTACTCAAAGTCCAAATTCAGAGGTGTTTTAATGGTTAGTTAACTAATACCTTTTTAGGGAAAAGTAATAATTAAATCTGTCCTGGTATAATTATCAAAAATCATTGTAGTTCTTCCTCTACATATTAGTATGCTCTGAACAATGTGGTATCTTATTCTAAGAAAATTGCTAATCTAGTACCCTATTGTATAGGATATAAAGGAAATTCTGTGACCCAGAAATTACTGCATTTGTAATTAACCATTCTGCAGATAACTGTAACATTTTATAATTATCTACAGGTTTTTTTCCCCTTTATCAAGACTATTAACAGAACAGAGAATTATATGTTAGTGCTGAAGAAAATCCCAAGAGCCAAACTTCAGCAGAACCTAGAAACAAGTTCAGAAAGAATCAAGAGGAAACAATGCATTGTCTGTACCCTTACATTTTACTCTTTCCAAGAAGCAAAGAAATTTGCAGGCTGGAAAGACATCAAGACTTAAGGCATCCTTTAATGAAGGCTGTGCCAGGGCTTGATTGTGAATTACTCAACTTACATTGTATAGTCTTGACTTGTCAATTTGGATATTTAATCAGATCTTGCAGCATATAATATTGTTATCTTTAACATCAGTAATTTTTAACAGCATGGTTAGCAACTAAACAGGGGAAGAGGTGAATCTAGTGAAGAACTAAGGAATCAATCCCATTCTTTGCTGTTGCTTCTTTTTGCTCATAGCTGGCTAAAGCTCAGAGTTAGAAACTGGGATGGAAATAGCATTTGAGACATGAAAAGAATGTTGGCTGGGGTTCAAAACTCTATTGAGGCACTACAAGGCTACAGATAAAGATCAACTGGAGAATTAACTTATGAACTGCTGACTGAATTTAAACCATAGGAAACAACAGATAGAACAAAGAGAGACCCAGATTTTAATCCATGCTCAGTCACTGAACTCAAAGAGAGGCTTGGCTTTATGGACTGCTATGATGATAAAATGAAGTAATAATCTCAGAAGCTTCATCCTAGTCTCTTTAATGATAAAGTTCACCTGAGGGCAATGCACTTAATAAGATTTCAAGATGTTTCTAGAACAGGCTATTATCAAAAAGCATATATAGATGTTTCATCTCTTCCTCCATGATAGTTTTTTTGGGGATAAGGGAAAAAAAGGAAGAAACAGAAGGAAAAGACAGTAATGTTATAAAAGGAAGAAACATGGTCTGGGCATAAATTTCTATTTTACAGGAACAACCTCCTGGCACTTTACTTTTATTTTGAATCCACAGTGGAGTAAAACCAAGGAAACCATATTATGGCTTTCCAGGATGTGTCAACCCCATCTCTATCTAGACCAGAGTTTCTCAGCCAGGGTTCCATGGAATCCTAGGGTTCCATGAGAGGTCACTAGGGGTTCCCTGGGAGATCACAATTTATTTAAAAAAATATTTCAAATTTGGGTAACTTCACATTAAAGAGGTAAGTTTCATTCTTTATTTTTAGTTTAAGAACACTGTTAGTGCATATATACAGGCCTACACATGAAACGAATATAATTTTGTAACTTCTGGCCTATATTTGAGCCTGAATGTGCAGGGGTTCCCCGAGGCCTGAAAAATATTTCAAGGGTTCCTCCGGGGTCAAAATTTGAGAAAGGCTGATCTAGACTGAGTTTGGGGCTTCAAAAAAGTAATTTTTGCCTACAATTCCAGACACAAGTGTCTGTGGGAGACAAATGACAAGTATGTCAAGATGACACAACACAACTCCCCAACTCCCCAACCTAGGTACTTGCATCTAATATTTATAAAGCAGCGTTGTGATATCAGGACACACATTGCATCATTTTTTTTATCATCATGGTTAGTGGTTGATACCTCTAAATATCTAATCAGATAAACTTGAGCTTAATTCTGGCATGCCAGACTTTATGAATCCTGTCCTACGACCCTCTTCAACCACCTCTTTCCCTCTTGAATCCTAAATTAAATAGTTGTCTCCAAATTGCTGTCCACAGCAGAAAAACAGTGATCCCATCCACATCAAATCATTGAGAAGAAGAAAGTATCTTTCCTTCAGTTATCCAGATTGAGGTTGCTCTCCTGTTTAATCCTGTCAAAACAACTGGGTATTTCCCCTCCACTAAGTTGTGTTAAAGAAAAAAAAAGATTTAAAACATGCCCATGGGTGGAAGCAGTTTAGTTATTTGTGAGGAAGTAAGAACAGAGTTTCTTTCTTACTTAAAATAACACAGAGTTCAAAGGTGATTTATTTACATTTCTTGGTCAGACAGATGTGACTGAATCACAATCACAAAAGGATGGAGCATATTTCTGAATCAGAAACCAAAAGGAGCCTGATAGAATAAGGATGTTTCCTCCTTCACCAGCGGAGATGCTAGTAAGCAGACTCTTGTTGTAGTCAGGAAAAGGTCAAGTTCAGGCAAAAGACAAAAAAAAAATGAGGAAAATTAAGCTTGTTAGGAAAAGAAGAAAAGAGCATTCATTTTGAAAATTTCTACACAGCTGATATTTGAACAGCTAGGGCTTAAAGAAAGGGCTAGGGCTTTCCAGACAAACTAAGGAACAGTCAAAAGCTACCTGACTTCTAAAACATACTTAAGCTTAGTAAGAGTTTAAGATTTGGAAGTAATAATAAAACTATGTTAATTGAGAATGGTATATTTGAGTTCTTCCTTATCTTCATATCAGGGTAAGAAAAAGGGAGTGCATGAGCCCTAAGTTCGTGGAGGCCACTTCGAAAGTATTCAAAAAGCTCTTCCCTCCAAAATGTACATTTATATGAGAGATTATCATAATAATACTTACAACAACTCCAAGATTACCACTGTTTAAAGAACAGTCTGTAATAAGGCAACAAGATTGATAATTTAGAGTGTTATGATGCAACTAGGCCACACTGCACCAACTCCAGAGTCCTTTTGTTGAAATCTGGCAAGCAGAACATAATTCCAGCTATAGCACACTTCATAGAAGACTAAAAGCAGATACAGTGCTTAAGAATAACTAATGTGGGAAGGTCAGCAATGGCAGCAGTGGCAGGGGAACTAGCTGGTTGCATAACTGTCAAAACCTAACACATGTGATGATTACAGCTATTCTTAAGAGTCAGGGCCAGTGGGGGATGGGATGTCACCTATAGCTTCACAGTGGAGGACTTTTCTCCCTTTTTTGAATTTGATAAATGTATGTTTGTTGGTGCGTTGTGCTGTTCTTTTTTCTATACAGAGAATTCTGCATCAGTATTGTGGCCCTCAGGCTGGTGGGCCAGTCCTCATGTGGCACCTAAACAACATCATAGTAGATGTCCCCTGAATTTCAGGTAGGAAAGCATTCCAGAATATGAGTACCACCACAGATTAAAGTTAAAATCTCCAATATTCTCTTCAAAACAAAGGAAGAGCTGTAAAGCAGGGGTCCCCAACCTGTGGGCCGCGTCCTGTTAGGAAGTGGGCCGCGGGGCTCCCTCCTGCAAACCCCGCCCCCCCGGTGTGTGCGATTACCCTGCCCCCGGTGCGTGTGATTGGCTCCCGCCTGCAAACCCCGCCCCCCCAGTCCATGGAAAAATGTTCTTCCACGACTGGTCCCTGGTACCAGAAAGGTTGGGGACCGCTGCTGTAAAGATCTCATTCCTTTCAAATAGGAATGAGAGAACTCCACCTTCCTTTACAGTCTCTCATTCATCTACATCCTACCCACATCCAAACACAATTCATCTCCTCTCAAGCCTTCTCTTTAGCTCATAGCTTTCCAAACTGTGTGTCACGACACTTTAGTGTGTCGCGACACACAGTTTGGTGTGCTGCAACACAACCTGGAAGCGGCGGCGGGGGCGTGCACGGCGGCGGTGTGGCGGTGTGCGCGGTGGCGGCAGCAGCGGTTCTGCGTTTTAGCGGAGGCCGCCACCGTGCACACCGCCGCGCCCCCGCGCCACCGCCGTGCATGCCCCCGTCCCCCCGCATGCCCCCGTGCCGCCACCACCGCCGTTGCTGTGTCGCCAATGGCACTTTGGAAAGCACTGCTTTAGCTAATTGTAGCAACTACGGTGCCTCTAACTGGGAGGGTGGTAACAAATAGGTCCTTTTCTATGACCGACATAATTGCTATAGAATTTATCCACTTATCAGAGATGGACAGAAGTTTGCCACCAACAGCAATAACCACAGAGTGGAAGGAAAGGAGATTATGTGCTGCCAACACCACAGCAGAAACCAGGACAAGAGACCCAAAGGATGCTGGGGAGGACAATCACAATCACAGGACACTTGAAGGATGAGAGTTCTTTTTTGCCTCCAGTGGTTTAATTGGAAGTGTAACAGATCCAATTAGGACTTATAATTGTACTCAGAAATAATCCAACAATTTCTTAATGGGGATGGGGTGGAGAGAAGAAGAATTATTTCAGCTAGCCAAACCTAATTATAAACTCAGCCAAGGGCAATTCTCCAGTTCAGGTCTCCTGGTGTTTTATCAGTTTCTTGTTTAACTACCTTTCTTTGGTGTTTGAACACCTTGAGGGGGAGATGGGCGGTCATAGAAATTTAATAAATAAATAAATAAACATAAGGTAAAATTGCATGTTTAATTTTTTCTTTCTTTCTACTTATTCTCCCATATTCCATGGCATAGGATAAGGTGGAAGAAAAAAGGAAACGAGCCTCTTTTTCACTCCTTAGCTTTTTACATCGCGAAGCAGTAGTCGCGCAAACCATTGGAAATGAATTAAGAAAGTTATGGACAAAGTAGTTCAAATGGTCAATTACATTAAAAGTAGACCTCTTAAATCAAGATTATTTGCTTATATTTGTGAAGAAATGGGGACAAGGTTTAAAAAGCTTCTACTACACACAGAGATTAGTTGGCTCTCAAGAACCTTCATAGACATATGCTCTCAAGAAGTTGAGTGCTTTGTCATGTATACAAATTGAGGTAAATGATGCTTAAACCTTTTGAGGAAAATCAGCAAAATGAATTCTGCGATCTAATTCAAAACAAACTTTGGTGCACAAAATCGGCATATCTTGCTGACATATTTGAACATTTGAATAAAATAAACACCAGTATGCAAGGAAAAGGAGAAAATATCTTAACAGCAGTAGATAAAATTTGTGCTATGAGAGACAAAGTAGCAATTTGGAAAAGGAAAGTGAAAGAAGGAAATTTTGAAATGTTTTCCAAAACTGCTGAGTGCAGGCTAAAATGTGATACCAGCTTGCTAATTGTTGACCATTTAATATTGCTCGGAGAGAAAGTTCATAATTACTTCCCAAATGTTGAAGTCCAAGACTATGATTGGATCAGAAATCCATTTCTTTCAACTGCAACGAGGAAGTTTTCACTTATTGAAAAAGAAGAATTAGCTGAAATAAAAAATGACTGAAGTCTGTTAATGATGTATGAAGAGGGTGACTTAGACAGCTTTTGGATTTGTGTTTCAAAAATGCATCCAAACATAGGTAAAAACGCGTTAAAAATTCTTCTGCAATTTTCTACTACATACAGTTGTGAAGTATCCTTTTCAACAATGACAAACTTAAAGACACTGAAACGTGGAAGCTTAAAAATGCTTGATGACGAAATGTGAGTGTCTTTATCTAATATTCCACCAAATATTCAAAAGCTATGTTCATCCCATCAACCTCATACATCTCATTAAAATGGTAAGTAGTTATTGGTGTTATTCAAATTTTTTAAATTCTTGCACATATTTACATATTGTTACTCATAAATGACAACAATCTTGGATATGTATGTTATTATCTTACAAATCATATATTTTTAAAAATATAAATGAAAGGTTTTCATGAGATATGTTGTGTCCCCATACATTTCGCTATTACGATTTATGTATGTGTCCGTATCTCTTATAAGGGGTTAGTTTAACCTCCGGTTTGTTAGTAAAACTGAATTACTGTATCCCGAAATGATGCATGTCTAAAAAGTGTGTCACCAACATGAAAAGTTTGGAAAGCTCTGCTTTAAGTATTGGGCACTATACTATCTCAAAGCTCTGAGAGGAGCTCAACCTGCTTTGGAAAAGGTCTAAATCTCTCCAAAATGGGCCACTACAATTCATGATCAATCAGAGCAAATTACATTTATACTCTGAACAATGTAACACAGCAATGTTTATGTCTATAGAGATAAGATACATCTGCCTGCTTTAATTCAAGGCTATAAGCCATCAAATGCAGGAAACATGGCATTTTTTAAAACTTCACTTTGTAGAGCTTTTCAAAGCAAGTCGTAATGCCTCATCAGCTGTAACATTAAACTACGAAAAAGTCTAGAACACTTCAACAGTAGAAAAAGGCACTTACTAAATAATCATCTGTAAGTATAACTAAGCTTTCAAAATAGTGCTTCTATGCCTTGCATGCATGCATTTTGTCCTATGGACTTCTGGTTCATACAAATTTAAAATGTATTATTTGATAGGCTTTCATGAATCAGCTGATTTGATTAACTATAATGCAGAAACTGCAAAATGTCTGAAGCTGTCAGCCTCGCATGGAAAACCAGATAGGAATCACAACCAGATGCGCTAATTCTACTTTATTGTAAAGGTACATTGACAGAATCTTGCAAGTCTGAAACTACAATTCTCCCGCCATCTGCTTTGCAGCCCAAGAAACTAAGGAGGGTCCCTTCTGAGCCTCTTGCCCCAACTCTCCAGCTGCGGACTATGCTGTCTCTTATCTGACCGTTCCCTTGGCAGCGTCTCTGGGCCCAGTCTCCCAAGTTCTTTCCCACATACCATTACAGAAGCTGCTTTACTTTCTGACAGAATGGGGTAAAAATAACGGGGGGGGGGGAGGAGGAGTTAGAGGACATGGACCTGTAAAGGTTTCAGTTGAATATCTTCAAGGCTTTCACCACAAGAAAGTTTTGAAATATCTCCCTCTTTTACAGCAAGGACAACGCTTCTAAATTATCCAGGAAAGAGCCTACAGAGAAATTAGCTGAACCAAGATAAAAAGTGTCCTACTATATTTAAATCCCCACCCCACCCCAAATTCAAAATATTTTTAAAAATCTTGCCTTTCACTTGCTTTTCTGGGATGTCAGGTTTGCATGACAAGGAAGAATGACCACCAAGTTCTCCTTGTGAGGTGGGGAGCTTTGTTGCCTCTGATCACTGGGATTTCCAGGATGCTACAAGGATGGACACAGCTGGTTGATACGTCCAGCACTTTCTGGAAAGACTCTCTTATCCCTGGCAGGATTCCATTATGTCAGAGTTTTAACTTGCTGACAATAATCTAGCTTAATTACTTTGCAGGATGGGACAGTGAGATATAATGCCATAGGGCTAGGTAAGCTACAGAGAAAGAGGCTGGCACAAAGATGTCATTTATAGTCTTGCCATTCTACTCCTACTTTTAAAGAAGTAAAAGTTGGCGAGTACCTATGTAACAGAAGACTAAGCCTACAGGATAGAAGGTTGGGGGTCTCAAAGCTGCCCTTTGGGTCTTCACAGCCTGATTCTGTCTTCTGCCTTGGTGAATTGGCTTGATAGGTCCAGCTGCTATGCCTATCTTCCACAGGATATCTCAACTGACATCCACCATTTACATCTGTCCATTTAGAATCTACTGCTTGCTCTGACTTTCTGGCAATTAAAAGGTCAAAAAGGAAAAAGGAAAACAAGTTCCAGAATATGACCTTCTGGTTCTATAGCATAGAGGCATCCTGGATAGAGGTTTCAGCCACTTCTTCCTTCCTTGGGAAACAGACCAGTCTTACCGAAGATAAGATCAAACTTCATTTGAAAAAAAAATGAAGCCTTTTTTTTACTTTAAATATTAAAATGAAAACATTCACTGTTGAAGAAGATAAAATACAAAGTTACCCCATCATGGTATACATGGCTGGAAACTTATCAAAAAAGGAGAAAATCCAATATTTCAAGCAGATTATAAAATGGTGCTGATCTGCTACAGATGAAATCCCTACCAAAAATCTACACAAGAAAAGCTGGTGAGATTTCAAGGTATTACAAATCCTAGAAACCAGGAGACTGTGAGTTCATCAGGAATCCAGTCTGACTTGAAGGCACAATACACACACACACACACAAACAAACATACATGCATACCACCTGAAATACAGATAGTCCTCATTTAGTGACCTTTCACAGTTAGGATGATGATGAAAAAGTAACTTTATGACCAATCCTTGCATTTATGACCTTTGCAGGTCTGTAAAGCAAAGGAAAGCTGAAGTAAGATCACAAGCGCAGTCACAATTTCAGTTAGCAACTGCTTCGCTTAACGACCAAGTTGCCTGTCCCGATTGTGGTCGCTAAACAAGGACCACTTGTACAGATGAAATTGAAGTTAAATATTCAGTTTCATAACTTCTACAGACAGAAGTAGAAAGTCTTAGAACTACTGAGAAAACAGAAATCAATAATGTAATAGAAATTCCTAACTAGACATGCTACCTATTTCTGCAGTAATAGAAACTTTTAACAATGACTTAGCCTCTTTTGCCCAGGCAACAGCTTTTGCGTATCTCCATCAAGGTTATCATCCTTACTCTCTACACCAGACAGGGAGGAGCTGGGGTAATTTGCCTTTGTATGTGACCAAGACTCATGTCTCAGTTGAGGGGATATATATTTATTTCATCTAACAACTGCATGCAGGGATGTATATTGATAGTTTGGCATTATAGGCTGGCAGGGGAGGCTGCATTCCCAACTATCTGTATGTGTTAGCCTGTACCCATTTGCTTACTGTCAAAGAGACTTAACTCTTCTCCAATTGTTCAGAATTCAAAAGTAAGGGCAGAGGGGCACCCATATTAAGAATACTAGAAGTTGTAAATGCAATCCTTGCATTTATGACCTTTGCAGGTCTGTAAAGCAAAGGAAAGCTGAAGTAAGATCACAAGCGCAGTCACAATTTCAGTTAGCAACTGCTTCGCTTAACGACCAAGTTGCCTGTCCCGATTGTGGTCGCTAAACAAGGACCACTTGTACAGATGAAATTGAAGTTAAATATTCAGTTTCATAACTTCTACAGACAGAAGTAGAAAGTCTTAGAACTACTGAGAAAACAGAAATCAATAATGTAATAGAAATTCCTAACTAGACATGCTACCTATTTCTGCAGTAATAGAAACTTTTCTAAAGCAAAAGTTCCTCTCTTTCAATTATCTGGAGTTCTCCAGATTCTGAAGATTCCAAAGTATAATCAGAGGCTGTGTGGAACAATGGTAGTCCTGGGCTTTTTCCAGCATTTTGCTTCCATCTCTCCCCCAAGTGCTCCTCTTTGTTTTAAAGCAAACAAACTTGTTTTATCTCCAGCTGTCAGTCCACTAGGTAGATCAAACCAGGAAGGCTCCACAGGAAGGCTAAAACTACTTTTATTGAGATTGACTATAATAAATCTTGCAAGCCGGAATGTGCTGCACCTCCTCCTACTCATCATTCAGTAAATTAGGGAGGTGTCTGTCTGAGCCACTTCTGAATGTTATCTGGGCATTCTGGATTTTAAAAATGACTTAGCCTCTTTTGCCCAGGCAACAGCTTTTGCGTATCTCCATCAAGGTTATCATCCTTACTCTCTACACCAGACAGGGAGGAGCTGGGGTAATTTGCCTTCGTATGTGACCAAGACTCATGTCTCAGTTGAGGGGATATATATTTATTTCATCTAACAACTGCATGCAGGGATGTATATTGATAGTTTGGCATTATAGGCTGGCAGGGGAGGCTGCATTCCCAACTATCTGTATGTGTTAGCCTGTACCCATTTGCTTACTGTCAAAGAGACTTAACTCTTCTCCAATTGTTCAGAATTCAAAAGTAAGGGCAGAGGGGCACCCATATTAAGAATACTAGAAGTTGAAGTGAGCTTGAATTACGTTGTGTTGGCAGAACCATCACATACATGTAACAGCAAATTAGCATAATAGTGTTAAGGCTTGTGGCTCGGCACCTTAAAGAACTTGAGAGGTGAAAAAGTGAAGCCTAAAGCAAAGCTAGCCTTGTCACTCCAGAAAAGCTCTGATAAGCACAGTGTTTAATAAGTTACTAAGCTGATTCACTGGCTACTCATGTCAAGGTCAGAGTGAAGGTCAAGGTCACCACACCACTCAACTCCCTCCCATAGCATTTTCCTTATATGGAACTGCAAATGCAAGATTAAGCTTGATGATCGATTTGATAATTCAAAGCAGGTGCCTACTTAGATTTGAGAATCTGCTTTGTTGGGATGATTCAGTCAAAACACTCCTTCAAAGCTTCATAGAGTCCTTGAGTTTGGTATTTATTTTCAGATATATTTTTGCCATTTTGCTCATACTTTCAATAGCAGATGCCAAAGTTTTTGGGTTGGTATAGCTTCTAAAAAAAACCAAAAGCTTGATACTGTGTAACCAACCCACTTCACTTGCTAGAAAGCACATTTATTTATTTATCTGAAAAATATAGAGGCTACCCAGCTCCAAAGCAACTCTGAACACCTTACATTAAAAAAAGAACAAACAGAAGAACAAACAGAAGAGTCAGCATTAAATTCAGTATGACAGACATTGCTAAGATTGGAGCTTGGACTCTCACTCTCCATCTTTTTATGACATTAGGTCTCTAAAGCAGGATGCTAACCAAGAATAGAGAATTGTTAAATCACATACCTTTTCAGAAGCAAACACTTTTATCCAAGTACACAATGATGTAGCCACAGATAAGGTACAAAATAGTAATTCCTCAACTCTCCCCCCACGTTATAAGGTCCTTCAATATAAATAACATTGGAGTGATATTTCCTTTCTAGACAGCTTTTAAGACACATTTAGTTTGCAGAAATACAGGTATTCAGAAGAAATGGGAGCTGTGAAAATCACTAGGTGACCAGCCAATTAAATAAGTTCTAGCTGATAAATGATTTACTTTGTAAATAGCTAATCAATCAGTCAATTTTAACGAATTTGCATATTACCAAGACTTCTTTAAAAGTGTTTTTTTTAAAATAATGAAGAAAGTACACTCAATTTCTCTAAAAAAAAGTATTTTCAGCTGCAGAAAAAAGCATAGCATGAATTAGGATCTGGGGAAAACTATGTTGGTGCATAGTTGGTAGGGATGTACAAAACCGTAAATTCCAGGAATGTTAATTTTTCTGGAAACCACTGGACCTCCTGTTAACAGTTTATTTGTTTGTTTAAAGATTTGTATGGCTACCTATTTTAGAACACAAATCTGGGTGGCTCATACAACAATAACACCAAGAAACAATAAAAACCATAAAACAAAAACAAAAACCAGCACCTTGGCCATTCTCCTTGGATGCCTCCAACAAAACCATCCACCGGCTCCCATCTCACCTATCCCAGGGCCTGGGGGAAGAGCCAGCTCTTTATGGCTTTCTGGAAGTTAGTCTGACATAGTCTGGAGAAGGAAAGGGATGTTTTGGAGTCCTCCAGAATACACTGCATTCACAATGTTCAGTTTTGCATATCCTTAACAGTTAACATTCTTCAGATTCTTTTTTGCAATGCAAAAAAGATGCAAAAAAAGACTATGCAATGCTAGTTCTAAAATACTACTTTGATATGGCAACCAAAGGGTAGAAGAGTATAGATCAGTTGCTTATTCAGTAGACCATATGCATTCACCTTCTGCTTCCATCTTTCTAAGGCACAGGAGCTACAACTTGGATCTGAGCATTATGATAAACCACAGAAAAACCTTCCCTAGTTTGTTTATCCAACACTGCTTCCAGGTGGGTCTCGGCAGAAGTGATTCAACAGTGTGAGGCAGTTCACTGCCTGTTTTTGATTAACTTTATTCCTTAAATGGACAAACTAAGGTACTTATGATCTACACTGCAGGGTTTCTGCTTTCAGAAGCATATTTTCAGAAACCCATATTTTTGGACTCCACAATTGCTGCTCAATGGGCACACAAGCTGCCTGCTTTGAATTTATCAATTACTCCTATGTCCACAAACAGTATAGGGAGAAATGGCTGGTGCCATATGAGAGAGGTTGTTTCACTTTGCAATGTGAGACATTGGGTTTTGTAGTCCTTGCACTGCATTAAAAGTGAAACTCATTACAGAAGTTGTTTAAACAGGACTGCAAGTCTACACTGTTAGGAAAGAAGATCTTTTATATTCTTAATGTAGTCTGATCTCTTGGCCTATGTCTCATTGTAATACATATCTCCCACCATTTGAAGGAATTGAGATACTTTAATGGTATTCCCAATAGAATCATTTGAAAAAGGTTTTCCAAAAACATATCCATCCCCTTTGTGTTCCCTCTACCTACTTCTAGCTACTTCTCCTACCAAGGGTAATAATGTGAAATATTTTTATTTTGTTATTTAAAGTTAAAATATGTTTAAATGCCCAGAGTAACAGTTGCCCAATGGAGTAACTGTTAAGCACATTTTTGGCAGCTAGGGTTTGCACAATATACCACAACACTGAGCCAAGCTAAAAAGCAACAGCGATAGATTCATTTCTACATAGCCCATAGGATAACAACAGCAAAAAATTGGTTATTGACTTGACTGGGTGGGGCTTTGATTGTACAGCCATGGCTCCCATCCTGATTTTTGGATTCCCCCTGCAGATACCCTTGGTTTAAACTATCTGTATCCCACCTGAAAATGAAACTTTGCATGCCCTTTAAAAATTATAATTGTTTATACTCTATTATTATTTCTATCCATTTCACCACAACATCCCATAATTTTCTGCTACATTTGAGCTTTTCTGATGAATAGTTATCCCTGGTTATACCATTTCTGCAACATTTCTGCTATTCCTTAAATGGCCGGCCTAATTCCCCCATTATGTCCTTTATTTCTACTTCTGAACTATTAAAATTGTCCTTAAAGTAATGCAGGGGTGAGCAACATTTGTGTAGCCAAGGCTGGTACTTTTCATTTTCTTGATTTTTTTTCCCAGTCTTCAAGAGATTCAGAAAATGTGCTTAATGACATGATACAGGGGGACTGTGACTGAAGATTTGGAGCCCTTTTGTATATTTGGAGGGAACGGCAATTTTTTTGTAATTAAATAATGTAAAATGTCATGCTCCTAACAAATACAAGTAGTATTGTATGATTTAGAAAGACTCTAAGACTATAAATATGAGACCGAAGACTACAGGCAGCCCATGGTCTTCTTGTTCTCTTTTGTTGTTCAGTCGTTTAGTCGTGTCCGACTCTTCATGCTGAACTAATGATGGATCTACTAACCAAATTCTTTTTTCTTTTGTAACTATGTGCCTCCAGATGGGTTAGCATCTGAGTGGTCATTTGAGTTACATGCTCATATTGAGTTAGCTATTCCCAACTATGTGAAGCACAATGCACAAATATGCTATATGCATACATTTCTAGAACTAGAAATATTCCTTGTTCAGATTTCCAATTGTATCCATGTGCAAATATGGAATCACATTTGTGTGTGAACCAAATATTCATATGATTTCCAATTATTTCATTATAGGCAGCTCATCACACATATCAGAAGCATACATGTTCAAAGTTAGGACACAACATAGAGCAACTGTAAGCTTATTGTGGGAAGTTGTGGTTGCCTCAAATACATATACTACATTTCAATAAATAATCAAAATCCTCATTACTTAGGTTCTCAAACTTTTGGCAAGTTTTTTAGATACCTGCAAGGTTCAAGGATAGCAGAGATCATGAAACAAAGAATGTGAGGCTTCTCTGCACCAGCTGGGTAAGAGGAGTGTTTTGGCAGAATACCCTAGATCAAGGGTCGGAAATGGCGGCTCGCGAGCCAGATCTGGCTCTTTGGCCCCTCGGCTCTGGCTCTCTCTCTCTGTCTGCCGCCCGACATCCGGAAAGCCGGTCTCCGGAAGCAGAGCGAACCCTGGGGAAGAAACAGACGCTGATTGGTGGAGGCTCAGAAGGAAGGACGCCTCCACCAATCAGCGCGCGCCAAAGGGGAGCAGAGAGGCGGGCTGAACAAGGTGAAGCCCGATTGGCCCTGCTACCCAGAGGCGCGATAAAAAGACCGGCGCGGGGCCTCGCTCAGCTGTGCGCGGAAGCGCTCCAAAAAGACCGGCGCGGGGCCTCGCTCAGCTGCGCTGGGCTGTGAAGCTGGACGAGCCGCCGGACCTGGAGCGCTTCCGCGTGCAGCTGAGCGAGGCCCTGCGCCGGTCTTTTTGGAGCGCTTCGGCGCGCAGCTGAGCGAGGCCCCGCGCCGGTCTTTTTGGAGCGCATTTCCACAGCCCA
Source organism: Charina bottae (assembly GCA_023362775.1). Lineage (NCBI taxonomy): Eukaryota > Metazoa > Chordata > Lepidosauria > Squamata > Charinaidae > Charina > Charina bottae. The sequence continues at coordinate 7,965,288 of JALMGJ010000007.1, forward strand.
GCGCTCAGCTGCGCGCGGAAGCGCTCCAAAAAGACCGGCACGGGGCCTCGCTCAGCTGCGCGCGGAAGCGCTCCAAAAAGACCGGCTCGGGGCCTCGCTCAGCTGCGCGCGGAAGCGCTCCAAAAAGACCGGCGCGGGGCCTCGCTCAGCTGCGCGCGGAAGCGCTCCAAAAAGACCGGCTCGGGGCCTCGCTCAGCTGCGCGCGGAAGCGCTCCAAAAAGACCAGTGCGGGGCCTCGCTCAGCTGCGCGCGGAAGCGCTCCAGGTCCGGCGGCTCGTCCAGCTTCACAGCCCAGCGCCAGCGCCAACCGCACTCCCTTCCGCGCGATTGGCTCCTGCCCGCAAACCCCGCCCCCTTCCACGTGATTGGCCCCCGCCCGCAAACCCCGCCCCCTGGCTCTCGAGCATTTCAAAATGTGCACGAGCATGCCAAAATGGCTCCCGGCATAAAAAGTTTGCCGACCCCTGCCCTAGATCCACAGTGGATACATGAAAGCAACTAAATACATCAGCATTCCCCAATCTGAGCACTTCAGATGTGTTGGACTTCCATCTCTCATTAACCATTGCTATCACATACTTATGTCAGTTGAAGTCCAGTACATCAGGAAGGCATAATTTTTTAAACTACACTAATATCATCCTGACTGATCTGTGAACATGGGTGCTCAAAAAGCTGTATCAATCATTGATTATGTGCCATCAAGTCGTTTTCGACTCCTAGCGACCACATAGATAGATCTTCTCCATGACAATCTATCCTTAACCTGTTCTTTCAAGTCTCCCAACGGTGCACTCATCGCTACTGTAACTGAGGCCATCCACCTTGCTGCTGGTCATCAAAAGCCTGCGCACGCTGCCGGGCTTCCTGGCGCACAGCTGATCAGCATGGAGAATTTCCACCCCGGCACCCCCGCGTGTGCGCGGCAAGGCTTTTCGCCTCCCTGCCGGAACTGAGGGCATTTTCGGGGTCCCCGGAGCCCGCCCTTTCGAAGGGGCAGCCGCTGCCGCCGCGGCGTCAACCCAGAAGCACTGCCGCCAGCGCTTCCGGGTTTTTGCGTGCCACACCGGTGGCGGCGCTTCCAGGTTTTTGTGGGCTGGCCATTGGTGTGTCGCCAACGGCAAAAGTTTGGAAAGCCCTGCTCTAGACCAAGTGAAAAAGATATAAATTCCCCAAGCCATTATGTTTTCTTTCCTCCTACCAATGTCAGTTAAGTGATTCAGTTGATAGAGAGACTTACTTATACAAAGACATCAGGAACATTATTATAAAAATAATCTTAATGTGCACTTCTTCAAAAGCTGTATCTTTTAGCTAATACCTAAAAATGAAATAGTTATAACTGCTGTTATAATATTATATGATCAGTCACTACCTGGGCAAATCACACTTGACGGAAGCAGGAAACACTACTTGAAAAGGTGACAAGAAGTGCATTGGAATAAAGAACAAATAGGTGGCAAGTGAATATTTGTAATGCCAGTTCATCACATATTTCATTCATCTTAGCATTCTTATTGGTAGGAAAACTCATAAACTGTGTCAGTCAAAAAAAACCACAACTCTATTATATAGGATAACAGCTTCAGCCTGTGATTATTTCCTTTTAGTTTACTAAAAAGGATGAATTTAATAAGGACTACTAGGTTTACAAATACATACCCAAGTTTATTTTAAAATAAATTCCATTATTTTCAGTAGGACTTATGAGGACTAAGGAGTTCTTGGTGCTCTCTGAGCTTGGTTGTTTGCTTGCCGACATTTTATTACCCAACTAGGTAACATCATCTGTGCAACATCATCATATTCTATTATTAGGACTAAATAGGTTTAGGATGCCAAAATGCTTTAGGCCAGAGCTTTCCAAACTTTTCATGTTGGTGACACACTTTTTAGACATGCATCATTTCGTGACACACTCTTACAGCAGGACATCATTTCGTGACACACTCTTACAGCAGGGCACAAGGCAGGCACTAGGACCTGCACGGAATCACAGCAGGTTTGGAGGCAGCAAGGCACAAGGCAGGCACTAGGACCTGTGTGGAATCCTGGCAGGGCAGGTTTGGAGACAGCAAGGCACAAGGCAGGCACTAGGACCTGCGTGGAATCCTGGCAGGGAAGGTTTGGAGGCAGCAAGGCACAAGGCAGGCACTAGGACCTGCGCGGAATCCTGGCAGGGCAGGTTTGGAGGCAGCAAGGCACAAGGCAGGAACTAGGGCCTGCGCGGAATCCTGGCAGGGCAGGTTTGGAGGCAGCAAGGCACAAGGCAGGCACTAGGACCTGCGCGGAATCCTGGCAGGGCAGGTTTGGAGGCAGAAAGGCACAAGGCAGGCACTAGGACCTGCGCGGAATCCTGGCAGGGCAGGTTTGGAGGCAGCCAGGCACAAGGCAGGCACTAGGACCTGCGCGGAATCCTGGCAGGGCAGGTTTGGAGACAGCAAGGCACAAGGCAGGCACTAAGACCTGTGTGGAATCCTGGCAGGGCAGGTTTGGAGGCAACAAGGCACAAGGCAGGCACTAGGACCTGCGTGGAATCCTGGCAGGGCTCAGAGGCAGCAGCAGCCGAGACACACCCAGACACTGCAGCTGACACACTAACGTGTCCCGACACACAGTTTGGAAAGCTCTGCTTTAGGCAATTAGGCAACAGATATCTGGGAGGCTCAATCCACTTTCTCAAGGATCTCAAGTGTAGTGACTTAGCATAGTTCTAATTCAAAAGGACCCTTTCTTAATGCAATACAGTACACACACACACACACTTTAATTAATAAAATTTATTAATTTAATAAAAATCTAATAATTTAAAATTTCAGCTTTATGAGATAGGATGCATAAAAATGTCTCTCTAGCACCTGACCATTTATTTTGGCAGTGTTTTCCCATTACGCATTTCAGATGTTATGCCAAGATACAGGCAAATAGAGGAGGACCCTCTATTACAGATCTTTATCACTGTTCACTTCCTCTCTTAGAAGGGGTTCAAGAGTCATCTGCCGTGCCTTGGACACAGGAATAAGTTATGAATGATGCCAGTGCTCCTGCAACCCAGATCTTATTCATTCCAAAATACAGCCTTTGTTAAAAATGAGCTGCAGGGCAGAAGTTTTAAAGTAGCAAATAACCCATCCTAGCTACTGTGTTCAAACTACTGACTGAAACAGTCTTGCTTCTTTTACTGCGTGGGTAACATGCAGCCCTCTGAATGTCGTATGGCTCCATCTATTCACATTCTCAACTACTGGTTTAAGTTGATGAAGATTGGAATCCACCAACAACTTGAGGTCAACAAGTTGACCACCCCCGATTTACCCAAAGGCAAGCAAAGGACCTTGTGGGAAAGGAACAATAGGAGTTCTATAAATGTAATGATGCATTCATTAAGGAAATGTCATTCTTTTCAAAGTTTCTTTCTTTAAGGAGCATTTTCTGCATCAGCTGATCTGCCAAGTATTCTTTAAGCATTGCAGAGAATTGTGGTGTGTGTTCTAGAGCAGGGGTCAGCAACCTTTTTTCCATCAGGGACCACCCCCGTCAGAAATTTTTTTTCAAGGACCGGGGGACGGGGTTTGCGGGCGGCAGCCAATCGGACGGATGGGGGGTGGGGTTTGCGGGCAGCAGCCAATCGGACAGACAGGGGCAGGGTTTGCAGGCCTGCCGCTCCAGGAACCGAGGGCATGTTCGGGGTCCCCAGAGCCTGCCCCTTCGAAGGGGCAAGCTCTGGGGACCCCAAAAATGCCCTTGGTTCTGGCAGGGAGGCAAAAGCCTCGCTGCGCACCGGGCCACTTCCCTGCGGCATGGAGATTTTCCACCCCGCCCCCTCCCGCACCAGTCAGCCGTGCAGCGGGGAAGCGGCCAGTAGCCTGCGTGCAGTGAGGCTTTTGCCTCCCTGCCGGAACCGAGGGCATTTTCGGGGTCCCTGGAGCTTGCCCCGAAACTGCCCTCGGTTCTGGCAGGTAGGTGAAAAGGCACGCGCACACGCTGCCGCTGCCACGAAGGGAGGCCCGCCTCCGCCCTTCTTTGCCGCGTGCTGATAGGTGGAGGTGTTTCCCCTTCCAGGCCTCCACCAATCAGCTGCTCCGGCTCACCCTGCAGCCCACTTCCTAATGGCCCGCAGACCACTGGTGGGCTGCAGACCACAGGTTGTCGACCCCTGTTCTATAGCACATACTTTGTGTCTCTAGAGGACAGGACAGGCCTGATGGATTTCATTGTCATTTTGTCTATTGAGTCTTGGTGAAGCCAGAGCCCACCAACAACATAACAGATGCAACATAGCAGATACAAAGTCTGCCCTCAGTCTGATGAAAAAGGAGGCCTGGTGGGAAGTGAAAAAGCAGAGGTGAGTCAAGATCAAGACTGCATAATAAAAGGGGAGTTTGAGATCAATTTTTGATAATCCAAGGAGCAACTCATTTGCTTCAATAACAGATGTCTCAATTCTTATTGCTCCCTTATAATTATTTTGCCTGAGTTCCCTTTTGTCACCCCTCCCCACACAAACACAAACACAAACACACACCTCGCAAAGAAAGACACCAGCACTTTGCCCTTTCTCCATGAACTCAGGTTGAACATGTTGCCTGTATCAGTGAACAGAGTCCATGCAGGATCCAGACTATTGAGTGCAGACTGACCCTCAATAATGGAATTTCGCTCCAATGGCCCCTCTTTATGTCACAACCTTTGCCATACCATATGTGTCCTTATCTTTTCTTACATTGCTATCTCAATCTCTAGATGTGTGTTATTACTGGACTACCATGAGCATGACCTAGAATGACCTAAAAAACATCCAATGCTGCTCTGCAGTAGCACAGGACAAATGGTAACGGGTAGGCAGGCAAACTGTTCTTTGGCGAGTCTTGTCCTTCATTATTAATTTTATCAAACAACTCCAAAGGCCCATGAAACACAAGCTTCTCAAACTAATACTGGAATGAACTTTTATCAGTACACAACTCTGACTATTCCTTGGAATAATCATGTATATCAGCGGTCCCCAACCTTTCTGGCACTAGGGACCGGTCGTGGAAGAAAATTTTTCCACAGACCAGGAGAGGGGGAGGGGTCTGCAGGTGGGAGCCAATCGCACGCACCGGGGGGCGGGGGTTTGCAGGCGGGAGCCAATCGCACGCACCGGGGGTGGGGTAATCACGCACACTGGGGGGCGGGGTTTGCAGGAGGGAGCCCCGCGGCCCACTTCCTAACAGGCCGCGGCCCACAGCTTGGGGACCCCTGATGTATATGATTATATGGTATGTCTCAGGGCTCGGATCTCACACTCTCCTTTTTAACATCTACATGAAACCGCTGGGCGAGGTCATTCAACAGCATAGGGTGCAGTATCATCAGTATGCTGGTGATATTCAGCTTCACATCTCCACCCCTAGCTGGTCATATGATGCTGTTGAGGTACTGGCCCAGTGCCTGAAGGCTATGAAGGTCTGAATGGGGAGAAATCGGCTCCAATTCAACCGTACCAAGACAGAGTAGGTTTGAGTTTTCAGGCCCGCTTGGTTCTGGTGATATATCATCTTTGATCCTTGGCAGGGCTGTACTTCCCCAGACAGAGCTGGTGCACAATTTGGGGGTCCTCCTGCTTGAAGAGCAGGTGGCAGCTGTGGCCAGGGGGCCTTTGCGCAAATTCTTCTTTTGTGCCAATTGCACCCATTCCTGGATAGTGAGGACTTGCTCACAGTCACTCATGCCTTGGTTACTTCCCAGTTGGACTATTGCAACGTACTTTACATGGGCTGTCCTTGAAGACCACCTGGAAGTTACAACTGGGCCAGAATGCAGCAGTGTGTGCAGTGTTGGGAGCTGTTGCGTGAGCTGCACTGGCTGCCAGTTTCTTTCTGGGTGCAATTCAACCATCCAGTCAGGTTATTTGTGGGACCGCCTCTCCCTGAGAATATCTGCCCACCCCATCAGTTTGGATAGAGCGAGCACACTCCAGGTTCCTTCCCTTAAATATTGCCATCTAGTGGGACCTAGGAAGTATGCCTTTCCATAGCAGCCCCTACCTTCCCCCAGGGATCTGGCACGCCCCCCCTCTTTTAGCCTTCCAGAAAGCCACATGGAACTGGCTCTTTCCAGTTCCTGGGTAGAGATACCAGATACTGAGTAGAGTGATACAGGAGCCTGTGGATGGTTTGTTGGAGGTGCCAGGGTTTTGTTTTGTTTGGTTTTTTGTCTTAGGTTTTTTTTTTACTGTTTTATGGTTTTATTGTTGTTGGGAGCTGCCCATATATACAAATGGAGTTAAAGACAATATTTATCAGCTGCTTAGAAACCAAGAGCAAACTCATGAGATAAAAACATCTAGTATCTAATGGAGTTGCCTGCAGTATCTACAAGTTACACATCATTAATAGGAATTAATTATAACCATAAGTATTCAATGAAAAAGAAAACACTGTCTTTTGTATCTCATGTGAACATTTCTAGCTAGAAGCTGGATGTCAGCCCTTTGAGGTAGGCCAAGTCAGGAAACAGACTCCAAAATTTTGACTGGAATTCTACTTTATTGATATAGGCTACAATAACAGTATCTTGAAAGCCTGATTGCATTTTCCCTGTTATACCCCAGGCAATTAATGTGGAGATAGTTTGAGTTTCTTCTAATGTTTTTTTCCTGTCCTGGATTTTATTCTAACTGAAGTTGCATAGTTTCTCCAAGGTCATCTCTGTGGTTCTCTACACCATATAACCAAAAAGAGGTACTATGTATGCATAAAGTTTGAATACATAGGATTTCACTGGCCAAACTTTCGAAGTCTAATTAGCATCGGTCTGCAACAATTAGATTTGTAATAAAATAAGCATTCTCACTCAAAGTATTCAATTATAATGATAGAATATAAAAAATCAAAGAGAAGTGACAAAATACATTCTTTAGAAGCTGAGCCTGCTTTCTAGTGTCTTTTCAAAGAACTGGCAGGATTTTAATGAAAATGCATCATTATTGAGTATAATGCTGCTCAGATTAGAAATAAAAATAGTGCCATGCTATTTAAAATAATTGTATACTTTAGAAAGCAAAGACTAGTGTACATTGCACCCAAGACACTATATTATAGTATGCTCCATTTCTTTACAAAAGACAGTCACACAGCAAAAAAAGTGGTAATCCCTTCTTGGTGGAAAATCTACATTTTCAAATGAATCCCCCAGCTAAAATGAGCTATTGTAATACCTAAAATCCTCATATGTTCCTGGCTTTACAAGAGCACAGCTGACCACCTGCTACGTTACATCATCCAAGCAGCAGTTTTCCTATCCCTCAAATGCTGTTCTCTTCAATCCAGGGATGCACCCCACTGAATCAGATGGCAAATTAAAAACGCAGACAAATTAGCAAGATCAGCCAGGAGGAGAGTTCTCTTTCCAGCCTGACTGGCTGCTGTAAAACACCTCTGCACTTCTGCTGAGTGCAGCATAACAGGGGTGCCACTGCAGTTCTAAAAAGGAAGAACGTAAACAGGCAAGTGACCAGGCCAAACAATACATTTATTTTCATTTGAAGAAACGTACAGTGGTGAAATCCAGTGAGCTCTGCATCTGTGAACATTTCTGCTGGCAGCTAGGAAAAAATGGTTGTTTTAAAGAAAAGCTGCATTCTTCATGATTGCACCATTGATCTGAATCTTGAACTACATATGAAGACAAACCAGAAGTACTTAACTAAGTCAGTAAAATGTACCATTCATCAGTGTGAAACAAGATGGGGGGAGAGAGAAGATAAGCCAACAACTCTAAGAATTTGCTGCATTGACATCAAGTCAAAGGCTGTTTTAAAAACTCAAAACAACAGAAATCCGATAACTAGATTATAGCAACACTGTCAGATTTATGTGATGTGCAGATAGTAATGGGTTCCTCATGTTTTCCTATTATTTTATTACTAACAATGGCAACTAACAACTGCTCTAGCACTGAATTCAAAAACTGCCCGGCTCCTTTCCCCTATATTGCAGCAACCGAAAGGTGTTCCTGCATATGCAGATGGACTTCTAATTCACTTTAGAGCCCAGCAAAACAGGGGGAGGCAGTGGCCATACTTTGAAGGCACTCGAAAAATAAATGCTGTATTGTACACACATAAACAGAATCCTCCTCCTTCCTTCTCCCATTCCCTGACATTTTCAGTCAGGTGCCAGCAGGTGAGTAAAAACTACAGATTTGCTGTCCCTTCCCACTCATCCATATTCTCCCTCCCTTAAAATAAAGCGACAAATCGATCCACAAAGATTTACAGGGTGTTTTATGACTTGATAGTACCTGGCCTATTACCATCGTCCTTTGTGTGATAAGTCACTAAAGGGAAGGCCCATTTCGGTTCCTTCTTGGAATAGGCAACCTAGTCTCCTAGAAAATATCACACAACCTTTCCCTCCTCCTAACTCGGCTTCCTATTAGGATGCAATTGGTAACTCCCTGAACGTGTCCAGATCCAAGCCCGCAGCAACACAAGAGCCTGGCATGGGCCGACGGGGAAATGCTGCAGAGTAGGAGCCCAAAGCCACAATAATGGGGATGGAGAAACGGAGGAGGACAGGAGCGTTTTACTATATTATGAGCCAGGCAGAAGGAGCGGCTCCACTCCTAAGGGCAGGGATGGAGGGATGCTGCCCAAGGTGAGATGCGCCTGAAAGTAACAGCAGCTGCCGCTGGGAACGGCCAACCAACCCAGGCGAGGCAACAGCGGGGCAACTGGTCGCGTCTTACCTGGAGAAAGCCGGGCTGGGCGCAAAGCATGCTCTTCCAATGGGAGCAATGGGGAGCGGCGACAACAACAAGGGCAGGCTTTAGATCCCACACGTGCGCAGGCTCATGGCTGGGCGCCTGCTTGCTAAGCTCTCTGCTGCAGTCAGGGACCGCCTGGCCTTTCCGGCTTCCCCAACCGCCTCGCTCTAGCAGCGCCGCCGCCTCCTCTTTCGCCACTGGAAAGGCGCGAGGGAGGAAAGATGCGTGCGACAATCCGCTCACCCAGGCACCACTGGAGTCCAAGGACCCGCAACAACAACAGCAGCAGCAGCAGCAGCAGCAGGAGCGGCGATGGAGCGTAATACGCCTCGGCTGATCGTGTCGCCGCCACCGCGGCTCGCTCCGCTCCGCCCCGCCCCGCTCCGAGGACCAAGCTGGAGGAGCCAACCATGAGGCGCGCCTGGTTGCGCCAGCGGGTCTCCCTCGCGGGTCCTCCTTCCCCGCACCCGCGGGCGATCCCTCAGCGCGCCGGGGACTTGCCGGTGCCTCTTCTGTGCAGACTGGAGGGCGGCAGACACGGCTTGCCGTTGGTTCTTGGGGCCCTAGAAGACGACTCACTGTTTTCAGGGGCACGGATGCTGCCGGCCAAGACCAGCAGAAATGTAATCATTGTTTGGAGGGGGTGTAAGTTGGAAGGTGGCGCGCGGAGAGGGGTCAGTGCAGTTTATTACTTTGTAATTTAAAAATGATGTCTGGTTGTACCATTCCTATGCTTTCTGGTTATATGTCACTATGCTGGCAAACCTTTCTTCCTCAGAACTGACGTTGGGCAGTCTTTCGAGTGACTCCTGCCTTCAGCATGAGCACTTTCATAGGATTCAAGAGTGCCCAGTCCCTGGAAGTAGGTGGCCTATCTCAAATTAGACCATCTAGGCATAATATAGGGGGCGTGGTGGCTCAGCGGGTAAGATGCCAGGCTTGTCGATCAGAAGATCGCAAGTTCGGAGGTTCGAATTCCTAGCCCTGCGTGCGGCGTGAGCTCCCGCACTCGCCCCAGCTCTTGCCAACCTAGCAATTCGAAAGCATGCAAATGCAAGTAGATGAACAGGTACCACTTCGGTGGGAAGGTAACAGCGTTCCGCGCGTGTCGTGCGGCCACATGACCGTGGAAGCGTCTTTGGACAACGCTGGCTCTTCGGCTAACAAACGGAGATGAGCACCAGCACCGGCCCCTAGAGTCGGACACGACTGCACAAATGTGCAGGGGGAACCTTTACCTTTACCTTTTTAGGCATAATATATTTGGTTTGGGAAAATCTGGGAGCAAAGAATGTGAGTTGTCTGACTCTGCTGCTGTCTAAGGCTCATCCTGATTTTTGCAGCCCAGATCTGATACATGTGTTTTATTTTTGGATTTGTTTTCTAATGAGAAGCAGGTTTACTTTTTTTTGTTGTTGTTCTGGGAAGATAAAGCCAAGCTAAGTACCATTGATTATACTGGGAGCAGCCAAGTTTATTTATATAGCTACTAAAAAGGGATGTAGTCCACCAAAGTTTATGGCACAATGAGGCAGCAGTTCTATTTATCTATTTCATTTCATTTCATTTCATTTATATAGCTGCCCATCTCATTTACGTGACTCTGGGTGGCTCACAAGTTAAAAGAGCAAAGACACACTTGTATAAATAAATTAAACAACCAGAAACGTAAAAGTGCGGGAAAGTGCCAGCCTACAGTGCGCAGGAAATACAACCATCTTGCAGGTTCCCCACATCCATGGGACTCTAGGCCTGATGTTTTCAGGAACTTCCTAAAGGCCAACAAGGTTGAGGGCAATCTAACCTCAATTTTACCTACTTATCTAGGAATAGGCCCCATTGAGCAGCCCCCTCCCCCCCAAAAAAACCTTTCTGGGTTAATAGGCAGAGGTTAGTAGGCAGGAGTAGGTAGGAGTACGTTGAGGTTCTCACAAAACGGCTGCTTATGGGGTGTGGGGCCACTTGCAAAGGTCCTGCATACCAGAAAATCAGCTGGTGAGATTTCTCTCTCCCTCCCCATCAGCACCATTGGACAGGTGGGCATGTTTGCAAAGCCCTGGGCCAGGTTGCCTATTTATTTTCTAAGAATGCTGGTGGATCTCAAAGTGGTGCTTTTAAAAAGTGTTTTGCCGGCTTCCAATATTATTTTTTAAAATAATTAAAGAAAAATTGGTGCAAGAAGCCCAGTGGGCACTAATGGGGGTGTTGGTGGGCACATGGGTGCCTTCTATCACCATACTGTGTATTCTAGCTCTAAGGCATAAGACATTTTACTGCTGGTGAGCTTATCTACATCAAAGTGTACAATCTCTTGGAGCCAGTGAATATATTTGAAATATTGGGAGCATGTTGGGGGTGCTCTTGCAAATGCCTGACATTCATTCTGAGCAAATGGGTATATAAAACAAAGCAGTCATCTAGATTTTTTTATTTTTTAAGTATGGCATTAAGGCCTATGAAGAGACCAGAGGCATTTTTGTAAATGAAGATAATTCTGGACATTGGCACTTTGCTTTGCATTTTGTAGTTTAATTACAATATTTTTTTAAAAAATAAAGGGACATAAAGCCTGGCAGATGCCAAAGAAGGTCTCTGTTGGCACACAATGCCAACTCTGTATTGATTGATTACGTGCCATCAAGTTGTTGTCAACTCTTAGCGACCACATAGATAGATTTTCTCCATGATGATCTGTCCTTAACCTGTCCTCCATCTCTTCCAATGGTGCATTCAATGTCACTGTAGCTGAGTCCATCCACCTTGCTGCTGATCGTCCTCTTCTCCTTCCTTCCACCTTTCCCAGCATTACAGCCTTCTCCAGAGAGCTAAGTCTTCACATTATGTGTCCAAAGTAGGATAATTTGAGCCTTGTCATTTGTGCTTCGAGTGAAAACTCTGGGATGATTTGTTCGATGATCCATCAGTTTGGGGTTTTTTTGGCTGCAATGATATTCTCAGGAGCCTTCTCCAACACCAACGTTTAAAAGTGTCAATACTCTTCATATATTGCTTCTTCAAGGTCCAACTTTCTCTTTCATAGAGTCTCAAAGGGAATACCATGGCTTACATGATACTTATCTTTGTAGGTATAGACACATCACAGCATTTGAATGTCTTTTCCAAGGCCTTCATGGCTGCTCTACTAAGTACTAGTCAGCAGCATATTTCTTAACTGCTTATTCCTTGATGGTTGATCCTAAAAGGCAGAAGCTACAGTATAATGAAATGAAAGCTCAGTGGCCCACTTGTTTGCAAAAAGCACTATCTGAAGGAAATTTAAATTTAATTTGAAAATTTTAAAGCACGGGGATAAACTTATTAACCTTTCCTTATCACCTCTCTGCTTAAAAATCCCCACCCAGTGTCCATTTTCCTCCATGGAGGATTCTAAACATGACATTACAAGATGAGAAGCATATGTTTTCTGCTGAAATTTCACATCCTATTTTTCCAGTTTGAATGTAACATACATTTGGTATCAGAGGAGATTAAAAAAATAGGCGAACCATGGTGGCAGCGGTGATGAGTAAGTAGTAAATGCATTTGTTTCTATATGATTCTTTAAAACAAGAGTGTACAACTTGGTTTTTTAGCTCTCTGTCATACTTGGATGTAAATAATGTTTCTTCTTTCCCCGAGTTAGGAAAATGAAGTCCTGAAATTAAGGGGCAGAATTAAAATACTCCTCAGCACTAGTCCTTTGTAAGGAAAATGATGAGGTACAGAATTGCACCAGTTAGAGGTTTTCATCTTTTTAACACTTCTTTAACATCAGATATGACCCCAGCAGTGGAGGAGTGTTATTAAGATGCTCAAAAAAAGATGCAGCAGAAACAGAAGCTTGCATTGTGAAGTGTGGATACCTTAATGTGAATTGATTAGAATGTTTCAAATCCAGAAAAGCAAATTAAGTTTATGGGCGTGACATTGATATGCAGCAGATTCTTCTTCCGCACAAAGGGACCCGTCTGAAGGAAGGTCCTGCTACAGCTTTCACAGCTGTCCTTGGTCTCTTGGGAGAACACACAGCCAGCAGGCCTACTTTTGATCTGTAGCCACCCTATTCCTTTCTCTATAGATGCAGGGTTTTCTTTTTCCTAACAAAAGAAACATGGTGATCTCCTGAGAAAAAAGAGACACTTCCTGTTGCAAGTGGCCATTAATTCTCTCCACAAAGGTAGTGCATTCCTGTTGATTTCCTATTTGTGTGAGGACTGGCCTAACAGCAGTAAAACTAGGGTGGGTTGACAGAGACTTCTGGCTCAGGTACACTCTGGACAACAGCATAAGATAGGGTTCAAGGACGTCACATATTTTATCTATCACTCTTTAAAAATACGTAGCTAAGGAAGCAGAACTGGCAGCCTGTCCCAAAGACAATGGGACAATGCCTTTTAAAACCTCTTCTTGCTTGTCTGCTGTTCTGTCTCTTGTCTTTTTATTTCTCATCCAATACTGTTTCCCCTTCTTTATCCCATACTTCCCAAACTGATGTGAGCATCTACATCTACTTTCAAGCCATTGACTCATTTCCCATCTCCGTCTACTGCTGCTCATGGAGAAGAGTGTGTGGCAGTTGCTAGTTACAGTACATCTTCTGACATAACCAAAGCATTTTAACAATAAGAAGTTTAGATAAAACAGAGTGCTTATTTGCATGTTCAAAATCAAGAAGGATGCTTAGAAACTGTGATGGGGCCAGATAATGCCAAAACAGATGCTGGTGGTAGTAAAAGCTTTTTCTAATCATGCTTGACTCCTGGTGATGTTTTCTTAGCAACAGTACAGTTGTGGTTTGCCAGAGCCTTCTTCCAGGAGGTTTCTTTGATTTCCCAGCTAACCTATAGCTGTGGGATTTTCAGGCGGTCTCCAATCATATCCAAGTACTGACTGGATCCAATCCTGCTCAGCCTTTTTCAAGATCAGCCAAGGTTGGCTAGGCACTGGTATTCGTGTTGATAATAATACATGCTGCTGCTATGTAAAAACAAATTGAAACAGACAAAAGACCTCTTGCTGTAGGCCAAAAGATTAAAGCGTGTGTCACATTTCTGCTCTCAACAGTGATGTTGTCACTTTTAATTGCTCATGTAGTGCCTGTGCACTCCTAAGAATTCTATTTAGGGATCAATGAAAGTCAGCCATTGTTGGCTGGATTCTAAACATTTTTAGTGGCTCAGAGACCTTTAGGGCCAGATGTTGACAAAATAAAGTTAGCACCCTTTAAAAATAGGCGAAACATGGTGGCAACGGTGATGAGTAAGTAGTAAATGCATTTGTTTCTATATGATTCTTTAAAACAAGAGTGTACAACTTGGTTTTTTAGCTCTCTGTTATACTTGGATGTAAATAATGTTTCTTCTTTCCCCGAGTTAGGAAAATGAAGTCCTGAAATTAAGGGGCAGAATTAAAATACTCCTCAGCACTTGTCCTTTGTAAGGAAAATGATGAGGTACAGAATTACACCAGTTAGAGGTTTTCATCTTTTTAACACTTCTTTAACATCAGATATGACCCCAGCAGTGGAGGAGTGTTATTAAGATGCTCAAAAAAAGATGCAGCAGAAACAGAAGCTTGCATTGTGAAGTGTGGATATCTTAATGTGAATTGATTAGAATGTTTCAAATCCAGAAAAGGAAATTAAGTTTATGGGTGTGACATTTATATGCAGCAGATTTGCATACAAAATTATGAGCAAAGAACAGATAGTTTACAACCTCAACATTTGCAAAATATCATTTAGGATTTAAACCCCCAGAATATTGTTTTGGAATTCATTCTTAATTCAGACTTCTGGTGAGAATATGGCACACCGAGCAGCTGTGTCTGTGAGCTCCGTGGACAGAACTGGCTTCGTGGCAGTTTTTTTTTTGGATCAGACTGGTTTCTCCTGTAGCCCAGAGCTTTTTTCCAGATTAAGGAAAAAACTTGGAATCAACTCATTTGTCCTCTGGATGGTGAGTTTTAGCCAGGAGATCATGGACAGCGTGAGCAATCGACGGGTAAAGACTTCGCCAGGAGGCTGGGATTTCATCATTTCCAAGCCACGCTGCAGCCCTTAAAGGGACAGTAAGTCCTGCCTTCTCATTTCTAAAGCACCCAATTTATATATTTTTTAAGTTTTGAACCCTAAGAGAGGCTTTCTACAGTAAGAAGAAACGGACTCTCTTGGTGCTTATCGTTATTTCTGGATTACTTTTAAACATATTTTTAAGTTTTGGCTTACTTTCCTGTTCAAGGATTAAGGAAGACTAAGAGTAAATAATTGCCTTCCTGTTACTATTTTTGTACTGAATTGAATTGAAATATTTTCCTACATGTTGGATTTCTCGTTTTTAATTCTTAGTTTTCTGTTCACTTTCCTCGAGATCTGCTTGTTAGTACACCTTTTTCTGTTTCAATTTCATTTGGAAACTTTGTATCAACTTATTAACTCATTAACTCCTATCTACATGAATCAAATATCTGGGGGGCGTCATAATCTACTGCCTGAAATATGGAGGATTTTAGGGAGGTTTTTTCAGTTTCATCGTGAGCATAAGCAGTCCTTTAAAGAGATTTTTTCAGAGTGCTGTCAAGCTATTCTGCAGAATATATGGGACATTGGGGAACAGATTATTTCTAAAGTGTACCATCCGGCTGAAGATGTTATGGAGGAAGATTGGCAAAGATCCAGATGTTCTTGTTGTCAGTGATATTGAAGTAATGCCAGACGAAGACTACATCTTGGCATTGAAGGGGTTAAAGCGACAGTCTGAACTGCAGAATATAAAGAGTTTTGTTTTTCTGGGGAAATGTTATGTCTTTCTGAAGGATTGTTATGACAGAGAAGAGAATATGTTTTGTTGGAGTTTTTTTGCTGAGAGGTTTGAATTTTTAAGCGGGGCAGCTGGGCCTTTTGATTTCTACAAGAAAAATGCCTTGGGTGTAATTGGGAGATAGGTAACTGTTTTAGTTTATTTTGAAGTGGGGTAAAAATTTAAGAATGTATAATTGGATTGATAATGAGGTTATTATGTTTTCATTTCTTTTTAATGACTTGGATTAAGATTTATTGGAATTTTTTTAAGGTTTGTTTGATTTGCAAGTTTTATTATATATCTATAAGATATAATAATAAGGTTTAATAGGGTTAAGAATATTGTAGTATTATTAATTATATAAGCAGACAATTTATATGTTTTTATAACTTGATTTTTATTATAGTGGACAGAAATATATAGAATAGTGATAGGAAGGAAATAATTAAATGGAAGTGGTTTTATGGGGAGGGAAGTTGATATATGTATGTATGTATGTATGTATGTATGTATGTATGTAGGTAAAGGTTCGCCCACACAGTCGTGTCCAACTCTAGAGGGCGGTGCTCATCTCCGTTTGTTAGCCGAAAAGCCAGCGTTGTCCAAAGACGCTTCCACGGTCATGTAGCCGGCATGACGCGCACAAAACGCTGTTACCATCCCACCAAAGTGGTACCTATTTATCTACTTGCATTTGCATGCTTTCGAATTGCTAGGTTGGCAAGAGCTGGGGTGAGTGTGGGAGCTCACTCTGTCACACGGGGCTAGGGTCTCGAACCTCTGAACTTGCGACCTCCCGATCGACAAGCCTGGCGTCTTAACCGCTGAGCCATCGCACCCCCATACATACATACATACATACATACATACATACATACATACATACATTTTCTTTATATAAGGGGAAGAAGCAATTGCATTAGTGATTTTTATATGTGCTAATGGAAGGATTTATAGAAATGATGTGATCTTGGTTTGATATAGAGTAAGGGATTGATTAGAGAAATTGCTGTATATTCCTGCTGTTCAAAGTCGGAAGTCACCTCTGTATGTAATCTTTAAAATTCTTTTTTTGTGTGTGTTTCACACTTTTTTAGTTTTCTTTTTTTCCTTTTGTAGTTTTTTGGGTTTTTTTGTAGTTTTTATCTCTTTTTTAAAATTAATAAAATTCTTATTACAAAAAAAAAAGGAATTCATTCTTAATTCATACCTCCATGCCTCTCCTTCAGAAATAAGAACAAGTTGTATAGAGGATATACAGTATATATTGGATTGTAGAGGTTGTTTTTTAATATTGTGGGACATTTTAACTATCACAGTATACATGTAGAAATTGAAGATGTGGGACACGATCTACTCCTGAGAGTCCTTCAGTATATATGATCTACTGTACTACAGTGTTACGGCATTTAGTCTTTGGAATGTACATATAATTTCTGCAGCAACAATAAGTACTTCTTCCCACATTCAATAAACACTATTTCCTCCATTTCTCATGATGCCATATCACATCAAACATTTATGAAGATGGAAGGCTGAAATTATAGTTACCCATAGGGATGACTCTGTAAATTTCTTTTTGCTGTGGAGCCCAGGGAATGGATGAAAAGGAGAGAAAACAGCATTTTTCATGTTAAAAATAAATGAAATGATAACTTATTTACAATCTGGGGAAACAAATGCAATGCATTATATAATACAGAAGCATAAAATATCTCCTTGTTCCATTCTACAAGGCATGTATTCCCAGTGGTAGTATTTCTAGATTATGACAGGCTGTATTCAAATTTTGCTCATATTAATTCTAGCCCTGGGGTTAACCAAATTTGCATAGTCTAATTTTAGAAAGTGCTTCCTGTGTGAAAATGCAGTTGTTCTATATTTCATACTGTTGTATTATTTTCCCCTGACTTCCTTTTGTTTCCAGTTGCTTATCTCTCTGCTAGAGAACAGATTTGAGTTTAGTGATTATCATACTTGGCAGTGAGCACATTCCATTTGCATAAAATATTAGCCTACAAGGGTAAACATATCATCAGGCTTTCTAACTTAAGCTTATAGGTCCTTATAAGGTTGCTATAAATAGTATATCTGCTTTCTAAAACAAGATTCATTGTAACTCCTGGGGGGTGGGGAGTGGTGGTATGAAATCCATGGTGGAAGAATAAACAGAAACCACACCCAGAGACTCATAAGGATTTCAAAGCCCAAATAGTATTGATCATACCTTTCAGAGGTGGTATAGCTTTATGTGCCACTCCAAATATCCAGAATGGCCCCTTCCATCTATAAAAACGGACAGTAAATTTGAGTGGGAGAAAGCATGGAGATGGATGTTTAATCCTTCTCCAGATGGCTACAGCATCACTCCGTGTTGTTGTTTTCTATATCTATATTCTATATATTTTATATTTTCTTCTGCCAACATTTAAAGTGATATCAAAGTTCAGTTCCTCTCTTTTTTTAAAAAAATTAAATTTATATGCCACCCGACTCCCAGCGACTCTGAGCAGTTTACAATAATTGATACATTTTAAAAACAAAGGACAATAGGGGAAAAAACCACAAAAGAGCACAAGACAGAAGAATAACAATGGCAAAGAAAATAAACCCAGAAGAGAAGAGAAAGGAAGAAAGGGGCATCAGTTATCCTCTCCAAAGGCCTGGGGGAAGAGCCAGATCTTTAAGGCCAGCAGTGTGGGAGCCATACAAATTTCAGGGGGAACTTCATTCCAGACGGCTTACTCAGGCTTCTTATGAAGTTAGCTTCTAAGAAAATACAATGATCCCATTTATTGTCTATTCTAGCTATTGTTGTCCAAGGCATCCAGCAGACATCTTTCCTGATCCTTAATGTTTGAAATTATTTTGCATGGCAATGCTGTGAACTAGTTTAGGGGCCTAAAAAACATGTGTAAATTCAGAAACAAAATTCCCAGTCCAGGAACTAATTAATAAATGATCTGCTTTTGAAATAAATTCAATTATAACACATTGGGAATCATTGTCTTCTATCTCTGCCATATTTCAGTGGTGTCCAGAGAAGTTACTAGCGTAGAGCAGGTAAGGATGTATGGAATATTCAAACTAAGCAATTCTCATAGCAAGTTCTCCCAGGAAGAGAAAGTTATCTGTCTGGAAAAGATTAAAATTATATGATAGGGCAAGCTGGATGTCAGGAAGATATCTAGACTTAGCGAAGCTACAGAATAGGATCTCAAAGAAAGGTATGTCAAGTTGGCTGAGTTTAAAGGTAAGCTATTAGGCAGAATGTGGACAACACCATCAAGCTGGAGAAGCAGGCTTTTGAACAGGTGGAATGGTGTCAGGAAACGTGTGCAGCACAGTTTCACTCCACAATAACAGTTGACCAAGCAGCCTGCTGTTTATTACATTCGGGAAGATATTGCTATTTGACCCTGAAACTAGAGAAGTGAAATCTCTTCTTTCTTGCTACTATTGATCCTACTGGTATCAAAATAATAAAACAGAAAAGAATAACTGAGAAGTAGAGAATTGTTCTCCTCCCTTTCCCAGAGAATCTGTCAAGGAGAAGTGAATGTGTATGTTTGAGGACACGAGGATTCTGACTTAGTATCTCATGTAGTAAGGGGCAAAACAAAATAAATCCACCTGTGCAAAAAGACCACCCCTGGTCCTTTGCTAGTTTATTGTTCATAGAAGATTGTTTTGGCTATCATGTAAAGTCTTTCTTTTGAGCTACACTGTCAAGATGGTTTCCTAGCAATCTCTTAGGATACTGCTACTTGTATGGTGAAGGAAAGATGTGGGGAGTTCTGTAGGGCTCTGAATGGCAGTGAAGGAATTAAGATTGTAGGCATGTCATACCAGGGGTGCAAACATCTAGATGACTACTAGATGACAGCAAAGAGCATCTCTGTGCTGTAATCTAGTGATTGTTCTGTCGATTGTTCTATCTCTCTGCTGTAATCAGGTAGTTGTTCAGATTTTTGTAGCCTTGTTATGATATAGCTATAATTGAGCTTTGGTGAAACATGAACTGGGTTGGATCCTAACATTAAAATAAGAATGGGCTGAATAACATGGTAGGGAAGAAAGAAGTAGAAGAAAGAATTTAGTATCCATAAAATAATATAACAAAATAATGAGTGATGGATACAATGGAATTACTTGGAATTGAACCAGGACTTTTTGCAATTGAACAGGAATTCCCTCACCAAGATAGGAACCTCCACCTACTGCAATATTGTGAAATCCTAAAGGGAATTGAGGTGGCTATTTTTAATTAAACATTATTTTGTATTTTTCTTTGGGTATAAGCTTCTAGTAGGGGGCGTGGTGGCTCAGCGGGTAAGACGCCAGGCTTGTCGATCGGAAGATCGCAAGTTCGGAGGTTCGAATCCCTAGCCCTGCGTGCGGAGTGAGCTCCCGCACTAGCCCCAGCTCTTGCCAACCTAGCAATTCGAAAGCATGCAAATGCAAGTAGATGAATAGGTACCACTTCAGTGGGTAGGTAACAGCGTTCCATGCATGTCATGTGGCCACATGACCGTGGAAGCGTCTTTGGACAACGCTGGCTCTTCGGCTAACAAACGGAGATGAGCACCGGCCCCTAGAGTCGGACACGACTGCACAAATGTGCGGGGGGAACCTTTACCTTATAAGCTTCTAGTAGATTGTAATGAGATCTCTTAGACTTTTGTAAATCTTGTGTATTACAGTTATACTACCAATGGTGATCATATCTTTTTGGTAATGAAGAATATGATATGACTGTCCTATTTCAGCTCTCAGGAAAAAAAATAAATTGTCAAAAAGCTTCTAAAAATTTACAAGATAATCTCCTCCAGCAAAGGAGATCGTTACCTTGTCGTGGTGCTGGAGCTTGAGCACCTCAATGAAACCATGAGCTAAACCGTGAAGGGACACCCAAGACGGGAAGGTCGTGGCAGAGATGTCAGACTAAATACGATCCCTGGGGAAGGTAATGGCAACCCACCCCAGTATTCTTGCCATGAAAACTAAATGGATCAGTACAACCAAAGATATGTCGGTATACCATCGGAAGATGGGACTCCCAGGTCGGAAGATGGTCAAAATGCTACTGGGGAGGAACAGAGGATACGTTCAACTAGCCCCAGATGTGATGACGCAGCTAGCTCAAAGCCGAAAGGACGGCTAGCGGCCGACGGTGCTGGTGGTGAACGACGAATCCGATGTTCTAAAGATCAACACACCATAGGAACCTGGAATGTAAGATCTATGAGCCAGGGCAAATTGGATGTGGTTATTGGTGAGATGTCAAGATTAAATATAGACATTTTAGGTGTCAGTGAACTGAAATGGACTGGGATGGGCCACTTCACATCAGATGACCACCAGATCTACTACTGTGGACAAGAGGACCACAGAAGAAATGGAGTAGCCTTCATAATTAATAATAAAGTGGCTAAAGCAGTGCTTGGATACAATCCAAAAAACAATAGAATGATCTCAATTCGAATTCAGGGTAAGCCATTTATTTATTTATTTATTTATTATTTATTTATTATTTCTAACTTATATCACCGCCCATCTCCCCCCACAAGGGGACTCTGGGCGGTTTACAATAAAGTCAGCGATTAAAAACATATAAAATACTTTATACAATCAATTAAAAATATAAAAATATAAAAATATAAAATCCAAGAGGCTGTATCTGATATTTACGAACTGGACTGAACTTTATGGTGCGAGCCATCTCCAGGAAGAGCTATTACTCATCCCGTCCCAGGCGAGGTGGCAGAACCAGGTTTTCAGTTGTTTCCTGAAGGTCAGGAGTGTGGGGGCTAGCCTCACCTCAAGGGGCAAGATGTTCCAAAGGGCGGGTGCTACGGCAGAGAAGGCACGCCTCCTGGATCCCGCTAGATGAAATTCTTTTACTGATGGGATCCGTAGCATGCCCTCTCTGCATGACCGGGTGGGGCGGGTCGATACTCTGGGGATGAGGCGGTCTCTAAGGTAACCTGGTCCCATGCCATGTAGGGCTTTAAAGGTAACAACCAACACCTTGAATTGGACCCGGAAGCAAACTGGTAACCAGTGCAGTTCACGCAGCAGAGGTGTCACGTGTGCCGATCTTGGGGCACACATAACTGCGTGCGCAGCCGCATTCTGGACCAGCTGAAGCTTCCGGATATTCTTCAAGGGTAGCCCCATGTAGAGTGCATTGCAATAGTCTATATGGGAGATGACCAGGGCATGAGTGACTGTACGGAGGGCATCTCGGTCCAGGAAAGGGCGAAGCTGGCGTACAACTCGAAGTTGCACAAAAGCCCTTCTGGCCACGACTGCCACCTGCTCTTCAAGCAGGAGTCGTGAGTCCAGGAGGACCCCCAGATTCCGCACTGAGTCTGAACGGGGTAGTGCCACCCCGTCCAGATCTAAAGATGACAACTCCTTGGATCCCGAGGCGCCATCAATCCACAGCCACTCCGTCTTGCCAGGGTTCAGCTGAAGCCTGTTGTTCCCCATCCAGACCCCCACAGCCTCCAGGCACTGAGAAAGGGCAGAAACTGCATCACTTAACTCACCCGGGATGGAGATATATAGTTGAGTATCATCAGCATACTGATGATACCTCATCCCGTGTTGGCGGATGATCTCACCCAGCGGTTTCATGTAGATATTAAATAGGAGATGGGAGAGAACCGAGCCCTGCGGCACCCCACAAAGTAGGGGCCGAGGGTCGGACCTCTCATCTCCTATCACCACCGATTGGGACCGGTCTCGGAGGAAGGAGGCGAACCAGCGCAAGACTACGCCGCCCAACCCCAACTCTCCGAGCCGCCCCAAAAGGATACCATGGTCGATGGTATCGAAAGCCGCTGAGAGGTCAAGAAGAGCCAGGATGGATGCACTGCCTCCATCCCGCTCTCGCCAGAGATCATCTGTAAGTGCGACCAATGCAGTCTCTACCCCATATCCCGGCCTGAATCCTGACTGGAAGGGGTCCAGATAATCCGTATCATCCAGAATCCTCTGGAGCTGCAATGCCACGACTTTCTCAACCACCTTCCCTAAAAAGGGAAGGTGGGAGACGGGACGAAAATTGTCCAACACTGTAGGGTCCAGTGATGGCTTCTTGAGGAGGGGGTGCACCAGCGCCTCTTTAAAAGCAGCCGGAAACACTCCCTCTCCCAAGGATGTAGCAACCATCGCATGGACCCAGCCACATGTCACTTCACTGGCTGCTTTCACTAGCCAGGAAGGGCATGGGTCAAGATGACACGTAGTGGCCCTTACAGTCCGGAGGATCCTGTCCACTTCCTTGGGCTCAACAGGATCAAACTGTTCCCAGATAACCGGGCATAGACGTTCCCTTGGCATCTCCCCAGACCATGCACCACGCTTGGAGTCCAGCTTAGAACGAATCCGAGCGATTTTATCCGCCAGATGCTCTGAAAATTCCTCCGCACGGCCCTGAAGGTGGGTCATTGGGCCCACCTTACCCAGGAGAGATCGAGTAATCCTAAACAGGGCCGACGGGCGGCATTCTGCAGATGCAATAAGAGTGGAGAAATATTGCCGTTTCGCCACTCTTACCGCCACCAGGTAGGCCTTAACCGCGGCTCTAGCTAGTGTTCGGTCAGATTCGGTCTTTGTCTTCCTCCAGCGGCGCTCTAGACGTCTCTTAACCCTTTTCAAAACCCTCAATCCCTCCGTGAACCACGGGGAATATCGGGTCGAATGGGGCAAGAGAGGCCGCACAGGCGCGATCCTGTCCAAAGCCCCAGCCGCTTCCTTATTCCAGGCTGCGGCCAGAACCTCCGCTGGACCGTGCAAAAGATCCTCGGGTATAACCCCCAGCTCCCTCTGAAACCCTATCAGGTCCATTAGTCGCCGGGGGTGGACCAATCGAATAGGTCCAGCCTCCCTGCGGAGTGGGGCAGCATATGAGAATCTCAGGGCCACCAGGGCATGATCTGACCATGACAATGGGGAAAGATGTAACTCACCCCCCAGATCACCTTGCCATTGCTCCGACAAGAACACCAAGTCCGGAGTGAGGCCACTGTCTCGAGTCGGGTCCCGAATAATCTGAGTCAGGCCCATGGCTGCCATGGTGGCCATGAACTCCCGAGCCGCCTCCGAAGCCCGTCCCAGAGACGGCAGATTGAAGTCCCCCAGAACCATAAGCCTGGGGAACTCCACCGCCAACCCCGAGACGGCCTCCAGCAGCTCAGGCAGGGAGGTTGCTACGCAGCAGGGAGGCTGGTACAGCAGCAACACTCCCAACTGCTCTCGGGAACCCAACTTGAAAAACAGGGTCTCACATCCGGTTACTTGTGGAGCAGCGCCCCTGAAGGCTACCATCGACTCTCTGATAACAACTGCCACCCCTCCTCCCCTACCCCGAAGTCTCGGCTGGTGCCATACTTGAAACCCGGCCGGGCAGATCTCCGAGAGGGCAACCCCTCCTCCTACGCCCAGCCAGGTTTCGGTAATACACGCCAGGTCGGCCCCCTCCTCCGTGATCAAATCACATATGAGGGGGCCCTTGTTATTAACCGACCTGGCGTTAAGCAACAACAGCCGGAATCCAGGGCCCTCGAGGATCTGTTGACCAGGGCCTAGGTTTGAGCCTGGAGGGCCGGAACACACCACCGGTAATAAACACCGGGGGCGTCTTCCCCAACGATGGCCTGCCCTCCGGCTCCCGCCGTAACATCCCCGACCCGTCACCACCTCAATAGAACCACCCGCCCCATAGTCCCCAGAGTTTTCAGGCCCGGTTTAACATCACAGTGATCCAAATATTTAACATCACAGTGATCCAAATATACGCCCCAACCACAGATGCTGAAGAAGCAGAAGTAGATCAGTTCTATGAGGATCTGCAGCACCTACTAGATAATACACCAAAAAGAGATGTTATTTTCATTACAGGAGACTGGAATGCTAAGGTGGGTAGTCAGACGACACCTGGAATTACAGGCAAGCATGGTCTGGGAGAAAAAAATGAAGCCGGACATAGGCTGATAGAATTTTGCCAAGACAACTCACTGTGCATAACAAACACTCTCCTCCAACAACCTAAAAGACGACTTTATACATGGACTTCACCAGATGGTCGACAGCGAAATCAGATTGACTACATCCTTTGCAGCCAAAGGTGGCGGACATCTATAAAATGGGTATGATCAAAAACAAAGATGGTAAGGACCTAACAGAAGCAGAAGAGATCAAGAAAAGGTGGCAAGAATATACGGAAGATCTGTATAGGAAGGATAATAATATTGGAGATAGCTTTGACTGTGTGGTCAGTGAGTTAGAGCCAGACATCCTGAAGAGTGAGGTTGAATGGGCCTTAAGAAGCATTGCTAATAACAAGGCAGCAGGAGACGATGGTATCCCAGCTGAACTGTTTAAAATCTTGCAAGATGATGCTGTCAGGGTGATGCATGCCATATGCCAGCAAATTTGGAAAACACAAGAATGGCCATCAGATTGGAAAAAATCAACTTATATCCCCATACCAAAAAAGGGAAGCACTAAAGAATGTTCAAACTATCGAACAGTGGCACTTATTTCACATGCCAGTAAGGTAATGCTCAAGATCTTGCAAGGTAGACTCCAGCAATTCATGGAGCGAGAATTGCCAGATGTACAAGCTGGGTTTAGAAAAGGCAGAGGAACTAGAGACCAAATTGCCAATATCCGCTGGATAATGGAGAAAGCCAGGGAATTTCAGAAAAACATCTATTTCTGTTTTATTGACTATTCTAAAGCCTTTGACTGTGTGGATCATAACAAATTGTGGCAAGTTCTTGGTGGTATGGGGATACCAAGTCATCTTGTCTGCCTCCTGAGGAATCTGTATAACGACCAAGTAGCAACGGTAAGAACAGAGCACGGAACAACGGACTGGTTTAAGATAGGGAAAGGAGTACGGCAGGGTTGTATACTCTCACCCTACCTATTCAACCTGTACGCAGAACACATCATGCGACATGCTGGGCTTGAGGAATCCAAGGCTGGAGTTAAAATCGCTGGAAGAAACATTAACAATCTCAGATATGCAGATGATACCACTTTGATGGCTGAAAGCGAGGAGGAGTTGAGGAGCCTTATGACGAAGGTGAAAGAAGAAAGTGCAAAAGCTGGGTTGCAGCTAAACCTCAAAAAAACCAAGATTATGGCAACGAGCTTGATTGATGACTGGAAAATAGAGGGAGAAAAAGTGGAGGCAGTGACAGACTTTGTATTTCTAGGCGCAAAGATTACTGCAGACGCTGACTGCAGCCAGGAAATCAGAAGACGTCTACTTCTTGGGAGGAGAGCAATGGCAAATCTTGATAAAATAGTTAAGAGCAGAGACATCACATTGACAACAAAGGTCCGCATAGTTAAAGCAATGGTATTCCCTGTAGTAACCTATGGCTGCGAGAGCTGGACCATAAGGAAGGCTGAGCGAAGGAAGATAGATGCTTTTGAACTGTGGTGTTGGAGGAAAATTCTGAGTGCCTTGGACTGCAAGAAGATCAAACCAGTCCATACTCCAGGAAATCAAGCCAGACTGCTCACTTGAGGGAATGATATTAAAGGCAAAACTGAAGTACTTTGGCCACATAATGAGAAGACAGGATACCCTGGAGAAGAAGCTGATGCTAGGGAAAGTGGAAGGCAAAAGGAAGAGGGGCCGACCAAGGGCAAGATGGATGGATGGTATTCTGGAGGTGACGGACTCAACCATTGGGGAGCTGGGGATGGTGACGGCCGACAGAAAGCTCTGGCGTGGACTGGTCCATGAAGTCACGAAGAGTCGGAAACGACTGAACAAATAAACAACAAAACAAAATGTATATCTCATACTGAAAACCAACCTTACTCTAATTGCTGAAAATGTAAGGTGCAGTGTGCATGTTACTTTGTATTCTGACACTCTTGAACTACACAGATTACACTGAAGCATAGAGCAATTAGAAATAAGCAATTTTTGATACATAATCAGCTTTAAAAAACACAGCAAATCACAGAACCAGTGTGCTTTCTTGGAATTAATCACTTTCTTTTTTCACTGTTGTAAGCAGGTGGTTGATAAAAAAACTACTGTATTCTATTGCATTTTAAATTTATTTTTGGTTCAGTTACCCTGATAAAGGCTTTATTTATGGCTCAACAACTTAAAAGTTGAAAAAAAAACTATAACATGTGAACTACAAAAATATAATATAAAGTTATACTGTAATGGTAAAACAGAAATACAAATTTTAGCATGTAAATCTAAACAAACTCACCTCCAAATATCTCACAAAGATTCCTATAACGATGATGATGATGATGATGATGATGATGATGATTACAGTCTGAGTGAGCTTGTAGTCATCAGGAGTCAAATTTCAATCTTGGTGACTTCCAAATGTGTTAGAAGTAAAGTTCTTCAAATTACAAGCAAGTATAGCTGGAATTTTGGGAGCTGCAATCCCACCATACTGTATGTGGAGGATGCCTGATTAGGAAGGGCTGTTTTGTGGGTTATGTCCAGTTACTATGTAAGAGACTTCTTTATCTATTACAGTACATGGTCCTAGGATTATTACTAAGCTTTTACATCAGTTTTCAGTACCTAGAGACCTTAATTATGGTACAAATCCAAAATAATGTAGCCCTGCTGGAGTGATTATAGAGGATTATGGCAAACAGAAAACAATGTTTCAACCCTTGAATAATATAATGGTGCATCCTTATGATTATTACCTTTTCATAAGAAATTATAAAAAATTATGAAAACCCTTTTCATAAGAAGGGTTACCATATCACACTTATCTTGTGGCTTTGTATAGGTCAACCAGGAAAATCAGTCCCTTTCCTTTATAGTCCTATAGCATAGCTTTCCAAACTGTGTGTCGTGACACAGTACTGGGTCGCCTGCGGGGCCCAGGTGTGTTGCACAAAAACCTGGAAGCGCTGATGGCGCGCCGCCGCCACCACCGCGTGCAGCAGCAGCGGTGGGCCATCAGCACTTCCGGGTTTTTGCGTGGCACACCAGGACACCGCCGCTGCTGCTGCAATGCGCAAAAACCTGAAAGTGCCACAGTGGCGGCGGTGCGCAAAAACCCAGAAGTGCCGCCATGGCGGTCCTTCCGGGTTTTTGCATGCCACCGCTGCCGCAGTGCTTCCAGATTTTTGTGCACGCCGTTGGTGTGTCGCCAACGTGAAAAGTTTGGAAAGCCCTTTCCTATAGCTTTAAAGGAGCAAGTATGAATAAATCCTACTTCAATCTCTCCCACAGCCATTATAGGCTGGAAGTGTTGAACAATCTCGTAGCATCTGTGAATTGACACTCAATTTTCCCATGCTGCTTCCTTAATGGTTAACCAGGTGATAAATCAAATAACAGAAAAGACTCCTAAAAGATAAGCAAGACATCCTGTTTTACTCCTTTTTTCATATAATACACTGCTATTTGCAGATGCCCTTTTCCTTTTTTCCACTGTGATGGGTAGAAATGAACAAACCCACTCACCAGTAAACTAGGATCATGAAGAGGTAAATACTGTAATGATCTTCCCTACAAGTCTGTTGCTCAGAACGACACACACACACACACACACACACACACACACACACACACAAAATTATTATTTTTGTTTGTAACCTTGTCTATTTTGTATGAGTCCATTTGCTTGTAAACTGTCCAGGACTGAGAAGGAAGAGCAAGAGTTCTGAATTATGAAGTAGCTACAGATATAAAGCAAAGGTAGATGCTTGCAGAAAGTTCTCGTGCACAGCAAGAAATCATTTCCCTCCTTTCATACCGATCAAGCATTCAGTATCTAGTATCTGAACCTGGAATTATCATCATTACCTTCACAAATTTGTCTCATTCTCTCTTAAAAGAACCTTTCTCAGCATGATGCATTCCAGATATATTGGCTTATAATCCTTCCTACCCTTAGTCATCACGCCTCATCGTTACATCTAGTGTCTAATTTAATTTGTTTACTTGTGCGAAGATACAGCTTTCTTTATTTTTTCTTGACCCTTCTTCATCTGTTGCTAATCAGTTTTGATGACAAGCCCAAATATTAGCTTTGTGAGGAAAGGAGAAAATCTGCAACCCTTTATTCCAGGGTTTCTCAAGCAGGTCACTAGGGGTTCCCTGGGAGATCACGATTTATTTAAAAAAATAGTTCAAATTCAAGCAACTTCACATTAAAGAGGTAAGTTTCATTCAAACTAAAGAGTGCTGTTAATGCATATATACAGGCCTACACATGAAATGAATATAATAATTTTGTAACTTCTGGCCTATATTTGAGCTTGAATGTGCAGGGGTTCCCCCAGGCCTGAAAAATATTTCAAGGGTTCCTCCAGGGTCAAAGGTTGAGAAAGGTTGCTTTATTTAGTGGGCTGAGTGGCTGTAGGCAAGATATTATCCTTTGGGTCCAAACCCTAAAGATGGGAATTCCCCTTTTCATTTGCTTAAAAGTGCATGTCAGACCTGTGATCGTAACACTGGAGAGGGAGCAAATATTAACATAGGGAGTTAAGAGATAATATGGAAGTCCTGATCCTTGCTTATTTTGCTTTGTTTATTCTTGGTGATCTATCAAATAGGACAGATCACTTATTTGTAGGATACATTTTACAAATAGGATAGATAACGTATTGTAGGATACATTCTAAATGCACAGTTGAAGTTGCTTCAGTGCCCCATTCCAGGAATGATTAAGTACAATGGTTGATTTTCCATTGAACTCTGACCACCCAGAGTTCCCCGTTGGGGGGAGATGGGCGGTCATATAAATTAAATAAATAAATAAAAATAAATAAATTTTCAGAGGAAAAACATAACAATCTAGATGACCTTTGGAGAGTTTTGGAATACATCATCTCCACTTAACAGACTTGTGCTAATAGCAATACTTTCATATTAAAAAAACAAAACAAAAATCATACTATGTTAATTCTGGTTGCAGCAAAATGCAAACAGATTATTTTAGGGAAAAATGTAGACAAAGCAATTGCATGAATTCTTAGGAATTTTATCTCCAAATATATTCAGACATGTTTACCTTTTACTAAATAGCCACAATACCTGGACAATTTTCTATTCTTATTCTATTAGTCAT
Source organism: Charina bottae (assembly GCA_023362775.1). Classification (NCBI taxonomy): domain Eukaryota; kingdom Metazoa; phylum Chordata; class Lepidosauria; order Squamata; family Charinaidae; genus Charina; species Charina bottae. The sequence goes on from JALMGJ010000007.1 coordinate 7,994,938, forward strand.
GCCACAATCACCACTCCAACAACATTTCCCCCACTATTCCAGGAACTAAATTTGAAGGCAGGAGAAGAGTTTTTTGCTTCCCTAACTTAGGTGAATCTTCATCTAAGACAGGGCTTTCCAAACTGTGTGTCGCGACACAATACTGTGTCGCCTGGGGGCCCCAAGTGTGTCGCATGACAACCCGGAAGCACCAGCGGCGGCAGGGGCTGCCCCTTCAAAAGGGCAGGCTCCGGGGACCCCGAAAATGCCCTCGGTTCTGGCAGGGAGGCGAAAAGCGTCCCCGCTCGCACGCAGGTTGCCGAGCTTTCCGCCACTCAGCTGATGCGCGGGGAGAATTTCCACCCCAGCCCCCATCAGCTGTGCCGGCAACCTGCGCGCGGGGAGGCTTTTTGCCTCCCTGCCGGAACCGAGAGCATTTTCGGGGTCCCTGGAGCCTGCCGTTTTGAAGGGGCAGCGGCAGCAGCGGAAAGCGCAGGCTCCGGGGACCCCGAAAATGCCCTCGGTTCCAGCAGGGAGGCGAAAAGCCTCCCTGCACGCGCACAGGCTGCCAGCACAGCTGATGGGGGCTGGGGTGGAAATTCTCCCCGCGCATCAGCTGAGCGGCGGAAAGCTGAGCGGCGGAAAGCTCGGCAACCTGCGTGCGCGCGCAGGGAGGCTTTTCGCCTCCCTGCCCCAGGGCATTTTTGGGGTTCCCGGAGCCTGCCCTTTCGAAGGGGCAGCCGCTGCCGCTGCGGCGACAACCCGGAAGCACCGCCGCCGGCACTTCCAGTTTTTGCGCGGCACTGGCTGCGGGGCTTCTGGGTTTTTGTGGGCCAGCCGTTGGTGTGTCACCAACGGCAAAAGTTTGGAAAGCCCTGATCTAAGACAACGCTGCAGCAGAGGTGTCTCATAGCTGATAGGCATTGTGCAACCATCATTTAATTTCTTACAATGGGGTATGAAGAGCAAAGTTCCACATGTTTTACACACACAACCAATATTTCCTTTTTTAATATGGCTCTGCCAGTGTTATTTAGTATGAACTGGAGAGAGAGAGAGAAGGATTTGCATTCTTGCTTGCTTTTGAAATCACTATGTAGCTTTGGGCTAATTACTGTCTCCACTTAGCCTACCTCCCACTATTATTATGAGAATAAAATCTCTTTTCACTAAGTAGGAAATGAACTGGCAGAGTGAATTCCAGCCAAGTTCTGATTGCCAGCTCTCCTTCTCTTGCAAAAGAATCAGTACATTCCCCATGTACTAGACTTTTACCATCACCTTTTCAAACTACTTTTCATCTCAGCAAATGTCAGAATAACATTAATAACTACTTTTCTTTCCTGCATGATACAATACTTGGCACAATCATTCCAGAAACCAATTGCATAAGCACCTGTATAAATCTTCCCTTTTATTAATTAGAGCCATATATCTAAAAGCCAGGCAAGTATCAGACTTTCTGAAATTATCTTCTTCCAAACTCACAAGGGCTGTTGGCTCTAAGGAACATGGCCGAAGATCGTTTGATATAGAGGGAGGCTATATAATCAACAAGCAACCATTGCCTTGATGGTATTTTTACTATTTTTTTTCAGAAAAAATAACTACAGTACAATAATACACAGGCTAATCCAGTTTGGTATAGTGATGAAGGCACCGGGCTAGTAACTGGGAGACTGTAAGTTCTAGTCCTGCTTTAGGCATAAAGCCAGCTGGGTGACTTAGGCCCAGTCACTCTGTCTCAGCCCTAGAAAGCAGGCAATGGCAAAATCATTGCCAAGAAAACTGCAGTCGCCAGGAGTCAAGACTGACTAGAAGGCACCAAAAAGAAAAAAGAAAAACCCAACCAGTGATGACATCTAGTTCTGTCTATCTACCAATATACTTTCGCATATGTTCAGGGGTTGCCTGTTTGACTTCGTCGCCTCTTAGGCCATTAGTCTGATGCCATGCTTGAAAATATTGTGGAAGCTCCCGCATTACAGGGATAAATAAAGGATAGCCTGAGAGAAGAAATGCCACCACCTGCTGGGAGCATGATTTGAATTCTTACCCTCTGATTTCAGCATTCCTGATGTAAACATTGTCCTATGTAGAATAAGGCTGAGGTTCTGTGTACACTACAGTCAACTGCTCACAAATCAGTTGTTCCCAAGCCCTTCAAATTCAATGGTAGCACACCCCAGACGTACAGTATCTCGAGGTATTCAAAGGAGCACCTATAAATAGGCATGGTCTGGGACAGTTGGGAGTCTCCATCATGTGGGACCTCCTCAATATCTATCATTTTTATAGATATTATTCTGACCATGTGGACTCAGTAGGGTAGGGGAGAGTGCAAGAAATGACATCCTGTAGTAAGACCAATGATACAGTGCTGTTCCCTGCTTTGCCACATCTGAGCCTCTTTTATGAAAGGCTGCTCTCTGTAAATTAGGATGATGATGATGATGATGATGATGATGATGATGATGACGATGACGATGATGATGATGATGATGATGATTACAAGGACGTTCCAGCTGGCGTTTGGTCAAAACATAGGGCATGTCTGCCCATTTTGCTAGGTTGTCAAATCACTCCAACCTTATTGCAAAAAAAATTTTTTTTTCAAAAGCTTTATGACTAGCCTATACAGTTTGCTGGGCATTAAACTGCTTGGCCATATGCTCATATCACTGAGCCAGGGAAACTTGAGAGAAGGGAGAAATAAAGTTCTTCAAATGCTTTTTGGGATACTGTGTAAACTACAGAATACATAAGCCACTTCTATGAAAAACTGCCCAGAACCTAATGTACTTACTCAGATATTGGAAAGAAGTTGTGACTTATCAACTTGTCAATCCTATTTCCTGTGAATTTTGCCCATTCATACATATCTCCCATGCACAATTGATGCACCATAATTCGTTTTCCATGGTATAAAAGAGAAGCACTCTTCTCTCAGACCTAGGAAGAAGGAACTGGCAAGCCACTTCTGAAAAATGCTGCCAAGGAAGCTGCAGGGAGCAGTTGCCAGGACTCAAAACTGATTGGAAAGCTTTTCAGTCTTTAAAAGGCTGCTCCCAGCAATAACAATGACAAAACAGAACGTAAAACAGCATATTTCTTGTTGTGAATTGCATTTGTATACTGCTTTATAAGCAGATAAAACCAAAATACAAAATAAAATTACAGATATGAAACAAATACAACTATAAACAATAACAACAACAACAACAGCAACAACAACGTGATGATCATCGTAATAGAGTGTTTTCCATCTGTACTGGGTCATGATGAAAGCAAGCAGACTCACTTCCATCAGTGTTCAGTCAGGGTAGCATCTGAAACTAACATGAATTTACAGTATTCCATTCTGGGAGAGAAAAGAAAGAGTGATATCCCACTCCAGTACTGCAACCTAAAACAACTGTCTGCAAATGACTAGGAAGTAGAGCAGTGTTTCTCAACCTTGGCAGCTTGAAGATGTGTGAACTTCAACTCCCAGAATTCTGGGAGTTGAAGTCCACACATCTTCAAGTTGCCAAGGTTGAGAAACACTAAAGTACAGGATGGCCATATTATTTTCCAGAAACATGAAACGGAGGAAAGTTCTAGGAGGGAGAAGCTTCTACCAGTGAAAGAGAGTATCTTTTCCTAGGCAATCCATTTACTTTTCTGTTGTTGTTTTAACCTCCATTTTTCCTTGCTTTCTGAAAAACGGGCCTGGAGTTTCCTAAGAAGCTTTAAGAGGCAGCTTATAGATATCTATAATAATGCAGTCCCTCAAGCTTATTATAAAAGACTTTATTTGCACAGCTTCCTAAAACATAAACCATGGCTTTCAAACCACACTGTTTAAGCCAGAAAAAAACAAACAACATTAAGTCTTAGTATGATGTATTATGTCTTCATATGTTTTTTTCCCTTTTTCCCTTTTTTTCCCCAGCCACAGTGGTTTTTTTAAACCATAGTCAATGGTTTTGTGTGTTGTATGAACAAAACCACTGAAATGCAGTGGAAAGAAATGGGGTTCAAGGGGGAAAAAAATCTCCAACCCAGGGACATAGTTGCATTATTTATTTGTTGATATTACACTATTTCTTTGTCTTCAGGGGAGACAAACTAGGCCACTTTAAGAACTCTTTCTTGATTTGGTAGTACATGTGCTTTGGGCTATGTATTCAAAACTAATCTCATACTGTCTATGAAGGTTCTCAGTCATCCAGGTGGAATTGTCTGTAGCTTGAATCATGTCAACTGGATTTCTATTTTCTCAGTGGAAACGTTTCGCTCCTTATCCAAGGAGCTTCTTCAGTCTGAGCAAAGTTGGTAAGGGAAAGGGTAAGCAAAGTTGGTAAGGGTTCCCTTACCAACTTTGCTCAGACTGAAGAAGCTCCTTGGATAAGGAGCGAAACGTTTCTACTAAGAAAATAGAAATCCAGTTGACATGATTCAAGCTACAGATAATCTCATACTGCTTTGAAGGAGACACTGTCATTTCAATCTGCTAGATACAAATGATCAATGCTAATATCTTTACCTACTGGTTAAAATTACATCACAACCTCAGAGGACTGACCTCTAATATTGGCAGATAACTTCAAATCTTCTTAGGAAATAGCTATTCAAAAGAAACTGAGCCTCTATGTTTCTCCAGTGATGCCATCTTAACCTTAGAGTCAGATCAAGCTAGATCAATATTAAGGCAAAGGATCTTAGATATAGATGGCCAAATAGAAACAGTTGCTTTTTCTCATAATATAATTGTTAATAACCAAATCTTACCACCTAAACTAGCTTCGTATTTATATTACAGTCCCCAAATTCAGAACAGCCTTATCTCTAGCCCAATTTAATGCCCTCCCCACAGCTGTTTTGGAAGGGAAATATAGGAAAACTCCATATGAAACCCAATATTGCCCCTGTGACACAGGAGCCGTGTTCTTTTGTATTGTCAGTTCTACAGGGACATTCGCCACCAGTTGATTACCCCTCTTTTATTTAAATTTACATAATTAAAAAAATGATAACTTTTATTTGCATTATCTGTTAAACAACCAAGATAAATTTATTTCTTTAAAAGTAGCAAAATTCTGCTACATTATGTGTAAGCTTTGCCCACAGATGGTTGTGAGACGTTATTGATGTTAGGGGAAATTTTTTTATTATTTTATTTATTTTATTTATTTTCTATCCCGCCTTTGTTATTTTTATAAATAACTCAAGGCAGCAAACATACCTAATATTCCTTCCTCCTCCTATTTTCCCCATAACAACAACCCTGTGAGGTGAGTTGGGCTGAGAGAGAGTGACTGGCTCAAGGTCACCCAGCCGGCTTTCATGCCTAAGGCGGGACTAGAACTCTCAGTCTTCTGGTTTCTAGCCCAGCACCTTAACCATATAGAATGTATTTTTATTGGTCAATGACCGAAATAAAGTTTCTGTCTGTCTGTCGATTATCAGATCATCATAAGTGGAGCTCTGGAGTTGTCTGTCCTCTTTTCATACTCAATCTGTTGGTCTGTGTTGTCCTTGAAGTATGCCATAGCCAATTTGTTATCATTACAAATAATGATATCATATAAATTTAAATAATAAATAAATAAATTACAAATTTAGTGAATTGGTGTCAGATAATGGAATGGACAGGTGTCCGATTGTAGCAGGATAAGAGATTATGACTTCAAATCAAATTGGTATATGATTCTGAAGACTGGTGATACTTGCATCACAATAAGCTTTTCCTTCTTCCTTTCTTTTGCAACCATCTTTGCAACCATTTGTGGTATATATCAGCCATCACTAAAACAGATCAAAGTGGATCATGCTGTAATTATTTTCATTTTTATTTTGCAGAACTGCCAAGAGGCAGACTTGATACATCTTCAAGATGAATGTCTGCCTTGTCCCTAAGTTGCACTGTAGTACCGCATTAAGAAAGGATGCTTTAATGCCTCAGTCATTTCTATTAACCACTTTGCTGAAGAAGATTGGTATTTTTAGCTGCTTAAATGGACTTCTACCATCATTACTCTCTTTTGTGCCTTACTTCTTCAGGATTAAACAGAGCAAAATAATTATAAAGAATAGCATTGGGAAAATGAACTTTGCTTTTAAATAGTAGGAATACCAAACCCTCTTAATGTCAGAAAACACTTCTGTTATTTATTTGCTTGTTTGTTTGTTAAGCTTATATTCTGCCTTTCATTGAAGAGCTCAAGATGGTGTACCTACTACTCCGTTCTCCTCTTTTTCCCCAAAACAAAAGCCCTGAGATAGATTGGGCTGAGTGAGAGTGACTAGCTGGAAGTCACCCAGTGAGCTCCTGTGGGCAAGGATGGACTGGAACCTGGGTCTCTCCAGAGCCAGTCCAACATAAACTATTTTAAATGTACTTTACCTTCCTTGTTTTGGTTAAAATGTTGGTTTATTTTTATGTATGACTTGGCATAACAGTGTATTGTTTCACTCTCTTTTCTCCACAGGGGAGACTTTCTTACATATAACAACTTAATATTCCAGTACCTAATTTCTGGAGCAATTTTTAAAGTTTCTTTTAATGGAGCCTAAACATGTCCTTTGAATGTTCAATACTGTTGCTATTCATTACTGTACTGGAGTTACTGCCCAAGGTAGATAAAGTGATAGGAGTATAGAGCATCAGGGCATTCTAATTTCCTCACCCTCTTCTGCATTCATTATGAAAATTGTGTTTATTCTTTTCTTGCTTTTATGAGCTAGGTATATGCATTTACCATACTGTAGGGTAAAAAGTTCCAGAAATCAAAATAAATAAGAATGCACAGACATACCCCCAATTGTGCTTTTTCATCTTTATACCTGTGTTGTCTTCCATGAAGTGTATTCTAAAGAGCCCGAAATTATTAATCCTGGCCTGAGGGAAGTCAATGCATTATGCATAATTATTAAGCTGTAGCTGGAGACAGACAACTTTGTCCTGTTAAAACTCTGGATGTAAATGCAAATTGGAGATTGGTTTGCATGTGAACTTTTGGCCTCATTTTCATAGTTCCCATCGTTCACAAATTAGCTGAGTGGCTCACTTTTTAAAAAATTATTCAAATAATAAAAGCAATTAAATTAACACAACATTATTAAAACAATCCATGTGACATATTCTGTTATACATCTATATTACTATTATTAATTTAGGATAAGCAGGAACTTCTTTTATGAGGGAAAGAGATTTGTGCCTCTGATGTGTATATGGATGATGTGTATGAATGGGGCAAAACTGAGCTGGCAGCATGTATAACATCATCCAAATCCTAAAACAAACCAACTTCAAAGGAGCAACAGAATCACTTTGAAGTAGCTTTCCCCCAGCATGGCTCTGCTTGCAAACACTCAAGCAGCAGAGTCAACAAGTGCAGTTCTTTTTGAACTTGGCAAACTTGAGATATTAAGAGAGTCTCAATATCAGATCAGGTTCTCCAACTAGGTTGCCTGCAAATGCAGCTCTCATTAATTTTGGCTAACCCAGGGAAGGTCCCAGGCAGTCAAGCAGAACTATGCTGGTCTTCAATGATAGAGGATGGTGGTCAGGGCTTGGAAGAAGCATTGCTCATAGACCTACATGCTGGATGAGTCAGTCTATAGATTGGCTTAAATATGTAGTTCAAAGATTGCCCATCTCTATTCATGAATAGAGATTGCCCATCATTATTCATGAACAAATCCTCAGTGGGAGAGGATTTTCTATAAGCTGAAGAAGTGTACATTTGGAGGGTCCAACCCCTTCTAACCACCAAATCATACTTCAAAATTTGGCCAAATTATTCTCTAACTTTGCTGATTAAAGGATATAATGTTTTTTTTTATTTTGTTCTCTACCAGACCATGTGGTAAAGATGATGACAAACCCTTTATGGCACTAAAATAACAAATCAGTTGTGAGGAGCTCCAAAAAGCTCTTTCCAAACAGTGTAAATAAATCCAAAAGCAAATGCAAAGGAATGCACATTGGCACTAAAGTCCAAAATACATGGTAGCTCAGATCCTGATACATTAATGGGATCTGAGCTAGCAGTGACTGATCAGAAAAGGAATCTTGGAGTCATGGTGGATACGTCAATGAAATGTCAACTCAGTGTGCAGCAATTTGAAAAAAAAACAATTTCCATGTTTGGAATCACTAAAAATGGAATTAGAAATAAAACAGCCAGTGTAGTGGTACTCTTACATAAATCTATGGTAAATGCAGTTGTAGTACTATGTACAGTTCAGGTCACCACAACAAGGAGTGTTGTGCAAGTACAGCTGGGAAACATACAAAAAAGGGCAAGCAACATTTCTAGATTTCCTCAGCAAGGAAAGATTACAGCAACTGGAGATTTTTAGAGTGGAGCAAAGGTGAGTAAGAGAAAACTTAATACAAATATATAAAATTATGGTGGTATGGAAACTATGAAGAGAAAAAATTTCTTCTCTCATAATCCAACTTCATCAATCCACATCCATTAAAAGTAAATGCAGGGAATGGTAAAAGGAAGGACTTCTTTACATAATACAGCTGTGGAATTTGCTTCTATCAGATGTGGTAACGGCCATCAATTTAAATGGTTTTAAAGTAAGCCTGGATGTATTCTTCTCAGTGGATATTAGCCCTGATTACGGTTTGCTATCCCAGAATAATGAATTTCAAACTTTGAATACCAGTTTCTAGGTAGCAATAATGAGGGATCACTCCAATCCATGTTGGTGAACTTCTTAATGTCTCTAGTAAGTTAAATGACAAATGGCTGAGCTAAGGGGCATTGACCTGATTCAGTATGGCTCTTATGTTCTTTTAATATTTGGTTACAGTAGGTTAATACTTAAAACCTTAATAAATGGTTATTGTTTTAATAGCAACCTGCTTTAAGATGCACAGAAAATAGTTGCTGCTAGAACTTAGTTTAATAATAATATAAATAATGAGCACTACTACAGGAAGCTGAAAACTGCTGCAGTACTTAGTATTATATTCATTTCCTCCATGCATTCACAGAACATGTTGGGGGAGGAGTTTTAGAATGTATAGCTGTTTACATAGAATTAGAAGTTCTATCCATACACATTTTCCCATTACTTGAAGCTTCTGCAGCTATATAACTTTATGCAAGTGGAGGCTGTTTTATTCCATTTAGTTGAATATCCTCCCATCCCCCTGCCCCCAAAGATACATGATCTCATCCAACTATATTAACTGTCCCTATTATCACAAGTTCTTTTATGCCACTCAAATACCCTAGGAATCCCATGTTATAAGCGCTAACTCCACAAGCCTTCTCACTACTTGGGGAAGATGGCATATAACAGTCTGAGATATAGGAACTGAGCGTGATTAATTAAGGAGAAAAAGACCACAGATGCTGGCGAAACGTTAGGAACCACAACTTCCAGAACACGGCCACACAGCCCGGAAGACCCACAACAGCCATCAGAGAAAAAGACCCTTTGTACTGATACAAAGGCATTCTCTTTTTTGCATCTAACATGTTTTGCAAGTGAAACTAGTTGAAATTGAATCTTGTATTTGAAGATTGACAAAGCATTAATATTCCAAAGACAGCATTTTCAGATGGTGCCATCTGTCTCATTCTATTGGTGTCCACGTTATAGATGTCTAAAATGTCTGCAGTTCTGGCCTATTATAACTGATTTCTCATGCCAGATGCTAAAGTTATTGTACTTGGCTTTACTGAGCAAATCAAGGAACTGCAGAATTGACCTTCATAAATCCCCAGAGTAAGAGTGAGAAGCTCTGAGCCCCTGTTTGTGAGATGGACGTATGCCAATCCTGTCATATGAAAAGCTGATGTGTCTGACAGGTTGACTGATTATTCCAACTTCCGAGAAGCAAAAAACAAAAGAAAAAAGCCTGCCATTTAAATTATATTATTTGGTGTCTGAGTAGATAGTTGAGTATACATTTTGCTTCATTTTGACATCTACTAAGTTACATAGTTAAAGCACACAATTTGCATAATTCACTTGCTGTTTTTGCTTTTTCTCATTTGAAGAAAAGCAGGTTCACATTGAAAAATAAATTATTATTGCCAATCTCAAGGGAAAAAGCCATCTTTAAATTCATGCTGGCCAGCAATACAAGGATCCACCTCCTTAGACTTTTTGCTTGTGGATCTGCACTCCTTTTGCTAATTCATTGAGTGGGACCATCTGAGCAAGGAAGCTGCATTATATCAAGTTAGATAAGTTAATGATCCATCTAATACAGTTACTGTCTCCACAGATAGACAGCAGTTTTTCATGGTCTCAAGCATTAGTCTTTCCCAACCCTGCCTAAAACATCAGTAATTAAACCTGGAACCTTCTGAATGTAAATATTATAAATTATAGATCGTATTCTGAATACAACAATCTATCACTTAATAACTGAATATATCCATTCATTGAATATCACCTACTGTATGTATAAAGGATTTCTGTAAGCTCTTGAGCTTATATCCCTCTGTACATTGTTAATGGTTCAAATAATATCATTTGATTGACATTTCAGTCAAGACTTTTCATATATATATTTGTATGAATAATATTAATACAAAACAATAGTTGGAGAGAAACTCTGTTAACATTATTTTAGCTAACATGCAAACAAATCAGAACTGCGAACAACATGTATATTAACACGCTGTCTCATTATTAGTATATAATGTTTGGGAGATAGCTCATATGCTTGTAGAACTTATTTTTTTCCCCATGAAATTGGAACTAGATGTTTGACAGATTGGATTTCTCAAGATGTGTTGACAGGTTGGCAAATGAAACAGTTTAGTTCCTACTTTGGTGCTATGGAGAGTCGGTTTAGAAATCAGGTTGGATGATATGACTCAATAACAAACCATAACTTTATTTTTTTAATAAGATATTATACATATTTCTTTATTATACAGTCCATGTATTCATAAGGCCTGTATAACAAGGATCATTATAAAGGAGACTTATGACTGTGCCTCAATGACTGATTAGCTATAAAGTTCAAACCTCAAAAATAGAAGATTCAAGGAGTCACGCTATTATGTAGTCCTTATATTTTGTACCTGCAGGAGAGGACAGGACAGCTTCTTAAAACAACCAGAGCCTTCATGCAAACTTGTGTATCAAAGCTTCCATGTTGCCACTAAGGAATGTGCCTGTTCTGTTCCTATACTATATGGAATACCTGTGTTTCCCTTCTGTTACTTTACATTCTTAATCAGTTTTAATGTAATTCTTTCTCAGTTGAGTCTCTTTACTGAAATGCATGTATGTTCAAGTTATCTTTGATTCACCTTCTATATTCAGTATGGTTAGATCAGAATGGCACTGCAATTCTTGCTCTTGGCCTGCCTGGATGCAAAAGACCAGTGACTCACTGTAACCAGCTAACTTTGGACAAAGTTAGTTTCTCTCTAATTTTTTATTTTCTTGATGAGTTATTTTTGCCATGACAGTGTTAATTTGTTACAGTTTCTTGTGTACAGTATCTGTGGGACTGCCTATCCTGTTATGATTCTGCCTGGTCACTCAGATCAGCAGGAGAAGCCCATTTGAAGAGATTTCCACTATACATAGGAAAATACTTTTTCTTGCATTCCAGACTGGAATGTGTTCCCTAAGAAGATAGACCTGCCCCTCATTCTCCCAGGATTTAGGACATTGGAAAAAGCATGTCTCTTCTGCCAAGTTTTTAATTAAATTTAATTGTTAATTTAATTTATGTCTTTGTAATGTTTGACTTTCATCTATATTTTAGTTACATTCTTGTCTGATCTACAACAGCAGAGGGGTGGGGTACAGAGGCAGTGTTTTACCATGATGCCCCTTCTTGTTGAACATCTTCTCCCAAAATATTCATCTGGCATCTACTTGGACATAATCTGGAAGGCTGTTAAAACAGAAATCTCTATCAGGCCTTTGAAATGTAGTGTTACAGTTACTATACTGGAATTTGCACCCATGTTTGTTATTTTTACTTTATTTTACTGATTTTAATTTTAAACTGGTTGCATTTTTACTGTGGTGTTGTACTGCTGATTTGTTGTTGTTTATTCGTTCAGTCGTTTCCGACTCTTCGTGACTTCATGGACCAGTCCACGCCAGAGCCCTCTGTCGGCCGTCACCATCCTCAGCTCCCCAATGGTTGAGTCCATCACCTCCAGAATACCATCCATCCATCTTGCCCTTGGTTGGCCCCTCTTCCTTTTGCCTTCCACTTTCCCTAGCATCAGCTTCTTCTCCAGGGTATCCTGTCTTCTCATTATGTGGCCAAAGTACTTCAGTTTTGCTTTTAATATCATTCCCTCAAGTGAGCAGTCTGGCTTGATTTCCTGGAGTATGGACTGGTTTGATCTTCTTGCAGTCCAAGGCACTCTCAGAATTTTCCTCCAACACCACAGTTCAAAAGCATCTATCTTCCTTTGCTCAGCCTTCCTTATGGTCCAGCTCTCGCAGCCATAGGTTACTACAGGGAATACCATTGCTTTAACTATGTGGACCTTTGTTGTCAGTGTGATGTCTCTGCTCTTAACTATATTATCAAGATTTGCCATTGCTCTCCTCCCAAGAAGTAGACGTCTTCTGATTTCCTGGCTGCAGTCAGCGTCTGCAGTAATCTTTGCGCCTAGAAATACAAAGTCTGTCACTGCCTCCACTTTTTCTCCCTCTATTTGCCAGTCATCAATCAAGCTCGTTGCCATAATCTTGGTTTTTTTGAGGTTTAACTGCAACCCAGCTTTTGCACTTTCTTCTTTCACCTTCATCATAAGGCTCCTCAACTCCTCCTCGCTTTCAGCCATCAAAGTGGTATCATCTGCATATCTGAGATTGTTAATGTTTCTTCCAGCGATTTTAACTCCAGCCTTGGATTCCTCAAGCCCAGCATGTCGCATGATGTGTTCTGCGTACAGGTTGAATAGGTAGGGTGAGAGTATACAACCCTGCCGTACTCCTTTCCCAATCTTAAACCAGTCCGTTGTTCCGTGCTCTGTTCTTACCGTTGCTACTTGGTCGTTATACAGATTCCTCAGGAGGCAGACAAGATGACTTGGTATCCCCATACCACCAAGAACTTGCCACAATTTGTTATGATCCACACAGTCAAAGGCTTTAGAATAGTCAATAAAACAGAAATAGATGTTTTTCTGAAATTCCCTGGCTTTCTCCATTATCCAGCGGATATTGGCAATTTGGTCTCTAGTTCCTCTGCCTTTTCTAAACCCAGCTTGTACATCTGGCAATTCTCGCTCCATGAATTGCTGGAGTCTACCTTGCAAGATCTTGAGCATTACCTTACTGGCATGTGAAATAAGTGCCACTGTTCGATAGTTTGAACATTCTTTAGTGCTTCCCTTTTTTGGTATGGGGATATAAGTTGATTTTTTCCAATCTGATGGCCATTCTTGTGTTTTCCAAATTTGCTGGCATATGGCATGCATCACCTTGACAGCATCATCTTGCAAGATTTTAAACAGTTCAGCTGGGATACCATCGTCTCCTGCTGCCTTGTTATTAGCAATGCTTCTTAAGGCCCATTCAACCTCACTCTTCAGGATGTCTGGCTCTAACTCACTGACCACACCGTCAAAGCTATCTCCAATATTATTATCCTTCCTATACAGATCTTCCGTATATTCTTGCCACCTTTTCTTGATCTCTTCTGCTTCTGTTAGGTCCTTACCATTTTTGTTTTTGATCATACCCATTTTTGCCTGGAATTTACCTCCGATGTTTCTAATTTTCTGGAAGAGGTCTCTTGTCCTTCCTATTCTATTGTCTTCTTTCACTTCCACACATTGTTTGTTTAAAAATAATTCCTTATCTCTTCTGGCTAACCTCTGGAATTTTGCATTTAACTGGGAATATCTCCCCCTATCACTGTTGCCTTTTGCTTTCCTTCTTTCTTGGGCTACTTCCAGTGTTTCAGCAGACAGCCATCTTGCCTTCTTGGTTTTCTTTTTCTTTGGGACGTTTTTTGTTGCCGCCTCCTGAACAATGTTGCGAACTTCTGTCCATAGTTCTTCTGGGACCCTATCTACTAAATCTAGTCCCTTAAATCTATTCTTCACCTCCACTGCATATTCCTTAGGAATATTAGTGAGCTCATATCTAACTGATCTGTTCGTCTTCCCTATTCTCTTTAGTCTGATTCTAAATTTTGCAATAAGAAGTTCGTGATCTGAACTACAGTCAGCTCCAGGTCTTGTTTTTACCAACTGTATAGATGTCCGCCACCTTTGGCTGCAAAGGATGTAGTCAATCTGATTTCGGTGTCGACCATCTGGTGAAGTCCATGTATAAAGTCGTCTTTTAGGTTGTTGGAAGAGAGTGTTTGTTATGCACAGTGAGTTGTCTTGGCAAAATTCTATCAGCCTGTGTCCTGCTTCATTTTGTTCTCCCAGACCATGCTTGCCTGTAATTCCAGGTGTCGTCTGACTACCCACCTTAGCATTCCAGTCTCCTGTAATGAAAATAACATCTCTTTTTGGTGTATTATCTAGTAGGTGCTGCAGATCCTCATAGAACTGATCTACTTCTGCTTCTTCAGCATCTGTGGTTGGGGCGTATATTTGGATCACTGTGATGTTAAATGGCTTACCCTGAATTCGAATTGAGATCATTCTATCGTTTTTTGGATTGTATCCAAGCACTGCTTTAGCCACTTTATTATTAATTATGAAGGCTACTCCATTTCTTCTGTGGTCCTCTTGTCCACAGTAATAGATCTGGTGGTCATCTGATGTGAAGTGGCCTATCCCAGTCCATTTCAGTTCACTGACACCTAAAATGTCTATATTTAATCTTGCCATCTCACCAATAACCACATCCAATTTGCCCTGGCTCATAGATCTTACATTCCAGGTTCCTATGGTGTGTTGATCTTTAGAACATCGGATTCGTCGTTCACCACCAGCACCGTCGGCCGCTAGCCGTCCTTTCGGCTTTGAGCTAGCTGCGTCATCACATCTGGGGCTAGTTGAAGTTATCCTCTGTTCCTCCCCAGTAGCATTTTGACCATCTTCCGACCTGGGAGTCCCATCTTCCGATGGTATACCGACATATCTTTGGTTGTACTGATCCATTTAGTTTTCATGGCAAGAATACTGGGGTGGGTTGCCATTACCTTCCCCAGGGATCGTATTTAGTCTGACATCTCTGCCACGACCTTCCCGTCTTGGGTGTCCCTTCACGGTTTAGCTCATGGTTTCATTGAGGTGCTCAAGCTCCAGCACCACGACAAGGTAACGATCTCCTTTGCTGGAGAACGATCTCCTTTGCTGGAGAAAAACTGCTGATTTACACAGTGTAATTTTACCTGACTGTAAACAACTAGGAATTGCTCTTCATTTCAGAAATACATTTTGTATTCCTTTTATTATTGTAAGTTAACCTGACTATCAAACTCGATGAAGGTTCTCAGTCATCCAGGTGGAACGGTCTGTGGCTTGAATCATGTCAACTGGATTTCTATTTTCTCAGTAGAAACGTTTCACTCCTTATCCAAGGAGCTTCTTCAGTCTGAGTAAAGTTAGTAAGGGAATCCTTAAATATGTTTCTAGGGTGGCTGTGTGACCTTGCACCTGGGGCTAGGTCATGGTTATTTTGAGATGTTTATTTCTAAGTCCCTTTATCATCTAAAGGAGGATCATTAAGATTACCCTGCTGCTGTTGAGCTTGCGAAATGGTCTTAATCTTCCTAGGCACAGAAGACAAAGCAGGAAGGAAGATAGGGGAAAGGTTGTGCCTGAGGCCCCCACCTCTATTCAAGGAAGGATTTTCCAAGTTGGCATAAATGGATTCCTTGACCCCTCTCTCAAACCACCTATCTTCTCTGTCTAAAATGTGAACATTAATGTCCTCAAATGAGTGTCCTTTTTCCTTTAGATGAAGATAAACTGCTGACTCTGGTCCTGTGGTGTTACTTCTCCTGTGTTGGGCCATCCTCCTGTACAAAGGTTGTTTGGTTTCTCCAATATAGAGTTCAGAGCACTCCTCACTGCACTGGATTGCATATACTACATTGCTTTCCTTGTGTTTTGGAGTTTGATCTTTGGGGTGTACAAGCCTCTGTCTCAGTGTGTTGGTGGGTTTGAAATATACAGGTATGTGGTGTTTGCCAAATATCCATTTTATCTTTTCAGACACGCCAGCCATGTAAGGAATGACCAGGTTCTTCCGTTTATTCTGAGTCTCAGCCCTATCTGTCGCTGTTTTAGGTCTGGTAGACTTAGATTTAGTGAAGGCCCAATTTGGATATCCACAGGCCTTCAGAGCTGTTCTCAGGTGCTGCTTTTCATTCTTTTTGGAATCCATGGAGGTGGGGATGGTTTCTGCTCTGTGTGATAATGTCCTGATGACTCCTAGTTTGTGCTGCAGTGGATGGTGGGAGTCAAACATCAGGTATTGATCTGTGTGTGTCGGTTTCCTGTAGATCCCTATTTCTAGCTTGCCACCGGTCCCAATGAGGACTTCACAGTCTATGAATGCCAGTCTGTTGTCCTTGGTGTCTTCTCTGGTGAACCTAATGTTGGCATCTATAGTGTTTATATGGTCCGTGAAGGCCTGTACTTCCTGGGCCTTGATTTTGACCCATGTGTCATCCACATACCTAAACCAGTGGGTGGGCACCGTTCCCTGGAAAGTGTTGAGTGCTTTCTTCTCCACTTCTTCCATGTATAAATTGCCCACAATGGGTGGGTTTGTAAAATTTGTAAAACAGACAAAAACACGGCTGTGCCATGGGTTCTCCTGTGTCACCCATTGTGGCCAATTTATACAATTATAAATTATATTATACAACAACACACTGAGACAGAGGCTTGTACACCCCAAAGATCAAACTCCAAAACACAAGGAAAGCAATGTAGTGTATGCAATCCAGTGCAGTGAGGAGTGCTCTGAACTCTATATTGGAGAAACCAAACAACCTTTGTACAGGAGGATGGCCCAACACAGGAGAAGTAACACCACAGGACCAGAGTCAGCAGTTTATCTTCATCTAAAGGAAAAAGGACACTCATTTGAGGACATTAATGTTCACATTTTAGACAGAGAAGATAAGTGGTTTGAGAGAGGGGTCAAGGAATCCATTTATGCCAACTTGGAAAATCCTTCCTTGAATAGAGGTGGGGGCCTCAGGCACAACCTTTCCCCTATCTTCCTTCCTGCTTTGTCTTCTGTGCCTAGGAAGATTAAGACCATTTCGCAAGCTCAACAGCAGCAGGGTAATCTTAACGATCCTCCTTTAGATGATAAAGGGACTTAGAAATAAACATCTCAAAATAACCATGACCTAGCCCCAGGTGCAAGGTCACACAGCCACCCTAGAAACATATTTAAGGATTCCCTTACTAACTTTACTCAGACTGAAGAATCTCCTTGGATAAGGAGTGAAACATTTCTACTGAGAAAATAGAAATCCAGTTGACATGATTCAAGCCACAGACTGACTATTAAACAGATAGAAAGGCAAGTGTAAATCCAGAAAATAATTAAATATTGACTATTTTGTAAAATGGGGGTGTGGTGGCTCAGTGGGTAAGATGCCAGGCTTGTTGATCGGAAGATCGCAAGTTCAGAGGTTCGAATTCCTAGCACTGCATGACGGAGTGAGCTCCCGCACTAGCTCCAGCTCTTGCCAACCTAGCAATTCGAAAGCATGCAAATGCAGGTAGATGAATAGGTACCACTTCGGTGGGTAGGTAACAGCGTTCCGCGCGTGTCATGCGGCCACATGACCGTGGAAGCATCTTCGGACAACACTGGCTCTTTGGCTAACAAACGGAGATGAGCACCGGCCCCTAGAGTCGGACACGACTGCACAAATGTGCGGGGGGAACCTTTACCTTTACCTATTTTGTAAAATAGATAATACTGATCTACTGTGATCTCCATTGCTCCCATATTGTAGGAGGGTGAACGACATCTAAAAGATAGCAGTTTATAGCAGTTTACAGAAAAGCATTTTGTGAGTTCATGGGAAAGACAAGAATTTTAACCTCAGTTATTGCCCTGATAAGTTTTCTCAACTGAGTGCCCTCCAGATGTGCTGGGCAATAAGTCCTATAATCCGTACCCAATATGGTCAGTCATGTTCAGTGGAGATTTAAAGGCTTGAAATATACACCTGAAGGATATCAGTTTGGAAAAACCTGGACTACATTTTTTCCTATTCATTCTTCTAATTTCTCATTGGGGTAGGATATTACCTTAGAGAACATGTTGCAGCAATCTTGTAAAAACAAACATGTCTCGATCCTTAAATCGGATTCCACCTGACACATCATGCTTTGAATTTTGTTGAAGAAAGCCTGGATATAAATATAATATAAATACCATTCTTCATTCTCAAGAGCTGCAACAAAGAGTTTTGAACTTGAATTAGAGAGTGCCAATGCTGAAGACAGTCAAGAATTAATGCAACAAGATGTAACAGTTGTCCAGCCTTAAAACAATGGATTTTTTGGTGATTGATTCTTCTGAACCTCTGCACTGCTGTCAGACAAGGAATCCACAGCTGTAATAATTAAGGTTACTAAGAGAGAACAAAGACATTCATGCTTAGAACTATAATACCATTACTTTCCAGGATATTCCGCATCTAATTTCTTGCAGAAGTCTTGAAACCGTTATGTTTTTGCAGTGACAGTATTCAGAAATTGTTTCACCCATTCCAATTTGGAATGTTTCTACAGTGCCACAGTGGCTTTGGGCTCCATGTAATTACATCAACAAATGGGGTGATGATGATGATGATGATGATGATGATGATGATGATGATCCATCTGACCTGTATTTATCTATCTGGCTAAGGTTCTCCAAAATGTCTGGATCAAAACAGATACAAGGAAACCATACTCTCTGTGAAACATGGAATGCCGAAGCCATGTTAAAAGAAGAGGGATCTAACTTAGCAGCAAAGGAGCTAACAGGTAAGGGCCACTGATTCCTTCCAGTTTGCGCTCCACAAACCCTCTTCCCATGTGACTTTGGCTTACTGAGAACATTTCCTGTATTAGGGCTTGGCCATGGAAAAAGCTACTGGAGGGAGATAAGCTAGGGTGAGATAAGCAAGCTATGCAAGAGTAGGGTCTGTTTTTTCCATTGCTCTTGTTGCTATATCATCATCATCATCATCATCATCATCATCATCATCATCATCATCATCTTCCCCAGCACTGCCACCACCTCTTTTAAGTGAAGAAGCTAGTAAAGGAATTGGGGACCTTTTATGCAAATTATGTTGGATCTTTCAGCATACTAAGTTTTGCTAGTCCTTTGTTGCACTCAGCATGCTTAATCTTTTTTCTATACATCTTTCTGGATAATGTTTATTAGATGTCCATGAGACAATCCTACTTTTATCTTAATGTATTATTAATAGCAAGAGAAAAAATAGAAGAGGTCCCCATACTCAAAGACTGGGATTCACTGTAAGTAACTTATGACAGCATCCCCAACCTAAATTTCTAGATGTAAACCAAAGTTTCCATGCAGTTTAATGCAATTAATTAGATTGTTGTGGCTGCCCATCTCACCATCATGACTCTGGGTGGCTAACAACAGATCAAAGCACCATACAAAATAGGACCAAAAACAACCAATATATACTGTATAATCTATACTGATCACCAAGGCAAATGGATATTAATGGATATTAATTAGACCTAGAAATCCATCAAGCACTCTTAATATATTCAGTTTAACAGTGATTATTCCCTTCACGTTACCACATGAAATCCTTATTTCACCAGTGCAAATTATTTTTGCAGTGGTTTGCTGGAGCAACATCTAAGTAATGCACACCCAAACTGTATTCAGATAGCATCTAGTACAATAATAGCAGCTACTCTCACAAGCTGGCTCCTTTTCAGTACAAATAAGGAGTGATCCACTTAGGAGGTTGGCAAACATAATAGAATGGAGAACAATTGATCTCTTCCTAGCAGTAGTCCTTTTAATGACTATAAACAACTATAGTCTAATTGTAGATGGAGTCACTGGTGCAAATTTTCATATGTGAATATCACATCGCCACCATCATCATGGGAGGCAAGAATGGAGGCCACTTTGTCATTTCCTAATAAAAAGCATTATTTCAATTAGCTCCTGTTGGCTCCATCACCAGTTTATGCAGCATGTGACTGAGTTAGATGCCCCCAGACAATAGACCCACACAGATGATTCACAACAATTCTGTGTTTGAGCTGTCATCTGTCTTCCCAGCACCTGCTGCAGCTGATGGTCCCATCTGTGCATTTCAGAGAGTGTGACATGTCAGCATTTAATATGCCTGGTGTCATTTCCTTTCCTGTGGTCTTGCTTTCTCTTAATGAGAATTATTTTTGAGACTGATTTATCCATAAGCCTAACTTTAAGAAGGAATTGTTTTGCTGTAGATGCAATAAAGATGGAAGCAAGAAGAGCCAAATCTTTATAAAATGGAAATTTTATACTGTGCACTCTCCTGAAGATTGGACTGTATGGATTGAAAAGGCTTTCTTTTCACTTTTTGAAATGTGTGCATATCTGCATGAGAAGCAGTACCAAGAGAAGAATAACAGTAGGTGACATACCCAGCTCTGTTTAGTTTTTAAACCCAGATAGGTCAGATGCTGAGGCCTGCTCCTGATTTGCATATCACAATAAAAAAACCATGGAAGGTGCATCTGTAGTTTATTTAGCTGCTACCACTGGCAAGAAGAACCAATGGGAATTATTAAGTCACATGCACCAGCACACTTGCTCATTAACAGTAATTCAGAATGCTGGTTTATCGTGATGTGTGAGCACTATTTGAAATGTAGTGGTGTTAAAGTGAACCAAACATCATTCTGATAATCTTACATTACCCAGATTGAACTGAGAAAATTGAGCAATGAACCAACGGTAGGAACTGAAGAAACCAAGACTGGATTTATCAGAATTACAGGGCGGTTCTACCAAGGGATAGAGTGACTACCTGTCACAAACCTCAAGTTTGGTATGAGACAATAGTGCCCTCTAAAGCATTTGTTAAACTGGGCCTATTCTGAATAGATGGAATACACCTTTTGTTTTTCCCCAAAGCCCCTTCCATGTACAATGGAACTTATTTTAATAGACTAATTGGGGAGGAAGGGTTGTCCATTATTAATGAATTCCTAGTAAATCAGAGAGAATGTAATCATTGCAATATATGTCATTTGTGTAAAGACAGCATCACATTTGAAGCAGATTACATCAATTGTATCAGTTTGGATTATTTGTGTGATGATGTCATAAATCATGTAAATTGCAATGCTTGTTGTATTGAGGTCTGGCTAATTGAGGTTTCAATGTAATCCAATATATACAAAGGCGCAACTGTTGCATTTCTGGGCTTTAGGTAGGAAGATTCCCAGCACCTTCTCGTCCAGTTTCTCTGCACCTGAAGGGAGGAGTCCTGGTCAGAGGGGCTCAGGATTCCCCAGTTATACAGACACGGGCAGTGTTTCTCAACCTTGGCTACTTTAAGATGTGTGGACTTCAATTCTCAGAATTCTGGCTGGGGAATTCTGGAAGTTGAAGTCCACACATCTTAAAGTTGCCAAGGTTGAGAAACACCGGTCTAGGGAGTGTGAAGAATTATCTTTTATTCAGGAATCCCCGGAAGAAGCAGTCAGCTGAAAAATACCAAGTCATAATCTTAGAGTACAGGTTGGAAGATATATTGTAGTCAGATGCTGTAGTCCTATACTGTGAAAGTGTTTATAGATTAAGACCCTTGAATTCGGTATGTAAATGAATTGGGAGCCAGCAAAGATCATATTTGTCCAAATTTGCTACAAATTTGACTAAAGATTTATATCTTTAACATTCTTGATTTATTTGATATCATTTAGAAGCTGTCTGACTCCACATGATTCTGGGTGGCTTACATTAAAAAAGTCAGAACAATTAAAACAACAACAACACATCATAAGCACCCAGAAGGCAGACTCTATATGACAATCAAACATCTTTCAGGGGCTCAACCATCATCTTACCCCAAGGCCTGGGAGAACAGCAAAGTCTTCAGTGACTTTATGAATGTCATCAGGATGGGGGATTCTGTTCCAAAGGCACCTGCTGCAATAGATAAGGTGTTTTTGTAAAGATAATTCAAAGTGAAGGGGCTTAACACAGCACCAGCCATGCAACTTTAAAGAGTGGCTGCTCTTTTGAGCTGCTCTGTATATTTTATTAGAAGGCATTAGGAATCAGGTGAGTCTCAGGCATATACAGTTCATGAAGTGATAATTTTAATGTAATAGCCACATTAATTAATTTAATATATACATTGAATCTTGATGTACATTAAATCTCACTTGGTTTTTTACGTCCACTGCCTTTCTTTGTTTATTGGAAGAGCCACCCCAACTTGATGTTGGTTGTCATAGTCCAGTTTGCTACAAACATATTGTCAGATTTTTAGGTATTCCTTTTCTCTCATCCAATTTCAATAAGTTAGAAATACTCAAGAGGAAGAGAAGGTTTTCTTCCCAAAACAAATCATCTGTGAGGTAAGTGGGATGTCTTACATTGTTGATAAGAAACTGTTTTTTTTAAAGGAATTGGCAACAAAAGCCTAAAGACTAGCCATCCTTGGGTGTGGCAGTTGGCCTGGTCAGTTTTAACACTTTCAGTGAAACCTAAACAGGATTTGCTCTTTCTTTCTTCTTCTTTCTTCCGTTTACCTAGTCTCTAGCCAGTTTTGTTCTCCACTTTCCCTTCCTCCCCTTTCCTGTTGCAGCTACCCTTTACTCCAGGGGTCCCCAAGCCCCGGGCCACGGACCAGTACCGGTCTGTGGCCTGTTAGGAACCAGGCCGCACAGCAGGAGGTGAGCGGTGGGCGAGCGAGCGAAGCTTCATCTGTATTTACAGCCACTCCCCATCACTTGCATTACCGCCCAAGCTCCGCCTCCTGTCAGATCAGCGGCGGCATTAGATTCTCATAGGAGCCCAAACCCTACTGTAAACTGTGCATGCGAGGGGTCTAGGTTGCGCGCTCCTTATTAAACAATCCCCCCCTCCCCCGGTCCATGGAAAAATTGTCTTACACGAAACTGGTCCCTGGTACCAAAAAGGTTGGGGACCACTGCTTTACTCCTTCCTCTTCCCCTTCCTCCAACTCCAATCTGTGTTTTCTCTCTATTACATCTTCTGCCAGAAGGTGGGAAGACAATTGTGCGTGTAACATGTTTGTGTGAGAGGTTTTTTTTTTTTCCTGTGTAAGAGAGAAGGGCTGATGTACACAATTCAGGGATCAATACATTTTATAAATGGGGTGCCTACTTTTACAGGAACTAGTTCTAAATGATAGTTATTAATTCCAGTAATATAAATGCCCATTTTTAGAGCATGGCTTCTGGCAGGTATTCAAATGAACATATTTATTGGAGGGGAAATCTCCAGAAATGATTCAGCTGAATTTGGCAATCTTAGGTGTACAATATAAGGAACTTGGGTATTGCACAGGACGTATCTCTGTGCTTTTAATTTTTTTCTTTCCACTCTTCCTTTTTGGGGGCCCATCTTAAATTCAAGGTTGTTTTCATTTCAGATCAACCTGATATACTTTCAGATAATATGGTAGAAGATCAGACATATGTATATGGAGGACAGAAGAGGGAAACACAGTTGACTTATGGTTGTTGTGGGTCTTCCGGGCTGTGTGGCCGTGTTCTGGAAGTTGTGGTTCCTAACGTTTCGCCAGCATCTGTGGCCAGCATCTTCAGAGGGCAGGAGCACAGATACAATACACAGTTGACTTAATTTTTTTTTCCAGAATGGTACTAATCTGAATTTAAAACCTACAATTTTACCCTAGTTGACATTCTACAGGTGTTCTGATAGGACAGAATACTCTCAAATGGATAGCATGGTTCCAATCAATATGAGCGAAAGAGAGAGAGAATGATGTGGTAGCAAATCATTTCAATAAATTAAGCCTTCTACGTGCAAAATAATGGCTGACTTGAGAAGAGCAATGGCTTTGCATTTCAAAAATGTATTACTTACTCAGTAGTAAATGCATTAAGAATACCTTCAGAAGCCATAGACATGCCAGCAGGTACAGTATAAAAGTCATCTACTGAAACACATTAACATTCTATAATTTATTTAATGATGGAATGTTCTGTTTCCAGAAAAGATTTACTTCAGTCACTGTGATATTAATATGATCAGTATAAATTGTTTCCTGCTGAATAAGTTTACAGATTCTCCCTTTTCCTCTTATCCACCATTTGTTAAGCCAGATTTATAAATTTAATGGATATAGCTTGCTTTCCAGTGACAATGGTTTCTTTATACTATGTGCAGAATTCTACTTTAGTTTGCAAAGTCAGCTGTGACATTTATTTATCTGGAGATGCCAATTTCTATTTTTTCCCTAAAGACTTCTCTTTTCAATCTCTGGTGGATACAAAGAAAAGTTTGAAGTGTGTGGGCAGCTCAGAATGTGTGCATAAAATTTGTGCTGAACTAGTTGCCAATGCTGTATTCAGTTTCCCCACTGATGTAATTTTTGTTTTCATTTTAAGAACCTCATGGAATTATGATACTGGCAATATGTGAATTTTGATTGTTCAGGGCAAGTTTGTCTACCTAGTAGAAAAACTGCCACTATTAAGAGTTTGACTATAATTTAATACATGCCTACTTTGCATAAATTCTATTCTTATCTGAGCAGACATTCCCTGCATTGTACTTTTTGTATTAGATCTATCTGTTCCCACCGTAACCCTCCATCTATTGATTTATACTCAGCCATTCTCAATGTTTTTACCCTGGAGGAACCCTTAAAAGAATTGTCAGATCTCAGGGAACCCCTGCATAAAAATTATTATATTTATCGGTAGCATTGCATGGCACGCAAATAAAAAAAAGTTTATTTTAGTTTTTTAAACATGATCTCTTGTGGAACCCCTAATAATTCCTCACATAATCTTAGGGTTCCACGGAACCTAGTTGAGAAAGGTTGGTTTAGGCTGTGCTTGCCACAACCTTTTATGGGTGAATTCCTTTTCTCTTTCATCCCTCCTGGACCGGTGGGGGGAGGGGTTTACCATTTTTCCTGAAATTTGGGCTAGAAGGGGGAAATGTAAGAAGTTTTGTTGCACAAATCTATTTGTTCTTAACTCAAATTACGGATTTGGGAAGTTGTAGAGTCAGTCGATCGTTGATCGTTATTGTCTTGTCAGTTGATAGGAGTGGCTTATAAGCCCTGTAAGTAAAGAAATCAATAGTTTTTACTTAAATGGCAATTACAATTTTAAAGATAGGTCCTTTATTTCACTGTTCCATTGTTCCATCAATGAACTTAAAAAACAAAAACAAAAATACTTTTTAAAAACAAAAGACATTAATTTTTCCCACTGTTTTATTAGTATAAGGAAAAAAAAGGCTAACTCAGATCCTTTCACTGGTAACTTTGTAAAAATAAAATTCCTGCTAAAGTGTGCAGTAATCAGTTGGACAGAAAGTATTTATGTACAATGATATAAAGTGCAGCAGGTAAACTGGACAACAGACCTGAGCTGGCATGTAAAAAACCCACTATTTTTGATGTGTGGTAGAAAAAGATGGATAGAGGTTGCCTTACAGGCGCCCTGGGAACAGCAGAGGACAGTATTGTGCATTTCAGTCTTGTTTGGCCAAGCAGCATTTTCAGCTTTGGAGACACCTGAGATACTAGAACAGCTTGTTAAATCCTTTAAAACTAAAAAACCTACTATTAGTTTTTATAGATTTTGTTGTTTATTCGTTCAGTCGCTTCCGACTCTTCGTGACTTCATGGACCAGCCCATGCCAGAGCTTCCTGTTGGCCGTCGCCATCCCCAGCTCCCCCACAGTTGAGTCCGTCACCTCCAGAATATCATCCATCCATCTCGCCCTTGGTCGGCCCCTCTTCCTTTTGCCTTCCACTTTCCCTAGCATCAGCTTCTTTTCCAGGGTTGGACTGGTTTGATCTTCTTGCAGTCCAAGGCACTCTCACAATTTTCCTCCAACGCCACAGTTCAAAAGCATCAATCTTCCTTCGCTCAGCTTTCCTTATGGTCCAGCTCTCGCAGCCATAGGTTACTACAAGGAATACCATTGCTTTAACTATGTGGACCTTTGTTGTCAGTGTGATGTCTCTGCTCTTAACTATTTTATCAAGATTTGTCATTGCTCTCCTCCCAAGAAGTAGATGTCTTCTGATTTCCTGGCTGCAGTCAGCATCTGCAGTAATCTTTGCGCCTAGAAATACGAAGTCTGTCACTGCCTCCACGTTTTCTCCCTCTACTTGCCAGTGATCAATCAAGCTGGTTGCCCTAATCTTGGTTTTTTTGAGGTTTAACTGCAACCCAGCTTTTGCACTTTCTTCTTTCACCTTCGTCATAAGGCTTCTCAGCTCCTCCTCGCTTTCAGCCATCAAAGTGGTATCATCTGCATATCTGAGTTTCTTCCAGCAATTTTAACTTCAGCCTTGGATTCGTCAAGCCCAGCACGTCGCATGATGTGTTCTGCGTACAGGTTGAATAGGTAGGGTGAGAGTATACAACCCTGCCATACTCCTTTCCCAATCTTAAACCAGTCCATTGTTCCGTGGTCTGTTCTTACCGTTGCTACTTGGTCGTTATACAGATTCCTCAGGAGGCAGACAAGATGACTTGGTATCCCCATACCACCAAGAACTTGCCACAATTTGTTATGATCCACACAGTCAAAGGCTTTAGAATAGTTAATAAAACAGAAATAGATGTTTTTCTGAAACTCCCTGGCTTTCTCCATTATCCAGCAGATATTGGCAATTTGGTCTCTAGTTCCTCTGCTTTTTCTAAACCCAGCTTGTACATCTGGCAATTCTCAGTCCGTGAATTGCCTTGCAGGATCTTGAGCATTACCTTACTGGCATGTGAAATAAGTACCACTGTTTGATAGTTTGAACATTCTTTAGTGTTTCCCTTTCTTGGTATGGGGATATAAGTTGTTTTTTTCCAATCTGATGGCCATTCTTGTGTTTTCCAAATTTGCTGGCATATGGCATGCATCACCTTGACAGCATTATCTTGCAAGATTTTAAACAGTTCAGCTGGGATACTGTCGTCTCCAGCTGCCTTGTTATTAGCAATGCTTCTTAAGGCCCATTCAACCTCACTCTTCAGGATGTCTGGCTCTAACTCACTGACCACACCGTCAAATCTATCCCCGATATTATTATCCTTCCTATACAGATCTTCTGAATATTCTTGCCACCTTTTCTTGATCTCTTCTGCTTCTGTTAGGTCCTTACCATCTTTGTTTCTGATCATACCCATTCTTGCCTGGAATTTACCTCTGATGTTTCTAATTTTCTAGAAGAGGTCTCATGTCCTTCCTATTCTATTGTCTTCTTCCTCTTCTGCGCATTGCTTGTTTAAAAATAATTCCTTATCTCTTCTGGCTAACCTCTGGAATTTTGCATTTAATTGGGCATATCTCCCCCTATCACTGTTGCCTTTTGCTTTCCTTCTTTCTTGGGCTACTTCCAGTATCTCAGCAGACAGCCATCTTTCCTTCTTGGTTTTCTTTTTCTTTGGGATGTTTTTTGTTGCCGCCTCCTGAACAATGTTATGAACTTCTGTCCATAGTTCTTCCAGGACCCTATCTACTAAATCTAGTCCCTTAAATCTATTCTTCACCTCCACTGCATATTCATTAGGATTATTAGTGAGCTCATATCTAACTGATCTGTGGATCTTCCCTATTCTCTTTAGTCTGATTCTAAATTGTGCAATAAGAAGTTTGTGATCTGAACTACAGTCAGCTCCAGGTCTTGTTTTTACCGACTGTATAGATGTCTGCCACCTTTGGCTACAAAGGATGTAGTCCATCTGATTTCGGTGTTGACCATCTGGTGAAGTCCATGTATAAAGTCATCTTTTAGGTTGCTGGAAGAGAGTGTTTGTTATGCACAGTGAATTGTCTTGGCAAAATTCTATCAGCCTATGTCCCGCTTCATTTTGTTCTCCCAGACCATGCTTACCTGTAATTCCAGGTGTCGTTTGACTACCCACCTTAGCATTCCATTCTCCTGTAATGAAAATTTGGCGTATTATCCAGTAGGTGCTGCAGATCCTGATAGAACTGATCTACTCCTGCTTCTTCAGCATCTGTGGTTGGGGCGTATATTTGGATCACTGTGATGTTAAATGGCTTACCCTGAATTCGAATTGAGATCATTCTATCGTTTTTTGGATTGTATCCAAGCACTGCTTTAGCCACTTTATTATTAATTATGAAGGCTACTATATATATATATGTATATTGTATATACTGTATATACTGTATATATATTTGTTATCAATAAATCGATGTGATATGCAGATGCTAAGAAATGAGTGGCATAAAGAATTAGAGGTTCCTATATTGCCTAGACAATGGGAGAGTGTCTTAACATCTACACCAAGAGTGTCAATGGAATTTAAACTATGACTTATACAACAAAAAATAATATTTAGAATTTATTGGGCTCCATTACGTTTGAACAGAAAAGGTCTGTCTAAGACAGCATTTGGTTGGACATGTAATAAGGATAATGCTTCTTTAAAACACGTTTTTACAATGTCCTATACTTACTAAATTTGGGGAGAAAATAGTGGATTATATAAACTTTTTTTGCATCTTTAACAGTTGTTCCATGGCAGCTTCAGCCATCTTTTTTTCTTCTAGGTAATTTTCTTTTGCTTGCTGTTGTTCTTCCACAGCAGCCATCTGAACCTTTCTCTGTTCCTCTAGAGCCTGTTTGTGAGCTCTTTCTACAGCTTCCAAAGTTTTCTGAGCTTTTTCCTGATCCTCCAAAGCCTTTTTCTGAGCAACCTCTAATTCTTCTAAAGCTCTTTGTGCTTTCTCTCTTTCCTTCATAGCTTGCCTCTCAGCCCTTTCCTGCTCTTTTTGGACCTTTCTTTGAGCTTCTGTCAGTTTTTCTAAAGCTGCCTCAGCCCTCCTTTTTTCTTCATGTGATTTTCTCTGGACTTGCTCCTGTTCTTCCATTGCAGCTATCAGGACTTTTTTCTGTTCCTCCAGAGCCTTTTTATGAGCTCTTTCCAGAACATCCAGGGCCTCCTGAGCCCTTTCCTGCTCTTCAAGAGCTTGCTGCTGCACCCTCTCCTGTTCCTCCAGGGCTTTCTTGGTGGTTTTTGCAAGCTCCTCTAAAGCCTCTTGTTGAGTCTTGGCCAGTTCCTTCAGCGCTGCCTTCTGTATTTTCTCTTGTTCTTCCAGGATTATTTTAAAAGCTTGTTCTTGTTCACAGAGTGCCTTTTGCTGTGACTTCTCCTGCTCATCTAATAATCTCTGCAAAGTGTTTTCTTCATCAATTTCTTCTTGATAACTTCTAAGCTTTTCATCCAATTCTTGCTGAAGAGCTCTCAGTTGTTCCTCCAACTCATTCGGATGGACTGCTCCTTGGTGCTTCATTTCCTTCTCCTTAAGGTTCACTTGTTCTTTCAGTAAAGTCTCTTGGAATTTTTCTTCTTTCTCTTCCTCCTTCTCAAAATATTTACCTTGCTCTCTTATGCTTCCCAGAAAACCTGTCTCTATGTTGTCTTGGGCCATACCCATATGAGCTCTAGCTGTTTGAGCTTTTTCCTGCTCCTTTGTAGTTTTCCTCTGAAGAGCCTCTGATTCTTTTCAAGTGTTCTGAGCACTTTGAATTTCTTCCATTACATTTTTCTCAGACCCTTTCTGCTTTTCCTGTACCTTTCTCTGAGCCACAGAAATGTCTCCCAGAGCTACTTCCACCAACTCCTGGTGTTAGAGTCAACAATAAAGGAAGTTTTTGTGATGTCATCAGTCATGTCATCACTGAAATCTACTACACTGTACAGAGAAATATAGAAAAAGAAATATGAATTAAATACTATAATATCACACCAGACAGAAATCATGCTAACATGTTTACGACAGAGATACTGGAAGAACAGTGAAAGACCTGGCAAGATTTTGGCTAATTGCTTAAAGCAATTCCAATTATTTGAGGTGAGAGAGATGAAATATATAAAACAAGTTGTCAATTTTTAAAATTGTATTGAGAATTATATAGCAAACCAGAGAATGTATCAAATGAAGATATAGAGGCCTTTCTAAATAAAATTAACCTATCTTATTTAGATGATACACAAAAACAACATTTATTTGTTCCACTATCTGACGTAGAGATTAAACAAATAATTTTAAAAATGGCAGATGGTAAAGCACCAGGATTGGATGGATTCCCTATAGAGCAGAATAAAACATTTATAGATCTTTTAGTGCCAAAACTCTGTCAATTGTGAGATATTTTAGATCAATATCAAATGTGATATTTGATAAGGGAATTTTATCAGAGGTATTTAATCAGGCTTATATTACAGTTACACCAAAAGCAGGTAAGGATCACACTCAGTGTGCTAATTATCGTCCAGTCTCATTGATCAATGTTGATACAAAGATGTTAACAGCAGTGTTAGCAAATGGAAGTGCCAAAGCTGAGGCATCAAAAGGATAGACTATGTTCTGCATGGCTCGTGTCCCCACTGAACATGAATTAAAACCCTTTATTGTCTTTATACCATTTTATGCAAACTCTTTCAACGGACCAGCCTAAAGTATTTTGACTGAAAGCTAAGTTGGCCTCACCTCCATTTCATATACAAAACTGCAATAGACTGTCAGTTGAATATTAGATATGGTACAAAGTCCTCCATTGCACCAGAAGCCTTAGGAGGTATAAGTCAGACCAGAAGATATACTATGTCCAGTACTGGCCTTAACCCATGGCAACTGCTACTGGAGATGGCCTCCTCATTTTGCTTATGGGTAGTATTAGGCCAGCTCATTGGTGAGAATAAGGTATAATGTCAGTCAGTCAGTCACTCTTTATTTTGGACAATGACCAGCATAAAACAAAAATTTGGCTATCATGCCATTAACAAACCTAACCTCCATTAATTTGTTGCTCTTAATTATTATTTAATGTTCAGTGGCATGCACTATCTATGACTAAACAGTACATGTTTTGCAGGTTGACAATCCTTTTTTAAAAACTTCAGCTACCATCCACCAACACATGTTGTAGTAGTACATTATTTGCACCTCATTCATTTAATAAATTATTTACTTTTACTAAGGACATTTTAACCAATTCTCACATCCAAAATATAACAATAAAGGTTGCTGACACAGGGCAGTCTTCCTTTCCTTCTCTCCCTACCTCCCCCACAGCTCTTTTCTTCTCCCACGAAAAGTCAATAGTTTATAAAAGCTATTTAGTAAATGAGTGAGTTGTTTTGATTTTCTTCTGATGGGCTTTTGGCTGATATTCATGTCTCCAGAAGAGAGTTGCTGAACTTGATGAGAGACAAGAAAACCCCTTAGTGAATTGAAGCCCTTAGTGAATTCCATTAGCACTGATTCTAAACATAGCCGGTAATGGAACTAGGGAGAAAATGAAGCCTAAAATGTGAGAAACTGTACAGGAAAGTGTACACATCAGCTATGAAACAAACACCTTTCATTTTGAATGCACAAAGCACCTTCATTTCTGTGAAGCTTACAAAGGGTTTAGAAGAGCTTCGGGGCTTGTGCTTCAGGGCTTGTTTTTACTTTGCAGTAAAGTAGCTGTAAGGGGCGTGGTGGCTCAGGCTTGTCAGTCGGAAGATCGCAAGTTCGGAGGTTTGAATCCCTAGCCCAACGTGACAGGGTGAGCTCCCGCACTCGCTCCAGCTCTTGCCAACCTAGCAATTTGAAAGCATGCAAATGCAAGTAGATAAATAGGTACCACTTCGGTGGGTAGGTAACAGTGTTCTGCATGCGTCATGCTGGCCACATGACCATGGAAGCGTCTTCGGACAACGCTGGCTCTTCGGCTAACAAACGGAGATGAGCACCGGCCTCTAGAGTTGGACACGACTGCACAAATGTGCGGGGGGAACCTTTACCTTTTAAAAGTAGCTGTACTTGGTTTTCTTCAGTTATCTTTTTGGAGAACTAAATAAAACTTGTGAAAAATGTTAGACTGAGAAATACTGCACGTAAGGTCTGTTTCTCTCTCTCTGTCTCTCTCATCCAGTTGAACACACTTGTGTCCAATTGCAGTGGAGTTTGCACTGTATCAGAGTGGATTAAACTGTATGTCTTGTTCCTGTATATCACACAGACTTTAGTCTGCCTAGGATTCACCTATATGATATAATTCCTGGATCTGGCGTTAAACTGGGTCCAGGTGGTTTGAATGGACCTTGGCATGAGATGCCCTAGTCTAGTTAGCTCTCTGATGCTCGGCAGAACCACTGCCAATGAAGTAGTCTCTTGAGGTGGGGCAAGCCTATGCCCTCCTTGCTTTGTTTCTGCTAAACATGGGGGGATCAAGGGCTGAATTTTGTCTTTAAGTGGAGTGCCAAATTCAACACTCCAAAACATTGCCATAACCTGAAAAAAGCTAAATTTCATTTAATTCAACTGAAGTTAAAAATTAAATGCAAGCAATATGATTCTCAATGTATAGAAATATCTTCTTTTGTAAAATTATGAATTAAAACTTACAACAGGTGTTGTGGGGCCTCTAGGACATATCACGGGCTTTAGGGAACAGCATGTGACCCTGGGACTACAGGACACCCGGCCCCCCAAATTTTACCTCTGTATTTTATGGGATGCAGGGTGAAGAGCAACTTTTGTTGCTGTTATATTTGCAGTTTGTGATGGACACAGTGAAATCATGTCTCTCAACTGGATAATGGCCCTACAAATTTGCAAGAACCACTAGAAATAAAAACCATGCATATGAGTTCATGGAGTTTCAGGCAGTTTAGCTCTGCCAGTAAATATGAGCAAGAACATCCCAAACTTGGGTACTGATTATTACTGAATGAAATGGATTTGTGGTCAGTCCCTTGATTAATTGGCAAGCTATAGTCTAATTCTGCACTTAAAAGCACTTAATGGCTCCATGTAGCCCAAATGGATCAACATTGTCTACAGAAATCTAGCACTGAGCATTTTCCTGCTCCAAAAGTGCTTTTCCTGTACTTCTGCTCACACCACTGCTTTCTGGCAATTCCTCATTGCCCCAAGGTTTTCTCTGCAGCTAAAATAAGGTGTAAAGCCATTTTTGTCATAGCATTATATGGAATGCATTACAGCTTTATTTCAGTCCAAGATTCTCATCTTTCGTAGCCAGTCAATGACGACAAAACTTGAAAGTACCAACTTTCTCTGATAACTCTACTGAAACTGCTACATCCTTAAAAAGCATAACCTAATCCAGAAGCCAATAATATGGCTATAATATGATTTAAATGTACAAGAATCAAGGTTTGCGATCCTTTATGCATGTACTCAGGAGTAACACTCTGTGAACTTTGCCCATTGCTGTTTCAGTTCAAACCATACTGAATTTCTTCAGTATGTCTGTGACAAAGTATATTGAAATCCATGTTAGCACAATGGATTATTGTCCTCCCTCACTGAATCACAATGTGCAGTGTATAAATGGAGGAAGGTGTAGAGATCAAAAGTGTAAAGTTTGGGGGATGGAGTCTCCCTGACTCAACTGGGATAGTTGGCAAGCATAAGATCTCACTCCTGCCTCTTTCGGGATATGCTGCAATCCCATCTTGTTGTGAAGGAGAGGAGAAGGCTCTCCCCTGTGTTGCTCCCAAGCTGTGTGATGCGCTTCCTTGAGACTTGCACTTGGATCCTGCTCTCATCATTTCTAGGAAAGGAGCCAAGGCCTTCCTTTGTAGCTAGGCCTTTTCAGTCTGAATTAGTTAATAACACATTTAAAATAATTATCTGTTACTGTTTTACCTTTTTATGATTAGCTTTTTTGAGTGCTGTCTGGGTAGAAATCAAATAAATAACTCATGTGGTCTTCAGCCACTAACTTTACCCCATTCAGCTAGTCTGCCATTTTTATAAGCCAAGAGGGACAAGGGACAAGTTCACTTAAGATGGAGCTCATCTTTCCAAGGATCATTTCCACAGTATTGGTCAAAGGTTGGTTGGTTGGTTGGTTGGTTTTAATCTCGCTCAGGACCCTTTGTGGGATTTGCTCTTCAGTCTCCCAACAATGAGCACCCATTTAGCTCTGCATTTATCAGAAGTCCTTAGAAAAGGGTGGAGCTCCATTTGTGGTAAAAAGTTATGTAGATTCCAGACTTTTAGAGTGTGATGAAAACCACTGCTGATCAAGATGATTACTGAGGTGAGGAAATGATTAAAAAGCTCTGCTGCTAAAATGTCCTTAAAATCAAAGCCATTAAGTCATCAATTACGTGGACTGAATTAAATTACTGGCAAGGAAGAGCAATCCACTGAAAACAGTTGCCAAGTGACTCTGACAAACTGATACAATATATTGGATGTATGCTGGAACCCTAGTTCTTCTCAACAGATCAGTACAGTGAAATATAGACTCTGGTGGTCTGAAAATAGAGTTCATAAATTTAATGGAAGGCATATAAAACGAAAAAATATCTCCAATTCTCAACAATTGCCTTTGAATAAAATTGGGCACATAATTATTTAAATGTAAAGCCCACTTCATTCCCAACGTCTGAGGCAGGTAAAATAAAAACTTCTGAGAGGTTGTACTGAAACAGGACAAATTTTAATCATTTATTTTGAAACATACAAACCATCTGCTGGTTTTAATTGGGATTCCAACAAAGCATATAATCACTCCAAAAGTACTTTGTACAGCTGATGCTTTTAGACAACTCAGGCACGTAAGAGGAGATGTGTATAAAATAATAATGATAATAATAATAATAAAATAATAATAATAATAATAATAATAATAATAATAATAATAATAATGCATCTCTAAGTCAACCTTACCCTGGAGAAAATGCATCCATCAAGGGTGTTACTTAATAGCCACTAACCATGTCACAATTATTTAATCCATAAAGTGTTGACTGTAGCCTGCCACAAACCCACATCATAAAAATAATTTTACTACACCTATAAAAAATAATTTTACTATACCACCACTGGAATTGCATAGCTCAGTTGCAGATATTTATTGTAAAAATCAGAAGGAACATGGAAACCCACATAAGCTATCTAGTGTAACATTCTGTTTTGTTACGAAGTAGATTGAATGTGCTGATTCTCTTTGAACACATGTATTTATGCTTGTATTTTTGCAAGCACCTTGAGACTATCCATACTAGTTAGTTATAGTGTCATTTGACCATCCCTGTGGTGATACTTTACTAATGCAGATAGACTGTATATAGTGCCACAACAACGGTTGGATAATGTTATAGATGACAGCCAGTTTGGTGTAGTGGTTAAGGCATCAGGCTAGAAACTAGGAGACCGTGAGTTTTAGTCCTTGGACACAAAGCCAGCTGGGTGACCTTGGGCCAGTCACTTTCTCTCAGCCTTAGGAAGGAGGCAATGGCAAACTATTTCCAAAAAACCTTGCCAAGAAAACTGCAGGGACTAGTCCAGATAGTAAAAAACTGACTTGAAGGCATTAAAAAAATGTTGTAGATAGCTAGTGTGGATAGCCTCCTTGTCTCAAAATCCATTGTTTTCTAGAAGAATTAGCAGAACCAGAAGCTTGGAAGGATTCCAGCTATGAGAAGTTGACTTCAGAAATCAAACTGTAAATGTCTATACATTTCTACCATCACTTAGAAAAGGAAGTTGCTGTCACAGATAAATGCCTACCAGCAAGCAAATTTACAAGGATACCTGGAAACTGGTCAATCTAATCTTGATGTGTTGAAGTTTAATTAGCAAGTGTAATTAAATTAATTGATTAATCAATTAACTTTAATTTCATGTAGATGAGTTTAGCTTAATCTGGTCATTGGGATGGAAAATTGTTTTGAATCCTTGAGTTCTATCATAAAAATACTGTGGAACAAAATCTAACAAATAATTAAGTAATTGCGACCCTAAAAATGATTATACAGTCTAAATCATCATATCCTTTTCAAACATTTCCAACCTTAACAAGAAAACTCTAACTTCATGGCAAGAAATATTTACAATATAGTACTAACATTTTGTATTAAAAAGAAAAGGCAACAAATAAATAGAAAATAATTATACTTTAAATCTTTACATTAGGGATGGGGATTTCCTATTATTATTTATTATTATTATTTATTGAATTTATTCCCCGCCCATCTCCCATACAAGGGACTCTGGGCGGGTCACAACAATCAAAGTTAAAAACGATACAATAAAAGTCTAAAAAATACAATATAAATAGATAAAATACAAGATGAAGGACGTAGGGAACGTAGCATAGATAGTGTTGCTACGGGGCTAGCCAACCCCAGGAGGCACTACCGCCTCTATTGTCCCAGGCCAGGTGGCAGAGCCAGGTCTTAAGGGCCTTCCGAAAGGTCAGGAGGGAGGGGGCCAGTCTCACCTCCGGGGGCAAGATATTCCATAGGACGGGCGCTATCGCAGAGAAGGCACGCCTTCTGGACCCCACTAGATGGAACTCTCTTGTTGAGGGGGTCCGAAGCATGCCCTCTCTGCATGCACGGGTGGGGCGGGTCGACGTTATCGGGACGAGACGGTCCCTCAGGTACCCTGGTCCTATGCCATGTAGGGCTTTAAAGGTGATCACCAACACCTTGAATTGGACCCGGAAGCAAACTGGCAGCCAATGCAGCTCGCGAAGCAGAGGTGTTACATGGGCCGATCTCCTGGCCCCCGTAACTGCTCGCGCCGCCGCATTCTGCACCAGCTGAAGCTTCCGGATACTCTTCAAGGGTAGCCCCATGTAGAGCGCATTACAATAGTCTATACGGGAGATGACAAGGGCGTGAGTGACTGTTCGGAGGGCCTCCTGATCCAGGAAAGGGCGCAACTGGCGCACAACTCGAAGCTGTGCAAAGGCCCTCCTGGCCACGACTGCCACCTGCTTTTCGAGCAGGAGTCGCGAGTCCAGGAGGACCCCCAGATTCCGCACTGGGTCCGAGTGGGGTAGTGCAACTCCACCCAGAACCAAAGATGACAACTTCCCGGATCCAGGGGGGCCGTCAATCCACAGCCACTCCGTCTTACCAGGGTTCAGTTGAAGCCTGTTGTTCCCCATCCAGGCCCCCACAGCCTCCAGGCACTGAGATAAGGCATTGACCGCATCACTTACTTCACCCGGGATGGAGATGTATAACTGGGTATCATCGGCATATTGGTGATACCTCATCCCGTGGTGACGGATGATCTCGCCCAGCGGCTTGATGTAGATGTTGAATAGGAGAGGAGAGAGAACCGACCCCTGAGGCACCCCACAAGTCAGGGGTCTCGGGTCAGCTCTCTCCTCCCCTATCAACACCGACTGGGAACGGCCCTGGAGGAAGGAGGCGAACCAGCGCAAAACCACGCTGCCCGCCCCGAACTCCTCGAGCCGTCCCAAAAGTATACCGTGGTCGACGGTATCAAAAGCCGCTGAGAGATCTAAGAGAGCAAGGATGGACGCACTCCCTCCATCCCGCTCTCGCCAGAGATCATCCATAAGCGCGACCAATGCGGTCTCTGTCCCATGTCCCGGCCTGAAACCTGACTGGAAGGGGTCCAGATAATCCGTTTCCTCCAGAATCCTCTGGAGTTGCAACGCCACCACCTTCTCAACCACCTTTCCCAAAAAGGGAAGGTGGGAGACTGGGCGAAAATTGCCCAGGATGGTAGGGTCCAGGGATGGTTTCTTGAGGAGGGGGTGCACCAGCGCCTCCTTAAAGGCAGCCGGGAACACCCCCTCACTCAAGGACAAATTTATAATCGCCTGGACCCAGCCACATGTCACCTCACTAGCTGATTTAACCATCCAGGAGGGACATGGGTCAAGTTGGCATGTGGTGGCGTTTACAATCCGGAGGATCCTGTCTACTTCATCAGGCCCAACAGGATCAAACTGCTCCCAGATAACATGGCAAGTACGGGCCTCTGGCATCTCCCCAGATCTTATCCCACGCTTGGAGTCCAACTTGGAATGAATCTGAGCGATTTTGTCCTGCAGATGCTCAGAAAACTCTTCCGATCGGCCCTGTAAATGGGTCTCCCCTTGCTCCTGACCCAAAAGCGATCTTGTAATCTTAAACAGGGCCGTCGGGCGGCATTCTGCGGATGCAATAAGAGCGGAGAAATATTCACGTTTCGCCGCTCTTACCGCCACAAGGTAGGCCTTAACTGCGGCTCTAGATTGTGTTCGGTCAGATTCAGTCTTCGTCTTTCTCCAGCGGCGCTCTAGACGTCTCTTAACCCTCTTCAAAGCCC
The DNA here is from genome assembly GCA_023362775.1 of Charina bottae. Classification (NCBI taxonomy): domain Eukaryota; kingdom Metazoa; phylum Chordata; class Lepidosauria; order Squamata; family Charinaidae; genus Charina; species Charina bottae. The sequence goes on from JALMGJ010000007.1 coordinate 8,033,158, forward strand.
TCAGCTCATCCGTAAACCACGGCGAGTGACGGGCCGAACAGGGCCGGAGAGGTCGCACAGGCGCGATCTTGTCCAGAGCCCTGGCCGCTTCTCTATTCCAGGCTGCGGCCAGGACCTCCACTGGACTGTGAAGCAAGTCCTCGGGAATAACCCCCAGCTCCTTCTGAAACCTCACTGGGTCCATCAGTCGCCGAGGGCGGACCAATCGAGTAGGTCCCGCCTCCCTGCGGAGTGGGGCAGCAGAGGAGAGTCTCAGGGTCACCAGGGCGTGGTCTGACCATGACAATGGGGAAAGATGTAACTCTCCCCTCAGATCACATTGCCACTGCTCGGACAAGAAAACTAAGTCCGGGGTGAGACCACTGTCACGAGTCGGGTCACGAATAATCTGAGACAGGCCCATAGCTGCCATGGTAGCCATGAACTCCCGGGCCGCCTCCGAGGACCGCCCCAGGGACGGCAAATTGAAGTCCCCCAGAACCATAAGTCTGGGGAACTCCACCGCCAACCCCGAGACAGCCTCGAGCAGCTCAGGCAGGGAGGTCGCTACGCAGCAGGGAGGCTGGTACAGCAGCAACACTCCCAACTGTTCTCGTGAACCCAACTTGAAAAACAGGGTCTCACACCCGGTCACTTGTGGAGCAGCGCCCCTGAAGGCCACAAGGGACTCTCGGATGACAACTGCCACCCCTCCTCCCCTACCCCGGTGTCTCGGCTGATGCCACACCCGAAACCCAGCTGGGCACATTTCCGAGAGGGCTACTCCCCCCTCTGGGCCCAGCCAGGTCTCGGTAATACACACCAGGTCGGCCCCCTCCTCTGTGATTAAATCACTTATAAGGGGGGCCTTGTTATTCACCGACCTGGCGTTCAGCAGCAACAGTCGGAGACCGGAGCCCACGAGGATCTGCTTACCAGGGCCTGGGTATGAACACGGGGGGCCGGAACGCGCCCCCGGTAACAAACACCGGGGGCGCCTTCCCCGATAATGGCTCGCCCTCCGGTTCCCGTCATACCGTCCCCTGCCCGTCACCACCTGAATCAAATGGCCCACTCCCCAGCCCCCAGAGATTCCCGACTCTGGCCTAGTAGCCTCCACCCCCAGGCCTCCAGAATTCTTGGGCTTAATCAAGGGTCCCTTATCCCATTCATCCATCATCCAATCTCACACAAATCGGGTAGTGACAAGACCCCCAGTGCACCAGCTCACGCTCTCGGCACTGCAAGGATCCAGCACCACCCCCAGTCATGCTCTGTACCTCTCCCTCGACTTCTCTCACTGGTCAGGGAGAGGTACCAACACTCACCAACAATCACTCCTACCCCACCTCACTCTCACTCAGGGGGGTACTCTTACAAAACCATACAATCTTGCCCCCCCCACCTCGTCTCTCACCCAGGGGGGGGGTCCACATTCATACTAAGGGACCCGTATAAACCCTCTGCCACCTTATATTAAATGGGACACTGTCCAGGTCTTCATAGAGGTTAGTCCGTGTTGTCGTTATTTTTCGTATGTCCTGGTCTCCTGGACTCCAGCCTCCGCCCCATCTGCACCTTCCAGGGCCGCAGGGTTCGCCCCCAACTCCAGCCAGTTCTAACATCAAGGCTTCCGAACCCTCTCTAAAATCGGCCCAAGAAAAGTCCAGCTTGTCTCCGGGGGGGGGGGGGGGCAACTCGTCTGAGGGCTCTGTTGCAACAGCTGGGATCTCTCTCTCTGTACCACGCCGGCTCTACTAGGCCCCCGTCGACTCCACCGGCCTAGTCCGAACCCCGACTGACTCCACCTCCAGAGCCCCTCAGCAGCCTCCGTCAAACTTCAGCCCTGTAAGCTCTGCAAGCTCTGCCAGCCCAGCTCGACGACCAACAGCCTCAGTCTCCAGCCTCTAGCCGCATCCGGCTGCCTCCTACAGTTTCTGGTGGGCTCCCGGCCTTTACCAGCTCCGTCGTCCCAGCTCCCGGCCTTCACCAGCTCCGTCGGCCCAGCTCCCGGCCTTCTCCAGCTCCGTCGGCCCAGCTCCAGCCCAGCTCTGGCCCAACTCGAACCCCAAGACTCCGGCCCGCAGCAGACCTCCAAGGGCTATGGCGTCTTTGGCAATTCACCGGGCTCCTTTCCTCGTGCGGATTCACGGAGCCCCGACCCGGACACACGGTCTCGCCCCTGCACTCCCCTCGGAGAAAGCCACTCACCGCCAACACCCTCACCTCTCCAAACCCCAAAGGTGAATTTTTAGGGGTTTTTCGGTGGGTTTTCGGTGGGTTTTCGGCTTTCCCGGAACAGTCAGCGGCCGCGCTGACTTGCGGCCGCCATCTTGAATAGATGGAAAGGTATGATAGGAAATAGATTTCCTAATATCATGTTATATTTTTTACTTTTCTACTGAAACACATTGTCTCCATTATACTGAAATATAAATATAAAAAAAGGATAGCGATTGAAAATTCACATTTATATAGTAAAAAATGGATGTAATTTTGCTTAAAAGCCAATCCACAAAATCCCTTCCTGAAGTACACAATTGAAATAGGTGAAAATGGCATCAGAAATTGGCACAATACTGTCTCTCCCTACCCTTAATGCCCCTTATAGGACATCAGTCTTTTCTAATGAATGTAAAGGCTCTATAAATCAAGACACAGAAACAGGCAAATCTAGACAAAAAGTATTATAAATGGAAAAATGAGACCCAGTACAGCAGGGCTTTCCAAACTTTTCAGTTGGCGACACACCAATGGCGGCGCGCGAAAACCTGGAAGCGCTGTGGCAGCGGACAAAAACCCGGAAGCGCCGCCATTGCGGCGCGCGTGCCACCACAGCAGTGGCACTTCCGGGTCTTCATGCGCGGCGGCGGCAGTGGCGGTTTCCTGGTGTGCCGCACGAAAAACCGGAAGCGCTGATGGTCCGCCACTGTGCACACTGCTGCGCGCGACAGCGGCGCGCCATCAGCACTTCCGAGTTTTTGCGCGGCACACCTGGGTTCCACAGGCGACACAATACTGTGTCGCGACAAACAGTTTGGAAAGCTATGCAGTACAGAGATAAAACTATTTTAGGATAAAATTGGCCACAGCATTGACATGTTCTATTTTTCTTTAAATATGAAGATGTAAAAGAACTAGCCCTACACATTCTTACTGACTTTGAAAGAATCATGCAGAAGCAAATTCAAAATGGGTAAATGTAGTATGGTATTAAATGTCTCTAGAATGTAAAATTCAGTCTTTAAAACATTTTGGGAATGGGAGCTTGGAAAAAAAATATTAGTGATAAGCCACTGGACAAGCCTATCACTCTATCCCAGCCCCTGGGGGAAAAGTCAACCCTTCACCACCCTCTGGAAGGCTAAAAGGGCAGGACCCTGCTGGATCCCAGGGGAAGACTGTTCCGTAGGGCATGAGCTGCTACAGAAGGGTGGGCACACTCCGAGTCCCATTAGATGGCAACAAATAACCTGGCTCCATGGCATGTAGGCCTTTAAGGGTAATAACTTGGAAAAAGTCTGGGAGCCAGCGTAGCTTGCACAATGGTGTAACATGAGCAAACCGAGGGGTATCCAGCGCTGCACCAGAATTTGTTCCAAGAACCCTCATAAAACCTATATACATATATTTGCTTTGTGTATATGTTTGTGTGCATGTACGAGAGAGAAAGGAAACCTTTCTTCAGGTATCTGAAGCATCTGCTCTTGGCTTAGATGCCCTGGATTGAGAAGATGGTCTCACGGGTAAGCCATGTACAGCTTTATAGGTTAACACCAAGAGTTGCATTGGGGGAAAAGGAAACCTTCTGACTTCCCTCCCCTCATGCCTGTGACGGAGCAGCATTTATACACAGGTTTTGCTCTTCTTCGTTCAGAGAAAAAGTAGAGCCTCATAGCTCCTGTCCTACATCACCCAGTAAATGAACAGCTCAACTCTATGAGGTGAACTAGACTTGACAGCTGCAGCGACTAGTTTTCTGCATTGAAGCTCTTGTGAGAGCCAGATACACCCTATGTGAATGGATGCCAAAAAGTTTAACTTTTTAATTAAACTTGTAGACGCAGCTCTCATGAACTCAAAGACCAAGGGGTTATACGACTTTAAAGTAATATATTTTAAAAGGTTGAATTTGGACCCCACAACCTCATCCAAACAAGATAATTCTATCACAATAACTGAATCTGAGATGAAACTGTGCCACTAATCAGTAAGATGAAGCAGAAGGTTGCTTGAAAGAAAGTACTTCAGTTTATTCAAGTTATGAGTCAGACTATTAATGCAAGTGAAAGGATTTCAAAGGGCTTCACAGTGCATAAGCAATTCAGATGCAAACAATTATTTTATAGACCTCTAAATAGAAACAAATGTTAAGAGTCAGTTGTATGATGCAGGTGCAATTAACCGCAAGAGACAAATAGAATACATTTTTAGATATTGGACTCAATCGTCCTTTGTCAGCTCAGTTCATTGGTCGGAGTGTTTATCAGCCCAAAATTGTGCAAAGGAAATGAATTAAGAACCCATACAGCTTACTGAACCTCTTTAGTTCTTTATTCCACAGCCATCCACAACTTTCTCAAAAAACCAAGTTAGAAAGATCTTTTGCATCACTGGGTATGCCTCCTGTAGGTCTGGAGAAAAAAAAAAGAGTATGTCCTATCACTGAAGTTGGAAAAGTTGCTGTATCTGCCACATAAGTTTTATCACAATATTCTCCATAGCTCAGAAAATTGCCTACAAAATGGAAGAATAACACAGAGAACTCATGAAATTGAATATGCTTTATTTTAATTGCAAACACATTTTAAATGCATGTTGAGAGAACATAAAATATACCTTTGTACGTAGTTATATCCCACTTCTGCAAATAATGACTTGCTTAGGCTACCATAAGATTATGTTATCACTGACTAAGCTCACAGTAGCCAAGTTCCCCACCCATATAAATTCCAAACATAGAATTAATTCCTGGCTGAATGTTAAAAAACAAACAGAAAAATCAGAACTCTTTACAAAGTATAACAATATACTGTGCTGCAAATAGCATACTAAAACAACTGCAATATAAATGTATTGTTCTTCAGGATGTGTATTATCCAAACTAGGATTTGTATATGGGAATAAACCATTCCACTCTGCTGCCTGTTTAATCCAATGTGAACCAAGATGGACGTTTCCTGTTTCTTTCTATAATTCGCTTGCCTTCATCTTCAGCTCTGGGTGTTTCTCCTGCATACAACACAACACTTTCTACAGTGGGGGCCTTATGTGGTCCATCTTCCAGTACTCCCATTTGCTTTCTTATGGCATAAGTTTCCTGTTTAACTTTTGCATAGCAATAGCCACAAAGAACATGCTTCTCTTTCAAATTGCCACATTCAGGACAGATATCAACGTTTTTCTAAAAGAAAAAAAAGTGTTTTAAGATGCAGTATGAGAAAATATTTATTTATAAAAATTCTTATCTGTTTTTCATTAATAACCATAACAATAAAGTGGAGTACAAAACAGGATTAAACAACGTATCAAAATCATAAAACCAGGGCAAAAAGAACAGCACTGCCCAATGCCAGGCAAAACTCACAATATGTCAGCAACTTAACATTTTAAAAGTTTTCTGTGGGAACAGGCACTATTTGAAGGGTTGAGTCTGCATTTCAGATTCCTGATGTTCTAGAGGGCAGTAGGAGGCTGTTTGGTGAAGCAGGAGTGAATTTTTTTGGCCTGTTTTTCATTTTGGGGAGAGGTATTTAGGATGTGAGGGGGAGCAGGAGGCCTCTGAAAGGCAATCTGCTCCATTTCAAACCTTAACCTTTCCAAGGACAGGAGCTCAAGGGTGGGTATGGAAGTTTGTTTTCCAGGGGGTTAGGAGTTAAGGTAAACAAAATAAAAACAAAACCACACTAAAATCCAGCTATTTTGCAATCAAATTTTGGTTGCACATTCTCAGCTGGTAGTGACTTCATGCAACCCACAGACTGCCCAGATTTATACTATACATTCGCAGCAACGCCATTGTGAAACTAATGTACATTTATATTTCTGAATTTACTTGCCAACTTACTCCTGTTGGTACTGAAGAACAATTTAGAAACACTGCAAGGGAGACAAACTCCAATTTTCTGCAAACAGAAACTTAACAAATTACCTTTATCTTTATAAGGTGGTTAGAACTCCTTCGCCTGCAGCGATTCACTTCAATTGTTCGCCTTGACTTTGGAGCCGGCATCCAAAATATGCTGTCTAAAAAGCTTGGATTCTCATAATATTCAGTTTCCTCTTCCCCAGGATTGAGTAAAGAAGCTGGAGCTTGTACTGCCAAAGCAGGAGCTTAAGGAAGAGATATCAACTCCAAATAGTGTCATATCTTAGTCTGTTTAAGATAGTTTGTTTAAATTCAATATGGGATGCTAAAGCTTTTTTTCAATGCTGTTCGTTTTGAACTGACAAGTATTTAGATTTTAAACCAATGCCATCTCAAGCTAGCCACGTGCAGTTCACTCCTCTACATATTTTCTGAACAATTAAGTATCACTTTAACACATGATTTATTGACTAGGATAGCAATTTTAAATACTTAAAAGGAAGTAGGCAGCACTGAAAACAAAGGGGCTTACTTCTGAATAAACATGCACACAAATGGAATGCACAGGATTGCAACCTAAAGTATATATATCATTCAATTTTCTTTTTAAATGAAAAATGTTTGTTTCTCCTCCTCTAATTTATGTTTTTTGGTGCCTTCCAGTCAGTGTTGACTCCTGATGACTGCTTGGAGAAGTCCCTGCAGTTTTCTTGGCAAGATTTCAGAAGTGGCTTGCCATTGCCTGTTTCCCAGCGCTGAGAGTGACTGGCCCAAGGTCACCCAGCTGGTTTTGTGCCTAAGGAACGACTATAATTCACAGTCTCCAGGTTTCTAGCCTGGTGCCTTCAGCACTACACCAAACTGGCTCTCATAGTATTTTACGGTTACTTACTCTAACATTTTACTGTTCCTACATTTTAAGACTATGGACGACACATGAGGGATACAAACAATTTTGGAGCCTACTATAAGAATGCTCTACTTTCAGCTTTAATACTACCCTCCATTTTAACCAACATTCAGTTTCTCTTTAAAAAAATCCCCTCTCTGTGCTTTCTCCATACCATACCTTTTGTCTTGGGAAAGAGCAGAAAACGAACAACAGGCAAGGAAGCAAACAGACTGGAAAGCTAGCTCGAAGGTGATCAAACAGCAAAGCCAAAGATACTCCGACTGGCAAATCTGCAGTAGAGTTCATTAGAAAGCAGTTTTCTAAATAGCTTTAAAACCCCTCCTTGGATTGAGTGACGCTAGAACAGGTCATGACGGAGAGTTCTGACAAAACGTGGTCCAAAACTGGAGGAGGGAATGGCAAACCACTCCAGTATCCTTGCCAAGAAAACCCATGGACAGTATCAAAAGGCTAAAAGATATGACACTGGAAGATGAGCCCCTCAGGTCAGAAGGTGTCCAAAATGCTACTGGGGAAGAGCGGAGGGCAATTCCGAGTAGCTCCAGAAAGAGTGAAATGGCTGGGTCAAAGCTGAAAGGACGCTCAGTTGTGGATGTGTCTGGAAGTGGAAGGAAAGTCCGATGCTGTAAAGAACAATATTGCATAGGAACCTGGAATGTAAGATCTATGAATCAAGGTAAGCTGGATGCGGTCAAACATGAGATGACAAGATTGAACATCGACATCTTGGGAATCAGCGAACTAAAATGGACAGGTATGGGCGAATTTAATTCAGGAGACCATTATATATACTACTGTGGGCAAGAATCCCTTAGAAGAAATGGAGTAGCTCTCATAGTCAATAAAAGAGTGGGAAAGGCAGTACTGGGGTACAACCTCAAAAACGACAGAATGCTTTCAGTTCGAATCCAAGGCAAACCATTCAACATCACAGTGATCCAAGTCTATGCCCCAACCACTGATGCCGAAGAAGCTGAAGTTGACCGGTTCTATGAAGACCTACAACACCTTCTAGAACTAACACCAAAAAAAGATGTCCTTTTCATCATAGGGGACTGGAAAGCTAAAGCAGGAAGTCAAAAAAGAACCGGAATAACAGCCAAGTTCGGCCTCGGAGTACAAAATGAAGCAGGGCAAAGGCTAATAGAGTTTTGTCAAGAGAACAAGCTGGTCATAGCAAACACTCTTTTCCAACAACACAAGAGACGACTCTACACATGGACATCACCAGATGGTCAATACCGAAATCAGATTGATTATATACTTTGCAGCCAAAGATGGAGAAGCTCTATACAATCAGCAAAAACAAGACCTGGAGCTGACTGTGGCTCAGATCATGAGCTTCTTATCGCAAAATTTAGGCTTAAATTGAAAAACGTAGAGAAAACCACTAGACCACTCAGGTATGACCTAAATCATATCTCTTATGAATATACAGTGGAGGTGAGGAATAGATTTAAAGGATTAGATCTGGTAGACAGAGTGCCCGAAGAACTATGGATGGAGGTTCGTAACATTGTACAGGAGGCAGCAACTAAAACCATCCCAAAAGAAAAAGAAATGCAAGAAAGCAAAGTGGCTGACCGATGAGGCTTTACAAATAGCTGAGGAAAGAAGGGAAGCCAAAGGCAAGGGAGAAAGGGAAAGATATAAACAACTGAATGCAGAATTCCAGAGAATAGCAAGGAGAGATAAGAAGGCCTTCTTAAATGAACAATGCAAAGAAATCGAGGAAAACAATAGAATGGGGAAGACTAGAGATCTCTTCAAGAAAATCGGAGATATCAAGGGAACGTTTTGTGCAAAGATGGGCATGATAAAGGACAAAAAAGGCAGGGACCTAACAGAAGCAGAAGAGATTAAGAAGAGGTGGCAAGAATACACAGAAGAACTATACAAGAAAGATCTTAATATCCCTGATAAATACGGTGGTGTGGTCACTGACCTTGAGCCGGACATCCTAGAGAGTGAAGTCAAGTGAGCCTTAGGAAGCATTACTAACAACAAAGCTAGCGGAGAAGACAGTATTCCAGCTGAGCTATTTAAAATCCTAAAAGATGATGCTGTTAAAGTGCTGCACTCAATATGCCAACAAATTTGGAAAACTCAACAGTGGCCACAGGATTGGAAAAGGTCAGTTTACGTTCCAATACCAAAGAAAGGCGATGCCAAAGAATGTTCAAACTACCGTACAATTGTGCTCATTTCACATGCTAGCAAGGTTATCTTCAAAATCCTACAAGCTAGGCTTCAGCAGTATGTGAACCGAGAACTACCAGAAGTGCAAGCTGGGTTTCGAAGAGGCAGAGGAACTAGAGATCAGATTGCCAACATTCGCTGGATCATGGAAAAAGCAAGAGAGTTCCAGAAAAACATCTACTTCTGCTTCATTGACTACGCTAAAGCCTTTGATTGTGTGGATCACAACAAACTGTGGCAAATTCTTAAAGAGATGGGAGTACCAGACCACCTTACCTGTCTCCTGAGAAACCTGTATGTGGGTGAAGAAGCAACAGTTAGAACGGGACATGGAACAACCGACTGGTTCAAAATTGGGGAAGGAGTACGACAAGGCTGTATATTATCACCCTGCTTATTTAACTTATATGCAGAGTACATCATGAGAAATGCCGGGCTGGATGAATCACAAGCCGGAGTTAAGACTGCCGGGAGAAATATCAACAACCTCAGATATGCAGACGATACCACCCTAATGGCAGAAAGTGAAGAGGAACTAAAGAGCCTCTTGATGAGGGTGAAAGAGGAGAGTGCAAAAGCTGGCTTGAAACTCAACATTAAAAAAACCCAGATCATGGCATCTGGTCCCATCACTTCCTGGCAAATAGAAGGGGAAGAAATGGAAGCAGTGACAGATTTTATTTTCTTGGGTTCCAAGATCACCGCAGACGGTGACTACAGCCATGAAATTAAAAGACGCTTGCTCCTTGGGAGGAAAGCTATGGCAAACCTAGACAGCATATTAAAAAGCAGAGATATCACCTTGCCGACAAAGGTCCGTATAGTTAAAGCTATGGTTTTTCCAGTAGTGATGTATGGCTGTGAGAGTTGGACCATAAGGAAGGCTGAGCGCCGAAGAATTGATGCTTTCGAACTGTGGTGCTGGAGAAGACTCTTGAGAGTCCCTTGGACTGCAAGGAGGTCAAACCAGTCAATCCTAAAGGAAATCAACCCTGACTGCTCATTGGAAGGACAGATGCTGAAGCTGAAGCTCAAATACTTTGGCCACCTAATGCGAAGAGAGGACTCACTGGAAAAGACCCTGATGCTGGGAAAGACTGAAGGCAAAAGGAGAAGGGGACGACAGAGGATGAGATGGTTAGATAGCATCACCGATGTAATGAACATGAATTTGAGTAAACTCCGAGAGACAGTGGAGGACAGGAAGGCCTGGCGTGCTATGGTCCATGAGGTCACGAAGAGTCGGACACGACTAAACGACTGAACAACAACAACAAAGCTTCTCCAACGAGTAGCCTGAAGATCACTGTGGAGATTTTCTATTGAGCTCTTGAGGACTAGCATTATGAACAGCACATTTGAGACTCTTACCCCATGGCGGTGTGTGGCCGCCAAGCTGCCCCCAGCAGCTTCGGAGAAAACGACGGAGTTTGGGCAAAGGGGATCTGAACACCAACAACGCTGCCATGTTACTCGGTCCTCGCTTTCCCGGCACTCCTGGTGGCTCCGCCCACAATTCAACTACGGAATCCGAAAGTACAAGTTAGTAGTCACCGCAAAGCAGCCTGGGAAACCGAGTCAAACCACCCTTCTCGTTCTGTGAGTTTTGAGTTTCAAAGTGCACAAGAGACTACAACTGAGAGCACGTGCAGCCGACCTCAAAGATTCCCCATAATTCACGGCACTCCTGGAAATTCAGAGCCACGTGCTGCTTTGGGGATTTCTCAGGTGAACTTCTTTCGTTATAAAACTGCCAAGATCGCCTCTGAAATCCGCTGTCCCTGTAAGCTGTTTTTTTTTATTTCCCTCTGCGCACGCGGGCTACGTTTCCAGCGCGCGCAGCCGCAGTGACCAGAGCCGGCTGTGAGGATCGGTGGCGCGGATCAAAATGGCGGAACGCGGCTATAGTTTTTCTCTCACCACCTTCAGGTAGGGGCTTCTCGGGGGGGGGGGGGGGAGCTTTGAGGCGGCCCTGTTGATCCGGCCAGAGCGGCCTGAGTGGGCTGCGTCAGGACTGAGGGAAAGTTCTTTGCTTAAAGGGTTGCTGTGTCCGGAATAAGAGAAGGGGGAAAGATTTTGTGGAGTCACTGCTGCTGCTTTTGGTGGCGCGGCGTTGTTGTAGTAGGAAGAAGTGACACGAAGGTACAGTAATGGTAAAACCCTGAGCTGCGTTGCACAAGAAGGAGAGAGAATTTGAGTTTAGCTATGGGATTTTGAACGGACTTCAGTCTTTAGGGTGAGATAGGCCTTGTTTATCTGCCCTGCAAAGACCGCATTTGTCACCTGCCCGCATCTTTGGCAGATTGATTAGCGGTGCTAGATAATATATCAAGAGTATATAAGTGGCGCTGACACTGAAATAAGGGACAAAATACTTGAAGTAAAATTCGGCCGTATACTTTGTCACTTTTTTTCCTCCTAAGGAATACAATCCTAATGTTATAAAATGGCTGCTGAAAAACATTTCTATCTATGACTTTTTTGAAATCATAAATTAGAAGTTCATCTGTGGCCCGTGATGCTGAGGATTGCACAGTTCATTAATACATTCATGGCTTCAATGCTCCATTAGTTATACTAAAATTATGGAATATGATTATACTGTAGTCACAATAAATCAGTTTTTGTCACTACTTTGTGCCACATGATCTTAATAAAAAGTGCTATGCTACATCTTTCGATTTCATATAATTAAAGGCTGGACATACTGTGACTGTACATAATTTGTCTGCCACTTGATTTCTCATTAGATTTTTTTTATATGATAGACTATAATGTAATGCTAAAAAAGGAATCTACACTTTTAAATGTATGTATAAAAGTGGTGATGAATATTCCCAACTTAGTTTTCTTTAAAAAAACACACACAAAAACCTATTAATTCAATGTGCTTTCTTCAAATTAAGTAAACTTATATTGCAGTCCTTTTAAAAAAAGCTTGCTCACAAGAGGGTTGAGTATAATTTTGTTCAGGGCCAGGCACTACTATTAATTGTAACAGCTTTTTTGTTCCATTCTTTGATATCAGCCTTTGGCTAATTTCCACCTATTTATGTTGAGCTTTTCAGCTGCTTTTTGACTTTGAGGACTGGTAAATATACAGGGCTGCACTGATTGTCAAGTGTGTGAAGATTTTATGGAAAATTATATTGTTAGAATTTGTGAGGGTCTCCTTGAAGTAAACCACATTAAATTCAATGGAGATTATAGTTAATCCAAATTAGTTTTCTGAGGATTACATTTTGGCATCTATACCCTAGATGTGTTTATTCAGAAGTCCTTTAGCATATGTAGGCTTTTTGAGCTATTAGTTGCATAGAGCCTTGCAAAGAATTCTCCAGAAGTTGAAAATGAAATAACATGTTTTATTTAAAGTTTTCACTTGGGAATTACAGAAGTCTGTTGCTTGTCCTGAATATAACTATCTGTGAGTTTGTTCCAGAGTAAATTGTACTGAACTCACTATTTTTTTTTGAGAAAATTGCATAAAATTTTAGCTCTAGACAAGTATTTTTAGGAAAATGTGTTTTAATTGCTAACTGCTTGTACATATTCTAATGTTTTGTGCAATGTGCTCAATATGCTTTTGTTAAAAAGAGGCAAGTAGTTAATTTGATTGGCTTTTTTTGTTGGAAAAGTTTTTCTCACCGAATTGTCTCATGAATGAATTATATGCTTTTTTCCAGCCCTTCTGGAAAGCTTGTTCAAATTGAATATGCTTTGGCAGCTGTTGCAGCAGGAGCCCCATCAGTTGGAATTAAAGGTATTAAATATGCTTATATAGTTAATAAAGTTTACCAAATGTTTAGCATAACAATTCTCATGCCCCTACTTGAGTTACTTGTGACTAGAAGTGGGGAAAAAAGAACTAACTGGTAACATTTTGTTGTCTGATTGCCTAAAAGAAGCTTTTACTTGGCCCTGAGAGAACAGATTGCTAGAATAAATAAGCGTTTGGCCTGATCAAGCACAATTACAATTTTGAGATTCCATGCATGCTATTCAACTTGTAAGACAAAGGGTTTCTAACATGAAAGGATTTACTGTTTTATGAGAGGGTAGCCCTTATATTGTGCAAGGATTTCATGTCTCGAGTATTGCTCATAAAAAGGGCATTTCCAGGGTTCTAAAATATGTGTTATTTAAAATAAGTCAGAAATCTGTCAGTAAGAAAGAAGTTGATTATGTAACTGAACATTTTTTTTAAATAAACATTTCTAAGAAAGCTAAATAATAAACAATTATTACTTTGGTAATTCAAGGTAAATTCTATGGTTTATTTAAAGTATTTACATCCCACATTTCAGTTGGAAAGTTACCTAATAAATCTTATGTAAGATAAATGGAAGCAGTTTTATAATCTGCTAAAGTATAATTCAAGACAAGGGATAGGGTGGTATTTATCAACAGCAAGGCACAGGATGATCCAAGTATTGTAAGAAGATACTTATTAAAGAGAGAAACAATGGTAAAGAAAGAGAAGCAGCTACCTACAACAAACAAGGATGAAAATCTGCTGAGTCATTTTACATTTTACACTGTTAAAGGGACCATACACTGCACATAGGGTGGGAAAAGAAAAAGGATCAAACAGAATTTATAATGATTCATAATCTTTTTCTCTGGAATGGCAGTTGGATGGTTGGGGAAAACACCTGATAAAATGTCTACGGTATGGTATATATAAGCAAATGAATTCATCAGTTTATTGATTTATACAGTGAATATTTGAAATGTTATAAGGGAAGGAGGAGAAAGATTTTCTAATAGTACTAATTCAATGCTTTCTCTTTTTTTATGTAGCTGCAAATGGTGTGGTACTAGCAACAGAGAAAAAGCAGAAATCTATACTGTATGATGAACGGAGTGTACACAAAGTGGAGCCTATTACCAAACACATAGGCTTGGTATATAGTGGCATGGGCCCTGATTACAGGTAACTAAGAAAAACAAAATTAAACAGAGGTATTACTATTGGCCTTTGGGCTGGTTTTGAGATAGATAAAATCAAGTTGGTTAAACATTATACACGGTATTGTTTAGAAAGCATCTTTGCAGAAAGTTAACACTTAAGCTTTCCCTTGCATATATACATATGTATACTAGCAGCCTGGCTTTGTGGCATGATTCTATTCCTGATTCCGTCTGTGCTCTGCCAAATGTGAACAAGGCTGTTAACTGCCAAGACTGTAATCCCAGATGTGTATCTTAATGTGGAAATACAGGTCCTTGGTTAATAACAGCTAGGGCCTTTTTCTGAAATGTGCATGTCATACATGTGTGTGTACATACATATATCAGTATTATGAGACTGACCAAGTAGCCTGATCCATAAAGCTAATGAATTAGCTAATATCTTTCTTTTAATCATTCTTGGAGATTTGTGGCCTATCACTTCTTAGGATAGTATGAGAATAATTGCTCTCCCATTATTCAGCTGAAGATACTGATGAAGAAGGAAAGTACCAGAGGCAGGCTAAAAGACAGTAAGATATACAGTTCGTTAGTATTATGCTTGTAAATGTTTTACTTTCTGCCTAGATTCCAGGTTTTCAGAGAATCTGGTTAGCCAATTTTAAAAATTAGCATAAGCCCTAAAATTAATGTAAGTTAAAAAACAAAACCACCAAACTTACCCAAGGAGGACAAAAAAACTGAAAATCCCAGTGTTGTCTGTGTGTGATAATGGTCCTGTTTATTTTGCACATTATTTTGTTCCCTGTGATCTCAGTTTCTCCACAAACATTAAGTGCCACCCTCAGCCATGAAAAATTGTCTGCTCCTGCTGTAATTTAATAATCTGTTTTGCTTATTTTTTTGTCAGAGTACTTGTTCATAGAGCACGTAAATTGGCTCAGCAGTACTACTTGGTTTATCATGAGCCTATTCCAACAGCTCAACTAGTGCAGAGGATTGCTTCTGTGATGCAAGAATACACGCAGTCTGGGTATGCTATTTGCTTCTAAATAAAATTCACTCTTGTTTCTTTATTCATGTTATGAAGGTGGTACCAGTCATTTTGTCTAATATACCAGGCACTAGTTAAGTAAGGATTACTCAGTAAGCATAACCTTCCCATGCATATGAATGTGCAAACTCCTCCACCTTCTGTTTCCTAGCACACAAGCTTATTGGGTCACCTCCAGGGAACTTGCAGTACTACTAATTAGAGAGCATCTCCATAAATAAACAAGAAATAGGCTGCCCGATTACTAATGCCCAGAAGTACCTGCAGATCACGCAATAAGTTTAAAACAAACCATGGATATCTCTTTTCTACTTAGGCCATTTTGGTGGGATGGGGATCGACAGAGCATGACTAGGCATATTGAACTTTAATTGCTAAGCTACATTTACAGCTTAGTGTGTTACTAAACCGTAAATACCTACTAATATTAAGTATATTAAAATATGAGGCAGTCATGTTGATGCAACAAATAAAGTTTTCTAAGACTGTGCACAAGGTTAAATTCTTTCTTGGAAGAGAGTATTCTGTTCTTGCTTACCCTGCCTTGGTGAAATCTCTGCTTCCAGTTGGGTGAATTGGACAATTATTACAATTTGCTGGCATACAGGCTGAAATGTCACCTTATCTTTGTACCATAGGCAGGCTCATGAGCTCTCCTGATTCTGCTTTTCCACTTCCTTTTGGAGACCCTTCATTTAGGACATTCTTGAATTTGTGGCCTGAACAAGAGTGCCACAGTCACTTGCTGCCTAACCCATGTCTTCATTATGCTGGTCATCTGTAAGCTAGGAAACTGTTACGTGAAAAAAAATGAATAACAGAAAATTATTATTTATCTCAAGAAACTAGCATTACTAATGCCCTAACAAATGAGTTTTCAGTGCTCTTAATGTGAGGAAGATTTTTTAAAGTAATATTAACACATTTGGCCAATGTTTAGGGAGAATAAGAACTGACAACTTCCTCTGTCACTCCTTTAAAAGTAGCTTGATTTGCAGATGCATTTTTCCATCATTCAGTCTCCATGCTAATAAAATTTTCACCTGCTTGATTTTTGCATGTAAAGCTGCTGCTAAAGGTATAGAAGCAGAATCAGCAAAATAGTTGGCAGCTCTTTCAAATTATAAAACGTTGTGACTGTAACAATAACTGACTGAACAGCTTCTTTAATGCTGCCCTTGAGTGTTTCTGATGTCTGTTTTGCCTGATAGGGGTGTACGTCCATTTGGAGTGTCATTGTTAATATGTGGATGGAATGAGGGGCGACCATACTTATTCCAGTCTGATCCATCTGTAAGTATTTAAGATTGGACTTCTTCATAGCCTTATATAAAAACCTGGTATAGCTATCTGCTTGAAGAACTTTCTTAAGTATTGCTTTCCTGCAGTACTGTTTTTCAGGAATATATACTGATAATTTATGGTTAAGAACTCCAGGATAAAATATTGTTCACAGCTACGCTGGACAGCTTGGCTGATGAGCTTTAAAATCAAATGTGGAGACCTACTAGATCTGAGTAAGGAAATGTCATGTTCAATATCCTCCTTTCAGTGCTGTTTGTCCTTTTATTTCAACGTTCACCCGCAGAACATCTTCTGTACTTAGAGGTTCCATTTAGTTATCTTGCTAATAGCTGTTGCTGTTACCATGATTTTTTTGAAATTTTGCCATAGTGAATTCCGTATTTTATATTGTCCAAAGAAGCTCACTTTGATCTTTAGTTCTGGGTTCCTATATTATAAAACAGCCAGACTTCTTTTTATCTTCTCAAGACTACTTGTAACTTTGTAACCCCTTGGGTGATTTAATTGATAATCTGTTATAAAATGTATTAGATTGTGCTGGCTCAGCTCTCCTAATTTTTGGTATTCTGTACTTGTAGGTAAAGTGACATAAAGATGCTGCCTATATACTCGCGGATAAGCTGAGAATTTTAGGTGCCAAAATACATCCAAAAATTGGGTTTGGCTTATCTGCTGATGGGCTTATCTGTGAGTATATACAGCAATACTTTTTTAAAGTACCCGTGTATCCCATATAAACCCATCTGTGGATAAGCTGACCCTTGAATATTTAACCAAAATAACATGAAAAATGTGCCACCTGCTGATAAGCCAATTGTGAAAATTAAAACATGAAAATTTTGAGGGTCAGCTTATCTGCGGATGGGCTTATAAGTGAGTATATACGGTACTCCTCCCTCCCTCCTCCCATTTCATCAGAGTAATCAGAATAATCCTGAGATAAAACCTCTTTCATACACTGTCAAAATGTTGGTGAATTTAGCCCATTATTATCTCTTTCAGCTGGCAACTGGGGAATGCTAGGGTTTTGCATGAAACAAGATATGTTTTGTTTCAGACTTGAAGCAAACTTGTTGTATTTTGGAAGTTCTGCAGAACAATTTTGGTAACCAGAACTTTGAACCTGTTGTTGTTTTGGCTGAAACAAAGGGATCTAGAGGGACCTTTCTAGGTGATAGAACAAGGCTACTGCACTTGGAGTGCAGGATATTGTCACTGATAGCAGCTAAGTTGACTCCACGTGTGGCATATCCAGTGGCCCACCTGCCTCTTCTCCTGATGTTCCCAGTGTCATCTTTTCTGTATTTACCCCCCATCTGCTGCCAGTGTCCTTGGCTTTTTCTGGCCCTCTCTCCCTATTACCCCAATACTTTTGCTCGGAGAACATGCCTCTGTATCAGATCCAAATACATACTTTAGTCTGGATACAGGCTGCCTGTTCTGTGTGTAGAACGTTTTGTACATTTCTAGAGAATATTATTTTCTCAAAAGCCTAAAAAGTAAGTATTTGGTAGCGGAATGTATCAGACTCCTTTTGAACATTTAAAATTCGATCCCTTTCCTCCCCTCCTTAAAATCTGCTTTTAGAACTTCTTTCTATGAATTTGTACAGAGATCGAAAATTTCCAAGGAATTTCTAGTAAGATAATGTTTATTTTAATCAATACTTATTAAAAGTAGTATTGTAAGGGTAAAATTTAATGTCATTTATACAAGAGATTTTTTAACTTCCTCTACGTTTTGTGTGCCCTCCAACTTTTTAGTCTAAACTGAGTCTTTAGACTGTTTAACTCAGTGTTTCTTGGACCTTTTCCTCTCAGGACCCCTTCCCATGTTTAAAAATTATGGAGGACCCCAAAAGAGCTTTTGTTTGTATGGGTTATATTTTTCAATATTTACCCTATTAAAGATTAAAATTGATGTATTTGCTGCTGCTACCACTTCTCATGATTGTTTGATGAGATTTTATTTATTACTGTATTATTTTTCAACATGGACTGGCAAATAATTTTGATTTCGCGGACCCCTGAGAGGGTCTTACGGGACCCCCAGGGGTCCTTGGACCACATTTTAAGAAACACTGGTTTAACTCAAGAGTATAAACAGCAGTTTGAAAACTCAGCAAGTGGAAGGAAAACATTCTGGTATGGTAAAACAGGATTGTAGTCATAGTCCTTAATTTACTTTTTTTTTTTACTATTCTCAGTGAAGTAAAGTAACCTGTACTATATAGACTTTTTTGTTGTTCAATCGTTAAGTCGTGTCCGACCCTTCGTGACCCCATGGACCATAGCACGCCAGGCCTTCCTGTCCTCCACTGTCTCCCGGAGTTTACTCAAATTCATGTTCATTACATCGGTGATGCTATCTAACCATCTCATCCTCTGCCGTCCCCTTCTCCTTTCGCCTTCAGTCTTTCCCAGCATCAGGGTCTTTTCCAGTGAGTCCTCTCTTCACATTAGGTGGCCAAAGTATTTGAGCTTCAGCTTCAGGATCTGTCCTTCCAATGAGCAGTCAGGTTACTTTATTTTATTGGTAAAAAGAGTTTTAGAATACATATTTCTAATTCCCTGTACTTTTTACTTCCCAGGGGGCATACTTTGCATGGAAAGCAACTGCAATGGGGAAAAACTATGTAAATGGAAAGACATTCCTTGAGAAAAGGTAATGATATATTAATAGTAAAGTAAAAAAAAAAGGTAAAGGTTTTCCCCTGCACAGTCGTGTCCGACTCTAGGGGGCAGTGCTCATCTCCGTTTCTTAGCCGAAGGGCCAGTATTGTCCGAAGACGCTTCCACAGTCATGTGGCCGGCATGACAGACACGGAACACTGTTACCATCCCACGGAAGTGGTACCTATTTATCTACTTGCATTTGCATGCTTTTGAATTGCTAGGTTGGCAAGAGCTGGGGTGAGTGTGGGAGCTCACTCCATCATGCAGCGCTCGGGTCTCGAACCTGCCGATCTTGCGACCTTCCGATTGACAAGCCTGGCGTCTTAACTGCTGAGCCATCGCCCCCCCCCCCCTTTTTGATATATTAGTACTCATAGAAATTCTGTAATTTGTAGAAAATTATTATCGACCTTGTAATCATGATTTCTTATTTGAATTTTACATTTCTGGCTTGCCCTTTTCTGAATTCTTGGGAAGGTTTATAGTTAAACGTTAGTAGTGCTAAAAACTCAGGCAAAACTGAATTTTTCAAAATTCATCTTCTTCTATACAAGCTCATCAAATTCATCTATGTAGCTTGTAAAGGTCTGGTTATTCCATAAAACAGGAGTAAGCATCCCTTCCACTCTCCTTTTTTAAATATATATATATATATATATATATATATATATATATATATATATTTAATTTAAGAGGGGAAGCTACCATGCTGAAAGGAAAGTTGGGAAAACGTTGGCCAGGGGTCACATTTTTCTTGTTTTATTTTGTTAATATATTTACAATACTGGTTTACAATGCATAATGTACCTAATTAATAATGCATTAAAACAGTATTCAGTAAACCTTTAAGTTTGCTTTCTAGAGGCCAATGTGGTCATTGCTGGTGACAATAAGACATCACCAGAGTGGGCAAAGCAAATTTTTGGTTTGTTTTTTTGAATCTAGTATCTCAGCACCATTTTGATCCCCACCCCCGGGAAAAAACACTGCGAGGCTTAAAATATCCATTTTGCCTCTTAAATCCAGTAATTCCCCCCCACACACACACACAAGGGAGGGGTGTAAAATGTTGAGCCTGCCATTTTGCAATGGCTGAGGTCTGTAAATGGGGAGTTGGGAGTTGTATGCAACAGAAGGTTTTCCACCATGCTATAACACAAGCACAGCACCTTTCTGCTTTACAAGAATATCTTTAAACCCCACAAAGAGTTTTAGAAAATTACAGTGGTGATAACAGGCTAGTTCTTTGGAAGTTGATCCAGAAAAAGAGAGAGCGCATAGGGAGGGGTAGATCGTAGAGGAATGTAGCAACTTTATCAGATTGTTTTCTGGTAAATGGGTATTTTGTAATGCTCTGGTGACAAGCCATTTTATGAATTAGCAAGCTCTTCCACCTCAGTAGCAGTCATTTTTCCACGGCAGTCCCTGGTGTAGTTTCAAAATTCCAAATGTGCTTATTGGTCCAAAATGATTTCTTGACAGTGAAGTAACCAAGAAAAATAATTCCTAAATTTATGGAGCTGGTTCTGCACTTGTATAGGTGTTAGCTTTGTAGTTATAACACTGGAGGAATATTTTAATATTTTAAATTTCTTAGAAAATGTCCGTTCTTTTGCAGATACAATGAAGATTTAGAGCTTGAAGATGCTATTCATACTGCTATCTTGACATTAAAGGTGAAAAATATTCATTTAAAATTTGATAAAACTTTCAAAGTTGACATTTTACTGAACAAAATTATGTATCTTTTCATTACTAGGAAAGTTTTGAAGGACAGATGACTGAAGATAACATAGAAGTTGGCATCTGTAATGAGGCAGGATTTAGAAGACTCACTCCAACTGAAGTTAAGGATTATCTGGCTGCAATCGCCTAATCTGAGTTGATGAGAACATGCGAGTGCTCTCACTTTTTAACTTCAGCCATTTAAATTGGAGGCTTCTGCACTCTTGTTTCTACTTTGTTAATCCAATAGATTTTTTTTAAAAAGGAAGTAATATGGATTCATGTGCTACTGAAATGTGGAATGAGGTAACTTACAACATTAAACAATGTACAAGAATACAGTTATTTACACAATCTGAAAAAAATACATATAAAAGGTGGTATAATTTCTGGGTAAATTTCCAAAAGACTTCATTGTGCTAACTTCAGGTGTTGCTAAAAGTGCTTCAAAATTCAGATTTTGAGTCCATGAAGTTATTCAGTTAACTAAAGTGGTAAAGGCTCTGTAAAGCTTTGTAAAGTTAGAGCTGCATGAGTAGAACTAGTATGCAGGTTTTGTCATACTGGGAAGAGAATTTGTAAAGAAGAGCCAATGACTGATGTATATACTGAAGGCTTTTGGAAAGGTTTTCTTAATGTGAAACGTTAAGGGGGGCAGGAAACCTGCCAAGCATCTAGAGAAGTATCTGTGGGTGCATTGGGCACCCCAGATTTACTTTGGTCATAGTTCTTCAAAGTTTCAGATGGATTCTTTACCAACCTGAAGTGGCCAGAGACTAAATTTGGGACTTTCTGTATGCAAATCAGGAACTCCACTGATGAACTATGGCTCTTCACTTTATCTTGGAAACCTTGGGCGATCATTCTGAACAGGATAGCAGCGGAGTCTTTAAAATTATTTTGCAGTGGGGATGGGAAGAAATAGATATACTTGGCCATGATCTGGAGCATCCTTTTGTTTTACTTGTTGATTCACCTTTTTAATAAATGCTTTTTTTTATTACTTGTATTTTATATTACACCGATGCTCTCAGAACTGCATGTTTCACCCTGTCACTGCAGATTTTGTGCTTAGTTGTACATTTAATTTAAAAAAAGGCTTGAGAGAATGAGAACAGATCCTTAAAATACTGTATTTTACTTACGGTTATCAATTTCATTCTCCCGCTATAATCTACACACCCCTAAATAAAAGCCTACCAAGAAGTTAGAAGATGAACTACTCCATGGTATAGCAATATTGGATTACTTTGCAGAATTGGCATGACTAAAATCTAACTACCCTGCTTTTTTGCAGCATACGTATGACGGTTGGGCATTCAGTGTAATATACAAATATACATTTTGTATATTTTTATTTTATTTTTGTTTAATACTTTAAAATTTATTTTAAATTAGTTTTATTTTATACACACACACACACACACACACACACACACCATTTATGAATCATTCTATAGACAAAGTAGCTGGGTTTGGGAGGTAGTTTGGTCCATTTACAAAACAAGGTAGGTCTGTATTGTTCCAGACAAAGTATTTGTGGGAGGAATGGTGAAAAAGCAAAGGACACTGGCAGCTGAGTAGAGGAAAGAAATGCTCTGCAGTGGTTGTGGAGGAGGCAAGTTGATGGCAATGTCTGAAGAGAGACAGAGAGAACAGACTCCTCTGGGAAAGTTGGTGGGCAGATGTACTGCAGTGAGACATCAGCAAGGGAGGGTTGGGAAGGTACTGGGAAGATGGGGAGGCTGGTGGAATGTGCTGCTCTGAGAACTGGAGAAGGAAGAAGCAGTTGAGCTGGACTGGGGGCAACATGCACCAGCCTTTTATCTGGATTTTATGATGTCTGAATCCCAGAATAACCCAAACATTCCAGGTTTGGGTTTTCCTGAGCTGTAGTTGACCCAAAATGGCTTGATGGCACTTCAGAAACACAATGGTTTATTCTGGGTTTGAATATATCCATTTTGTCTGCACCCCTAATTAACTGGCAGACTGTTTTTAGAAACAAAAAAAAAATCAAATTTTTAAAGCAAGCTTACAGTTAAAAAGTATAAAAATTACTGTCCAATCACAGCAGTACCAATCTTTGAATCTCTGATATTTTTTGTGTCTAGAGACTGACATACAATCTTTCTCCAGTGTGTATATCAGTCATAGTTGGGTTTCTTCATAGATAGGTTTAATACCGAGAAGCAGGAGCTAGTCTTTGGAAAAAATTGTGGAGCTGCGTATTTTGCAGCTTCTATAAAGGCTAGAGACCAGCTGTTTTTTAAAGGGAAGGTTAAGAATGAATATCATGGTTGCCCTGGTAGGGGGAAAGTCCTTGTAAACACCTATGACTATGATAACAGGTGCTGTGTTTGTGCTCTGAAACATCATTTTTTCCTCTGAATTTAACATGTTGCCCACAACCCAAATATAAACATACTATATTTATTTTCCAGAAGATGTAATCCCATGGAAATTTGCGAAGGCTTATAACTTTGTTCTAGAAAATGATAAACAGTGTTTTAAACCTGCTACCATTACCATTTTACATACTATATATACTTTATGTATCTAATGTAGAAGAAATTAATAAGCTCTTACTGGACCTTTACACTGTGATAAAACTCCTGCTTTAGATCAATAAGCATCTCATTTGTTGCTCATCCTTGATATTTTAACAGATCTATTCACAATGCCTTTTTTCTCTGATAAATTATTTAAATTTATATCACCGCCCATCTCCCGTTGGGGGAGATGGGCAGTGATATAAATTTAAATAATAAATAAATAAATGAAAACTCATTAAACTGGACTTGTAGTCCCCCCCTCCAATACATGGATCTAGTTGAACTGGAGCACATAAACTATGAAAGGCATGGATGAATCTCAGAGATCCTGACCAAGGAAACGGGATGGGGGAAGAAACACGACAGATTCGGAACTAGTAAAAATGACTACTTCAAGAGGTTGGATGTTACTGGATGGAAGATGCTGCTACAAAAAATGGGAGTCAATAAATGGGATGGTTAGAAGAATGACAACGTGACCAAAGAAGTGAAAATGGAGCATATGTACTCATTACTAACCAGTAGTCTGTTTTATTGGATTGTATAGCATTGTGTCACCCGAGAAAAAACATCACCGAGACCACATTTTCACTCATTTATTTATAGCAGTTAATACAAGTGCATCTATTGAAAGAGTAAACTTCAGAGTCCTGCCTGATTCCATTCGCAGTTATCTTGATAGATTTGAATTATTTCTAAACCGAGGCTATCCCAACAAAAAACAACGTAATGGTTAAGGCCGAAGATGTGATACTCTATCACCGTAGCGAAAGGGAGCCTCCCATCTTACCCATCCTTCAGCTTTCCGCCCCTCATATGGCGGCTTCTCATCTAAACCGGAAGCGAGGCTGCCTGGAAAGCGGTCCGTCAGAATGACTCGGTGCTGTTCTCTGTGGTATAAAGGAGGAAATCGCCGAAACTGCAGCTGGGGGTTCCTATCATAAAGGCCCTCCTCTTACCTTAATCGTGAGTATTGGTCATCCTTGAAACGTGTGAGGCTGTGAGAATGAGGGCTTCAAAGCCCAAATGATGGGGAGTCTTACTCTAGGGGGACGGAGAACGAGGAGACATCCGTAGGATGTTTCTTTTCTGCAGATGTTAGAAAGTCGGGCTTCCGATCAAGGAAGCCTCCGTCGGAGGACAGACGGAAAACAGCCAAGCGCCCTGCGATAACGTGTCAAGTTTTTGAGCAAGTTACCGGCGTCGGGAAAGCAGGAATTTGTCGTGTTTGAAAAGGTGGAGCGCGTGTTTTCAAGTAGCACTCTGGATTCGCCGAAGTCCGGTCCTGTCCCTGGGGAAGGGCGCCTGCTCTTGCATCAGACGAAACGGTGGCGTGTGCCTAACTCTCCCAGTCCTCCTTAAAATGTAATCCGATAAGCTTTTAAAATCCTGTCGGGTCTGAGGTGGGGTGAGTGGACGCGGAGAGTTAGGCTTCACTTGTGTAATTAGTCCTCGGCGTCATCTGGAAGAAAAACTCCAGACTCTTTAAAAAGCACAGTACTGGCATTGCAAGAGAGTTAAGAAAGTTGTTACTTCGCCGTTTTAGGCCTCATATTTTCACGTCCATCAGCCTTTCCTGCATTTGAGACTTAATTTCACTTTGCCAAGGGATCTGAGTCGAAGTTGGGTTCATATGTAGATGGTCATGGGTCCCCACAGTTTATATATGGAATCCACCTGAAATCCCTGACAGATCACAGATTACACCCATCTGTCCATAATGAGTGACTACAGAACTAAGATCTGGTTTTTGTTGTTGCCATGGTTAAAGAACTATGGTCCTGAAGCACAGATCTCCAATCGAAGAGAATATTTGTAGATGGTCATGTCACAGATCTCCCTTGATCCTTATGTGGGATATGGGAACTAGCTACCATCAAATTACATAATGCATCTTTAGTACAGAAAGAGCTGTAATTATCACAGAGTTGCTGACTGGTGCTGCCATGGCAGAAAAACTAATTTTTATCCAATTCACTTGAAATCACTGTCAATATCAGGGGCTGGCTCTTTTATATTCATAAACTATAGTTTAGTTTATATAAACTATTCTGAACACAGAATGGAGTGGTTGGTTGTGATTCCTGAAATGCTAGCTGCATCTCCCTATGCCTATGTGAATATTTAAATCAATCTATCTTCATTGTGGTCCTACTGTCGGTCCAGGAGGTGGCACTGTGTTATGTACTTAAAGCGTTTATGTTACAATCACGGGATATGGCCAGTACAGTATGTTACTCAAAATAGTAGAGAAATTGCCACATAGGCAGAGGTGAGGAATCCCTCTCTTCTGTCAGTTGTGCTGGGGTGTCAGTGAAAAAGTGGTAATTACAGGGTGCAACACAACTGCAGCATGGAAAACTTGATATATATAGCAGAACACTTAAAGCAGAGCTTTCCAAACTGTGTGTTGCGACACAAAAGTGTGTCGCCACACAGAGTCTGGTGTGTCGCGGCGAGACACCAACTGCAGCGCGCAAAACCCGAAAGCGCAGCAGCGCTTCTGGGTTTTTGTGCGCTGCCGCACTTCCGGGTTTTCCCGCGGCGACACACCAATGCCGGTTGGTGTGTCGCTGCGGGAAAAACTTTGGAAAGCCCTGACTTAAAGATTTATAGATGATCCCATAACCTGCACTATTAGTGTTTGAACTCGCTTGGGAGCCTTTGTATGTACAGGTCTACAGAGCAAAGGCTTCCTTGAACAGATAGTCATGCTGCCATTCGCTGGTAGCAGAGCATAATTTACAAAAGGGAGTTCAATTCTGCTGGGATGCCAGTCTACATTATGGCATCAATATGGATCTCAAAGATTTAAATAAAGATTATAAACAAGGATCAAAAGCACTGCAAATCCCTGGAAGCTGATCTCTGGTGCATGTACTGTAGAAGCATCCCAAGTACTAAGCTTGGCTAGTACTTGGAGAAAAGATCAAGGAATCCCAGGGCTGTAAGTTAGACTGATAAATAAAATATTGTATAAACCATTTCCACACTGTTGCCAAGGAGATTACAAGAATGTATCCATGTAGGTACCAGCAGCTTGACTTGAGGGATTCTTTATTTTTAGTAACTCTACAATTTTTCTTATCTTTCTTAGGAATGTTACCAATATGTCTGCACATTCCTTGCTGTATGAGAGAATTGTTCTGGCTAAGGAGCTAATTAAAAGAGCAGAAGCTCTTTGCAGATCCCGAAAAGATGGCATTGAAGGTGGATCAAAACTCTGCAGTAAATTAAAGGCAGAATTAAAATTCTTGCAGAAGGTAGAAGCGGGTAAAGTATGCATCAAAGAGTCTCATCTGCAGAGTACAAATCTCACTCATTTGCAAGCTGTCATTGAATCAGCAGAGAACTTGGAGGATGTTGCTGGTGTTCTCCATGTCTTTACTTATGAAGACTCATTTGGTGAAAAACAAAATTTGGTGGTAGATGTAGTTGCAAATAATGGGCACACTTGGGTGAAAGCAGTTGGTCGGAAAGCTGAAGCTCTGCATAACATTTGGTTGGGCAGGGGCCAGTATGGTGACAAGAGCATTATTGAACAAGCAGAGGACTTCCTGCAAGCAAGTTGTCAACAACTAGTACAATACTGCAGCCCACATATTATTTTTGCTTTCTACAATGGTGTGTCCTGCCCAATGGCAGAAAGGCTGAAAGAGATGGGTATATCTGTGCGAGGGGATATTGTTGCTGTGAACCCATCAGTGAAATATGTTAAAGAAGATCTCTGCTTAAGTTCTAGCGAATCTGATGATGGGGATGCATGCTTTAAAGTGACTAAAGTAGATCGAGATACCTTAATAGCCAGTATTGCATTTCCTACAACGTTCAAAGTAGATACATGCAGTAGGGTTAATTTGGATATTACTACTCTGATTACGTATGTCTCAGCCCTAAGCTATGGAGGCTGTTACTTTATTTTCAAAGAGAAAGTCTTAACTGAGCAGGCTTTACAGGAGCGAGGCAAGAGTGTTCTTCCACAACTGGAGGAATTCATGAAGGGCAAAGAATTGTTTGCTTGTGAATCTGCAATCAAAGATTTTCAGATCATCTTACAAACAATAGGGGGTCCTGGGGAGAAATACAGAGCCACATTACTTATGGATAGAATCAATGTGGTGCCAGATCAACCCTCTGAACGTGCCTCAAGACTAGTGCCTAGTTCTAAAATCAATAGCCGTTCTCTGATCATCTTTGGGACAGGAGACACTTTAAAGGCCATCACTATGACAGCAAACAGTGGCTTTGTTCGGGCAGCAGGAAATCAGGGAGTAAAGTTTAGTGTGTTTGTTCATCAACCAAGGGCACTGACAGAAAGCAAAGAATCTTCTGCCACCCCTTTACTAAAGCAGTGAGTTGGTTCCAAATAACTTTATTTATACTGTTTCTAGCAGAAGGAATCTTAGAAACAAAAAAGTTTAATCCGTATAAATATTGATGTAACATGGACACAATTTACTCATAGGGCTGAATTGAACTAAAAAGAAACGTAGCGCAGACACAAAAGTATTAACATTATGTTGTGCTTCACCTACTCACAACAATAAATATACAACTTTTCCTATATGCTGCCAGAACAATTCTTTGGTGTGTTTCCATATTGTTGTCTTGATGTTGACATGGATATGCACAATATAATGATGTCAATGCAAACTGTGGGATTAAAAAATTCTTAAATTTGGCTGGAGTGCTCCTCAATATTTTTTTCTAGGATTATCATCAGAGAAATGCATGAGGAAAACAAGGGTTGGTATATAAATCAGAAAAAGTGGCAAAGCATGATTAAACCAAAGTTAAGCAATTGTAGGTCTCATTGATTGAAATATGAGGAGCTTGGACTCATTCTAAAATCTCCCACTGAAGTCAGTGGATTTTTAAAAGAGAAGTTTTCTTTGTCTACATTGTAAACTTTACTTTTTTGTTGAATTTCTCAGATTTTCAGTTTGATCGCTGTACTGTAATTTATGTGGATAATTACAGTGCTGATAAAGTACATATAATTAAAATGTTAGCATACAGATTAAATTTGTCTATGTGGAGACTGATCTCTTGAAAGCTAACTTTAAGACTTGGAGGTTTAGCTGCTATTTATGTGGCTGGGAGAATGGAGATTGGAACTGTGTGTGTATATATATGACATATAATTACACTTTTTGTTCAGTAAGTGAACAAAACTTCATTTAATGAAAAAAGAGCATGGTTGCTATTAAGGTAACTTGTGAAATTGCAGTTAATGGGCAGAGTTTTTTGCCCACTTCGTGGAAAGCCTTTTTTTAAATGAAATACGTAAAAACGTCTTATGTGAGTTGTATCATGTGGAGAACTCTGCTGTTGTTTTCAAGAAATGGATTGACATTTATCTACTTCCTGAACATAAAGCATTGTTGCACTACGTCACAAATAGCTAGCTTCCC
This sequence comes from Charina bottae, assembly GCA_023362775.1. Lineage (NCBI taxonomy): Eukaryota > Metazoa > Chordata > Lepidosauria > Squamata > Charinaidae > Charina > Charina bottae. The sequence goes on from JALMGJ010000007.1 coordinate 8,061,979, forward strand.
CATGTAATGAACAATTTCGTTTAAAGGTTACAGCATGAGTATTATTTGCTATTAAACGCTTGTTAGTAATGTGGCTGTCATTGACAAAAAATCATGGGCCTGGAAATTACCATTGAGTTCAGCTGTCAGTGATTCATCTGGGTAAGAATGGGGATGGGAGAGATTTTCGCATACCTTTGGACTGTTGAAAAACCTAAGGACGTAGGTTGCAGTTCTGTGCTTACATATCTTTTTTAATTAATGTTTTATTATTTTTATCAAGAGTATAGTTAAAATACAAAACAGTAGATACAGTAAAGATAGAGGATAGAACTAAAAGAAAAAAGATACAAACTATAAATGTGAAAATATAACGAGAATAATAACAAAAGAATGACTTCCGGCTATCTCAATTACAGATATAAGTATAATTGAAGTGTAATAGTCTCTTACCACTAGTTTATTCATACTAACATTAGTTCTATTCAATCAAACCTACTAATCAGTGAAACCCACAGTCATAATTTCATTTTTTTCCATTACGAGCAGATAATCTAAAAATGGTTTCCATGAAGATACAAATCTAGAAGCAGTTTTATCTCTTATTAATGCAGTTAGCTTCGCCATTTGCGCTAAGTCCATTACTTTGATGGTCCATTCTTCCATTGTTGGTATTTGTGGTTCTCTCCATCATTGAGCGTAGAGTATTCTTGCCGCAGTAATCATATACAAAAGCAAGTTTCCATATTGTTTCTCCAATTCTTTCTCCATTTGACCTAATAAAAACAATTCTGTTTTTTTAATATTTACTTTAAGAATTTTTTGAATGACATTACATAACTGGTCCCAAAACTTCTTTGCTTTTTCACACGTCCACCCAAGATGGTAAAAAGTTCCTTCCCCTTGTGAGCATTTCCAGCAAGTATTCATTACATCCTTATACATTTTCGATAACTTATCGGGAGTTAAGTACCAATGGTACATCATTTTATAGAAATTTTCCTTTAAATTATAATTCAGTGTAAATTTTAAACCTTTTATCCACATTTTTCCCCATTGTTCCATCAAAATGTTATATCCAAAATTTCTAGCCCATTTAACCATACAATCCTTAACTTGTTCGTCTTCCAAATTCATTTGTAATAGCATCTTATACAACTTAGTAATAACATGTTCTTCATTCCTGCAGAGTTGAGCTTCAAGACAGGTTATTTTGTTGACAAATCTATGATACTTTTTATCCAACTTGAAACGTTCAAATAATTGCATATAAATAAACCAATGACATGTAAGTCCTACCTCTAATTTTTCTCTTGTCTTAAAAGTTAGCTCATCTTCTTCAAAATTTAGTAAATCTTTATACTTTAACCACTTTATTTCTCCCACATTTTCTCTTCTGGCAAATGCTTCATGGGGTGATAACCACAAAGGTACATTAGGTGCCAGTCTAGCCTTGTATTTGTTCCAAACCCATAATAGAGCATTCCTAATATCATTATTTTTAAACTCCTTATTGGCTTTAACTTTATCGTACCACAGATACGCATGCCATCCAAATCTTAACTCATGACCTTCAAGTTGTAACAATTTTTTATTCTCTAAAATTATCCAATCCTTCATCCAGAGAAAGCAACACGCCTCGAAGTACGATTTTAAATTCGGCAATCCCAAACCTCCTCACTCTTTAGCATCCTGTAATAGTTTATATTTGATTCTTGTTTTTTTACCTTGCCAGATAAACTTTGAGATATCTTTCTGCCATTGTTTAAATATTATATCTGATGTCAAAATCGGTATTGTCTGAAAAAGAAATAACATCCTGGGCAATACATTCATCTTGATTACAGAAATCCTCCCCATAAGGGACAATTGTAATTTTCCCCATCTTACCAAATCTTTTTTAACCTCATTCCAGATTTTACCATAATTATTTTGAAACAACACACTATTTGTAGTTGACAAGATCACCCCCAGATATCTAATCCTTTTTTCACATTTGAAACCCATCTGTCTTGTCAGCATCTCTTGATTAGTCAGAGTCATGTTTTTAATTAACATTTTTGTTTTTTGTTTATTTACTTTAAAACCTGCTAGTGATCCAAATTCTTTCAATTTTTTCATCAAATGTTCAGCTGAGTCTAAGGGGACCTGCAGTATCAAAACTAAATCATCAGCACATGCCCTTAACTTAAAATTCTCCTGTTTATTCTTTAAGCCTTTTATTAAATCATCTCTTCTCATATCCCTATTGAGAACTTCTAACACTAAAATAAACAACAAAGGTGATAATGGACATCCTTGCCTTGTTCCTTTTCGTATCTTACATGGTTCAGTCAGCTCATCATTCACAATAATATTAGCCCTTTGAGACTTATAAATTGACTTAATTTCCTTTATAAAAGATTCTCCAAATTCCATACTTTCCAGAACCTTAAACAAAAAAGTCCAATTCAAATTATCAAAGGCTTTCTCTGCATCCAAAAAAATAAGGGCCATTTGACATTCATTATGATATTGTAAATATTCTATAATATCTAACACAATTCTCACATTATGTTTTAATTGTCTTTTGGGTAAAAATCCACATTGATCCTGATGAATGATTTCCTGTAAGATTTTTTTCATCCTTTCCGCTAACACTGATGCAAATATTTTATAATGGTTATTTAACAGTGAAATTGGCCTGTAATTCCTAATTAGGAGAGGGTCCTGTCCTTCTTTAGGTATGAGTACAATATTTGCTTCCCTCCAAGTATCTGGCATTGCTGAGCCCAACAAAATCAAGTTTATCAATCTTTTAAAAGGTAAAAGAATCTGGTCTTCAAAACATTTATAATATATTGCAGATATTCCATCAGGCCCTGGTGATTTCTCCAGCTTAGTTTTCTTTATAGCTTCAACTAGTACAAATGTGGTTATTGGACTATTCAATATTAATTTCTGTCCTTGTGAAAGTTTTGGTAACTTTTGTTTGTTCAAATATTCCTCAATCTTTTCCAAAGAAATTTCTTGCTTTTCATATAAGTTAGAAAAAAAGTTATAAAATGCTTTTTTAATTTTTCTATTATCCACTAATTCCACATTACCTTCCTGAATTTTAGTGATCATTTTCTTCTCTCTCTCTTTCCTTAATTTATACGCTAACCATCTTCCTGGCTTATTAGCAAATTCAAAGTGTCTCTGTTTAGCATATTTTAATTTAATTTCAATTTCTTTTACCGTTAACATTGAGACTTGCTGGTGTAATAACTTAAGTTGATAAACAATATTATTATCTGATGGATTTTTCTGCAACTCTTTCTCTTTTAGTTTAATCTGATCAAAAACTGTTTGCAATTTTTGTTGAGATTTTTTCCTAATATTTCGATTATAATAAATAAGGTGTTCTCTCATCACTGCTTTACTAGTGTCCCATTTAGATATTTCTTTATCTAAGTTGATCTCAAAAAAGCCTTTTAATTTCCTTTTACAATCCTCAACAACCTATTCTTTTTTTCAAAATAGCTTCATTCAATCTCCATCTAAAAGTTCTAGAGGTTTTCTTTATTACCATACTTACGGGGTTATGGTCAGATAAAGTCTTTGGTAAAATGTCCACTTTAGAAGTTTTGTTTGCCAAGTCTTTTTTTTATATAAACTCTTTATTCATTAAAATATTCTACAAAATCATGTATATATACAAAGGAATTAACATGATGATTAACGTATTAAAATACATTACATACTACACACCTTTTTTTGCCAAGTCTTTTGAGATACATATCATACCAATTCTTGAACATGATTTGTGTGTCTCAGAGTAAAAAGTAAAGTCTTTTGCCATTCCATTTTTATGTCTCCATGAATCTACTAATACCAAATTTTCCATTAATTCAAAAAAAGAATTTGGTAGTTTTCCTTGTTTAATTTTGATTTGCTTTTCAGATATTCTATCAATTGATGGTATAGTAACTCCATTCCAATCCCCCATCAGGCACCAACTTTGGTATGAGAAGATTGACAGTTCGTTCAAGAGTTTCGTATAGAATTTGCTTTTTTCATCGTTTGGAGCATATATTCCCGCTATATCATTTTAAGTCCATATAGTTCCACTTCAATTACTCCCATATTCTCCCATATTCATCCACAAGTAGCAAACGTTAATTTAAATAAGATTTAACATAAAGTACAATTCCATTAGTTTTCTTTCAATTAGCTGAAACAAATTCTTATCCCAAATTCTTATTTACTAAATATTTTACGTCATTTTTCTTTATATGTGTTTCTTGTAAACAAATCACATCATAATTCAATTTATTCAGATAATGGAAAACTTTTTTCCTTTTTTGTGGAGCGTTTTCTCCATTTATATTCCATGTGAGGCACTTCAAATCCATTTTTATGCAAGTATTTCATCAGAGTCTTTAGGGGTAGTATCCATTTTTTCTCTATGTATTACACCTTCGTCTCGTTTAATTCTAAATATGTCTTGTTCCAAATCAGTTCTGTATCTCACTAAAAAGTCTTTGACTTTAGGAATCGAAGTTAACTTAATCTTTTTTGTTGGAAGGTGAAACTCACCCCTTCTAATTTTTCCCAGCGAAAAGAGACTTCGTTCTTTTTCAACACATCTGTCAGGAAAGCATATTCCTTTCTCTTTCTTAAAATCCTTACTGGCATTTCTTTAAGTACAATTATATCTTCACCTTCAATATTAAGTTTAGCGTCAAAATGTGCTTGCAGAACCAGGATGCCAAAGCTTCTATAACCTTTTCTCTTAAGTCGTCTTCTTTAGTTTCAGGTATTCCCCTGAACCTTAAACAAAATTCCTTGTCCCTTAATTCCAAGAGTGCAATTCTGTCAAGTTCATTCTCTCTTTCAGTCTCTTAACAAGTCAACTCTATCATTAACTTTTTAAAATTCATTCTCCATTTTCTTTTCCATCTTCTCGAATTTTTGGTCCAGCCTTTTTTCAAAGTCAGCAAATTTTAATTCTAGTGATTGAGTAACACTTTGAATGATGGTTTGCGAAGTTTTAAGGGTATATTCTTTAAACATCCCTTTCATCCAATCACATTCTCCAGACCCATGCCTTACTTGCTTTCTAGTATTCATAATATATTCTATTTATAATTTGTAATATAATTTATTATTTATTTCTTCTTTCCCTCTTCCTTTTCTTTCCCCCTTACAGTTCAATTTTAATTTATTTTTAGTCCTTTGGCTCCCTCTAGTGGGACAAAAAAAAGGAAAAAGAAAAATCAGCTAGAGAGTAATCAAAAAGAAAATAGGGGGGGGATATATTAAAGTATACTATATCCTCTTAAAAGGTAAATTAAACTGGCTTGTGTCTTTATTTAAAGTAGAGAAAAATCAAAAAATGAGAGAAAAAGGAAATAGAAGCTTCGGTAGAATGATAAATATTTCCAGTTGCCTGCTCGAGTAGTTAGTCCTTTAAATTCGGTAAAGACACATAAAGAAGCTTCGGAAATAATGAGCCCATCAAGAGAATGAGTATTTCCATAATTGAGATAACCTCTTCGAATTCTCTAATTAAGTAACAACAAAGTGGTTTTAGAAATGAGGTTGTCCGAAGTAGTGTCCTTTTAAAAGGGCTTCACACGCGGTTTCTACAAGATGGTTCTCCCGCTTCCCAGCTGATTCTCACCCTTCAGGCGCGAGTCCGCGCTCCTTCGGCGAGTTCCAGCCGTCTGGAAGACACAGGGAGCAATTTGTTAGCTTCTCCTTGTGGGCTGTGCATGCTTTGAAAATTATTTGGAAGACCTTCACAGCTCATGAGTAGGTTCCTTGTAGCAGTAGGGTTTTTTTTCGTGGAAGCCTGAAGAAAGTCAAGCCACTTTAATGAACAGCAGAAAGGTGTTCACATGAGATCTGAAGCATTTTTTCCAAATTATTTTCAAAGCATGTATAGCCCTAATAGGAGTAAGCTTCAATGAACGTAGAAGGAGTCTCAATAAATAGCCATGGAATTGTAAGGACACTTCTGCAGATCTTATATTCAGGTTAGCAAGCTATCCTTGCACCCGCAAGATATAGAAACGGGCATTTGTGTTGTTTTAAATAAAATATATGGTGACTCTAAATATTTTAATGCCAAATATAAGTTTAGTTTCTGTACAGCATTTCACTGGTGAAATGTTTTGTTTGATTTATGCCACTTTGAGGATTTTGCAAGTCATGGTTGTTAATGAAAATATTTACTGTTTGCAAACAGAGAGAGGAGACATCAACCAATGCACTGTAAAGATGGTTACAAAAATATTTCCTTTTGCAAATAGGGGAAAGGAGAAAACATCAACAAATATACTGTAAAGATGGCAGTTCTGCATACCATTAGGTGGTTATTCTACTGAAGTCACTGAATTTTATATAACCTAGATTTGTAAAGGAGAAAATGTGATTCAAAAGTGGTTTAAGGAGTTGTCCACGGGTACAACCTGCACGCCCACTTGCATTTTCCCCTTTGCCTGCAGATCACTGCACAGCTGTAGTCAACACTCCCTCTTATATGTCGCTCAGATTGGCCGGTTTTATTAATTACATTGTGGGCAAAAAATGACTTTTTATACTTTTGAGTTACAGTCATGTGAAAAAGTAAGTACACCCCATGTAAAGGTTTTTTCTTTTTTAACATGTGGGCAAATCAATATTTTATCTTCATTCAAACAGTATGTAAAGATAAAGGTGATGTATTTGAACAAAAAAAATATGAAAAATTGAGTGTGCAATCATTTATTCATCAAAAATTAACAGATATGCCATTTCCTTCTATGGGAAGTAAGTATACCCTTGGCTGTAATACTTGGTATTGCCCCCTTTGGCATAAAAAAACCTCAATTAGGCATTGCTTATAACTGTCTACCAGTCTCTGAAACATTTTTGGGAGGAACTTTTTTCCACTCATCCATGCAGATTTTTTTCAGCTGTGTGATGTTTGAGAGGTTTCTTGCATTCACAGCCCGTTTCAAATCACCCCACAGCATCTCGATGGGATTTAGATCCAGGCTTCCTTGAACCTCCCATTGCTTTCCTCCCCCCCCCCCCAGTATATCTTGGTGGATATACAGGAATGTTTAGGGTCACTGTCATATTCAAGGTCCACTTTCGGTTGAGCTTCAATCTTCTGACAGATGGTCTCACATTATCCTCAAGCACCCTTGGGTAAAATGAAGAATTCATAGTGGATTCTATGAGGGTGATCTGCCCAGGCCCTGGTGCAGCAAAACAGCCCTAAACCATAACATTTCAACCACCATGCTTTACAGTTGGTGTCAGGTCCTTCTGGTGAAATTCTGTCCTTGGTTTTCACTAAACATGTCTTCTAGCACATTGTTCCAGAAGTCCTGGTCTTTGCCTAGGTGTTCATCAAGACTTTAGTCTTGCCCTAGTCTTCTTTCTGGACAGCAAAGGTTTCCTCCTTGCTCATCTCCCATGTAGATCTAATTTGTGCAGCTTCTTTCTAATGGTAGACTCATGCAATTTGACATCAATAGTGGTGAGAGCTACCTGTAGGTTACGTGATGAAATTCTGGGGTTCTTAGAGACTTCTTTCAGCATCTTGCATTCTGCTTTCGGGTTGAACTTGCTGGGATGGCCTGGCCTGGGCAAGTTGGCAGCTGTTTGAAATCTTCTCCACTTCTGGACAGTGGAATGATTGATGTCCAGTTGTTTGGCAACCTTTTTAAATCCCTTCCCAGATTCATAGGCATCTATAACCTTTCTGAAGACCACAGAGAGCTCTTCGATCTAGGCATGGTGATATCACACACTTCAACAACAGAGAACAAATCAAACTAAATGTTTGAGGTTGCAATAAGAAAAGTTCCTCCCGGATCCTAACAATGTTCTAATCATTTGCATCTGATCTGGTGCACCTGATTCTAGTTTTAGGTATTAGAGGTAGATAAATGTAGGGGTGCATTTACTTTTTCCACATGCAAAATTTGCTTCTATGTTTATTTAAATTAACAATGAACTACAAAATTTAAATGGTGCATGGTATTTGTTATATCCCCTTTATCTATCAGTATTATTGAAATGAAAATCAAATATCTGTATATTGAAATATGTTGAAAAAATCAACAATTTCAATGCAGTGTACTTTTTTTTTGGGGGGGGGGAATTATGCCAAATTTCAAGTTTGTGTATAATTTGAAAGTCTCTTTTGCTTCCATGCCAAGTGAGAAGTGCTCAGTATTATATATTTATATAGTAGTTGGCATATATTGGTCTACATAAAATTTCAAGACTTTGACTTATTTGGAGTTGTATCAAAATTAATACCCTTGTAAATAAGTGGCATTGCAATCATACCCACACTTAGATGACAGGAGATCAAACTGAATACAGTAGGAACTTACTCCCAAGTAAAGAGGTGCAGTCTGTCAATATTCTAGCAACTTTCAAGTAATATTTCTATCAAATCTAATGTCTCCATAATCCCTACCCATTTAAAAGGCTGCAGTTTGAGGAATAAGTACTAGCAGTTGCATCTTACTAAAAAAAATGGAGAACATTATTCGAAACACTATCTTGGTCATACAGTGGATTTATAGTATTTACACAGGAAACTACCACAGCTTATAATTGTTCCTTTTATTTTAAGTTATTGAAATGCACGGTGTACTCTTTAGTTGTCCTATAAGGAGCCCATCAAATGGGGATGCAGAAGGGAGAATAGCATTAATGCAGTCTAATCGATGCATGAGAACTAGTTTTCTGAGATACTATGACCATTTAATGAATAACAAAGTGAAAAAAGAAGAAGCCGGAATTGATTTGAGTTTCACTGAAGCCCAACAATTAACTCTGTAGTCCTCCAAACTACAGAGCATTCCATTATTTCCATCCACTGAGGAGCTGCTTCAGAAAAGCATTAATACAACTTTTTCTGAGGTTGCTGCCATCTTATTCTAAAGGGAAAAAAGAGAAAAAACTAAAAAACAGGAAAGAAGTGTGTTTGCATAGTAGTTTTACAATAGAAGTGACTTTTAAAAATTTTTTTCCCCATAGATACTGGTTAAGCTTGACCATTTAAATCTGAGCGTTTTCCCTTCCAGAATATGATTCAGTGCTATTTACAAAATTAGAAAACCTGTCACAGAATAACTGGCATATTTATTTGTTTCTTTATGAAGAACTGAAAATACTGTATATATAATTCCTATGGAAAAAATAGAGCTAGGGATAGATAACAGTTTACATCTGAGTTGCAAAACTGATTTTTTAAAACTTTGCTCTTCCGTACCATGTAGTCCCAATTACCCATCTATGCCAGTGGTTCTCAAACATTGTGGCCTCAGGACCCCTTTACATTCTTAAAAATAATTGAGGACCTTAAAGAGATTTGGTTTATGTGAGTTATATCTTTCAATATATACTGTATTAGAAATTAAAACAGAAATGTTAAAATATTTATTTATTTGACTTTGCGGACTCCCTGAAAAGATCTTGGGGACCCCCAGGGGTCCCCAGACCACACTTTGAGAACCTCTGATCTATGCAATGTGGTTATTCTTCATTGTTAACTTCTTTGATGAGTTCTGGTGAGTACATCAATCAGGCTTTAGTTATTTAATACTTTTTTATTTTGTAAACCATTTCAAGATGGGAAACAAAATATATAATTAGAAGTTACTATCATTGTTAGGTTTTTTTGCTTTGTTCTTGGCAGGGGCTCATATGCCTCTAACATCTGTGTAAACGTTTTTTTTTTTTGGTGCCTTCAAGTCAGTGTTGACTACTGGCGACGGCTTGGACAAGTCCCTGCAGTTTTCTTGGCAAGATTTCGGAAGTAGTTTGCCATTGCCTCCTTCCTAGGGCTGAGAGAAAGTGACTGGCCCAAGGTCACCCAGCCAGCTTTCATGCCTAAGACAGAACTAGAACTCACGGTCTTCTGGTTTCTAGCCTGGTGCCTTAACCACTATGCCAAACTGGCTCTTAACATTTCTATAATAAGATGATCAAAATCAGGCAGCCTTTCTGCAACAGGCAAGGGCAATTTGGGAAAATTTAAGCTGCCAAAATTTCTGCTTCTCCTGAAGTTAATAAAGGTACAATAATTCTGCCACAGTAAGTGATGTCACATTGTTGGAGTACTGAAATTTTAATCACCAGAACATTAGGTCTTAAAAATCTATTAAACAAAGCAACAAGGCTAGGAGTTATAGCATCAATGCAAAATCAAGCATTCCACAAATATCTAGCTGAAAGAAAAGAAGGTATTTATGAAGGGTTTCAGAGAGCAGAGCAGTGTTTTCCCTTGTCTTGCTCCATTTTGGTATACTTTTGCCTGCCGCCCCAAGCTGCTGTTAGTGCCGTTGCTGAGGAGGAATGAGAAAGTGGGTACCTGCATTTTGACTCTCAGGAAATATGTCTAGTGACTATGCCACCTTACATTGCCCAAAATATGAGTTGGGGAGGAAGCAGAGCATTTCTCAAATATGTAGTAGCAAGATGGCCTTGATCCTGTAGCTAGTAGAATTTTATTTTCTCATATAACCTATGTTTAACATTGTAGCCCACCCCACAGATCAAGAGAGTAGAGCAGAAAAGGAATATATTTGGCATATACATGTATCTATTTAGTTCTACAGCATAATCCTAAACACGCAATGAGCATCAAGATGCTTAGGATAACATTATAAACTAATGTGTTTATACTTTAATGAAGACAAGAGCTTGGCTAAATCAGACTGAAACCCTTCTGCTATGGGTCCAGTGGTCACTTATATCACTTTGTGTGCTGCTACTCCTCTTTTCTACAACTGCCCCAATTGTGCAAGAAAAACCAAACACTGTTGTGTGTGTGTTAAGTTTTTGTGCATCAGACTTACATACAATATCTATCTGCTCACATATACAAAATGTATAGCATGCCATTGCAATCCACATTTAAATACAGCATATAAAGGCCAAATCCTACACATGTATGTAATGGGTTGGCATCTGGAAGTACCACTTATGATGAGTTTGATTGTCAAGACAGGCAATTTAAGATTAGTTAGCTAAATTGGCTTTCCTGTACATTTGTCAGGGAGATAACGGGCGGAGAAGGAGGGGGCTCCCTCCAGGAAGGGAAACGCATGCGTAGTACTGAATCTCTATGTTTCCCTCCCAAGAGGTTGAAGAAAGCCCCGCCCTGAGTTTGTGGACTTATTCTTTGGGCATTGCCACTTCATGTTAGTTTAGATGGATTCTGTTAGGGTAGTAGGATAATAAATCACTAGAGCTTGATTCCAGCCTCAGCGTGTTATTTCTACGCCCAAAGTCAGGACAACATTGTATATAAACAGGTCTCCATAGCATGCAGGAATCTATAGTTCCTCTGAATGTGCCTCCAAATATATTTGCAGAATCAACAATGTTGAAAGCAAGAAGGATTAATGACAGGAGTGACATTCAGGTCATCTCATACCCTTAGGAAAATATATATCATGTTAGAAAACAATGTCTGATCACCCAAAAAAAGATTCACTTTCCCTCCTGTTAGAAATTAGCAAGAGACTTGCTGGTTCATATGTTAACACTTGCTATATAGTAGCATTCCCATGTTGAATTCCTCATACCCCATCATATATAATTTGGTACAAATTATTGTGTGAATTGGAAGTATTATGCAGAATTTCCCACTCATCTATGACATTAAAACAACTGAGAATATTTGTTTTGTTTTAGTCCCAACTAATATAGTGAGTTATTGTATTAAATGGTATATACTGTAATTGCAAGGTAAGCAATTCTTTTAGAGGATTCTAAATTTCATGTAAATATATAATAATATATAGACCAGTTCAAAAAGATGATAGTTATAGTCAAAGCAAGAGAGTTCCAGAAAAACATCTACTTCTGCTTCATTGACTACGCTAAAGCCTTTGATTGTGTGGATCACAACAAACTCTGGCAAATTTTTAAAGAGATGGGAGTACCAGACCACCTTACCTGTCTCCTGAGAAACCTCTATGCAGGTCAAGAAGCAACAGAACCGAACATGGAACAACCGATTGGTTCAAAATTGGGAAAGGAGTACGACAAGGCTGTATATTGTCAACCTGCTTATTTAACTTATATGCAGAGTACATCATGAGAAATGCTGGGCTGGATGAATCACAAGCCGGAGTTAAGATTGCCCACAACCCCAAATATGGGGTTGAAATAACAACCCCAGATATGCAGACGATACCACCCTAATGGCAGAAAGTGAAGAGGAACTAAAGAGCCTCTTGATGAGGGTGAAAGAGGAGAGTGCAAAAGCTGGCTTGAAACTCAACATTAAAAAAACCCAGATCATGGCATCTGGTCCCATCACTTCCTGGCAAATAGAAGGGGAAGAAATGGAAGCAATGACAGATTTTATTTTCTTGGGCTCCAAGATCACCGCAGACGGTGACTGCAGCCATGAAATTAAAAGACGCTTGCTCCTTGGGAGGAAAGCTATGGCAAACCTAGACAGCATGTTAAAAAGCAGAGACATCACCTTGCCGACAGAGGTCCGTATAATTAAAGCTATGGTTTTCCCAGTAGTAATGTATGGCTGTGAGAGTTGGACCATAAGGAAGGCTGAGCGCCGAAGAATTTATGCTTTCGAACTGTGGTGCTGGAGAAGACTCTTAAGAGTCCCTTGGACTGCAAAGAGGTCAAATCAGTCAATCCTAAAGGAAATCAACCCTGACTGCTCATTGGAAGGACAGATGCTGAAGCTGAAGCTCAAATACTTTGGCCACCTAATGCGAAGAGAGGACTCACTGGAAAAGACCCTGATGCTGGGAAAGACTGAAGGCAAAAGGAGAAGGGGACGGCAGAGGATGAGATGGTTAGATAGCATCACCGATGTAATGAACATGAATTTGAGTAAACTCCGGGAGACAGTGGAGGACAGGAAGGCCTGGCATGCTATGGTCCATGAGGTCATGAAGAGTCGGACATGACTAAACGACTGAACAACAACAACAACAATAGTCAAATTAACTTACCAAGCATTTCTCTTTAGTCAGTGTCTGGTATTGGTTGCAAGAACGATGCTGTGGTTGTTTGCATGATTTTATCCTCATCTGGTTCTTCACTTGGAAGTATACTTGAAAAATCTCCTGGCTCTAGGCTGAATTCCTGGCTGGGTTCCCCAGTGGGTACTGTACTTGGCTCCTCAGTTGGTATATCACTTACTTCTACTGTGGATTCTTCACTTGGTTCTGTGGTTGGTGCAACAGTTTTTTCTACTTCCCCACCGGATTCTCCACCTGTATCCCCACTTAGATCTTCAGCCGGTTGTATGCTGGGCTGCTCACTTGGTTCCTCACTTGGTTCCTCACTTGGTCGTGTGCTGCTCAATTCTGTGTTTGAGTCAACTGTTGGCACCTTGCTTGGTTCAATGCTTGGTTTCTCAGTCATTGGCACAACAGATCCTTCTGGAATGTTAAAAATGGTGAACATACCATGCAAAGTGATCATTCTGTTACTAAATATCAAACGGTTGCAGACATGCAACATATTAAGATGGTCACCTTGGAGTGGAAAGGTCTGGCTTTGATCTGTTTTGCTTCTTCCATTAGAAATCCTGTGGCCAACCAGTGTGTTTTTAATTTACAAAAGCATATTACAGAGCCTCTGTTTAGACTTTTCAGAGCCTGAGAAAGTAGATAATGATTTCCAAAATATTACTAGCTGAAAATATCTGCACATTCCTCCATTATCAGGAAAACAGTTAACTACCTTCCCTGTCCTTTGAATGATTTTTAGCAACAGAATGAAGACATCTTTGCCCTAGTGAACTTAGAAATAAATTAAGTGCTGTAGGAAGGTATCCAATTTGTCAAGATTTCTGTAACCTAAATCTCTTTTCTGTTTCAACAAATCTAATTAAACACAACTTTGTAAGAATCTTGTTTTCTCTTGCAAGAATTTTGACAACCAACAAATGCTAGGTAGCCCACTGAAAACTGGTCAACAGATTATCTTTCTCCATCCATTGAATTACATTCCTCTTTTGTACTGAAACTTTAAAATATTTTAGTGACAGTATAAGCTATGAAGTTGCTTAGGCAGATAAAAATAATCTCAACAAATGTAAGAATACCAAGGGATCACACTAGCCCTAAATTTTAAACATTGCTTTTAAATGAACAAACTTAAAGTATCATATTATTTCCCTACTGCTGTCAGATGAGAATTACTTTATTGCATATAATGTTTTGTATAACAGTGTGTAGAGCCCAGCCATCTTTATGCATTGGCCACTAGACCCTAGCTGATCACAATCTACTTTTTATCGTGTTTGTCTCAGACTGATCTTAAGGTATAATCTTTTAAATCCAACATTAACAACTTGTAAAAATTGTAGTTTATAATACAATAATCTCTCAAACTGAGTGTTGTATAGCACATTGGCTTACCTTGTATGATCAGTACAAGAAGGATCGCTGAGAAGATTGACTTTTTTCTCAACATAATTTCTTGTTACTTCTTGTGAAATACCAGCAACACAGAAGCAGACTACAGAGTCCTGTGGAAACAGAATTTTGGCTCTATTTATTTAGGCAAATCCTTGACCTCAACCTTCTCCAAAACCTGATCTCTGACCTCAAAGGTTGCAAGACAACCCATCCCCCATCTCTTACATTAAAGGACTCTGAATGGGATCAGGAATCTCAGCGTTGTTGGTAAAATTCCATTTCACTATCTCAAAGTAAGTTAACATTTACAACACTGTACTTGAAGGAAAACTACAAGTGTTTGTGTGGTGGGAAAGGATCAGTCATGGAAAACACTGTACTGTCAAGCAAGGCCCACAAGGATTTGCTTCTGGCAAATTTCTCAAGACAAGTTACCCTTTGCTCTCCAGCTGAGTGTACTTAATACTGCTGCTCTGACAACTGTCCAACAGAGAGTGCCTCTGGGCACTTGGTAGGAGGTGAAGAATCTGTGGAGACTGCAGTACATTTTGCCATTGTATCATAATAAGAGGGTAATCATGGTATTGAAACTAAACCAGATTCAGGTTTGAGATGGAGACTCTGTCTTAATGTGCACTCATTCTTAGCATTTTAAATGATTCAGGGTACCCCATTTTCACATCTATTTGTCAGGCTTTCACCTCCACCAAGATCCAGTGGAGATAATGAGATTGGGACTGTGCTTAATGTTCCCTGCTTTTTGTCTTTCAGGTCAAAGGGGTGGAAATTTCTCCTGGAAAAAGTGCTTAGTAGCAGATATTGTTTCAATTTTGTTCAGTGCTACTGTTTCCTTAATTGTCTTTTCTTCAAACTCACCTCCACTTGCCATCTCATTCTTCCTTCGTAGATCAGCATATTAGATATCAGATTAGATTAGATATAAAATGGCCTGTCAAAATTCCAGTAAAGCATTGTGTGCATGTTTGTGTGTGTATTACACATCCCCTTCTTCCTGAAGAACCTTTGATCCACTTTAACGGGTCTGCCAATGGCAACCCTTTCTGAATCAGGAGGCACTGAAGATGCCCTTGTCATCTCTCAGTTAAACTACAGTAATTTGCTTTACATGCGGATGCCCTTGAAGGTGACTCAAAAGGTGCAGTGGGTACAGAATGTGGCTGCCCATTTTTTGACCAGCATCGGCCAGTTCAGGAGAACAATACCTATTTTAAGGGAGCTGCACTTCCCTTCCTGGTCTAGCATGGTGTAAAGAGTAGAAGGTGACCTTGATGGAGATAGATGAGATCCATTACCACAAGAATGAGGGGGAAAACATATATTAAGTCCAAAACAAGCAGAAAATATGTGGAAGCAGCTCAGAAAGACGAGTCCCTGTTCACATGAGTATATGAAGGGGAGGAGGTACAGCACTATCAGACTTGCAAGATTCTGTTATTATAGCTACTCTCAGTAAAATTAGCCTTGGACTTCCTATGGAGTTGATTCCTGGTCTCATCTACCTGGTGATGCTAGGGTGATGCAGGTGCCCACCCTGCAAGACATCAGCAGCTCAGGATCTGGTAAAACCATTGCTGGACCTAGCTGTGCTGGCCAATTTTCATCCATTCTCCAATCTACCATTTTGGGGGAAGGGGTTGAGAAGATGATTGGGTTGTAGCTTGAAAGGGCCCTGGAGGAAGTGGATTGCATAGATCCCATGCCCCTCCTGGCTGGTGAAGGCAGCTTGCGAGGTGACATGTGGTTGGGTCCAGACGATGGTTAATACATCCTTGGGTTAGGGGGCCTTTCCGGCTGCCTTTAAGGAGGTGCTGGTGCACCCCCTCAAGAAACCGTCACTGGACCCTACTGTGCTGGACAATTTTCATCCAGTTTCCCACCTCCCCTTTTTGGGGAAAGTGGTTGAGAAAGTGGTGGAGTTGCAGCTCCAGAGGATTCTGGATGAAATGGATTATCTAGACCCCTTTCAGTAAGGTTTCAGGGCCAGATATGGGACAGAAACGGCATTGGTTGCATTTCTGGATGATCTCTGGTGGGAACGGGATGGGGCAGTGCAACCATCCTTGCTCTCCTTGACCTTTCAGCGGCTTTTGATACCATTGACCATGGTATCCTTTTGGAGCGGCTCAGGGAGTTGGGGGTGGGCAGCATGGTTCTGCGCTGGTTCACCTTCTTCCTCCAGGGCTGGTCCCAATCGGTGATGATAGGGAGCGAGAGATCCGACCCTTGGCCCCTCCTTTGTGGGGTGCCCCATGGTTCAGTTCTCTCTCCACTTCTCTTCAACATCTACATGAGACCACTCGGTGAGATCATCCATCAATTATACATCTCCGTCCCGGGTGAGGTAAGTGATGCTGTGACTGACCTTTCTCAGTGCCTGGTGGCTGTGGGGGTCTGGATGGGGAACAACAGGCTTCAACTGAACCCTGGTAAGATGGAGTGGCTGTGGGTTAATGGGTCCTCTGTATTCGGGAAATTGTCATCCTTAGTTCTGGATGGGGTTGCACTGCCCCAGACAGACCCGGTGTGGAATCTGGACGTCCTTCTGGACTCACGACTCCTGTTTGGAGAGCAGGTGGCAGTCATGGCCAGGAGGGCCTTTGTGCAACTTCGTGTTGTGTACCAGTTACACCCTTTCCTGGATCGGGAAGCCCTCCGAACAGTCACTCATGTCCTGGTCATCTCCCATATAGACTATTGCAATACGCTGTACATGGGGCTACCCTTGAAGAGTATCTGGAAGCTACAACTGGTCCAGAATGTGGCCGCGCGGGCAATTCTTGGTGCCCCAAGATCGGCACATGTAACAAATTTGCTGCGCGAGCTGCATTGGGTACTGGTTTGCTTCCAGGTCCAATTCAAGGTGTTGGTTATCACCTTTAAAACCCTACATGGCATGGGTCCAGGTTATCTGAGGGACCGTCTCATCCCCATTACATCAACCCGTCCCACCCGATCATGCAGAGCGGGCATGTTACGGACCCCGTCTGTAAGAGAATTCCATTTGGCGGGGTCCAGGAGGCGGGCCTTCTCTACAGTGGCTCCCACCCTTTGGAACATTCTGCCCCTGGAGGTGAGGCAAGCCCCATCGCTCCTGGCCTTCTGGAAGACCCTGAAGACCTGGCTCTGCCACCGTTCTTGGGGTGGGGAGGGGAGTAGTTATTCCTGGGGATGGCTGGCGCCTTAGGGTGCTCCTCACATCTGTATGATCTTTTATTGCCATCTGGATTTTTATTTTATATTTATACTGTATGTTGTATTTGTATGTATATTTTATATATTACTATGACTATTGTTTTTAACTTGTTTTAACTTGTCAGCTGTGTTGTAAACCGCCCAGAGTCCCTCTTTTGGGGGGAGATGGGTGGTGTAAAAATTTGAAAAAATAAAAATTCTTGCTTCTCTTGTGACATGAAGCCACTGAGTGAGGTCATCTGTCAACACAGGGTCATGTATCATCAGTATACTAATGATACCTAGCTATATATCTTGACCCCGGACAAGTGATGCTGTCAAGGTCTTGTCTTAATATCTGATGACTGTTGATAGCTGGACAGGGAGGAAAAGACTTAAACTCATCCCAGGAAAGACTAAATGGCTGTATGTTCCTGATCTCTCTGGTACTATAGTTTTTATATCTTTAATTCTGAATAGAGTCACACTTCCCCGGACAGAACTGGTGTGCATTTTGGGCCCTCCTGGATTTACAGCTTACAGTGGTAGCTGTGGACAGGAGGGCCTTTACCCAGATTCCTCTGGTACACCAATTATACCCCCTTCTTTACAGAATCCTTTCTCAAAGTCATTCATGCCATAGTCACTTATTGCTAAGCTGACCATATGTCCCGTTTTGAACGGGACAGTCCGGTTTTTTAAGCATTTTTCAACTGCCCCGTCGTTTTCATCAAATTTCAATTTTGTCCCCTTTTCAAACCCGGCGGGAATGGCATGGAAGGAGGATCCATGCCAGGGGGTGGGGTTTGCAGGCGGGAGCCAATCACATGGACCGGGGGCGGGGTTTGCAGGCAGGAGCCAATCACATGGACCGGGGGCGGGGTTTGCAGGTGGGAGCCAATCACACAGACCGGGGGGCAGGGTTTGAAGGCAGGAGCCAATCGTGCGGACCGGGGGGCGGGGACCCATATTTTTCATGAATACGGAATATTTCATAAGACCCCGTCCCGTTTTGCCATCCTGAAATACGGTCAGCCTACTTATTGCAATGTGCTCTACATGGGGCTGCCCTTAAATACTACTTGAAAGCTGCAGCTGGTCCAGAATGCGGTGATGTGAGCAGTTATGGGCACACCTCAGTATGCCCATACCACACCTCTGTTGTATGAACTGCACTGATTAGCAGTAAGGTTCTGGATGCAATTCAACATGTTGGTTGTTACCTATAAAGCCTTTTGTGGCATAGGACCTGGCTATCTAGAGGACTCCCTCTCTCCCATTGTTCCTTCCTGTCTAGTAAGATGTTACAGAGTGTTTATATTCCAGGCCCCATCTATAAAGCAGCATCATCTGATGAGATCCAGGAAGTGTCACTTCTTTATTGCAGCATCTAGACCGTTTAAAATATACAGATCTAAAAACATCCATCAAAACTATTTATTGCAATACAATCTAATTGCTCTCCTAACTGAAATCTTCGTGCCCTACAGAGAAGGAAATCTTCACCAGTTTCCTGCAGGACAAAAGGTGTGGCCAACCTGACATCAGGGGGCATGCCGTTCCAGTGTAAAGGGGGAGGGGTTGCCTGTGAGAATTGATCTATTTATTTATAAATCAAATTGACAAAGCCACCTGACTCATGTTGTCTCTGGGTGCAAACAAGTTAAAAAAGAAAACCTAATAAAATAAAAGATGGCAATAACAAGGGGGCCAAACATACCCATCACATTCATGTAAATTCACTCAGGGGCACACACCCCATCTAACCCAGTAGTAGGTCTTCAAGGCCCATTTAAAGAACAGCAGGGTCAGGGCAACTTGGACCTCCAGGGGGATATTATTCCATAGGCTAGATGCTGCAACAAAGAAGTGACACTTCCTGGATTAATGAGCTTTTAATACCTTGTGGGTCAGCTTGGAATGGTTAATTCTGGAAGGCACCTGGATGTGTATATTTACTATTTATATATGAAAGCTTACTGATTGTTCCTGCTTGTTCAGAAGGATGTCCTACGATGTCCAATTGTGCCTACAGAAAACATACTGTAGCTGTATACCTCCTGCTCACGATATCGCTGTACACTGTGCAACAAGGAAATTTAGGGTTAGGAGTCTGTTCCCCCAAACACTCACAAGACACAGCTTGCTCATTTGTTCCATTAAGTGGGGAACAAATCACCCACTTCTGCAAGCCAAATGAATCCATTCAGATCTGCATTTGTATATAAATTCCTTTGGATGCTGTCACAAAAGCAGTGCCTGGGGAGGGAAGGCGAGCAGGGCTAACCCATTCAGCAGTACCAGCCAGCTTTTCTGGAAAGGTGAGAGAGGTGATGACAGCATATAATTCCTTTCTTATCATATGCGGACAGTAATCAGTCCAAAACATCCGCTGCAGGGTTAAAATGGCTCAGGCAGAAGGGAGTTGAATTCCTCTCCTCAAAGAGTTTATAAACTAGGATCAGATTTCAGCTGGTTAGGTGATACTGTTAAAAAATATATAAAAGACAAGTTATAATGAAACCTTTATTTTGCAATCCTCTCCTTCCATCCTTGTGATTTCTGTTTCTACTCTCTTAAGACCGCAAAAAAGGGTATTTGGATGTTACCTTAAATCCAAGCGTGTAATGACAGAAAATCAGGTTTACTATACATAGGCCTTAATAGAGGGCTGTAAATAAATTATAGATATGGGTACTCTGCACTTAAAACTATTAAAAACTGGACCAAAGATGCATCTTGCTCATATTATATTTTTAATCCTGGCAACTGTTATCTGTATGTACTATAGAACAATACTTTTCTGAGCAGGAGCATCCATGGTGAAAAAGTCAAGAACGCAACTATGACTACGCAGTAGAAGCCCTGCTCTTTTTTTTAAGGTGTGTTACACACACAACACATCTAAAATATGTACAGGGCTTTGATTGCAGGATTGTGTGACTTTTTTGACACCCCATGGAAACCAGCATGGTAACCAAGAACACATGGCTTTCTTCTGTCTTTCCCTGTCTATTGACCTAAAATTGTCTTTTGGAACACTGTTGTGGCTTGGTCATGGAAAGTACTCTGATGTAAATCTTGTCCAAATCCTTTGTTAGCATCCATCCATTTACAGTATGTTACAACAGAGAAGTCATGAAAGTGTTATAAACAGGTTATATACCCTTCTGCAATTGATCTTCATATGCACTCACTATGGGTGAAATAGGGTTTCTAATTCATGTTAGTATAGAAGAAAAGGTTATATTTAATCAATTATATTTGAATCTAGAAGTATATAAAAAGATAAAGGTAAAGGTTCCTCCCGCACATTTGTGCAGTCGTGTCCGACTCTAGGGGCCGGTGCTCATCTCTGTTTGGTAGCCGAAGAGCCAGCATTGTCCGAAGACACTTCCGCGGTCATGTGGCCGGCATGATGCACGTGGAACGCTGTTACCTTCCCACCGAAGTGGTACCTATTCATCTACTTGCATTTGCATGCTTTCGAATTGCTAGGTTGGCAAGAGCTGGGGCGAGTGTGGGAGCTCACTCTGTCATGCAGGGATAGGGATTCAAACCTCCGAACTTGCAATCTTCTGATCGACAAGCCTGGCGTCTTACCCGCTGAGCCACCATGCCCCTAGAAGTATATACTCTTGTCCAAAAGAAAGAAAGAAAGAAAGAAAGAAAGAAGAAAGAAAGAAAGAAAGAAAGAAAGAAAGAAAGAAAGAAAGAAAGAAAGAAAGAAAGAAAGAAAGAAAGAAAGAAATCAGTAATGCCTCCTGGTTAGGGCATAGTCTTGATTGCTTTGTTCACTAATAGAGCTATAGTGGGTAGGTACATGTTCCTAAACAGACTGCTGCTCTTTTAATCACTTTAGGAATGGAGCTATGACAGTTACTACATCCTTTTTTGCTTTAAATTAAACTTTGTACTTCTCTTAGCATTTAAGTTGTCCTCCTTAGGATCTGCCCTATTAACTGCCTCCTGGCTATCTGCTTGCAGCATCACCCTCCTGGCTTGGCTGTTTCAAGCATTTCCTGTTTACCAGACGGGCACTTAAACTGGTCAGCAGAATAACGTTTTGAGATAAACTTCCTTGCATTACAAGAGTTAGTGCTTCATGATTAATCATAGTCCAACTAAGTTGTCAAAAATTCCTTTTACTGTGCCACTAACTAAATAAGGAGTGACAACCATTTGTATCAGATTCCGACAGGATATTACTTCCATCTGCTCTGCTTCAAATAAGCACTTGTCTGCCTTCCCAGCCTCCAATGCCAGAGTGTTTCTGTAATAAGGAAAATAAAATGTTCCCTTGGAAGGCTGGTTCCCCAGCAGTTCAGACCTTTCAGTCACTGTTAGGTAATTTCCTGTTGCAAGTTGCTCCCCCAAGCCAATACTGCAGATACCAACCAGTTGGCCTCCCTCTGCCCATCTGGGCTTCTGACCCCCTTTCCAGTTGGATCCATCCTTTCCCTAGGGTTACTGTTTTGCCCACAGAGGTAAATTAGAGGTCTCCCGCCCCCAGTGTAACATCAGCATTCCTTTCTGTTTTTAAATGCTGAGATTCCATTATAAAGTTGGGACATCTTTAACCAGCTGCTTGTAGTAGATGTTGAATGCCTGCTGCAACCTATTACAGAAAAGCAGAAGATTTCTTACTTGCAATGTTATCATGTAGTGTTAGAGAACGGATTCAGCCCTGTTTGGGGAAAGGAAGGGCATACATCAATACAACAACTAAAGTAAATCGGCTTCCGGTGGGGAATGGCGGACTGAGCAGCTGTGCCTGTGGGTTAAGCGGGCGGAGCTGACAACACAGCAACTTTTTCTGGCTCAGACAGGTTTTCCTGAAGCCCAGAAGCATTCTCTGGATAAAGGAGAATACCTGGAATCATTCCATTTGTCCTCCAGACAGCTGCTTGTAGCCAGAAGATCGCAAACAGTGTTTTGCGTTTGACTGGTAAGAGCTTTTAGCTGGGAGGCGGGGCCGTCATCATTTTCTGCTTATCTCACTTTTGCTTGTGTAAATACATTTCAGAACTTTTCCATATCTTCGACTTTCACTGGTTAGGCTCCTAGGGGGCACCATAATCTACTGCGTGAGACATGGAAGGTTTTAAACAGATTTTTTTCTGACTTCCACCAAGATTTTAAACAGATTTCTTCTGACTTCTACCAAACTTTTATGCAAGATATTCAGGATATCGTGGAAAATATGAGATCTAAAATGTGCCATCAGGTTGGGGATGTGGTGGATCAAATTGAGGAATTCAACAGTGATAGCAACGTTTCTTCTAAGAGTGTGATTGGGATTTCTATTGAGATGCTGGATGAAGATTGGATAGTGGAGTTGGAGAAATTTAAGGGAGAGAGAGAGATCTGCAAGCAATAAGTGAAATTGACTTTCTGGTGGAATGCCATGAAAAAGAAGGGGTCATTATGTATGGGAGGTTTTTTGAGGAGAAGCTGGAATTTTTGAGGGGGGCAGTTGAGCTGTTCGATTTTTTTTCAAGAGAAAGGCTCTTTGCACATTGTGGGGATATGTAAATGCTCTGGTTTATTTTGAAGAGGGATAAGGGTTGAAGAATGTTTATCTGGTTTGCTTTAAGGGATCCGTCTTGTCACCCCGGCTTGGGTTCAGTTGCGAGGGGGCAAGCAGTTACCAACCTGGTCACCCCGCAGCCTCCCTTCGTTTCGGATTTGTCACTCTCTCCTTCCGAGGACATCCAATCTTTCGTCGCCGCCACGCTGGTCATCTCCCCCCAGCTCAGTTTCCGAAGGAGCTGTTCGACCGCTTCCTGCAGGTCGGATATGTGCTCTCCTATGGAACTAATCTCTTGTTCCATTTTCTCCATCCGCTGCTCCGAGGTTGACCACTTGGAGCGGGAGCCTCTTTCTTGCGTAGTCACCCACTGGTCTGGATTCCTCTCTGCACTTCCTCCCACCTCCAGGGACCAAGCAGGCTTGGTTCTTTTCATTGTCCTGGATCGAGTTGCGCTCTCGAGGTCTGTCGGGATTTTCGGCTTGATTCCCCGCTCCTCCAGTTCCCTGCTCTCTCGCCTGGTTAGTTCATTGGGGTTTTGAGTTTCACCTCTCCCCCTTCTCTCCCACTCGGCGAGATGCCGTCTCGCACTGAGCACTCCCATGCGCTCCGGCCAGAGCTCTCTTCTCCTTCATCTTCCCTGTCTCCCCCTCCCGACACCGGAGGGGTTCCCACAGGTTCTGGATATTCCATTTGTGGACTTTCCTTAGTAAACTTGGAGTTTTCGGGTAAGGTCGCCATACTGACTCGAGTCTTTCTGTGATGCCCTTGATCCGTTGACTATTAAATCAGAGTTCCTGACACAAGCCACTCAGGGATATGAAGGAATCTTTATTAAAGCCAGTGATCCATTGCACATTAAAGACTCGAGTGAATCAAGCTCCCACAACCAACAGTTTAAAATCTCTATCGGGATTCGCGGCTCAATCACCCTTCCCTTTGTCTCTCAGTTCTCAGATCTTTTTGGGTCCAAATCAACTAACATGGCAATATTGCCCTTTGATCTATCCTGGGTGCTGAAACGCTCAGCGCAAGACTTTGATTAGTTTGCAGTTCTGTGAATACACCAAACCCCTACTTTACACGTCTGGTAGTTTTACTGTCAAGCACCCCCAAACGACCCTGTGAGTTTAACGGAGTGGCGGGATGTCCCTTCCTGGCTCCATGGCAGGATGGTATGGATGACATCCTGACAGGATGTGTCCATGAAATCAGCAGGACTCAAGTTTGACCCAAGGATTTTTTTAATGTATTCATGCTAATCTAACAAATTATGATATTATATTCTGCAAGATCATTCTAGCAAGATCTCTCTCTCTCTGCCTCTGTCTCTCTCTGTTTAGGCTCTGTACATTCTTCTTATTATATGTTATAATTTCTAAAGTTTCCCCATAATGTCATAACCTGATTTTGATTATACTTATTTCCTTTTGCATATGCTTTGTAATCCTAAATCCAAGGTCTTAATCATATTATAATTAAACAGCACTACAGCCAAGCTTTTTGAAGTAGTAAATCTTACTGATTTCAACTTTGCAGTAAATCATGTTGAATTCAACAAGTGTTCTGCCAAATAAGTGGAGTCAGGATTTGTGACTTCTCAAGATTTATGACTTCTCTAAACTGTTTGTGAGGACCGTATACAATTTAGCACTTTTACTGTTACTTTTTCAAACTGTTCTTTTTTAAAGGCACCAGGGCTAATTTACTGAATATATGGTGCTGTGCAATCATTAAATGTATAAACAAGTAATTTACTATACTACAAGTCTTACGTTGAAGAAGCAAGGCAAGGAGAGATAGTAAGGGAATCATACTTGAGGCAAATAAAAATTACTGTACTGTTCTCCAAGAAACACAATATTTATTTTTTAGTTAGATATCCTGCTGTAACTCTCTTCCTAGGAACTCAGAGGAACCTGAGTTATCCTATTGCTTCCCAAATGGTGCTGTTTAAATTTGCTTTCCTATTTCTAGGAACAATACAGTACTCTCATTCTCTGACACTCCTATTTGCATTTTATAACAACAGTCCACTTGAAGAAGAGATTTACTATGATAAGTACAGTGGCAGTAGCAATTCATCCTAGGCAGTTCAGATGATGGCCTATCATGAACATGAGATCCTCACTAATCTGGTGCACAGAAGAGAAACTGCAGTGTGCTGAGTTGCAATGAAGATACAAGAGCAGGACCAAGGACATCTAGTTTCAATTCAACCATGGAAGCTCACAGTCATTCTCGGTGGGGTAGGTTGAACCAGTCACTCTCTTTCATCACAACCTACCCTAGATGGATGTTGTGGGACAAGTTAGAAGAGGAGAATGCTATGAATGCTGCCTTGAGCTCCTAGAGAAAAAAACAGGATATAAACCTAACTGTCAGCCCTCCCAGGTAAACCAGACAGGAAACAAGACCAGATGAGCTAATTCTACTTTATTGTAAGGCTACATTAACAGAATCTTGAAAGTCTGAAAGTACAAATCTCCCGCCGTCTCTTTTTATGGTCTGATCAGTTAGGGTGGATCCTTCCTAAGTTTCTTTCTCTGACCGCTAAGCAGCTGCAGGCTCCTCTCTCTTTTATCTGATTATTCCCTAGGCAGCATCTCTTCCCCTTGTCCCTCAAGGTCATTCCCACATACCATTACACTAACTAACTAAACTGCAATGCAAAGAAGCTCCCTACTGTTCTGAATTATTTAATTTTTCAGTCTAGCAACATCATCATACTGATTCCCAAATGCTTACATGGCAGTTTAGACTAAGAACTGAACCATTATTATAATGAGGAATTGTGGGGGAACCCTGGTAGTTGAAAGCAATTCTGTTCATTATTTCCAAAGTCAGAAGGTAATGCTATTGATGACTGTTCATCATTCAATATAAAATTTCTCTTTGATTTCATTAAGTCACTCCTACTTGCTCAATAGAAGAGCAAAATTTTATATTGGATTTTATATTATTTATTATATTGTAAATTTTCCATTTACGTTTTAACTGTTTCTATTGTGAACCGCCCAGGGTCCCCGATGGGGGAGATGGGCGGTAATATAAATTTAATAAATAAATAAAAAACAATGAACTGTGATGAATTTATTGTTGGAGAAAAACATCAGCTACATAGATCATTATATTGTGAAACAAACTTGAATTCAGAATGGTGTGCTAACTCACCCTAACTCACCCTAAGCCCAACTAGGCTGGACAAACTAATAGAGAATAGTTAAAAACTATAACCAGTTACAGTATCATTTAACTTCATAATGTGGGTCCATTTACTGTATCTTGTTGACACTGAAATTGTCTGTACAGTAGTTGTCTTCTGTTTTTGTTTCATAGTTGAAGAACATGCATCTAAGGATAGAGTCACATTAAAGAACAGTATTCTAAGAGATTATTGTTATATATTATGTAGCTTTAAAATTCCAATAATTTTCTTTATTTATCTCAGAGATTCAACTGAGCTCCTGGTGTGATAATCATATCTCCTTTGGTTGTTTCATATTGATCAACATAGATTCTGTGACTATTTTTCTACCATTTGTTTGCTTTAAAAATGTGGATGCTACCAAAACTCAAAACAAAGTTTTCTCAGGGTGATTTTATAACACATTAAAATCACAATGCTATTGTTAAAAATTCTAAAACAGTGATTAAAATAGATTATAATAAACACACAGCAGCAAACTGCTTAGTCAAATAGCCTCTATGCCATATATACTGTAAAAAAAGGTAAAGGTAACCCCCGCACATTTGTGCAGTCGTGTCCGACTCTAGGGGCCGGTGCTCATCTCCGTTTGTTAGCCAAAGAGCCAGCGTTGTCCGAAGACGCTTCCACGGTCATGTGGCCGCATGACACGCGCGGAACGCTGTTACCTACCCACCGAAGTGGTACCTATTTATCTACTTGCATTTGCATGCTTTCGAATTGCTAGGTTGGCAAGAGCTGGAGCTAGTGCGGGAGCTCACTCCACACGCAGGGCTAGGGATTCGAACCTCCAAACTTGCAATCTTCCGATCCACAAGCCTGGCGTCTTACCCACTGAGCCACCACACCCCCTATACTGTATACCCATATACTGTACATGCAACATTAACATATTAACATATTTAACAT
This sequence comes from Charina bottae, assembly GCA_023362775.1. Classification (NCBI taxonomy): domain Eukaryota; kingdom Metazoa; phylum Chordata; class Lepidosauria; order Squamata; family Charinaidae; genus Charina; species Charina bottae. The sequence goes on from JALMGJ010000007.1 coordinate 8,089,184, forward strand.
CGTAAGAATAAAAACATTTTTGCCTAGTGCCAAAAAGGCCATAAAATAGCACCAGTGTAGCTTGGTAAGAAGGCATTCTGGAATTGGGGGTATCATTGAAACGGTCTCTTTCCCAGATAGCATCTTGCAACCTCAGCCTGGGAAGACACCTGGAGCGGGACTTCTGAGGATGCCTTAGATCAGGGGTACCCAACCTTTTTGGCACCAGGGACCGGTCATGGAAGACAATTTTTCCACGGACCGGGGGGGGCGGGGTTTGCAGGCAGGAGCCAATTGCGCAGACTGGGGGGCGGGGTTTGCAGGTGGGAGACAATTGCGCGGACCACCACCGCTCACCTGCTGTGCGGCCCACTTCCTAACAGGCCGTGGCCCACAGGTTGGGGACCCCTGCCTTAGATAAAAGTAGGAGATATGAGAAGGGATATGAGTTCCTTTAGATACTATGATGATCCACTTGTGGCCAGTCCTGCTGTTTAGGCACAGCATTTATTACATTTTTAGAAAACCTGATGTGACCTTTGCCTGACAAATATTTAAAGCCAGATAGTAGAGAGATAACTATAAGGCTGCTCAAGCACACCAAGTAGATATAATGCTCATCCTTAATGCCTGGAGAAGAAGCTCAAGGACATGCATCTTACGTTGCAACATTTTAAGAAAACCAGTCAACTCACTGTTCGGTTTAAACTAGATCTTGTTCAAAGAAGTGAGCAAAAGAAGAAGAAAAAAATACTGGTAACCTTCAGTAATCTTCAACTACATATGACACAAATTGGCTGACAGAAGTTGTGATGTGGCCAATAGATTTCACTTCCCATAAATTCCTGGAAACTTCTCCACTTTTAATATTTAGATATTAATATTTTAATATTAATATTAAATTCACTTTTCACATTTCACTTCACTTTTAATATTTAATATATTCACTTTTAATTGAAGATTAATTCACTTTGTATAATTGGACTAATTAAAATCCATGGGGATGCATGAAGTATATGTACTATTTTAAGAATCAAAGCAGAAATATGAATCAAGGCTGATAGCTAATCTAGCTTTGATTTACTGCTTTATGTTTCCATCACAAAGAAGGATATGAAGTTGACACCACAGGTGGAAATTCATTATCCCAATAGTTCCCACTCTGTGGCCCAGGGACTTCAAATGGTTGTTCAAGGTATTATACTTTTTTCTTGGTGCACGCATATGCACGCATGTGCATGTGCATGTGTGTATGTGAGTCTGTGTATTATGTACCTCATGCAATTAACAAATCTCACAAGTTTCTCACATTCATGTTTAAGATTTCATGAGATATTGGTTTTCTTTCTTGTATCTTCCAACATTTCAGGTGGACACACCAACATCTTGTGAGATTCTGGGGTCCCAAAATGGTGATTAAAAAAAATCAGTGTTGAAGTCCTCTGGATGGTATGTGGAGAGGAGATGTATAGATCATGTATACCAATCAAAGAGAATGTATAGTTTATTCAGAATACGAGACATATTTCATACACATTGCATTAATACTCCTTCCCACTTCAATTAATATTGAATTAACAGCTGAAGTCATAAATCTTCACTTTAATGTGTTGCTTTGACCAATAATCTTATTACCAAACATTTTCAAAATCTAGATATGAATTCTGCTTTAACTCTCTTTAATCCATCATATGTTTATACTGGACCATTTACCTTGTAAATATATTCATATTTCCTCTATTAAATTATAGTTTCAGGCAATATCCACATTATAGTGATATCTAACATTTTAAGAATTTTTTTAGTATTTTTATACTTTCAACAACTTTATAAAATCTTGCAAAAATGTATGTATCTATAAAGCCAGCTACTTGTCTAAGAACTTTGAGATTTCAAAACCTTAAACAAAAATGTTTATGAGAGAATATGGGCTGTATCAAAGCTAAGTTAATTGTATTTATTTTCCCACTGAAATCAGTACGAATTAAGATATGTCCCATTTCTTTCTTGCTCTTTCAAATCATTCATTGTATGGTCTATCCAGATTTAAGCACTTTTAAATGCCATCAAGTTTTGCAGAAGATCCAAACACATATCTTCATAATTTATGATGAGTCCAAGATGATTTTGGAATGCTAAGATTTATTCAATTGCAAGTTCTGCCGTGGATCTTGTCAGGATCCTCCTACACATGCATTGTGAACTAATATTTAAACTGCCTACTTTAGCAACTGTAATATTTTTTCAACAAGTGAAATTAAATAAAAATCCAGAAGAGGGAGCCCTTTATTAAAACAAGACAGTGGACTGGATTTTTCTCTTTTATGAATTCATACTCTGAATTCTACTGTCCATAACATAGCTTTCCAAACTGTGTGTCGCAACACTTTAGTGTGTCGTGACACACAGTTTAGTGTGTCGCGAAGTGGCCGTGCGGTGGCGGTGGTGTGCACGGCGGCGGCAGTGACGATGGCAGCGGCGCGCCATCAGCGCTTCCACGTTTTAGCGGGGGGCCCCGCGCTGCCGCCGTGCACGTGTGCCCCCGCGCCGCCGCCACTGCCGCCGTTGGTGTGTCGCCAACAGTGGCAGTTTGGAAAGCACTGGTCTATAAGATGATGATGATGATGATGCTGGTGATGATGATGATGCAAGAATCACTGGATAATTTCACCTAGTAATGTCACATAGTTGTTAAAGATTCTGGAGGACAAGATGGAACCTGCAGTTTATGAGTTCCCAGGCTCAAACTTTTGAGATCTATTTTCTAGGAAACTCTGGAATTGTCTGAGTATAAGGCCTGCCTTCCATCTGTGAAAAGTAACCAGGATAAAACCATGACTGCCTAGAAGCAGTTCAGTCCTACGCTCTTTTGAATTAAACAACAAGCATACAAACTTCAGGATAATAGTCTTGTATCAATATTTCATCTGATGAGGATGAGCAAAAGCAGGGGGAAACTGAAAATGGATCATTCCACTGCTGATCCTAAGTTTTTGAGTCAGAACATTAAAGAGAGCAATATTTCCTAGAAAATGCAATACTTCTTCTCACCTTTTCCCACCATATTTTCCAAACAACAGTACAAACATTTGCAGATGCATTTTGTGACTCCCAATCAAAGCTCAACAGAAATGTTTCCCATAGACCTCTGTTGGCTGATCCAGTCAAAATGAGAATATCTTTTTATGCCAGTGATTTAAAAAAACAACAACCCAAAAAGCAGAGAGAATCGTGCAAAACCTTTCCCCAGATTGAGAGGAACCACTGATGAGTACTCTTATGTATAGGCAGATCACAATGTTTTGATTAAAAAAAGAATAAAGTTTTCTTTCAGTCAGTTGGACTCCTGATCAAAATGTAATGTAAAACTCCAAAGTAAAAAGAAACTGAAATGTACATTTAGTATGAAAAGTATAATGTCCAAAAAATTAGCAATGAAAATATAAACATCTTTAGGAGAATTTTATTTATTTATGTATTGTTCACATTGGTAAACCAACATGGCTTCTCAAAACTCAATGATTCTTTTTTATACAATATCCTTGGTCATTCTTTAATTTCAAAATAGAAATGTTACACTGTTAGTGTTTAAAATAGCTTTATACAGTATATACCGTATGTCTTCTCCAGAAACAGTCCTTGTATGGCTGTTTGGCAAACTTGTGTTTTTAACTTGTCCAATGATCTCACCCTCAACATTCTTAGAGAATCTTAAAAGCTGAAAACATAAATGAAAATTCTATCCAAAATGAATACTAAAACCAGCAAGTAATTAAAAGCTTAGGGAACAGCTGTGTCTTTATAGACATTGGCTGTACAATTTCTGAGGGAATGTGTCGCATACCCAGGAAGCAGCATCTTCCATGTGCAGAAAGACAGGCCCCTTGGCCGTGGAGAAATATTCAGTAGACAGAGATTCCAGCTGGAGAGCATCAGCATTGGGACAAACATGTGCCTACAATTAAATTATAACTTAAAACTGGGAGGAAAGTCACACCCTTATAATACAGTATATGATAGGTGGTAAAAGGAGAAATGGAGAAGATGTTTTGGGTGGGCCAAAATGCGAACAGTGTAACTTCTGTAGTTTAGATACTGAAACCTCTTGTACCTCAGCAATTTTCACTGATTTCTTCTGAAATCTGGTAGATTATATGATGGGATATACGCTGGTTTAAAGGGAAAAAACCCGAGGCTTGAGAATAAACAGACAAGAATGCAGCTTGTTAGGGCTAACAGTGTTTACTGGTAGCATAAGGCAATAATGTATATACAATCACATTATCGCAAAAATGTTAGTTGAATACACAGTACATGGTACAGCATTGCAAAAGGAAAAACAAAAACAAACGTATAAGCAGAGTTCCGTGTATTGATCCCAGGGCCAGAGTTCCTGCCATGGCCTATACCCAAAGCCAGGCATAGCTCACTCTGCCCAGTCCACGGGAAGTGAACACGTGAAGAACTACATGGCTAAAAGAACTAGAAATCAAGAAGCATAGAACACCATTTTGCATGGTTGTATATTCAGTTCTTCTAGCTTTCTGATTGGCTGGATGTTAGCTGTGACACACACCAGGCCTAAAGCATTAGGCCTAAAGCACACAGCATGACCTGCTATTGGGTAGCAGTGCTGCATCTAAGCGAGCACGTGATTTCCTCCCCCCCTCTGCTCCCTCCCTGGAGCAGGCTTCCCACGGAAGGATTCAGGAGACCTTGTTCTCATGGGAAGGTCCCATTGCTTGTGTGGGCACTAGTCATAACAATACATCACATGGCTGTTGTTATCTTGCACCTGCACTTCACGTCACCATGAGAAGCCTTTGCTTTGTAAAGGATGCAATTTGCCAAAACACTTTTGCTTTGTAGAGAAACCCAATTTGATAATCTCATATGAGAAATCTGACATTATATCCATTTACTAGGTAGATTATGTGTGGTGAATTCCATGCTGTTTGGACAATTCTTACTGACTTTATACTGAATGAGATTCTTAGGCTTTATAACATAGCTTTCCAAACTGTGTGTCGCGACACTTTAGTGTGTCACAACACACAGTTTAGTGTGTCGCGAAGCGGTGGCGCGGGGGCGTGCACAGGTGTGTGTGCGGTGGTGGCAGCGGCGCGCCATCAGCACTTCCGCGTTTTAGGGAGGCCACCGCCGCTGCCGCCGCCACCATGCATGCCGCCGCCGCACGCCCCCCTGCGCCGCCGTCGTGCACGCGTGCTTCCCCGCGCCACCGCTGCCGCCGTTGGTGTGTCGCTAACGGCGGCAGTTTGGAAAGCACTGCTTTATAACAACAGAACTACAAAACTGATGTACATTATGACTTCATGTTTTGGTTCAATAAAATTCAGTTTCATAGTAGAGGATTAGAGTGACAGTGAACTGGCATTTAAATCTAAGAAAAGCACTACCTCTTGGCGTTTAGATCTGGCACCAGAGGCTAAATTTGTCAGGGACCTGCTAGCCCTGAACTCTTTTATTTTTGGCTGTTTGTCCACATGCTGTTTCTGAATTGAGGGGAAGAAAGCAAGAACAATAATCTCAGCATACACCACTTTGGACAGTGGCGTGATTTGGGACTAGAGAAAGACAAGTGAACAGTTAACCACTTGCATTATATAGCATGTCCAGCAATTCATTTTGGTGACCATTTCAAAGACTGAGACATCCTTTTCAGATGCAGTTGTAGTAGCACATGAACACTTCCCTGTGGTCTGATCAAAAGATACATAAGGGATATCAGAGCTATGTGGTTGTTCATTGGGCTTCTGGTACTCTCATGTGAGGTTCCATCGCATGGCATTCCATCACGATGAAGAGAGACCAGCTGTTATACTGATGTGAAGAAGAGCTGAAAGGCTCCTATAGTTTTTGCCAGGAGTTGGCACTGGTACTTATTGCCACTTGGGGCAAGATGTTATTTTCTCCTTGCCATACAGCTGCCTTTACAAAGCTGTTCTGTGGGAAGGATTTCCAAATGCCTTACCTGGCCTGGTGCTTATCCTCACTCACAGGTTATAGTCTGCTGAACTAAATGATCTACAATAAAGTTCAATAAAGCCTTTGGGTCTTTATGGTCCTAGGTATAAATTATATGAGGGAACATTTCTTGGCATGGAGTGCATTATTTATCATACATTAGAAAAAAATAGGCAGCTAGTTTTTATTAAAATATTTGGAAAGTTCAAAACATATTTCTTCAGTATATGCATTTTGGAGTAATTTGGCCAATGTGAACTTTGATGCTTTCAAATAATTGATGAAATAAATAATTTAAATAAATAATTGCTCCCATTGCACATTGCAATAGTATAAAAAACGGGATGCTAAATTCTATATTCAGGGATATAATTATATTCTGTGCAATAGTTTCTATGAGTTTTACTTAATATTGTTGTAATTTAGCTAAATGGGCCGTAGAAAGTGAAAGTTCTATGCTACAAAAGTTAAGGCCTGCTTTCAGATTTTCCACGGTTGAAACTCTGCCAAAATTGTGATATATGGTAGGCAAACTGCCTTTTACTTTGAGCCTAGTACTGAAAGATGAGATTAGATTGGTAAATTTACTTCCCACTGGATGGGACAGAAAATGCTAAGAAAGCTAGCTATCTGGATATACTTGAAGGTTGGACCCTTAAATCTTGAGTATAATACATCAGATTGTTTCTAAAGAGCAGAAACTGATGGATTAGGAAGAGTTCTTTCCACTCCATGTTAGAATAATGATAAAAGACAATACAGTCAGTCCTTTTGTACTAATAATCATAATTTTGCTTTAAAATACTGCTTAGGATTTTGCTTTTTGTTTTTCAAATCTAAATACAATCAGTGCCATGTTTCTTTTCTAACAGGACTCTAACAGGAGATTGCCCTTTAAAAGTCAGCAATAACTGCAAAAGCCTTCTATTGTTTAAAGACAACCAGCTACTACCTTATATAAACTCTGTTGGTCTTTTATGTAGTTGCAAAACAGTTTCACACAAATGAAAACCGTGAGTGAGTGAGTGAGAGAGTGAGTGAGTGAGAGAGTGAGTGAGTGAGTGATTGTGTGTGTGTGTGTGTGTGTGTGTGTGTGTGTGTATATATATATATATATATATCTGTTATATATATCTGTTATATATATCTGTTATATATATATATATATGTTATATATATATATATATATATGTATGTATGTATGTATGTATGTATGTATGTATGTATGTATCTGTATCTGTATCTGTATCTGTATCTGTATCTGTATCTGTATCTGTATCTGTATCTGTATCTGTATCTGTATCTGTATCTGTATCTGTATCTGTATCTAACAGAAAGATGCATAGCTTTTCTGAATAGATGCATTCTGTATTCTCTTTTGATATATATATATATATATATATATATATATATATATATATATACACACACACACACACACACACACACACACACATACACAGAGAGAGAGAGAGAGAGAGAGAGAGAGAGAGAGAGAGAGAGAGAGAGTATATATATATAAACCCCTTCTATTGCAGTAGAAGAAATCCTAGAAAAAGTAAAGGCTAAGGCAATCCTCAATCTCTCTTCTTCCCGTGCCCGGTTGACTCTTTCAAAAGAGAATACAGAATGCATCTATTCAGAAAAGCTATGCATCTTTCTGTTAGATACAGAATCTACTGGAGAGATTAAGAAAGCAACTTGTATGAAACTATTCAGAATAAAGAATCCCTAGATAGGGAAAACATTATGCATCTTAGACTGAGGTGTGCCATGTTTCTCAGCTTAAAATAGTTGCTATTGTCAAAACGGCCCCTTTCATGCAAAAACACTCACAATAATAAATTAAACCCAATGTCCACATACTATTTTTCAATAGGCTATGGGCCCAAAGGAGAGGCATTACAAATATGTGCATCTCTGGTGCTCATCAATAGGAGTCTCACTCAATTATATCAGCACTTGATTTTGACTTATAATCAGAAAACAAGTATAGCATGCAAAGGTAATCTACTGGGTTCTTCTTTTCAAATATTTAGTGTTGCAAAGCCATCTCTTGGGTGTTATTGTGAATTTGTATCCTGTAAGCCTTTGCCTCTATACTTGCAAAAGCTGAATTCCTTAAGGCATTGTAAAGATATATCTTTCTTACAAATAGGACTAGTTACTACACAAATGTTACTGCTGTCAATATAGCCACTTGTACTGTATATTAGAACCATCTCCTCTTGGTTGGTTAAGGCCTTCAGAGAGATGACATGTGGGTGGGTCCAGGCAATAATTAATACTTTCTTGAAGAAGGGGATGGTTCCTCCAGCTGTTAAAAAGGTCTCCTCCTCAAGAAACTATCTCTGGATCTAACAGTAGTAGACAATTTTTGTCTGGTCTCCAACCTTTTCTTTTCTTTTTAGGAAAAGTTGTTGAGAAGGTAGTCAGTTTACAGCTCCAAGGGGCCCTGGAAGAAACAGAGTATCTGAACCCCTTTCAGTCAGGTCTCAGACTGGGATATAGTACTGAGACAGCATTGATCATACTTGTAGATCACTTTTGGCAGGACTGGGATAGGGGTAGTGAATCTATCCTGCCCTCCTTGATCTCTCGGCGGCTTTCAGTACTATTGATCATACAGTAGTATTCTTCTGGACTGGCTTCAAGATTTAGGAGGGGGGGGCACTGTGTTGTCTCTTCCTTCCTGCAGGGATTTTTTGAATGGGGTTGCACTCCCATATACAAAATAGGTGTGCAATTTGGGGGTCCTCTTGGACTCTCAGCTCTTGCTTGAAGGGCTGGTGGCAGCCTTGGTCAGGAGTGTCTCTGTAAAAATTAATCTAGAGCACCAATTGCAGCCAGTCTTGAATTAGGAGACCCTGCGCACATTCACTCATGCCTTGGTCCTCTCCTGGTTGAACTATAGGAAAATATTCTACATGGGGCTGCCCTTAAAAACCATCTAGAAGCTGCAATTGGTCCAGAATGTAGTGGTGTGAATAGTGTAGGTGTACCACAATTTCCCCATGTAACACCAAATCTTCATGAACTGTGCTGGTTCCATATCGGCTTCTGGGTCACACTTATATCACCTATAAAGCCCTTTTTGGCACAGGGACAGATTACTGTATATGCAGCACCACCTGTTCCCAATTATCTCTGGTAATCCCATGAGATCCAGCAGAGTCGGCAAGCTTGAGGTTCCTTCTATGACACTATGTCCCCTGGTGGGACTCAGACAGTGTGCTTCTCTATTGCAGCATCTACCATATGGAATAATATTCTCCTTAGCTATGGATGGCCGTGACCTTGCTGACCTTCCATACGGCTCTTAAAACCTGGTTCATCTGGGCAGCAGCCTGAGGTGAGCCTGCCCAAAAATGAAAGATCTTGAATGGAATATGTGATGGTTGGCGTCTGTTTTTATGCTTCTAACCAAGTGTAAGCTACCCAGAGTCACTTCTGTGAGTTGGGCAGTCATATAAAACAAACAATCTTGTGCTTTAAAAGTAAAATTGAATAAAATGATATACTGTGTACATTGAAGAAAAAGTGGTATTTGTAAAAGGGAAGCTTATTTAATGCACACATGTCTGATCTGTAGTTAACTCTGTTATTCTTTGAACTTTTAATTAAAGTCTAATTTGTATATATTTACATACAGACACACAGTTGCAGACAAAACTGAGATGGGCAGCTATAGAAATCAAATAAATAAATAATCTAACTATCTATCTTTCAATCAATCAATCAGACAAGTAATTTTATCTTGTGATGATATTATTTCTTTTTTAAAAAGCAGATATGATAAATATATCAGATCTATTAGTAAGGATTTTCTATCTATTTTTTTTTTACTATCAGAAAACTGAACTCTTGCTACCCCAGAAATTTAAACCTAGGGAGTTCAGTGCTTAGTGCAGGACTACTCTGGGGGAACAAAAGATACCTTTCCAATTAAAGTTAATAGAAGGATAACTTCAGACACACAAAGAGAAAAAAAGACAGTTATAAGTCATGGTGAGTTCAAAAGGAAAGAATTAAGCTAGATGCACAAAGCATCACGGGAAGTGCTATTCAAGCTACCATGTCAAAAAGGCTGATTAAGAGCAGTTCCAAGTCTACCTGATCACCAGGGAGTCTCGCTGATAAAATTATTTTCTTCTCTAGAGAGAATCTTGCTGAACTGAACAAATGTTCCACTTTTAAATAAGGATTCACAAAACGGAAAGTTGGAGAGGATAGAAAGAGCGAGAAAAGGAGAAGAAAGGTCTATTTTCCTTGAAAGACTTAAAATTTTATATCCTAAGAGCTTGTACTGAATTCCATATCCAGAATAAAATTACAATTCTGATGGCAGTGGGGTAGCCTTACATCATTTGTTTCCATATTCCCAAAGCCCTGCTTTGGTTATTAAACCTCTTCTAAAACATTCACGCAGTTGCTAATTACATGGATACCATTGCATTTGTTTTGGCTTCCAGTTCAACAAGTTGGCCCAGTTCTGCAAATCTTGGCTGTCAGTTTGGGATGAAAAGAAAACCTTTGATAGACAGAAGAACCCCTCCACAGTCACACATCATTGTATTGTATTGTATTGTATTGTATTGTATTGTATTGTATTGTATTGTATTGCATTGCATTGCATTGCATTGCATTGCATTGCATTGCATTGCATTGCATTGCATTGCATTGCATTGCATTGCATTGCATTGCATTGCATAGCATAGCATAGGTGAAATGGGTACTGCAGTATTTTATTTCTGTATTAACTTTCCCCCCCCCCCAATAGTAGACAAACATTTTGCTACTGAGGTTAATGTTAAAATAAATAGTTACTCTTTGAAGGCTCTAGGACAAAAGCACCTGTAACATTAACAGCCTGACTCTGTGGGCACTTCTGGCATTCAGATCCACTAGGGAGAAATCAAGACATAAGTCCTCCGAGGGCTTCCAGCATGGCAGCCTTCCTGGCCCAGAGGAACCCCCCAATTGTCCATAATGAGATACGAGTCATGGGAAACACTCTCAACTAATGCAAGACGGCTTTGTCACACCTTGCCTTGGGCAGCGAAACCATCCTCTACAACCCCAGCAGCTTTCCAAAATGCAAGACTTGCTATCATTCTTGAAGCCTTATAGAGACTGCTAAGCATCTTCATATCATTATATGAGAAGTATTTTGAGGTACCAGATACCATCATGCTCACAGCCCTTTGACTGCAACATGGACAATAAACAATGCAAGTTTTCTTCTAAACTGACTTTCAAGAAGTTGATGAATGTCTGGATAACCAGCATAATGAACACGGACATTTCATTTGTTAAAACTGTATGACAAGGCCCTATTTTTGTTTTAAGAATTTCCCTATGCCACTCTTCAGAAAATATGAGCAACTAAACTGGGCACTTCTTCTTGGCTTCCAGACCAATCCAAATAATAAAAAGGAAAAAAAAACTCCTTGCAATATTCACTGCTTGCAGACATTATAGGGCTTCATTTGTGATTTTTGGCACAGTTGCCTTTTTCATTAAAAGCCCCAATTTCCATTCAGTTTGCCAAAAAATGTTTTTTGGCAGTAAGGTTATTACGCAATATTCTATAAATTTTAAGGATTTATGCACTGATAGAGAAAACATGCCATCTAGTCTAAAGCTTTGGGGTTTACCACAGCTGAAAGTTGCCCTCCTTTTGAACAGTTTAATATGTTCCTCCCTTTCTTTCTCTCTCTTTAAAATTTGTAATGTTTTTATCATTTTAATTATGTTTGGAATCAAGATACAGATTGATGTCTCGTAGGAGATTGATTGATTGATTTTCTATCCCGCCTTTATTATTTTTATAAATAACTCAAGGAGGCGAACATACCTCATACTCCTTCCTCCTCCTATTTTCCCCACAACAACAACCCTGTGAGGTGAGTTGGGCTGAGAGAGAGTGACTGGCCCAAAGTCGCCCAGGCGGCTTTCATGCCTAAGGCGGGACTAGAACTCTCAGTCTCCTGGTTTCTATCCTGTTGCCTTAACCACTGGACCAACTGGCTCTCCATACTGATTTTGATACATATACGTATAGATAGATATAGATATAGATATAGATATAGATATAGATATAGATATAGATATAGATATAGATATAGATATAGATAGATATAGATATAGATAGATAGATATATATAGATATAGATACACACACACACACAAATTTTGCTATACCTCCAAGAGAAATATAGAAAATATTAATTGAACATTCTCATTTGCAGTATGATTGTAGGTTACATTTCATATTTTTTTAAGGTCTCTTTTCTGAAATCAAATTACTGCAGAGTTCCACTACTCTTGGTGAAACTTCTGGTACCCCCTTTTCTGTCCAGTAGGGAATTCTAAGTCCTTTAGGTTTAGGGAAGAAACTTAAAAGGTATCTTGATTTTTCTTGTCCAAAGCTCAGAAACACTTCTGAGCAAAACCCTATAGAGAACCCTGAAAACAGAGTGGTTATGTAACTATGCATACGATCTAAGGAAGGTTTTAGTAAAAGACTAAAAGGTTTTATATCCAGTTATTAAATAATTATCTAGAAAAGTGGGGGGAGGGGAGGGGGAAACAGGAAGACAGGTGAATACAACCACACCCCAAATTCTAAAATAAAAACAGTAAAATCAGTTAAATTTATTTATTTATTTATTTATTTATTTATTTATTTATTTAATTTATATGACCGCCCATCTCCCCTCATGGGGAACTCTTTAGCTAATTTAGCTAATTATATACAATCTGCATAAATAGGATTTGGGTTTCAGAGTCTATCTGTCTATCTATTAGACTTCTAAACAGCTGCAATCACATAACTTCAGCTGTTTACAGAAAAAAAGTAACCATGATAAGAATAATAACATAAGTAAACCACAGCAACACTCGCCATTAACTTAATAAACAGTTAAAACTTAATAAATGGCATAAACAGTTCTTAAGGTGCTCTTCTACTGATTAAAATAGCTCTCCAGAAGAGCTCCATTCTAATTTGTGTCTGGAAATCAGGGTTGGGCAAATCTTATTCCCAATGGAAGATTATTCAACAACATGGAAACCATAATGGAGAAACACTTGCTCTACTCTCAGCCGGATTTTATGGTAACGGAGAACTACCTGCAAGGTTTTCTAGGTTGTTTATATCAGACTGATCAATTCTGGTTGAAGGCAGTGATCCTGAAAGAGTCTTAGTGCCAACCCCTGTATGGATTTATAGATTAAAATGAATACTTTAAGTTCCACCTGGAACCCCATTGGCAGTACATGAAGGACCTCCAATACAAGCACAATATGTCCATGGTATCTAACACCAATTAACGTGCAGGGCACTGTGTGTGTACCAACTGCAATTTCCAAATGATTTTTAAAGGCAGCCCCATGCAAAACAGACTGGGTAGAGATGCGAGTAGGAGTTACTGCTGCAAGATCCTTCAAATAAGGCCACAACTGTGCAGCAGCCAAGTAAAAGCCTTCCTGGCGACCCATCTAGCATCAACGGTGACTCCAGGAGTGTCCCCAAGTCATGGCCCTGCTTCCCTCAGGGACAACGCTGAACTCATTGTACAGAGGGCGGACTGAGAAACAGCATCTGGCTTCTACAGATGTTGTTAATAACATGCTCTGAGAGAACAAAATTCCACATTTTTATGAGACCCTGAGATCAATTAAAGCAGCCTCTTAGCTGCTTTTTCTGGCTATAATAGCATAATATCCTCCATTTCTGATGTCAAGGAGCTTAATACAAGATTACGTAGCATTAATCCACCTTGCTATAAAATCCACATTGATTTATAAAAGAGTGGATAGTTTGAACACTACAGACCATTGTGCAGAACAGTTTAAGTTTGGGGCACACACTGAAGACCAAATGTTATAAATTGATCTATTTAGATGTTTTGGCATAGAGCCCAAATCCCAGACGTTTGAAGGGGCCCTGTGGAGTGCCTCAGTGACCAGGTTTTTCACGAAGCTTCTTTGGAAATAAAACTATAGAGTCTGCAAAAATAGTATTGATCAGTAGTGAATGTTTTTGTGCTGTTATACTGGCTAGGAATAAATGGATGTTCTCTAATGAACTGAGGAATTATGTGGGATATTTCATTCTCTTGCCAATGTCTTCTGTGATTATTCCATCCACCCTATAATTTTATTATACCATTTATTATACATCTGTCAGTAATATATTTTTCTCTTGATAGCTATTTATAGGAATAGTTTCATTTTCCACTGTTAGGCAATACTATGCAAATCTTCTAGCTGAATCTGCTTTTATATTTTTTTGTAAATGTTTATACTTTGATATATGAATTAAGAGAGTGATTTATTGCTGCTTGATCTGTTGAATGGTAAAACCACTAATATATTAATAAAGTGTCTGGCAGTTTTTGAAAAAAAAGTATTTTTAAGAAAGAATGTTTTTCTAACCATTATTTCAAAGATATCATGCAATATAACAGTCCCCCTTAATTGACATCAAGAGAAAACAATTTTAATAATATACCTAAAAATGGCATCTATTGTGTCTATCCAGGAGATTATTTTTTGCCAGTGCAGCTGGCATATATTGTAGAAAACTGAGGCAGTTATTTAAAAATGCAGTGAATAAAATTCAAACTGTAACTAAATGTTTATGTATTCCACCTTTATTTATTTATTCATTCCATATATTTATTTATTCCATATATTTATTTGTTTTTTATTCCATCTGTATGCTGCTGCATTTCAAGCAACTCTCTAATGTAACTTAAGCACACTAATTCAGTGAATTAACTCGTATGCTAAAATATAGAAATAGGATGGAATATATTAACGAAAGTATAAGAGCTAATCAATTGGAGCTTTATGGGGAGAAGTATGCAAGACAAAATTGGAAAATGAGGTTGTGGGATATATATATATCTATATCTATATCTATATCTATATCTATATCTATATCTATATCTATATCTATATCTATATCTATATCTATATCTATATCTATATCTACCTACCTACCTACCTACCCACACACACACACATATACATACATATATACCTACCTACCTACCTACCTACACACACATATACATACATACATACATACATACACACATACACACATACATATACACATACACATACCCCCCCACACACATATACACTCCTTGTCTCCCACAACCTCATTTTCCAATTTTGTCTTGCATCCTTCTCCCCATAAAGCTCCAATTGATTAGCTCTTATACTTCATTGATGGATGGGGAAAAAAGAATCTCTGTTTGAAACCTTCATTGAGTCTCTGTTCTTTTTGATTATATTGGGAAGTTATTGCCTTGAGATCATCCCCCAAACCTCCAAATGTCTCTCCACCTTTAACGTGTCCTTCCAGGGTTATCTAGGAAGGCTATGCATGCTTCAAAAATTATTTAGAAGTGTGCTAGACATTTCATACAATGCAGTTTGACTGCCACTGTAGATTAATTTAGCCCTTCAATGCACAGGCCAAACATACAGTATATCTTAGAAAGGGGTGGGGAACAAGTTACTCTTCAGATGTTGAACTTCCTACATTCCTCACCATTGGCCACCATTGTCTATGAAGGTTCTCAGTCATCCAGGTGGATTTGTCTGTAGCTTGAATCATGTCAACTGGATTTCTATTTTCTTAGTGGAAACGTTTCGCTCCTTATCCAAGGAGCTTCTTCAGTCTGAGCAAAGTTGGTAAGGGAATCCTAAATATGTTTCTAGGTAGCTGTGTAACCTTACACCTGGGGGCATGGTTATATTGAGATGTTATTTTAAGTCCTTTTATTATCTAAAGGAGGATCGTTAAGATCACCATGCTGCTGTTGAGCTTGTGAAATGGTCTTAATCTTCCTAGGCACAGAAGACAGAGCCGGGAGAAAGATGGGAGAAAGATTGTGCCTGAGGCCCCCACCTCTATTCAAGGAAGGATTTTCCAAGTTGGCATAAATGGATTCCTTGACCCCTCTCTCAAACCACCTATCTTCTCTGTCTAAAATGTGAACATTAATGTCCTCAAATGAGTGTCCTTTTTCCTTTAAATGAAGATAAACTGCTGACTCTGGTCCTGTGGTGTTATTTCTCCTGTGTTGGGCCATCCTCCTGTACAAAAGTTGTTTGGTTTCTCCAATGTAAAGTTCAGAGCACTCCTCACTGCACTGGATTGCATAAACTACATTGCTTTTCTTGTGTTTTGGCGTTTGATCTTTGGGGTCACAAAGATCAAACACAAGAAAAGCAATGGGCCTCAGGCACAATCTTTCTCCCATCTTTCTCCCGGCTCTGCCTTCTGTGCCTAGGAAGATTAAGACCATTTCACAAGCTCAACAGCAGCATGGTGATCTTAACGATCCTCCTTTAGATAATAAAAGGACTTAAAATAACATCTCAATATAACCATGCCCCCAGGTGTAAGGTCACACAGCTACCTAGAAACATATTTAGGATTCCCTTACCAACTTTGCTCAGACTGAAGAAGCTCCTTGGATAAGGAGCGAAACGTTTCCACTAAGAAAATAGAAATCCAGTTGACATGATTCAAGCTACAGATTGGCCACCATTGCTGTTCAACCACAGCTGGAGGACAGGCTTAACACACCATTCTTTTAGGGTATACTTATGTGAGTAAGGGTAAGATCGAATAGGCCAGGCCACTTCCCAGAGCATGCAATATACATAGGCTTCATGGCAAACTTGCCAAAATTCTTTAAAATGGAAAGAGTTTCTTGATGGTAGGGGAAAATCCCCCCCCACCCCCCATGTTTGACAGACAATATTTTGCAGAACATGTTTATTTCTAACTTTGGAAATGTAACTGAACTACAAAAAAGAACAATTGAGTTCTTGCTTTATTAGTTTTCAAGGTCTAGACTCTGCTGGGAAAATACAAAATTAATAATCCATATGTTTTTAAAAATTAGACATTATTTTTATATTTGCAGTTAGGCATTGGTTTTATTCACGTTCACTGTTT
The DNA here is from genome assembly GCA_023362775.1 of Charina bottae. Classification (NCBI taxonomy): domain Eukaryota; kingdom Metazoa; phylum Chordata; class Lepidosauria; order Squamata; family Charinaidae; genus Charina; species Charina bottae. Next base: position 8,106,138 of record JALMGJ010000007.1, read on the forward strand.
AAAATCAAGACTCTGCCAAAACATAAGCTTTCATTTTATTTAAGTGTGCAAGCAAGTTATTTTATGCTGGAGAACTGGTGCCTCTTTTTCAAGGACATCTGGTCTAATTGTTTTTCCCATGGGAACAACTACAGTAGTACGCTTTTCAATTTTTTTTATCAATCTCGTAAGTATACGATGAAATTACTTGCTCTTTAAACAGATGCAGCTTTGACTTTTACTGTATTAGACATTTTACTACCAGAATCCATCAGTTAGAAAATACATCGTAATAACTTATTTAGGTCTTTCTCAAGATGTGCTTGAACAATGCTTTTTTAAAGCAAAACAAAGCAAAAATATTAAGAGCGTGATGAATTTACTCACTTTAGATGAAGGCTTCTCTTCTCTTTTTCAATGGTGACTTGCCAGTTCTACTAAATGGGCTTGGATCTTGCCATATTCCCTTCATATATTTATCCTGTGGCTTCTTTTCAGCAGGAAATGTTTTAAGGCTCCTTTAATATTTAAAAACCTGACTTTCAAGGACCAGGATACTGTAAAGCAGTGTTTTCTCAACCATGGCAACTTTAAGCTGTGTGGACTTCAACTCCCAGAATTCCCCAGCCAACCATGAAGAAACAGAAACACTGCTGTAAAGAAACTCTTCTATGAAACCATCCCTGGGTCCTAACCTATCCTAACCCTAACCCTCCTAGGCCCTTTTCCTGCTCAAATCACTGTGGGAACCATACAAGATGATTGGAGGCCACTCCTATGAATTAATACTGTAGCCCAAAGATTTTTCCTGGCTTGTTGTCAAGATTGGGCTGAGGAAAGAGTTGATATTGTTATCTGTACTTTAAATCAGCTGTATACTGTTTTGTGGCATATTAATTGCTACGCTTTGTAACATTTTCATGTAAGGTGGTCACTTTGCAGCTCTCAGGCAGAATCCAGACCCAAAGCAATCTTATTTGGGACTCCGATAGCTTATGTTTATAACAGGAAAAAATGTTGTTTGTGCGTGAGTCAGACATTTCACATATTGCAACTTTAACATGCAATACTTGGAGCTTGCCAAATGCTGCTGGATGGGTGCAACATTACATAACAGAAGTTGGACTTCTCTTGGAGATATTGAACGGTGTGAAAAAGTGCATTCTTCTCCGTCAAGTCCTCTAAAATAAAGCTAAAATAAATTCTAAATAAAGCTAAAAGAAGTTCCCTAAAATAAAGCTAAAACTCCCACACTTTTGTTTGTTTGTTTGTTTGTTTGTTTCATTTCACTACTGAGAAGTTATGCTTGTTGATTGCCTTTGTCTACACTTGGATAGCCAGTTACTATATACAATGTACTGTACTCTTGTATTCTCAAGGAGAGAGCAGGATGTCTCCTGGTTCTAGAAAGAAAATCAGGGTTTATTAATATTAAGGTTATTACAGTTCTGGAACTTACTGATGATGGCAGATGAATTAAACACAAAATCTAGCAAGATCAAACATGCATTCAAGGAATGTAGAGTGAATGTATTTTTATGGAATGGACACTGGACTGGACTTTTTGCAGGGGATGCAAGTAGTGAACTGGTTTAATCCAAATACTGTAGGATTTATGCACAGCTCTAGGAAGAAGGTAATGGCAAAACACTTCTGAAATCTTGCCAAGAAAACTGCAGAGACTAGTCCGGGCAGTCGCCGAGAATCAGACACAATTGAACGGTAAAAAAAAAAAGGACTGTATCAATAGTCTAGCAAACTTCATAGGCTAGAGACTGGACCTATTTTCCTCTCCTATTCAGACATGCTCGCTGTATGCATTTTGAATAACTCAACAGGCTCTGAAATGTAAAACGAATTTCAAATAATTCTGTAATCCATCCATTATATTAGCTTTGAAGATCATTATGGAATAATAGAATCACGGAAGGGATCATTTAGGCCATCAATTATAATGCTCTGCTTTCGGCAGGAATCAAAGCAACCACGTTAGTTGGTTATCTAGTATTTTCTTGAATAGGTTTTTGATTATGGCATTCCTATTAGAATTCAACATTTGCAATAAAACAGATAGTAATATTAAAGTAGTAGAAAATTATATACCTCAACTGGAGAGAAATAAGGATTACCAGTTTAGCTTGTACCCCCTCATTATCTATTAATTCACACTGGCTGTTAAGAGGTCAGTGGGTGACAAGGAATTGACCAGGGTGGCCTTAGAAGTTGTAACTAGTCCATTTTCCATGTGTATTCTGGAACCATATGAACTGGCTAACTTCTGTAATACCTTTCAAGGATTTGGAGAGTACTATCACATCCCCTACCTTCAGGATTAAACATACCCAATTTTCTCATACCCTAGTCATAGGACTTAGTGTCTAGTCTCCTGCCCTTTTCTGAATGCTTTTCAGTTTGTAGAGCTTTTTCTTGAAATGTGTTACCTAGAATTCAATACAATACTCAAGGCACCTACATAGAATAGAAGAGATCTGATACTTTCCATGATTGGGAAACTATGCTACTGTTAATGCAGCCTAAAAGCTAAGATCATATTCTTGCAATTAAATCTACCAGATCTCTCTCCAGATCTCTCAACAGTTGAAGTTAGTAGTATGTAGCAACTGAGACATTTGCAAGAGAAATCTGAATCAGAATCCAAACATCTGGGCCCCTTCATTGCCCTCAAAATTTGCTTTGAGGAAAGCAAGGGTCACATCCATTTCTGCAAAAAGTTTAATCAGACAGTGGCTCCAAACTCGACAGTACAAGCCTGGAAATTCAGCATTTGTTCAGCCTTTGGCACCTGCCCATGTAGTTTATGGGAAGGAGGAAAGCTCCAATCAATGGAATAAAGCTTATTTATGGATCAATTAGGTTTACCTCCCATATTTTAGTTCAGGAGCTCCAGGTGACATAGTTCTCCTCCTCCTCCTTTTCCCCACAACAAACCAGTGGGAAAAGTTGGGCTGTGAGAGAGTAAATGGATGAAGAGCCTGGGTCTCCCAGTGCCAGTCCAACACCTCACAATTACACCACGCTGGCTATCAAGGATAACATTGACACCAGGTTAAAACATGATGGCTGATTAAAATGCTTGTCTTTTACCATTAACATTTCCTATGACATTGATGGTATAAATATTCTAAATCACGTCATAAGTTTCAAATTACACACAATTCTCTTACTTTCACATAGACATTCACAAGATGGAAATGATGTGAAGTAAATAACTATGAGAGATGATAGCTTTTAAAGGCATTTAGAGGTTTTTGCAGCAAATAGCTGGAGCAATGAGATCACTATCAGAATTACAATGAGATCTGCTTTGCCAAAGCATCACCATTAGCTTGAGCGTTTCTTACAATGTCAGAAAGATAGCAAGAAAAAAAGGTGCCAGACATTTTAATAAAAGAAACAGAACAGGGAAGATTGATTTCTTATGAAATTCTTTTTCTTCCAGTCTGTATTATCAGCGATTCCCTACCTGCTGTGTCTGGGTCTTACTTTCAGTATGCAGTACATTTTTTGTCTTCTCCCTTGTTCACTTTTATAGCTTGATTCTTTGAAGAAGAAAGCACGCACACTTCCCACCAGCCTACATATCAAAATCTCTAAAACTTGGTTTCCTTTCTTTTCCTCAGCAAAACATTTCTACTGGGGAGGGAGTACATGGAAGAAGAGCTGAGACTCCTGAAGTTGGTCAGATGGCAGACATCCAAATCCAGAAGTCATCAGAATCTGGTGCAAATTGTTTTATTCTCTAAGGATTGAGTTGGAAAAACCATTAGTTTTTCTGCCTTATTCCACTGTTAGATTTATATACAGAGGGCTTTGCAATGGAATTACAGTATGTGGGAAATAAATAAAATCCTGCCAAAAATATTGAAAAATCTACCAATTTAAGTTATTTATATTGTGCTAACCTAGCCGTGGCAATTGGCAGAAGCAGGCAAAAGTACACTTGGAGAAGATCATGGACTTGGCGTTAATGTTTTGAGCTTTTTTCATTATGATCCTTAGCAGAACTCCACAAGTGACTGGTTGGCTTATCTATTTTCTCACTATAATTTATATGCTACTCTATTTCAAGCAAGGTTCTAAGCAGCTTACAAAATGATACCAACTGTAGCATAAAAATAATAATCAACAAATAGCAAAACAAAACAACAATGTCCTGAGGACCAACCAACAGCATCCATCCCATAGAAGGAGGGTCCCTCTCATCACAAATCTACCCCAAGGCTCTCTGGAAAAGCCAGTTTCAATGACTTTCCCAAAAACCAACAAGGGGGGAGACAACCTGATCTTGGGAGGAATGCTGATCTAGAGCAGGGTGACCTTGATTGTGTACATTGTCCTCATTCTTCTTGTCCTTCTGTTTTGTTTGCAGGGATGGAAAACAATGGATTAAGGCAGAATAACAATAAACTAATGTTGCATGCCCATCTTGTGGGAATCTACCAATTTATGGCAGGAACAGGGAGTACAGTTAGGATTGGCAGGATGTTCTGGTGATGCCGCAATTATGAGGACCAGTTGTAAGTACCACTCGTTCAGCACCATCATAACTTTGAGTGGTTGTTAAGCAAGGACTACCTGTAACTCATATTCTAATGACATTATCCTGTCCTTTTGAGTGTTTGCTTTTCCACTAAAGAAATGGCTTGCCACATCTTTCACTTCCCAGCACCTAGCTAGCATTTCACTCAGCCCAGCTAAAGGAGAATCTCTCATATTTAGTTTGCTGACATGCTACTCTTGCAGGGCTTGATGCCTAGCAACACTCTCAAATCTGCTAAGATTTGTACAGAAGTTGCTAAAATACTACTTTCATACAGTTCACTCTGCAATGCTGAGTGGGCACTATGGTGAACAGAAGACTTTTGAAGCTTCTGAATGCATTCATTAATAGTTTCTAGAACTGAACTTCCCTTGCAACCATCCTTACAGGAACTTACTGGGAAAAATGATTTGCAGATTGGCAGTCAAATCTACAGAGATACTTGTGGACAAATACATGGATTTAGGGAGGGCATGCTACATTTATTTATTTAATTTCTCTTTTGTGAAAAATGGGATGGCTGTTCATTAATTCACAAAGCATTGGAAGTTCTGGGGATTGTACAGTCCATGAGTAGCTTGTGTTGACTGAGTGGTGTTCTCTTTCTTCAACCTATTGGCTAACTTGGGCTGAGCAATGATTGCCTGAAAATACTCTTTGAGACTTGCAAGCATTATAGACAACAGGATGCTGAAAGCATCTGGAACCCCAGAGGCTATGGAGAAATTGTAAATTGGTTAAAGTGTATTGGAAATGAATGGACAATTGAAAAGCTGGTGATCTGACAGAGATAGGCTGACCATATTTCCTTGAGACAAAAACGGGACATTGGGATGGAAAAAATGGGACAGGGGTCCCCGCCCCCCGGGTCCACACGATTGGCTCCTGCCTGCAAACCCACCCCCAATCCGCGTGATTGGCTCCCGCCTGCAAACTCCACCCCCTGGTCCGTGCGATTGGCTCCTGCCTGCAAACCCCGCCCCCATCCATGCGATTGGCTCCCGCCAGCAAACCCCGCCCCCGGTCCACCCAATTGGCTCCCGCCTGCAAACCCTGCCCCCAGTCCACGTGATTGGCTCCCGCCTGCAAACCCCGCCCCCCAGTCCACGTGATTGGCTCCTGCCTGCAAACCCTGCCCCCTGTCCATGCGATTGGCTCCCACCTGCAAACCCCGCCCCCGGTCCACCCAATTGGCTCCTGCCTGCAAACCCTGCCCCTGGTCCACCCAATTGGCTCCTGCCTGCAAATATTGACTATCAAAGGGAACCTTGACCCAGACCTTGCCCTGCTGCCAATTGGTCATATGTTTCTAGTCTTGCCATATTGTCAAAGTTTGACAATATGGCAAGACTAGAGATATAGGACAAGGTCTAACTAAGGCACACTGGGGTTTGGACTGGACTAGACAGGTCTGCAGGAAGGCAGATTAGCAAGGGTCTGGATTTGGCTTGACAGCAGCAAGACAAGGCAAGGCAAGAACTTCTTGGCAACGATAGGGGGCGTGGCAAGGAACTTCCCATAGTACCTTACTGAAGGCTGAAGGAGGCAGCGAGCTGGGGTGGAAGGACAGGCCTAAATGGTTTAGGGCTTGACTATCTGAGGGACCACCTCTTCCAATATGAACTGGTTTGGTTACTTAGATCAGCAAGGGAGACCCTTTCCAAAGATGTTCCTACAGCTAGAAGCTCACTTATAGACTACGCAGGAAACAGGCTTACTTCTGTGTGCCTCCCAGGCTCCCAAGCTTTCAACTGACACTTGATTGTAATGATACACAAGCCTGATCATGCACATGGTGACCCACCTGGAAATTAATACAGGGGGTGCAACTCAATTTTCTATTTAGTTACTGGCAAGCTCCCTCTGTCCCGAATGAAACTGAATTTTAGAAAGTAGTCAAAACACTGCAGCCAAGTAAGTATGACAAGTTGTATATCTTTTCTTTCCTCTAGTAAATGGAATCAATTAAAACAATTAATTAAAATGCCTTGCTGAAGGATTAAGCACTCTACATTTCATTATTCCAATAACAAATTGCCTTTCTAAAATTATTGGATGGAAAAGGAATAACAATGCCATCTATTAAGTATTTAAAAATTCTTTGTGGGAGTTCAATAACCAGTGTATAAATATTATATTTTGTAAATAAAATCATAATAAGATTAAGATTAAGCAGCTATAAGTGCTGTGAAATCATATATCACCCTACATCTTTAATTATCTGCATCATTATTAGGTAATCATCACCCATAGACTTGTCATAAAACAGGCCTCCTCCCCCAGTTCACAATGGAAGACAAATGTCAAAATGTGGGTTAATCTGTTGGCAATTTTTCCAGGGAAAAATGTCTTGCAAAGCTCAGCACAACTCATTTTACAGCTTTCAGGTTTGGCCATCTCTGGCTTGGAGATTGCCGGGGAGCAAGAACAGAGAGCGAGAGCGAGGGAGGGAGGGTTTGTGCAGCTGGTTTATTCTAATTCATTTACTCACTGACCACCACCACACAAGTTACTGTAACCCTAAACATCTTAGCCTCATTGGGGTATGAACCCCTCTGATCATTAAGACCTGCCGGGAAGCCCTCTTAAGGAGGTGCCCATGCTCAGGAGGGCACCTGTTGGCTGCATGGGCACAGATGCTCCCTTTGTCACTGTGGCAGGCGATGCCCTTCCTTGGGAGCTTGGTGTAACCCTCATTCCTTAACCCTAAATCACTTTCCTCACCCTCTTTCCCCAGTTTTCCCTGTGCGGGTACATTTGGTCGCAGGGAGGCTGGGGAAAGAGGGGGTGGGGTGCATTTGTGTGTGTGCGATTACTTGCTCAGAGTAATCGCACACACACACATGCACCCCACCCCCTCTTTCCCCAGCCTCCCTGCGACCAAATGCACCAAAACAGACACACACACACGCACCCCGCACCCTCTTTCCACAACCTTCCTGTGCCTGCTTTCCCTGGCCTCACCACTGCTGGGCGGACAATCTCGGCTTCAGAGGAAGCAGCACCGGTAGGATCAGGTAAGGAGGCAGGAACCGGGTGGACTGTGGTGCTGTTTCTGCTGCTGGGCTTGCACGTGGCAACTGGGCTTCCAGTTGCCGTGCTGATAGGGCCTCTTCCGGGCTGCCTCCAATGGCAAGTCTGGCTCCAGTCCTCCTTCCTGTCTTCCTGTCCTCCTTCCCACCGGGTTTAAAAAAGGGACAAAATTGAGATTTTGATCAAAACGACGGGACGGTTGAAAAATGCTTAAATAACGGGACTGTCCCGTTCAAAACGGGACATATGGTCAGCCTAGACAGAGATTACTAAAGAAAGGTTCTAAGTGTTTAAGCCAAATATTTTCTGGAACGGTGGCAGGACCTGAAGGAATCCCTTCAAGACAGCAAGATGTCATGATCAAGGTATTTTAAAACAGATGTCCATGTTTAAGGGGCAATGAGAAAAAATCACTATTCACCAAAGGTTTAAAGCCTGCCTTCATGATCCCAGTCTTGAGAAAATCTAAAACCTAAGGCCCACTGAAAGAAGAACATATAAATTAACTCACCCATTGAAATCAGCTAAATTCTGCTGAATTGTATCCTATAGGAACAAAATACCAAAAGCTTGTTCTTAGTGTTTTAATTTAGCATAAATCCATTTTTCACGTGCAGGTTATTCAAATTCCTTTGAATGTAAAAAAAAAAAATATTGGTCATGGTAAAACAACGTCATTTGTTAGTGCCACTATGGAATAATGAAATGAATGCAGAACCTGAAGCAGGAGTAAGTTCATATTCTGTGACAGGCATGCAAACATTTTTTTCACTCACTTCATGTGGCTGAAATGATAAAATCAGAACTCTCCTATATGCCATCCAAAGTATTGTGGTGGGGGGCTAGGAGAGAGGTTACAGTAATCGCACTCTTGCTTTACACCTTGGCTCTGAAACTATGAGGAAACTAATTCAATTTTAAAACCAGATACTATCTTTAGTTTGAAGTTGGCTGCATGAAACCCCCAGGGACACTAATTAACTATAATAGAAGTCTCTCAACCTCTAAACAAATTTTAAGAAGTTGACAAGGCACTTTTGTAGTTTAGCCACATGCATTATGCATTTAAGCGTCTGTTTTATTTCATCCCATTTTTAGACACGAGCAAATTCATTGATTTTACTGAAGTTATTCCCAATTTCTTCCACGATGCCTGAAATGTTGATCAAGATGCATATGAAGCCATTCTCACAAACTTGCTTTGGTAACAATATTATTCTGTCATAAAACTTTCCCATGGACTGTCTAACAGGAACCATGTGGTCTGTTTCTCATTTGCATCCATAAGTCACCTAATGTATCATGTCTGAAACTGTATGCAAACTGTATGCAACAGCAACAAATCTCCATAGAAGGCAGCGAGTCTGGGCTTGGCTATTGGCATGAAATAGATTCCCAAGATTTTATTAAAGGTACTGTTTGGCCAATAGTTGGAATAGTTGGAATATGGAAGGGACTGTTTAGGATCAGCAGGGAGCAAATTAAGGATTGCAAGGGGAAATCCATTAGAAGCCTTCATAGACATTAGAAGCCAATTTAATGTTTTTATTTATTTATTTATCTTATTTATACCCCGCCTATCCCCTCCCTAATGGAGGGCTTTAGGCGGCTTACAATCATGTAAATTCAATTTATACAATCATATCATATATATTACAGTACCCGCGCGATTAGGGAGGGGGTGAGGGAACCAGCTCTTCTTTTTCCAGGCATCGGAACTACAAGTCCCAGAATGCCTTGCTTTCGGAGCCGGCTGCTGACATCCCGGAAGTTGTAACTGGGATCCGTCGTCCTCTGCCGCCGTCCTCAGCCGCCATCCACGGGCTTCTCCAGATCTCCGGCTCTGGCTCCGGCTCCGAGGCAACTCCCCGACAGGATGCCAGCATATTGCCCCACGTGAGTGGTACCCATTTATCTACTTGCTATTTAGCTTTCGAATCGCTGGGTTGGCAGAGAGCTAGGGCTAGTGATGAGAGCTCACCTCGCCACGCGGATTCGAACTGCCGACCTTATGGTCGGCAGACTAACACTCAGCGGTTTAACCCGCTGAGCTACCGCGCCCCTTAATTTATTAATAAATAAAATAAATTTTATTTATTTAATAAAATTAAATAAAATAAATTTATTTAATAAATAAATTTTAATTTATTGCAACCGAGTGTTCAAGGCAGCAAACAAATAATGAAAATCCAGAATACAGAAAAAAAACTTAAACTAATGCAAAAATTAATTAGCCATTAAAAGTTTGGCAAAAGAGGTCAGACTTGGCTGCTCTTCTGAAGGCAGAGAGGTGCAGTGGAGGCCTTATGCAACTCCTGAGTGAGGGCCCAGGTAGACATAAGAAAATTATTGTTTAATGCTTGCTTGCTAACAAGACAATATTAGATGCTTGTGGTTAAGTTTCAAGAGGGTGTGGGTTGAACAGGTGACTGGCAGCAGGTGAAAGAGTCTGCTGTACTTGGAAAAAGGGAAGATTGGGTTCGAGGTATTCAGAAACCACAGAACGACCTAGTGACGAGACCACCAGCTGACCTATTATTATTACAGTATTTATTATTTTATTTTATCTTATTTATACCCCGCCTATCCCCTCCCTAATGGAGGGCTCTAGGCGGCTTACAATCATGTACATTCATATATTATACATCATATATTATTACAATTTAACCGCGCGATAGGGAGGAGGTGAAGGAACTGGCTCTTCAGCTGCAGGCATTGGACTACATGCCCCAGAATGCCTTGCTCCGAGCTGGCTGCTGACGTCCAGGAAGTTGTTGTTCCAGATCCGTCGTCCTCCGCCGCCATTGTCGGGATTCTCCAGATCTTCTTGGATTCGAGGACGACCCTCTGACGGACGGCAGCAAATTGACCCACATGAGTGGTACCCAATTTATCTACTTGCATTCAGCTTTCGACCTGTTGGGTGGACAGAAGCCGGGGTGAATGGCGAGAGCTCACCTTGCCACGCGGTTTCGAACTGCCAACCTTGTGGTCGGCAGTCTAACGGCTCAGTGGTTTAACCCGCTGAGCCACCGCGCCCCTTCAGCGGACCTAGCTGTAACCTAAAGGCTAATTAGCATAGTAAAATGCACATACCTAAGGTGGGGGTCTTAGAAAACATAGAACATGCTAAGGGATATTATGGGATAGCACGTAGCATGTAGAGTTACTGTGCAGGTGCGAAAAGAAATAGCCAATAAAGAAATGTTGTTGCCTTTGTTTCCTTGCTAGAAAATGTATAAAAGAGAAGTCAGGTGTGTTGTTTGGGGCTCTTGCACTTGGGCAGGAGACCTCTCTTGTTGCTGTGCACAGAAATAAAAGAGAACAAAGGACCTTCCCGCCTTGGTGTGGTTTACTGGGTGACAACTTGCGCTGAGTCACGGACCTCTTGGCCAACATGAGGGAAGGCATTTCACAGCCTGGGAGTGAGGCAGAACAGGCCACCTATAGCATTATATCAAACTGGGTCTGTGTATGGGGCATCTTGACAGTAGAATTTAACATGGATTCCCCACACATTTTTTTCTTTTCAACTGGAGGGGGTCATCCTTATGAAAATGAAATGAAATGTGTAAGAGGTATAGAAGGACTATAATCAGAACATTAATTATTATATCTGCTTTGCCAAAAATAACCACGCTGTGTCTCATTTTTCTGTTTCCCTGAGAAGCATTGATTTAAAATACAAAATATAGCCACTATATAGCCACCCAGAGTCACTTGTTGAGATGTGTGGCTATAGAAATTAATTAATTAACTAACTAATTAATTAAATAAATATAACCATGCAGTGGCATTATTGTACTGGGACTTTTCCTGTTCCCTTTCACTCCTGCCCTGTTCCACTTCAATGGCTGCTACTTGCACAGAAGGGAAAATTCAGATGGTTGATGCACATTCTGTACTAACTAGATTGCTATCGTGGAAATGGCAAGAGCAGCAGCCTCACACATGTCTATTAGTTCTTCTCTGGGTATCTAGCAGTGTCACTCGAGGATATGTCATTCCAGACCAGTTTTTGAGTTCCATTGTGTTTCAATAATTCTTTTCAACACTGTAAAGCCAGAAGAGATCTTTATTGAAGGCCTTGATAATTCTACAGAGAGATGGCAGACATGTTGCAACTCCTATAAGCAGCTGTTCAAGATGTAAAAAGAAAGAGCTGGGGAATTTATATAAAGCTTGGAAGCTCACAACTTCTATATTGCCCCGAGGCTCTTTCCCATGTAGCAAAGTATTGCCTGTGGCACTAGGAGGAACAGATGGAAATTTCTCAAATTCAGTTAAATCTCATTCTTTTAAAACAACAACAACAACGTGTCACTGTCTGTCACATAGCGGGCAAAAGAGAAATCCTCAGAGATCATCCGCTCACATTTGGTGGGCCTATTGACTTGTCGCTGGAAGGGACTGGAAGGGTCAAGGATTACTTTTCAGTGAGCTTCACTCTAACTTCGAATATTTTAATATGTAAAGCTTAAAATCTGCCTTGCTTCAGTAGGGCTTATAACATAAATAAAAAACCTCTCTTAGTCAGAATGTTTGTGCGTTGCATAAATAAAAAAGGATAAGATCTCTTGAGCATATAATTTAGATAAAGACTTGCAAAACTGGTGAATTCCTTCCTTGAGAAGGTGGGAGATTCTTGTTTACTGAGAGTTCTGAATTTGCTCATGAATGCCAGTAGAGAGAAGATAAGATTATGATTAATAGAAGTGCACAAAGTTTTAAAAAAAAGCTTCAGAAAAAGAACAATTAAAGGACCAAGCTTTACAAGGGTTTATAGTATTTACACCAATACTACCAATTCTCCTTCAGCTTCACTTGATGCACTATCTATACAAACTCCTGGAACCTGGTGACCAGGCCTGATTGATTCATGGAAGCTGCTAGGATTAATTCCACTTTTTCTCTGGCTCCACCGGCTGCCAATTTATTTCCAGGTGCAATTCAGGATGCTGATTGTGACCTTTAAAGGCTAAAAGGCTTGCTTGAGACCAAAGACTACCTGCACCTCCAGAAATCGATGTGTCTGTTAGAACAGCCAGAGAGATTGTTGCATTTAACTCAGTCATTGCAGAAGATGCCTGTGAAAGTAAGTCAGAGTGGGATAGTTCTAAGGGGCCAGGCAAGTTGTGCTCCGTAAGATTACAACCACAATGCAGCAATCTGCAGCTCACCTAAGATCTAATTCTAAAGCAGCTAAAGTCAGACTAGCACCCACAAGGCTCTTTTTAGTGTCCACTCCCATTTTGTGCAATTCCTTATATTCCAGAGCTAATCATCCTCCACTTCTCAGAGGTTTCAGGCCCAATTTTCCCCTGGTTTTTGATGCATTATTTGGTTGAGCTAAGAGTCATTTCGTCAGTTCAGCATGCGTCATGCCGGCCACATGACCGTGGAAGCGTCTTCGGACAGCGCCGGCTCTTCGGCTAAGAAACGGAGATGAGCACCGGCCCCTAGAGTCGGACACGACTGCACAAATATGCAGGGAGAACCTTTACCTTTTTAAGAGTCAGTTCATAGCCTTTTCATTGACTGCTGCTTTAAATTCATAAATAGCATACTTGTGTGTGCTGATATGTGTTAAAAGTTGTTGTAGCTCTTAGAGTTTATCCCACTTGATTGCAGGGCCTGCTTGTTTGCACGACACTCTCCAGTTCATATTAGCGAAAGCATCAATGCATGATGCACAAGGCATTTGTTCTTCAGCTGGCTTGTTGCCGAGCCTGACTTTGATTTGGGGCTGAGAGTGATTGGCTCAAGGTTACCCAGTGAAGGACCAGGCCCTGGGTCACCCCTCTCCTTGTCCAGCACCTTAGCCACTATACCACACTGGGCCTTCTTTGTTTTGAAAGTAAACTCTCTTTTTATTTGGCTAGCCATTCCATGTTCTTTATAAAGTAGAAAAGTGAAATACAAGATTTAAAATAATAATTTAAAAATCATCTGAAGTATTATTATTATTATTATTATTATTATTATTATTATTATTAGTTTTAACCCACCCAAATCAAGGAGCGAACATATTTAATACTCCTGCCTCCTATTTTCCACACAACAGCAGCCTTGTGAGGTGGGTGGTTGTTGTGGGGAAAATGAATCTCAGAAAACTTTAACTCTTTGCTGACATCCAGTGAGTCTCTGGATTAGGATCTAGTGAACATAGTGAGTATAGACAGCCAGTGCAAACTTAGTAAAAATTTAAACAATCTATTCAAAAGAAAACATGTGTTGGAAATATATTTTTTTTAAATAAGTGAATGATGGTTATTGAAGCCTTTCACAGCCTGACATGTATTGGACTACAGTTTTCAGAATTCTGGACCTGGACTATGCCTGGGGAGACATGGTCAACTGCTCACTCCGCTATGAAGTCCATTTGATGTCTACTGGAGTTGGGCAGCCAACAAATGTAAATAAAATAATAAATAAATAAATAAAATGTGATTAGTATGAATTTTTCTTAGTTTAATTAACCTGAATTGCAGCTTAGTTGTAGAGTATCTGACTGTTGCTTTATATGTAAGCAGTTCCTAATAACTCTGGGAAAGACTGGAACAACTCTTACCTGAAATCTTGTAAAATTGCTCCTAGTCATGTGCTACCATGCAGAGCTGGATAGATAAACAGTCTGATTTTCTATTAAAGAGCTTTCTGGGCTCCCAGGGGAAAGGACCATATATACTATCCTGGGCTTTTTGGGAATGTTGGCCTAAAATTAATCATCATTGCTAATTACTGTGTGGGATGGATACAGGTGGTCCTCGCTTAACGACCGCTCATTCAGTGACTCTTTGAATTTAGGATGGTGCTGAATGAGCGGTACTTACAACTGGTCCTTGAAGTTTCGGCCGTTGCAGCATCCCCGTGGTCACATGATCTTGATCCGGGTGCTCGGCTTGCAATTAAAGTTGCAGTGTCCCACGGTCACATAGTCACCATTTGCGACCTTCATTGCTGGCTTCCGACAAGCAAAGTCAATGGGAAAGTCGGCAGGAAATCGCAAGTGGTGACCATGTGTCGTCACGCTTAACTATGGCGAGGGATTTGCTTAATGATGGCAACTGGAAGTGCTGGAACTGCTGTTGCTAAGCAGCACGTCACATGACATTGCCCTTTATGACTGTGTCGCTTAGTGATGAAATTCCAGTCCCAACTGCTATTGTTAACTGAGGACTCTCTCTCTGTGTGTGTGTGTGTGTGTGTGTATAAAAAAATCCCTTCTCACCCCTATGGGTGGTATGTGTCTTCCTCAACCTCGGGTCCTCTACCAGAGGCCTGGGAGTTTGAGGGTTCTGCGCAGTATCTTAGCTGTTCCCAGCACTGCACTCTTCTGGACAGAGAGCTCTGATGTTGTTCCTGGGATTTGTTGGAGCCACTCTCCCAGCTTAGGAATCACAGCCCCGAGTGCTCCCACCACCACTGGGACCACTTTTGCCTTCACTTTCCACATTGTCTCTAGTTATTCCTTCAGGCACTGGTACTTCTCCAGCTTCTCATACTCCTTCTTCCTGATGTTGCTGTCACTTGGCACCACTACATCTATCACCACCGCTGTCTTCTGGTCCTTGTCTACTACCACGATGTCTGGTTGATTAGCCAGTACCTGCCTGTCTGTCTGGATCTGGAAGTCCCACAGGATCTTAGCCCTGTCATTCTCCACAACTTTCTGTGGAATCTCCCATGCACTTGGGAGGGTCTAGCCCATACATTGTGCAGATGTTCCTGTACACAATGCCAGCTACTTGGTTGTGCCGTTCAGTGTATGCTGTTCCTGCCTGCATCTTACACCCTGCCACTATGTGTTAGACTGTCTCTGAGGCCTCTCTGCACAGTCTGCACCTTGGGTCCTGTCTAGTGTGGTAGACCCCTGCTTCTATGGATCTGGTGCTTAGTGCCTGTTCTTGTGCTGCTATGATCAGTGCCTCAGTGCTGTCTTTTAGTCCAGCCCTTTCCAGCCACTGGTAGGATTTCCCAATGTCAGCCACCTCAGCTATCTGTCGATGGTACATCCCATGCAGGGTCTTGTCTTGCCATGGCAGTCCTCTGCTTGATCTTCCATCCATGTCTGCTGCTGCCTCAGGCATTCTTTCAGCAACTCATCTCTAGGTGTTATCTTACTGATGTACTCCTGGATGCTCTGGGTCTCATCCAGGACAGTGGCTTTGACACTAACCAGACCCCGCCTGCCCTCTTTCCGCCTGGTGTACAGTCTCTGGGTGTTGGATTTGGGGTGGAAGCTTCCATACATTGTGAGGAGCTTCTGGGTCTTCACATCAGCAGCCTCCTTGTCCTCTTTTGGCCAGTTCACTATACCAGCAGGGTATCTGATGACTGGCAGGGCATACATGTTGATGGCATGGATCTTGTTCTTCCCATTGAGATGGCTCTTCAGGACCTGTCTTATCCTTTGGTGGTACTTGGATGTTGCTGTCTTCCTTGCCTCCTCATCGTGGTTCCCATGTGTCTGTGGGATACCAAGGTACTTGTAGCTGGTCTGTATGTCTGCTATGTGGCCTGCTGGTAGTTCCACCCCATCAGTCTTAACTACCTTCCGTCTCTTTACTATCATCCAGCCACACTTCTCTAGTCCGAATGACATCCTGATGTCCTCACTGTAGATCCGTGCCAGGTGGATCAGTGAGTCAATGTCTCATTCACTCTTAGTGTACAGCTTGATGTCATCCTTGTAGAGGAGGTGGCTGATGGTAGTTCAACTCTTGAACTTGTAACCGTATCCAGTTCTTGTGATAATCTGGCTGAGGGGGTTCAAGCCCATGCAGAACAGCAGTGGGGACAGTGCATCACCTTGGTATATGCTGCACTTGATGGCCACTTGTGCAAGCTGTCTTGAGTAGACTTCCAGTGTTGTCTTCCAAAGTCCCATTGAGTTCTTGAGGAAGGTCCTAAGTGTCCTGTTGACTTTGTATAGTGCCAGGCATTCACAGATCCATGTGTGTGGCATTGAGTCGTAGGCTTTCCTGTAGTCAATCCAGGCTGTGTTCAGACTGGTCTGTCTAGACCTCGAGTCTCAGGCAACTGCTCTATCTATGAGCAACTGGTGTTTGGAGCCTCTGGTGTTGTTCCCAATGCCCTTCTGAGCTGTGCTCATGTACTGGCCTATATGGTCCTGCAGCTTGGCAGATATGATGCCTGATAGGACTTTCCATGTTGTGGGGAGGCAGGTTATTGGCCGGTAGTTGGATGGTGTTGTTCCTTTGTTGGGGTCTTTCATGATCAGCACTGTCCTACCTTGTGTTAGCCAGTCTGGGTGGGAGCCTGCTGCTAGCAGCTGGTTCATCTGTCCTGCTAGGCATTCATGTTGTTGTTTATTCGTTCAGTCGTTTCCGACTCTTCGTGACTTCATGGACCAGTCCACGCCAGAGCCCTCTGTCGGCCGTCACCACCCCCAGCTCCCCAATGGTTGAGTCCGTCACCTCCAGAATACCATCCATCCATCTTGCCCTTGGTCGGCCCCTCTTCCTTTTGCCTTCCACTTTCCCTAGCATCAGCTTCTTCTCCAGGGTATCCTGTCTTCTCATTATGTGGCCAAAGTACTTCAGTTTTGCCTTTAATATCATTCCCTCAAGTGAGCAGTCTGGCTTGATTTCCTGGAGTATGGACTGGTTTGATCTTCTTGCAGTCCAAGGCACTCTCAGAATTTTCCTCCAACACCACAGTTCAAAAGCATCTATCTTCCTTCGCTCAGCCTTCCTTATGGTCCAGCTCTCGCAGCCATAGGTTACTACAGGGAATACCATTGCTTTAACTATGCGGACCTTTGTTGTCAGTGTGATGTCTCTGCTCTTAACTATTTTATCAAGATTTGCCATTGCTCTCCTCCCAAGAAGTAGACGTCTTCTGATTTCCTGGCTGCAGTCAGCGTCTGCAGTAATCTTTGCGCCTAGAAATACAAAGTCTGTCACTGCCTCCACTTTTTCTCCCTCTATTTGCCAGTCATCAATCAAGCTCGTTGCCATAATCTTGGTTTTTTTTAGGTTTAACTGCAACCCAGCTTTTGCACTTTCTTCTTTCACCTTCGTCATAAGGCTCCTCAACTTCTCCTCGCTTTCAGCCATCAAAGTGGTATCATCTGCATATCTAAGATTGTTAATGTTTCTTCCAGCGATTTTAACTCCAGCCTTGGATTCCTCAAGCCCAGCACGTCGCATGATGTGTTCTGCGTACAGGTTGAATAGGTAGGGTGAGAGTATACAACCCTGCCGTACTCCTTTCCCAATCTTAAACCAGTCCGTTGTTCCGTGCTCTGTTCTTACTGTTGCTACTTGGTCGTTATACAGATTCCTCAGGAGGCAGACAAGATGACTTGGTATCCCCATACCACCAAGAACTTGCCACAATTTGTTATGATCCACACAGTCAAAGGCTTTAGAATAGTCAATAAAACAGAAATAGATGTTTTTCTGAAATTCCCTGGCATTCATATACTGCTGTTAATTTCTTTAGCCAGTAGGTGTGGATCATGTCCAGGCCAGGTGCTGTCCAGCTCTTCATATTCTTGACCCACTGTTGGATGTCTGCTACTGCGATGGTGACTGGTTCCTGCTCTGGGAGATTTCTGTGGTCTGCTCTCAGGTCCTGCAGCCACCTTGCACTGGTGTTACTGTATATGTCTTTTCTTTCTCTCATATGTTCTTCCAGTACTGTTCAGTTTCTGCTGTTGGTGGCTCTGCTGTTACTGGGTGTTGTTGCACTGCAGTTGGGAGTACACCTTGGATGGTTCTTTGGCGAACAGGGCATTTATCTTCTTGGCCTCTGCTTCTCTAGTGTATCTCCTTAGCCTGGTAGCCAGTGCTGTGAGACTTTGTTTAGCAGTCTCTAGGGCTTCAGATGGAGTCAGGTCCTTGTATTTTTTCAGTAGCCGAGTCTTATCCTTAATCTCCACACCCTTCTGTAGTAATACCAGCTGACTAACATTGAAGGGGAGGGAGTGTGCGAGGCACTGCAGCCAATCAGAACTGGTCCTACGACTAGAATGGGCTTAAGAGAGCTCAGGGCAGAAATCAGCAGTTTTGGATCCAGCTGGAAAACAAAGGCATGGAGCCCATTTGCACCAAGTTGGAAGTAGGAGAGGACAACATCATTTATTCCTGCACTCAGGAAGCAGCTCATGGCCTGTACTGGTGAGGGGCCATGCAGAAAGTGCAGATCTGTCTTCTCTATTCTGATTTGTTTCACTTTGCATTCTGATCCATGAGGTTTTATTTTAACATGTATCTCTGCTTATAAATTTTCATCAAAAATGCATAAAGTACCATACATTTAGTATACTATCTATTTAAAGGCTTTTAGAAATGGGAGAGAAATAATGTATGTTTCTGGAAAATATGTGTTTTTCTTCAACAGCCCCCTTCTCATACACATTTTAAATCTTAAACTTTCCATACCAGAACTTTGTATAGGTATGACCTTAGATTCTGGCTCGTTTTTCCCTACTTGTCATCCTGTTTTGCCTCTCCTTGTGAGAATCCATACCCTGGCTATGATAAATTCACTCTCCTCACCCAGCTGAAAACATATTTGAACCCTGCCCTGATCCTGCAAAGAGGCATCAGCAAACTGCTTTTGTATTATGGGCAAGAAATCTATTTGGATCTGTCCCTAACAATCAGGTACAACTCAAAGGAGTAATCCAGAACAAAATTAATATGTGCTATGACTTCTCTCCAAAAGTAGATGACTAGGCATACCATATCTATATCTATATCTATATCTATATATTTATATTTATATCTTTATTTAAGAAGTACTGTTTTTATTGTGTTTTAATCTGTATTTATTTCTAGTTTCATTGTAAACCGCCCAGAGTCGCTCTTTGAGTGAGATGGGCGGTGACGAAATTTGAAATATAAAAAATTGAAATATAAATATCTGGGCTGCGAAGGTCTGGAAGAGTACAGATGTACAGATGTATAGAAAACTCTAATTCTTTGCTTCCAACTAGTGGCTTTCCAGATTAAAGCCCAGATATGGCATGCTTACAAAAGACCAGATCATACAAAGAAAAGGTGTAATGTGAGAGCCACCACGGCAACAGTTTGAGTGCCACATATGAACTCATCAATTTCTATTTTTTTTAAAAAAATAAGATTTTTAGAAAGAATAAAAGATAATACGAAGCAAAAAAATGGAATAATAGGTGAAGGGATACATCAGTTTGCATTTAGCAGAGGAAGATATAAATGGCCCTAAGAAGGTTGGCAGGGGACTCTGCAGGATCTGATGACTCAGCCTAAGGGGATAATATATAGAAGGAGGCAGGGGCTACTTCTGGACTTCGGTGAGGAATGCCCGATCCTGGTGATGTAGCTGGAAGGAGATAGATAAAAGACACTGACAAATGCACAAAGTTTTGCATGATTATGGTTCAGGAGAAAGGTAGGTAGGTTCCAGGTAGCCAGGACCTAGAGACAACTGTGGTTTCCGGGAACAAAACATGTAATATCCTTCCAGAATTAGAAGGCAAGAAGACCCAAAGGCATAAGGAGGATTGGTACTAACACATCCCACCTCCCAAGCCTTCTGCCAAAATGGTAGTGCCCCCAGAAATTCTGTGGAGTTCTCAACCATCTTCCTGGCCAATGTTTTCTATGACTGCTGGAAGCAAAGTAATGCTTTGTATGGCAGGTATGTGCAAGAGTATATCATCAAGGGCATGATCTGAGGGATGACTGACACTTTCACAGGAGCCATATTCTGCTGGCCCTCCAACCCTAAGGGCAGTCTTGCTACCCATATGTGCCCACTATGGGTAGAGAGATCGTCATTAAGGAATCCAAGGGAGGGAGGGAGGGAGGGAGGGAGGGAGGGAGGGAAGGAAGGAAGGAAGGAAGGAAGGAAACAGGGATCCCATTCTGTGAGTAGTTTATACTGCTTGGGATTGTGTGTTGTGGAGACCACATGGGAAAGTCAATTGGGTACAACAGAGCTTTGTGCTCTGTCCAGATAGCTGTGATTTCAGAGGATCAAAGGCATCTCTGTTTGCCAGCTATTAGAAACACCAGAGGCTAGCAAGAGGCGGCTGGAATTGACTCTGCCAATGGGCTGGTCAGGACACTAATCCAATACCCATGATGGTTCACACCCACAGATGATAGGCCATACTGGTTGTCTGGCCTCAGGCACAGGGTATCTTAGGCATGGAATACCATAGCCACTAACGGTATCTGCCTCCTCTACTCCCTGTGCAGATATCCTCTGAATTGCTCTTGGCTTGCTATTAATTTACAGGAGGCAGTTCTTTCAGGCTATGGGTCCTACATGCTACAAGTGGGCCATCATCAGGATCCCTGCAGGTAGTTGTGGACTCCTTGATCCCCTAGAGGTAGTCTGTAGGCTTGCATGAACGACTCTACTTGGTAGGGACTAGACTACCCCAGGTTCTTCAGAATGTGTGGCTTGATTCTGAAATACAACTATCCTCCGTCCTAGTATTGCAAAGTTCCTCCTCCTTTTTTAGTGATTGCACTTTATGTGCAGAAATGTTAAACTTGTCTAAACCCAAAGCTTGGGTTTTAAAAGTACTTTTTTTTCTCCTTTTTGCCTCTGGAAGAGGGCAATCAAAAAGTAAAGAGATCAAAGTTTGGGAGAAGGCAGCTCTTCATATGCATTGTTTACAGTATTTCATCCTGCTAATCTGCTTTTTAAAGGAATCTTAAAACATTTGTTGGGATATATATGTTTTATATATATATATATATAATCCAAAACCAAGTTCATTGGTTCCCCTTATCAATATTGATTCCTAAATATCTTTTATTTTAATTTGCACATGGAACAGGTTCAGAACTGCATTCTTGCTATTCCACAAATTTTCTAATGCATTTTTAAAATAAGACCTTAGTTAAAACTAAAGACTTTCACTTTTATATTTTAATCTTCCTTAAAAACTTAAAGTACAGGATTTACATGTAACTCTTTGAAGTTTAAAGTACTAAACATATCCATTTCCTGATCAAATACATAGTAGGTAGATTCACACAGTGTGTTAAAGCATATTTTTTTCTGTGAACCCAGCCATTGTACTCTGTAAGCATGCATTTGTTAAACAAACAAATAACAAATAAGCATATTGTGTAAAACTAGTTGCTCAGAAAATGAGAAGGACCTTAAGGAAGTGAAGCAATGAAAGATTTCTGCCTTTTCCAAATATAAAGTCCAAGCATTATCCTGAAGTTAAGAAATGGTGGGAAATGAGTTATATTCCTTTTCCCCCTATCTCTACTCCTTTCTTTAGCACTCAAAAATAAGTAATAGAAGTTACCATTTTTTGAACCCATGGGGAACACACCAGCCTTTCCAGATGCAGCTCATAGGCCTGTGGTCCTACAGTTTATGTAAAACAACATGCGTTAAATCTCACATCTTCAATTGTAGCAGCAGCACCAAATCAATTCTGTAATGGTTAACAATGTGGAAACCCAGAAACAAGTTGTTTAAGATATTGCTGAAAGGCTATTTCAGCCACACTTTGTCATAGCCTGTTCATTAATATAGCAGCCAAAAACAAATTAGGTCATTACAAAATTATGTTGGCTATATCACTTTGTGCTCAATGGATAACATTTGCCAGACACCTTCTGGGTAATTCATTTCCAGTAGAGCTCATGAGCACAAACTAAGCAACTGCACACCAGCTGAAGTTAAAAATAAGGGAGACACTTGCTCTAGATCCTAGCCTTACTTGGGAATTCCAATCAGTTTAATTCTCAGAGAATTTGAAAGGTAGCCATCATGCCTGACCTCCTCCACAATCCCCCTTTCCTGCAAAGATCTATAGTTTCAAGTCTACAATAAGCTTCAAGAAGACATTGAGGATAATATGGTACATCTACTGAGTAGAAAACAGGACCTTAGAAAGCCTCCAGCATTTCAGAGATAAATGTATCTTTAACATATGTATTCTCACACTAAACAATATGATGTGATCCTCCTCCATCATTATAGGATTTCCCATGTCTTTAGCCTCAACTACAATTTGGCCTTTCAAAAAAAGCTCAGTTTATCTCAGAATAATTTAGAGGCTCCTGATTCAACTCCGGTTTTGATTTCTATTTTGAAATGTTAATCTCCATTACTTGTACTGATTATGACCAGACATCAACAAATGACCATGATTGCAGGAATAATAGGCTCCTACATGAGATGAGCTTGCCAAATTTCAGATAAATTTTGCGTCATGTGTGTGTTTATTCTAGATGGTTTTACATTCTCATTTTTAGAAGTGGGATGTTTTCTAAATTCAAATCATGTTTTTATTTCTTGACAAAACTGGACGAAATTTTCAGCTCCCTCTTTATATGGAGAGCTTGGGAAGAAATGCATAAAGCTTTTGCCGACACACAGTCTGTTTTACCCCATGTCATTAGTGAATTTTTGGAAGGATTCAAATTTCAATTAGTTTTTCTTCAGAGGAGCCCTGCTTCAGTTCAGGTATCTCTGGAACATTCTCAGTCAGTCAGTTGTAGGAATATAGGATGTGATTAAATCTATTGCACATCTCAACTAAAGACTGTGTTCTTGCTTTTGCTTGCTACCATAATATTTATTGCAATGACCTATACTACACTGTCTTCAAAATAGGGTGTATTATTAAATTGATCATAATACAGTCAATTCTACAACATAGAACAAGTGTTGCTGGATACAGTGTTGCTGGATACAGCATGTGTTTATTCAACACTAATTTGCTCATACATGATTGATAAATAGGGGAACAATGTCTGTATATCATGAAGTGTGCTTCATTTATGCACCAGGGTCCAGAGTTTCAATTTTGTGCTAATGAGAAACTCAGGTGAACACGGTGAGTAATACTCAGTTGACTGCAACAGCTTGCTGCTTTGTTTACTGCCAACTTGACTTAGTTGCTACACATGCTCTACTTTGGTAGTGTCTATTGCACCTCTTTCCTTGTTTTTTGGTTTTATTACTGCTTAAGCGTGCTTTTCACCCCCACAAAGTGAGTAAAATAATACTGTAGAAAAGAATGTGCCAAAGAAGTGTGCTGGTGATAAAAATTTCAGGTAGAAAAAGAAAAGTTTTATTGATTAGTAACGCTGCAGCCTCAACCTCAGATCCCATTTCTCAAGCTGTCATCACTTATTTTCAAGGTAAGACTCTAAATATGCATTCTTAAATTATGAATTTAACCAGTTTTTCCACTGTGTAAGTACCTTATTAGGATTGTTTACTGTGTTAGTAATGTTTTGATTACAAAGGTGTTTTCATTCCTGAGTGGCCTGCCCCTAACCCTATTTTTTCCGTAAGTCCTGTTATTCATACTGCACAATTTTTCACAGCCCAGGGGTTTCTAGGAACACAACTATTTTGCTATATGAGAACTGACAGCATCGTCTTTAATCCAATATTTAATTTACAGGATGTTGCTTTGGATTTGATAGAAAGATAGAAAGGCTCCAACTGGATAATCAACATTAACAAGGACATGTGAAAACTTTTAATCAAGCAGACAACAAAAGTTTGCCATCTTGACCTAGTTGCTGCTCTCTTTTCCTTTTTATTAGAGGTGGAAAGTTACAACATTCCATGTTTTAAGAGTCAATAATCCTTTTCCTGTTTTCTAAATTCTTGTTAGTAGCATTGAACAAAATATCACCTTTTTTCTCCCCTCTCTATATTCTTGCCATCTTTCTGCTATTTATTTTACTGCTCTTTTTCTACATTTACATTCTTTCTCTCTCGTGTTTGACTATAGCAGAGCTTTCCAAACTGTGTGTTGCGACACAAAAGTGTGTCGCCACACACAGCGTGGTGTGTCGCCACACCACCCGGAAGCGGCGGCGCGCGTGTGCATGGCAGCAGCGGCAGCGGCGCGGCATCAGTGCTTCCGCGTTTTAGCGGAGGCTGCCGCCGCTGCCGCGCACGCGCGTGCCGCCACATGCCCTCCCGCGCCACCACCGTGCACGAGCGCCGTGCACGCCCCCCGCTGCCGCCGTGCATATGAACCCCCCCACGCCGCCGTGCGCGTGCGCGCCACCACCGCGCTGCTGCCGCCGCCACCACTGTTGTGTCGCCAGCGGCGGCACTTTGGAAAGCCCTGGACTATAGCATAATAACATTTGTATCCAGTGTACCAGGAGCAAGAAACTCAGGTACCCTCTGCATTTCAAACACTTTAATTTCCTGACTATTCAAAGTGGATTTTAACTTATTTTTTCAAAACAAACTTCAGACATTTCTCTAAGTCTGGTAGACTTGCTTTTAGTAAGACAGCCATTGCATTTTGTATATATTGTGATTATAAGCTTTTCACATCACCCAAAGTTCAGAGGTTCGAATCCCTAGCCCTGCATACGGAGTGAGCTCCCGCACTAGCTCCAGCTCTTGCCAACCTAGCAATTCGAAAGCATGCAAATGCAAGTAGATTAATAGGTACCACTTCGGTGGGTAGGTAACAGCGTTCCGCGCGCATCATGCGGCCACATGACTGTGGAAGCATCTTTGGACAACGCTGGCTCTTCGGCTAACAAACGGAGATGAGCACCGGCCCCTAGAGTCAGACACGACTGCACAAATGTGCGGGGGGAACCTTTACCTTTACTTTAGATCAGAGCTTTCCAAACTGTGTGTCGCGACACGAAAGTGTGTCGCCACACACAGCGTGGTGTGTCGCCACACCACCCGGAAGCGGTGGCGCATGCGCGCACGGCGGCAGCAGCAGCTGCTGCCACCATGCACACACGCGCCGCCTCACGCCCCCCCGCGCCGCCACCGTGCACGCGCACGCCACTGCACGCCCCCCGTGCCACCACCGTGCACACGCGCGCCGCCGCAAGCCCCCGCCGCGCCGCCAGCGTGCACGTGCGCACCACCGCCGCGCCGCCGCCGCTGGTGTGTCGCCAGCGGCGGCACTTTGGAAAGCCCTGCTTTAGATGATTTAGGGTTTACCTCAATTATACATGTTACTTGTATCCAGGTTCTATGTTGTTATTTCTGGGCAACTCACACAATCAGCAGTATACGTTGGACCAGTGTTTCTCAACCTTGGCAACTTGATAGGCTGACCATACGTCCTGTTTTGAATGGGACAGTCCCGTTTTAGCATTTTTCAACCGTCCCGTTGTTTTCATAAAAATCTCAATTTTGTCCTGTTTTTCAAACCTGGTGGGAATGGCGCAGAAGGAGGATCCGAGCCGGAGCGTGGACCAGGGGGCTGGGTTTGCAGGCGGGAGCCAATCACGCGGACCAGGGGCAGGGACCCCTGTCTTTTTCATGAATACGGAATAATACATAAGACTCCGTCCCATTTTGCCATCCTGAAATATGGTCAGCCTACAACTTGAAGACGTGTGGACTTCAACTCCCAGAATTCCGCAGCCAGCAAAGTTGAAGTCCACACATCTTCAAGCTGCCAAGGTTGAGAAACACTGCTTTGGACACTCCAAAAGTTATGACTAAATCATTTTGTTTTGTGGCCTTTCCTAAACTGTAGTATGAGGGCAAACCTTAGTTCCGGTCCAGAAGAACAGGAGATTGGTTGCTGACCATGTCTTTTCTCCCAATAGCAGAATTCTGGTTAGCAGGCCTAAAATTCTTCTCCTAATTCTTCAATCCACCTCAAAAAACAGGACAGTCCCTTTGTAAGGCCTAAGCCCAAGCTGATGTCAGAACTGGGAACTCCCCAGAACTTCTCAGGCACTTAATGATTGTGTGATGATCACCACTTGCTCCAGCAATTTAACATTCACTTATAAATTGCTGCAGGGCTGTAAGAAGTGCTTCCAAGTGACCAAGAAGGGAACATTTTATAGATAGGTCATATGCTTATTATGCTTTCAGTCTACATGGAGACTGAACGGATGGAGCAAAAATGTCACACAACAAACATTGAAATGTGACAGGTAAATCTGTAAAACAACAGTAAGCACAAATGGAGGTGGGGGGATGATAACTTTTGTGGATTGACTTGAAGATCAGTTTTAAAACCTTCTTTGCTCCAAAGCAACACATCATTTTTCATTTTAAAAAGAATTATTAACATAAAAAGAATATTCTTAATCTTTACCTGAGATAATATTTTCAACATGAAATTAGGTATATGGCATGTCTGGAAGTGATCCAAGTATACATCTCAAAGGATTAAAGTCTGCAGGGCAGATTTGCTCATTGAATGTTATTATTTTTACTTATTGCATTCAGATTGCTTTCTTGGCACTTGATGCTCAACAGTACCAGACCGAAGAGCTAGGCTGATTCAGGTCTTGGCACCGTCCCAACATTCCAGTTCTTAAGCCATTCTTTAGCTGGTTTTTTTTTCCAAATCAATGGCTGCATTCATTCATGGTACAGAACTATAAAAGAATTGGAGAAAAAGGAGAAAGAAGCTGCTGCTTTTGAATTTAAGTTTTTCCACATGGAGTTCATTCAAAAATAAATCAAGTTTAGAAATTTACCAAATGAGCACACACAGATTCCAATTGTAGAACACATACATACACACAAACACAGAGGAGCAGGAGCACAGAACAGTGCAAATTGTGTTGTTCCTGGTACTTTGTAAATGTAATATCTGATGCAAATATTCAAACTAAGCATTGGACCATATTGTTTTCCCAGTGGGAGAAACAGAACTCTCATTCACAAAATATGAGCACAATATTTTTAGAATAGGAGGCAAGTCCTTCTAAGGAGAAATGCATGGATATTAGAGAAAAGAAAAATAGCTGACTCATTTCAGATTACCAGTCTTGTTTCTTAATTTAAAAAATGACTTTGGGCTGAAAAATATGTAATTAGTCTTTAGTTTCCATTTTTGGGTATCATAACTGATAGAAGACTTCGAAGAAATTCCAGGAACCAGCCATGATACAGATACTCTGCTCATAAAAAAAATTCACAAGATAAAATAATTCTCTCCTCCTGGTTGTAGAAGTAGACTACTTATGGCTCTTACATTATGTATGAATGCTGGTCCTGAATGGAATGAATAGTTGAACACATCTTCCGTTTGCTCCTTTGGTTCTGGAATCTAATCAGCATCCAATATTAAGGAATGCTGAAAGGTCATGAAAGTTTTCAGCCTTTCTTTATTGACTTATCTCCCCACTTGACCAGAGAACCAGTTATGGTGGGAGGATATTGTCCAGCTATTTTGGGATTTTTTTTTCAGAGAGAGAAAATGAGAAAGAACCAATTTTTATTATAAAACCATGATTTTAACATCTGGAAAAATGACCATGCTGAAAAGTAATCAACTGACTCACTTCTCTATGAGATAGTAAGTTTCTTTGTATATCTGAGGATATTTTTTTTTATATCCCGCCTTTATTATTTTTATAAATAACTCAAGGCGGCGAACATACCAAATACACCTTCCTCCTCCTATTTTCTCCACAACAACAACCCTATATGATCAAAGAGACGTGACCCACCTATCTCATTACTTGAAAGTAAGATGAAGGGTAATACATCAGAGCAAGATTTGGCAAGAACAATGTAGGGTAGAAAGAAAATTTTGGGATCCTTTGAGCAAACAGTGTAATCATTAGGAAATTAGGGAGCCTGGCTAATTCATGCCTCAGCAAGTGGAAGCATCTTCTTGAGCTTTTCTGATTATAGAAGCTACAGTAAGTTTGGTTAGATTAGTAGACAAAAGTGGGAGTACAGGGCTATAAAATAGACTGGAAAGTAAAAAAAAATTCAGGAAGAAGGTAATGGTGAAACACTTCCATACTGCATTCATGATGTCACCATGAGTCAAAGGAAATTTGAAGGAGACCTTACCTTCAGCCAATTGGTAGTTGACCTAACTGTTTTTACATCAACCTGAAATCTAATGAATCACTGTATTTCTTCCCAATACAATTTAGGGTAGGGAAGAAGGCATATAGGCAAGCAGCACAAGGTATCGCTTTCTTTGTTACATTTACATCATGGCCTCTCAAGGCAGAAATATGTAGTAACATAGAAAATATGTATTTGCTGATTCAGAGAATCAGCATTTAGATCAATATACTTGTATATGCAGAATTCATCAAGTATAATCTAACTGAACAGAAAGTAATATTTGCTCCAAATATAGAGTCATGATGAAAGAAAAAAAAATTCAAATAATGCCAAGTTCATATATCACAAGAGTACCATGATGGTTGTTTCTCTGCTGATGTATCACATGCATGACAGATTCATGTGAGATATGCAGGATGAGATGGCTGCTATCATGTAAGCATCAGAGACTGCAGGGGTGGGGTATAGAGAGAAAACTGTCTAGGTATTACTCACACTGTTTCCCCAGCCCACATTACTTTTCAAGCAGCAGAATGATATTGGATTTGCTCACTGGAAGGTAATATGAATTACTGAGTAATAGAGTAGTGAGCCTCAGAGTAAACAGCAGGACTGAAATACAGATGATGAATTGCTATTTGCCTGTTCCATTTTAATAGCCTTTTAATTTTTTAAAAAAGGTTGCATCAATTTGCTTGAATTTGCTCCATTCAAGAAAACATCTTGAATATGTATTGTACAGTATTGACGTATCTGCTGTGATGCACTTTGTCCACCAGAGAGTGCTAATACCACAATATAATGAAATGTTTACCATCTTGGCAAAAGATTAGAGATTAGATAATTTGTTCCATCCTTGACTACTTGTTTTTTAAGGGAAAGTTCTGTCTTCTTAAATATTTTAACAAAGGGAAAACCAAATTCTGCTTTGCTTTTATTGAATTCGACATTTTAATGCCATCTGGAGATATCCAGGGCAATAGACATAGAAGGACAATGGGGAATCAGATCTTTCAAAAAAGCATAGATAATATTTTCAGAAGAGATTCATTTCCAGAAGAAAAAACTGAAGTTGGGCTGGAGGGAACCTTTGGACCAGGATGGGAATGGTTACATTTCCCCCCATCATATCCCATCACCACAATGTGTCAGATCACACATGCATGATTTTTCAAGACCACCTACACTGCTGGTTATGAAGTTTTAAAAGTGACCACAATCAACATGTTTATAACTTGTTACTTCTCTCTTCAGTATATTTCTGAGCATTGCCTGCATATTATAACTTAGCTTTGCAGTATATACTTGCAATTTCCTTCTGTTAGAACTTTCTTTTTGATTTTGGAGACAATTTAGGGCAGGGTTTCTCAACCTGGGCCACTTTAAGATGTGTGGACTGCAACTCCCAGAATTCATAGTGACGCTGCCTGTGGAATTCTGGGAGGCAGTCCACACATCTTAAAGTGGCCCAGGTTGAGAAACCCTGGTTTAGGGCATATTTGCATTGCACCCTTAAGCTGATCCTATCCAATGCTCATGAATGCTTGACTTTAAGCGGTATTAAGAAAACACTTTGGGACACTTTGACAACAGCTTGCAAGGTATTCATGTCCTGAGATTGAATATTTCCTCTACTGCTGTATCCTCCCATCTTTCTGCTTTCCAGAAAAGCAGTTCCTATCACTATTCCTCTATTGTAGACATATACATATACATATACATATACATATACATATACATATACATATACATATACATATACATATACATATACATATACATATACATATACATATACATATACAGACACACACACACACACACAAAACTAAACTGAATTTATATGTTCAAAGTTAATGCATCAAAATGCACATATATTTTGCACAATAACCAGGTCCTGGTCCAACACAGGAGAAGTAACACCACAGGACCAGAGTCAGCAGTTTATCTTCATTTAAAGGAAAAAGGACACTCATTTGAGGACATTAATGTTCACATTTTAGACAGAGAAGATAGGTGGTTTGAGAGAGGGGTCAAGGAATCCATTTATGCCAACTTAGAAAATCCTTCCTTGAATAGAGGTGGGGGCCTCAGGCACAATCTTTCTCCCATCTTTCTCCCGGCTCTGTCTTCTGTGCCTAGGAAGATTAAGACCATTTCACAAGCTCAACAGCAGCATGGTGATCTTAACGATCCTCCTTTAGATAATAAAAGGACTTAAAATAACATCTCAATATAACCATGACCCCAGGTGTAAGGTCACACAGCTACCTAGAAACATATTTAGGATTCCCTTACCAACTTTGCTCAGACTGAAGAAGCTCCTTGGATAAGGAGCGAAACGTTTCCACTGAGAAAATAGAAATCCAGTTGACATGATTCAAGCTACAGAAAATGATCCAGAGCTTCAAAAGCTTGCCCAGGTTGTTTGCAAGTGTATGTACATTGGGACTGACAGTGAAGCGTCTCAAAAAGTTATGCCAAGTTTTCTGGAAAACAGGGGTGCCTTAGTGCTTCAAGGAAAGGCATTTTGTTTGAAAGACCATCCTTTGCAAAGCATTATTTTAAAAATTTTGCACACCGTCCTTGATAACAATAGCATCCTTTTTCAGAAGTCTGGTTGTGAACATTATGAATACAGTTTGCTTTTTATTGTGAAGGAGTCCCACATTTTCAGTGATGTAGTTAATTAATTCAGAGGGCTTCAAAACGTAGCCACCTAACTATGATTCTTCTCTGGAGAGTAACCAGAGATGAATTCTTCACTCTGAGAAATGGTTATTCTATTTGTGCTTCGTGAGTGCAAATATTTGAATTGGAATCTGGGTATCAGGCTCCATTTCTGCTTTATGCTTGGACAGTTTATCCTTTATCTTCAGCATTTTATCTTTCTGTAAAATGGGCATTCTGTTCAAGATGAAAACTGTGTGGTTTAATATTTTCTCTTTATGTGAGATACAGTTGCATATTTGTTTTGTTTGGTGAAATGCCTCAAAGCAGCATTTTCTGATTATATCCACAACACTCTTAAATTATAAAAAGTTTACCCCTAAAAGTTTGGAGACCCTTGACTGAGTATCTGAGTATTTTTATTTTTAATCCTTTACATTCTTTCCATGGTATGTTGGTTGAGCCCTCAAAATGGGAGAAAATGTCTTTTTGTAAACATTTTACTCAGTGTTTCGAGGAGGTGATTCTAAAATGTATATTGAGGGATCAAGATATTGGGGGGGAAATGGGGGGGGCATGTAACATTAGCAGACCATCTGTCTTTCAGTGTCCCTGAGAAAAAGAGATCTATGTTCAGCTTACTCATCAAGCCTTTCTTACTTTAGGATAGCTTTGGGCTGACTGTCTTGAATTTTACAGGGCTGCCTTCAAAATTTTGATAAAAAAAGAAAGCAGCTTCTTCACAACACAAGAACATTTCCTACATTGTTTACAGGGGTAAGAGTAAGGCAGGAGAGGACAGCAGTGAAAGAAATGGGGCGTGGTAGCTCAGTGGGTTAAACCGCTGAGCTGTTAGACTGCCGACCATAAGGCTGGCGGTTCGAATCCGCGTGGCGAGGTGAGCTCTCTTCACTTGCCCCAGCTCCTGTCAACCCAACAGTTCGAAAGCTAAGGCAAGTAGATAAATGGGTACCACTTACGTGGGACAATATGCTGGCGTCCTTTCGGGGGGTCGCCCATGGACCGAAGAAGAAGATCTGGAGAATCCCATGGATGGTGGCTGAGGATGGCGGCAGAGGATGGCGGATCCCGATTGACAACTTCCAGGACGTCAGCAGCCGGCTCGGAAGCGAGACATTCTGGGGCATGTAGTTCCGATACCTGCGGAAGAAGAGCCGGTTCCCTCACCCCCTCCCTAAACGCGCGGTTAAACATTGTTAATATATATGTGATGTATAATATATATGAATTTCAATGATTGTAAGCCGCCTAGAGCCCTCTGTCTAGGGAGGGGATAGGTGGGGTATAAATACGTAAATAAATAAAAATAAAATAAAAATGAGCCCATGCGCATTAATCCCTTCCTTGACATTCGGTGTTGTATACTAGAAGCCTTACTGTTACGGATCGGCTGCCTTGGCTTTTTCAAATGAACTGTCTTGACCTGTCGATTCTATTACAGCTGGGCTAGCCAACAGGGCAGGAACATAAACTATACAGGTCCCTGAAGAGCAGATCTCTTCCTCCAATATGGCTGTGCTGGCCAAAAGGAAGTGCTAGCAATCTTATGCTAAATAAAAGCAGATACCAATCATAAACAATTACACATGTGCTTTTAAAAATGACCATAAGATGTATTTATGTTGGCCAGCAGAAGTCACCTTGGCAGATGAATTATTCTGTTAGTATAAGGGAGTTGGAAAATTTGACATTTCACACTTGAGATTCTGAAATTTCCAGAGGGGTGTGTGTGTGTGTGTGTGTGTGTGTGTGTGTGTAATCTAGCTTCTGCATCTCTAAGGGAGTTATCATAAATGGGGGAAAGCCCACCTCCATAAGAAGAGGTCTAAATATATTGAACTAAAAGACGCACCAATGGAAATGACATCCTCTACTGACCACTGGCCAGTTAATACAATGTACAAATAATCTGGCATGTTCTGCTTGTTGGCTTTGTGCCACAGGACAAACTTGACTGTCTTGGCTCCTCTGTGATGTTTGTACAGCCAACGTGGAAGAAGAATTAAGAATTCTTAAGAATTAAGGTTTCATACTTCTATTAACAGTGTGATATGAATATGACAGTCTAACATCCAGCTTGAAAATCAAAATTCTTTTCTATCTCTGAAAGTTCAGAGGCTCAATTGGCTAATGAAGCTTTTTTGGACAACTTTCCAGTATTCACTCTAAGGCTAGGCTAACCTTAATGACCAGGGGAAATGCGAGCAAGAGGTTAATTAGGACTGGATGGAAGAGTCTTACATGGACAATGTATGCCAAATTATTGTGATGTTTTTGACCCTGATCAGTGCTATCGAACTAGGTGTAATAAGATACAAGTTTTTCCACTTCATGTGCTCCTTAGTATGTAGAGTTTTTATGACATTGGAACTCTCATCAGTATTTCTGATTAACTTCTGGTCAGGAGGGATGCTATAAAAATACTCTGTAGCACTGAGCTGGCAGGCAGGCAGATTCCCTTTCATAAAACTCTTGTTTGACTGCCTTTTTAAAAATCTCCTGTTTTCTGCTGAAGTTAAAGCACCATGTTGCCTTATCGCCATTTCACCATATTTTAAATCAAGTGATCTGGATCTGTCCAGATCTCAACTGTTGTGCTCCCCAGTAGTCTTATACAGGTCAGCTCATAGAGAGGGTTAAGTTTTGTGAGCATTGCAGTGGTGAGAATACTTGCAGGGCAGCATGAAAATGTTTGGACAGTGAAAATGTGGAATGACTATGTGGAAATGCCTTTGTCTTTTTATTTGGTTTCTTGTCATCTCTAAATCATGTATAACATGACGTCATTAAATGGTATATTGATTTATTTTATTTTATTTTATTTTTATTTTACTTACTTATTTTCTATCCTGCCTTTATTATTTTTATAAATAACTCAAGGCGGCGAACATACCTAATACTCCTTCCTCCTCCTCTTTTCCCCACAACAACAACCCTATGAGGTGAGTTGGGCTGAGAGAGAGTGACTGGCCCAAGGTCACCCAGCCGGCTTTCATGCCTAAGGCAGGACTAGAACTCAGTCTCCTGGTTTGCCATTGGCTCCTTCCTAGGGCTGAGAGACAG
Source organism: Charina bottae (assembly GCA_023362775.1). Taxonomy (NCBI): domain Eukaryota; kingdom Metazoa; phylum Chordata; class Lepidosauria; order Squamata; family Charinaidae; genus Charina; species Charina bottae. The sequence continues at coordinate 8,140,237 of JALMGJ010000007.1, forward strand.
GGACTGGCCCAAAGTCACCCAGCCAGCTTTCATGCCTAAGGTGGGACTAGAACTCACAGACTCCTGGTTTCTAGCCCAGCACCTTAACCACTAGACCAAACTGGCTCTTATTGATAGGTTTTCTATCTCTCCTCTGGGAGAACAGTTTGGTCAAGTGCTTGAGTATATGCATTTTTGAGTATATGCTTTTGAGTATAAGCATCAGATATTGGACCAAAGAGACACGTCAGAGATTCTGCTGATATATCTATAAACTATTTTGAAATGGGACTATGCTTCCTTTAGTCTCCCATTTGGATCCAACTATATTTCTAGTAGTCAGTGAGTGGCCTCAGAAAGCATTATAATATTTTCAGAATATTATACTGTATTTTCAGAATAGAATGTTTTCAGAATAAGTAAGCTAATCTTATTTTTTAGATATTTATATTTATATTTTTAAGCTGGTTGATTTAATTTTAAGATTAGATTTGAGGTTGCATTATTACATTGAATTTTGGATGCCACAGCATGGTATATCCATTTCCAAAATACAGGTAGTCCTCATTTACCAACCATAATTGGACCGAGAACTCCATCGCTAAGTGGCAGGGTGTCAGGGTTCACATTTGAATCCTGCCATTCATCTGTGTAGAGTTAGATTGTGGAATGTGGGGAGGGGGAAAGCTTTTCTGCATTTCAGTGAAATGCATGGAGAAGTGTTTATTGGGGCATTGAAGTCAGGGTCATTACATAGGGTCATTAAGTGAAATGTCATGTGATCATGCAACATATGACATCAGTTCCATCTGTGGTTGTTAAGTGAATCACCATGGGTTCTTAAGCACAACGTCACGTGACCGCGACTTGCGACTTCCTGCCGGTTTCCCCATTGGCTTTGCCTGTCAGAAGCCAGCTGTGAAGGTCGCAAATGGCGATCACGTGACTGCAGGATGCTGCGACCATCGTAAATGTGTGCTGGTTGCCAAGCACATGAATTGTGATCATGTGACCACGGGGACACTGCAACGGCCGCAACTTCAAGGACCGATCATAAATCTCCTTTTTCAGCACTGTCGTAACTTCAAACAGTTGCTGAACCTAGAAATACATCCTCCTGTGGTCAGTGAGATTTACTCCTTGGAAAGTGCACATAGAATCAAAGCTTTAAGAAATAAAATAAAGGTTTTACAATGTGGTTGGTTCTAATAAGCTCAGAGGGTTGGGAAGTGAAATCTAATGCATAATATTCTCACCATAGCCTGTTGACGACAACACCAAATCTTTACTTTATGAAACACAGCCCTACTGGTTGGTCCTAAGAAAATGCTCTGTGCCATGTGGCATTGATGTGTATTTAGATTGACTAGCCAATCTAAATACATATCAGGCAAACAAAGTGAGTGCCAATTAAGTGAAACTTAAACTTGGAAAGCCAATGAAGACAAGATCTTACCAGTGAATGCTGTCATCTCCCAGGACACTTATTTTTCAGAGAGGAGAGAGTTGACCCTCCTACTGAGGCTATTACAAATCACCTCAACTGCTGCCAACCTACTGAATGATTATTACATTGAATTTTGGATGCCACAGCATAGTATATGATAGCAGCAGATACAGTAAATATTGAGCCCTAAACCAGCTGGTTTACAATACATATTTGGAGCCAGGAAATATTTGGCTAGTTAATACTCTACAACCAGAAGAACGTTTAGGACAAAATGTTGTTCCTTATCTAAAAAACTATGTGTTCTGTGGATGCTAGCCATTAAATTATTATTGATTATCATTTCCCCTATTTTAGAAGCAAGAAGTGGCTTTTTAAATACATTTTGACTTGAATATTTAAAGACTGGCCAACATTTTTGACATTCAGTTTGCATGGCATTTGATGACTTCATTTGGTTTTCCTTAAATTGCTCAATTAGTTTGTTTAAACAACATCAGTTTGCTGTTTTCCGATTTAAAACAAAGAAAACATCAAACACCTGCAGACTTTTAAAGAATGAGGCATTATACATTTTGAACTTTTGCTCTGAGTAAACCGTCCTAATTCCAGAGTTTGCATAAATAATACTTGGAGACTAACTAATTAATGAAACTACTAATTATTGAAGGGAATATGATTAAATTGTTAAAACTACTTCATTGATTCATATTGCAATCCTGTGGTTCCTGGGGTGGTATCCCAAAACTACAATACCATCCAAGAGCAGATATAAAGAGAGAGGTAAGGAAATCTAATCTTGCATCCCTCCCTTTCTCTCCCTGTGCTATTTCTTCTCCAACACTGGAATTTCAACATCAGGAATTGAAAAGGTTGGATGTGAATTATGGGAGGTTCTAGATCTTTGAGATCTAAAATCTCCTAAGCTTCAACCACAAATCCATGGGAGAACCTGTAGATCTGTCTTCAAGTGTGTGTTTGTGTCAGAAGCACCAAAGTGCTTCTGTAGTGAAAGGATTTGCCGGTGACATCACCGTTGCCCGGGGGATGCCCAAGGAGGCTCCTTTCATGTCCCTGTGATTTTTCCCACCGGAGTGGTACCTAATTTATCTAATCACATTTGCATGCTTTTGAACTGCTAGGTTGGCAGGAGCTGGGACTGATTTTTACTAATTGCTGGTAACTCACTCCAGCATGCGGCTCACGCTCTCAGGTTTCGAACTGCCAAGCTGTCAGCCTTAATGGCTTCTGACTCAGCGTCTTAACCACTGAGCCACCGCGGTCCCTGTTTTCAAGTTCTTCTTAAAGAATTCAGTCCTTCCCGCATGATAAATGGAAGGAAGAGCAGCAACATGTTTTTTCTTAGCTTTCACCTGCTAGTATTCAGGAAAGTGCAGGGTTTCCTGGAGTGCCAGACATCATTGCAATGTGAAGAGAGCAGGGGTGTCCACAGCATATAGTCAAAAAAGTCAAGTTGGTGGTTATGATAGTGCAATCGAAATTCTGTCCAGTTTTTATATGTGATGCATATAAAAAATGGTGGAGCTTCAATCATACCATCGTGGCCACCATCCTAACTTTTTTGACCATATCCAGTGGTTAAACCCATGGCGAACAATTGCCTTGCCCATCTGCATAAAACTGAATATTACCTTGACCTCATCATACATGCACTTTTGAGGTATAATTATCTTAGATCTGACTTGTTGAAATCAAAGCAAGTTAAACAGAATCCCATTGATTTCCATGGATCTATTCTGATTAAATCTGGACTCATCCCTCTCATTATTTATATAGCTGCCCCATGCCTATAAAACACAGCACCTTCTAGTAAGAACTATTTAAACAAACCACAGGAGAATTTAAAACTAAGAGGCCTGGTCCAAAAGTTGTAAGAAACCACTACACATTTAACCATCAGCGCCCATTATTCAACAGTGGCCCACAGCCATTGATGGGCTGAAGATGTAGTTTTAGGCAGCCAATCCCCTGATGCGTTGGGAGCAGACATATATGCAGAATGAGATCTGCCACAAAAGAATCATAAAGAAGAAGGTGGGCAGCGATTGTAGCCTGGGCATCTAGAGCAAGGCTGAACTCTTTCTATAGGTCTCTGTGTATTTTATTGCCCAGCTCTTCCAGATCGGAAGTAACCATTGCCAAGAGAAAAAAGGGTTCCATCTTGCATCCAATCTATATGTCATTGCATCTCTATCCCATGCTTTCTATAGAACAAGCAAGGAATCTTCTGTGCTCAGCTTGGGTCCTGCTACCAATGTATTTAGTTGCATTTCTTCAAGCTGATAAGCCTTGCTTATCCTATTCCAAACTTACTGATCATTTACACCTTCAAAATGCTAAAGGAAAGGTATCTTCCTCATCTCTAGAAAGCACAGAGTCTTAAAAAAATTGTTAGCACTTCGACAATATGAGAAAGTAAGGGCTTGTTTTTAAGTTTACCCAGGACAACTGTTTCTCTCTCTCTTGCTCTTTTTTTAACCATAAAAATCACATACACTTGCACAAAAACCTCACGAAAAGCATTGATCATTGTGATGTTACAGCAAGGTCATAGGAACAATGCTCAAAGTGGTCCCCAGCCACCTGTACTGTTAGCTCAACTTAACTGTGATTGGAACATATTTTTTACTTAGTGATATGTTGTTTAAGGGTCAAATTCCTTAGTTCCCAGGAGCAATGAAATCCATTACATGCTATGCTTCTAGAAAAGGAACCTTTCCCCCAGTGGGGAAAAGGAGGAGACAATGTATTTGTATGGGGAAAAACAAAGGAAGTTCTATATTTCAGCAATAAAACAAAGGATAAAGCTACATTCCTGGCAGCATTTACATGAGAGACAACTGATTTCAAGAGCAACAATTGTTTAATAGTTTTGTTCATTTGTGGAAATTTAAATATTGATAATTGCTGAATATTTGCCAAAGATTACTAAAAATGCAAAGATGCATATGCCTATTTAAAATTAAGCCCCCATTAATTCTGGTGGGATCTACTTGCCAATAACTAAGTATAGGATAGGTAGGTAAAGGTTTTCCCCTGCACAGTAGTGTCTGACTCTAGGGGGCGGTGCTCATCTCTGTTTCTTAGCCAAAGAGCCAGCGCTGTCCGAAGACGCTTCCGCGGTCATGTGGCTGGCATGATGCGTGTGGAAGGCTGTTACCATCCCACCAAGGTGGTACCTATTTACAGTATCTACTTGCATTTGCATGCTTTCGAATTGCTAGGTTGGCAAGAGCTGGGGTGAGTGCGGGAGCTCACTCCATCACGTGGGGCTAGGGTCTCGAACCGCCGACCTTCCGATCAACAAGCCTGGCATCTTAACCACTGAGCCATTGCGCCCCTAACTATAATTAATATTATTATTCTATAATAATTATATAATTATTATAGAATTGTATATCTCCATCTCTGGTGACGTAAGTGATGCAGTGTTCACCCTCTCCCAGTGCCTGGGGGCTGTGAGGGCCTGGATGGGGAACAACAGACTCCAGTTGAACCCTGGTAAGACCGAGTGGCTGTGGATTGATGGCTTAGCGTCTTCTGGGAAATTATCATCTTTGGTTCTCGATGGGGTAGCACTGCCCCGTTCGGAACCGGTGCGTAATCTGGGGGTCCTTCTAGACTCACGGCTCCTGCTCAAAGAGCAGGTGGCAGTCGTGGCTAGGAGGGCTTTTGCACAACTTCAGTTAGTGCGCCAGTTACGCCCATTCCTGGATCGCGACGCCCTCCGTACAGTCACTCATGCTCTCGTCATCTCCCGTATAGACTATTGTAATGCGCTCTACATGGGACTACCCTTGAAGACTATCCGGAAGCTTCAGCTGGTGCAGAATGCGGCCGCGCGGGCAGTTTTGGGTGCATCAAGATCTGCACATGTAACACTGTTGCTCTGCGAGCTGCATTGGGTGCCGGTTTGCTTCCGGGTACAATTCAAGGTGTTGGTTATCACCTTTAAAGCCCCACATGGCATGGGGCCAGAATACCTGAGGGACCGTCTTATCCCCATGTTATCGACCCGCGCCACCCGGTCATTCAGAGAGGGCCTGCTACGAACCCCATCAATTAGAGAATGCCATCTGATGGGGTCTAGGAGGCGGGCCTTCTCTGTGACAGCGCCCACTCTATGGAACATCTTGCCCCCAGAGTTGAGACAGATTTCCTCCCTCCCGACCTTTAGGAAAGAGCTGAAGACCTGGTTCTGCCGCCTGGCATGGGAAGGAGGAAGGGATAGTTCCTCATGGGGGTGGCTAATCCCCTAATTTTATAATGTCCTTCTTTTAATTATTCCATCGCCATCTGGATTTCATAATTATTTACTGTATTGTATATTGAGGTTTTATATATTTTAGATTTTATTTTAACTTATTTATTGTGAACCGCCCAGAGTTCCCCATGGGGGGAGATGGGCGGTCATATAAATTAAATAAATAAATAAATAAATAAATAAATAAGTATAGGATAGCAGCTTAAATTATGTTTGAAGCATTCCAGAGACAGGATCATGAGCAGGCTTCATATATAGCAGTGAGATTCAGGCTGTGATCCTATGCATATTTACTGTAAGTAAAGGTAAAGGTTCCCCCTGCACATTTGTGCAGTCGTGTCCGACTCTAGGGGCCGGTGCTCATCTCCGTTTGTTAGCCAAAGAGCCAGCGTTGTCCGAAGACGCTTCCGCGGTCATGTGGCCGGCATGACGTGCGCGATATGCTGTTACCTTCCAACCGAAGTGGTACCTATTCATCTACTCGCATTTGCATGCTTTCGAATTGCTAGGTTGGCAAGAGCTGGGGCGAGTGCGGGAGCTCACTCCGTCACGCGGGACTAGGGATTCAAACCTCCGAACTTGCGATCTTCCGATCGACAAGCCTGGCGTCTTACCCGCTGAGCCACCACGCCCCATTTACTGTATTTACTGTATGTATGTACTGTATGTATTTACTATATTTACTGTATGTGGAAGTAAATTCCACAGAGCATAATGGGATATGTGTTAGGTATGGCTTTTTCTTTTCCTTTTAGTGTGCTTAAGCATCACATTTTATTGAAAAGCAGCCAAGAAAAACTTATCCATGAATCATACATTTTTGTATATATTTATGATAAGCATAAAGAATTGTTGCTAGTGATAGAGTGAATTGCTCAAACCACGGAGGTTTTAGTTTTGTTTTTTGCTTCTTGGGCCAAACTCTAGCCCTGGTTTAATAAAGAAGATTTTCTCAACTAGTTTCTGGTGTAGATCTTTGATTGGGTGACTGAACTGGATGGTAATTCTAACAATTGATTTTTATGCTTTCAAATTATATTAAGCAACGTGGAATTCAGTGGGTCTTATTGTAAAAAGCTCTTTTTAGAGCAGGGGCACCAATTCTATTAGAATGTTACCATGCTTTATTCCCATTACAACTTTTTCTAGATCTTTGGCAATGCTTTGTATTGAAGTAAGTAACCTCCTCACTAACAATAATGTTGTCTATTAACAATAATGTGTTAATTAAGTAGAAATGGTGGAATGAATGCCCTGTATCAAAGATGGTGGCATCTATACATACCATCTAAAATTAGCATCCACTGCAGTTGCTTTGAACTGGTCACCACAAACTACATACATTATTTTTTAAAAAATAAAATTGTATTAAAATGACCCATGCCCTTAGTTGTAACAAAATGGTTTTTAAATGTTGCAGAAGGTAGCACGAATAGAACATAGATGGAGAATTATTGAAGCAATAGACATTTTTCCCTAAAATGGCATGAATGGAAACTACATTCAAAAACATGGCAAGATACTTTAATTATTAACATTTTACTTTTAAATACTTTTATTGCATTGTTTGTCATTGTGAATCACCCATACTGTAAAAGTAAAATTGCCTACAGCTCTGATATTCTTTGGCAGCTTCCAACTTGCCTAGTTTCTGAGCAGGGCTGCAACTGGGGGGGGGGGGGGGGGGGGGGCAAGCAGGGCATGTGCCCCGGGTGCCGCGCTGGGGTGTGCACCAAAATGATGCCGGGGGGGGGCGCCAAAATGACAAAATAACCCATGGGGGGTTGGAATCCATGTTTGCCCCCGGTGACACAGACCTTAGTTCCATCCCTGTTTCTGAGCCTAGACTGGGAAACAGAAAGACATCCCTGTAATACCTCCATATTTTACCCCACCCACCAAAACTAACCTGGATAGAGGTGTCCATGAAATTAGCAAGCATGAGTTCATCTCAGAGGAGACTTTACTTCTATATAACTTTAAAGAAAGAAACTACTAAATAGAAATGTCTTAGAGTCCCTGTTATGAAACCCAAAAGATAAAGCAAAGGGAAGTGAACGACCAATCTGCCATCGATATGCAGGGCATCTGTGTAATATTTTAGGTAGCATCACCAGCTATGCTACTCAAAAGAAATTTCTAACACATTTCTTAGTACAGAAATCACATCTTTCTCCTCCCCTATCAAGGCTAATCAGTTTAATCTAGCAAATGCTGCCTAATCATCTCTTCCTTTGCAAAGTGTTGCATCCTATGAAAATATATAATGCAGATCTCAATTGTTGCCTGTAAAAATGTAAGCAAGGCCCTTGATTTAACCATGAAAAATAGGATTTCAGTTATGCTTAGATTCAGTTCTTCTTAGACTGAATTATCCTTCTACAATAAAATTCTGGCAATAAAAATCAGGTGGCCTGTCCTTTCTGTCACCCCTTTTAGTATGGATTTTTCCTTTGCCATTAACTGTTGCTACATTTAACCAAGTTGTTGCATGAGACACCTGTGAAGATAAGTCAGCGCTTTTCTTTAGGATAGTTCTAAGGGGCCAGGCAAATTGTGCTCTGCAACATTACAATAACAATGAGGCAATCTGCTGCTCACCTAGGATCCAATTCCAGAGCCATGGGAAGCAACTCCAAAAAGCGCTGCATGTCCCTGAAGTGGCACCATGGGGGCACCAGGAACTAGAATAGGCCGTGATAGCTTTGGGCAACTGGAGAAAGAAGCTGGGGAAGGTTTCAGAGAAAGGAAACAAAGAGGCCTCAAAGCCTATGTAAGCGATGAGGCAATAATTCTAGATAAATTGTCTCTTGCTTTAAGAAGTTTTGGTTATGCCCAAAGTGAAGGTCCCATGCATTTTAGATCAATGTAATGCTACAGTTATGATACTTTATAGAGCAAATTAATGTTAGCTTGAAAAACATTTGACAACTCCTATTGGAAGACCATAATATAAATAAAAACAATAGGCACTAAAATGGATTAAGAGCAAAATATTTCAGTATCTCTAAATATTTTTTAGAAGTACGTTTCACTGAGTTCAGTGGAAAAGCATTGGAAGCTGCTTTAAGGGGTTGACTAGCTGTGAGTTAATGTGTCTCTTAAAGAAGCCAGAACTTTCTTCCAGGCTTACACGGAAGCTTGAAAAAATGGGAATGCTTTAATGAGTAGCAGAGAAAAATACTTCTGAAACATTTTGAAGTGTCCATTACCTAATAAATAATAACAATAATAATAATAATGATAATGATAGTAAAGGTAAAGGTTCCCCCGCACAGTCATGTCCGACTCCAGGGGCCGGTGCTCATCTCCGTTTGTTAGCTGAAGAGCCAGTGTTGTCCGAAGACGCTTCCACGGTCATGTGGCCGGCACGACGCACGCGGAACGCTGTTACCTACCCACCGAAGTGGTACCTATTTATCTACTTGCATTTGCATGCTTTCGAATTGCTAGGTTGGCAAGAGCTAGGGCGAGTGTGGGAGCTCACCCCGTCATGCGGGGCTAGGGTCTTGAACCGCCTAACTTGCGACCTTCCGATCAACAAGCCTGGTGACTTAACTGCTGAGCCATTGTGCCCCAATAATGATAATAATAATGATGATAATAATAATAGCCTAATAATAATTCCACTCTTGAATTATTCTTCCTCTTAGGACTTTTTTCCCCTAGCATTCAATTGAAACCTACTTTTCTGTAGCTTAAACCCATTCTTCCATGCTTTGCTCTCTGGGATCATAGAAAGCAGGTCTTCATCTTACGTTTTCAGCTATCATTTCCCTCCTCAGCCTTCTTCTCTCAAAACTAGACATTCACAGTTGCCTCAATCTCTCTTCATAAGACATAGTTTCCAATCCCCTGATTATTCTCTGAATCTATTAATTTAGCCTGAAATACCCTGGTATTTTAGATTTAGGTACTTAGAAATATATACTTGTTGACCAAAGTCCTCACAGTCATTCCCACTATACCTAAAACAGTCTCATGGTAAAAGTCATTAAAAATAATAATACCAACTTCAGTAAACCACAAATTAAACAGGAAGGCAAAATAGATTTTCCAGAGGATTGTTCTGTGAAACCCTTCCTTAAAATCCACAATTCATGTTTAAATTTCATTCACAGTGAAATAAAATCAAGATCACATTAATGCCATGTAGCCACAGGGCCCAGTGTTGTGTTTTGAAAATCAATGTGCCCATAAGTATTCCCTTTCGGCCCCCTCAGGTTTTCTGTCCTATCTGACTTCTTACATTAAAAAAAAAAGATGTTGAAGCCCATCTTCTGCTCCCATCTTCTGCTTGGGAGTGTGCCCACCTGCCTAGAGAAGAAAAAGGGGCAAGCAGTGAGAGCAAGAAGCCAGCTATTGTCCTGCTTCAGCTCATGTGCCAGTTGCAGCCCTACCTGGAATGGGATGAGCTTGTTGCTGTGACTCTTGCCCTTATTACCACTTTTTTGTTGTTTATTCGTTCTGTCGCTTCCGACTCTTCGTGACTTCATGGACCAGCCCACGCCAGAGCTTCCTGTTGGCTGTCACCATCCCCAGCTCCCCCACGGTCGAGTCCATCACCTCCAGAATATCATCCATCCATCTTGCCCTTAGTCAGCCCCTCTTCCTTTTGCCTTCTAGCATCAGCATCTTCTCCAGGGTATCCTGTCTTCTCATTATGTGGCCAAAGTACTTCAGTTTTGCCTTTAATATCATTCCCTCAAGTGAGCAGTCTGGCTTTATTTCCTGGAGTATGGACTGGTTTGATCTTCTTGCAGTCCAAGGCACTCTCAGAATTTTCCTCCAACACCACAGTTCAAAAGCATCTATCTTCCTTCGCTCAGCCTTCCTTATGGTCCAGCTCTCGCAGCCATAGGTTACTACGGGGAATACCATTGCTTTAACTATGCATATCTTTGTTGTCAGTGTGATGTCTCTGCTCTTAACTATTTTATCAAGATTTGTCATTGCTCTCTTCCCAAGAAGTAGACGTCTTCTGATTTCCTGGCTGCAGTCAGCGTCTGCAGTAATCTTTGTGCCTAGAAATACAAAGTTTGTCACTGCCTCCATGTTTTCTCCCTCTATTTGCCAGTCATCAATCAAGCTGGTTGCCATAATCTTGTTTTTTTTGAGGTTTAACTGCAACCCAGCTTTTGCACTTTCTTCTTTCACCTTCATCATAAAGCTCCTCAGCTCTTCCTCGCTTTCAGCCATCAAAGTGGTATCATCTGCATATCTGAGATTGTTAATGTTTCTTCCAGCAATTTTAACTTCAGCCTTGGATTCCTCAAGTCCAGCACGTTGCATGATGTGTTCTGCATACAGATTGAATAGGTAGGGTGAGAGTATACAGCCCTGCCGTACTCCTTTCCCAATCTTAAACCAGTCCGTTGTTCCGTGGTCTGTTCTCACCGTTGCTACTTGGTCGTTATACAGATTCCTCAGGAGGCAGACAAGATGACTCGGTATCCCCATACCTCCAAGAACTTGCCACAGTTTGTTATGATCCACACAGTCAAAGGCTTTAGAATAGTCAATAAAACAAAAATAGATGTTTTTCTGAGACTCCCTGGCTTTTTCCATTATCCAGCGGATATTGGCAATTTGGTCTCTAGTTCCTCTGCCTTTTCTAAACCCAGCTTGTACTTCTGGCAATTCTCGCTCCATGAATTGCTGGCGTCTACCTTGCAAGATCTTGAGCATTACCTTACTGGCATGTGAAATACAGTAAGTGCCACTGTTCGATAGTTTGAACATTCTTTAGTGCTTCCCTTTTTTGGTATGGGGATATAAGTTGATTTTTTCCAATCTGATGGCCATTCTTGTGTTTTTCAAATTTGCTGGCATATGGCATGCATCACCTTGACAGCATCATCTTGCAAGATTTTAAACAGTTCAGCTGGGATACCGTCGTCTCCTGCTGCCTTGTTATTAGCAATGCTTCTTAAGGCCCATTCAACCTCACTCTTCAGGATGTCTGGCTCTAACTCACTGACCACACCGTCAAAGCTATCCCCAATATTATTATCCTTCCTGTACAGATATTCCGTATATTCTTGCCACCTTTTCTTGATCTCTTCTGCTTCTGTTAGGTCCTTGCCATCTTTGTTTTTGATCATACCCATTTTTGCCTGGAATTTACCTCCGATGTTTCTAATTTTCTGGAAGAGGTCTCTTGTCCTTCCTATTCTATTATCTTCTTCCACATCCGCACATTGCTTGTTTAAAAATAATTCCTTATCTCTTCTGGCTAACCTCTGGAATTTTGCATTTAATTGGGCATATCTCCCCCTATCACTGTTGCCTTTTGCTTTCCTTCTTTCTTGGGCTACTTCCAGTGTCTCAGCAGACAGCCATCTTGCCTTCTTGGTTTTCTTTTTCTTTGCGACGTTTTTTGTTGCCGCCTCCTGAACAATGTTGCGAACTTCTGTCCATAGTTCTTCCGGGACCCTATCTACTAAATCTAGTCCCTTAACTCTATTCTTCACTTCCACAGCATATTCATTAGGAATGTTAGTGAGCTCATATCTAACTGATCTGTGGGTCTTCCCTATTCTCTTTAGTCTGATTCTAAATTGTGCAATAAGAAGTTCGTGATCTGAACTACAGTCAGCTCCAGTTCTTGTTTTTACCAACTGTATAGATGTCCGCCACCTTTGGCTGCAAAGGATGTAGTCAATCTGATTTCGGTGTCGACCATCTGGTGAAGTCCATGTATAAAGTCGTCTTTTAGGTTGTTGGAAGAGAGTGTTTGTTATGCACAGTGAGTTGTCTTGGCAAAATTCTATCAGCCTGTGTCCTGCTTCATTTTGTTCTCCCAGACCATGCTTGCCTGTAATTCCAGGTGTCGTTTGACTACCCACCTTAGCATTCCAGTCTCCTGTAATGAAAATAACATCTCTTTTTGGCGTATTATCCAGTAGGTGCTGCAGATCCTCATAGAACTGATCTACTTCTGCTTCTTCAGCATCTGTGGTTGGGGCGTATATTTGGATCACTGTGATGTTAAATGGCTTACCCTGAGTTCGAATTTTTTTGGATTGTATCCAAGCACTGCTTTAGCCACTTTATTATTAATTATGAAGGCTTCTCCATTTCTTCTGTGGTCCTCTTGTCCACAGTAGTAGATCTGGTGGCCATCTGATGTGAAGTGGCCCATTCCAGTCCATTTCAGTTCACTGACACCCAAAATGTCTATATTTAATCTTGCCATCTCACCAATAACCACATCCAATTTGCCCTGGCTCATAGATCTTACATTCCAGGTTCCTATGGTGTGTTGATCTTTAGAACATCGAATTCGTCGTTCACCATCATCACATCTGGGGCTAGTTGAACTTATTCTCTGTTCCTTCCCAGTAGCATTTTGACCATCTTCCGACCTGGGAGTACCATCTTCTGATGGTATACCGACATATCTCTGGTTGTACTGATCCATTTAGTTTTCACGGCAAGAATACTGGGGTGGGTTGCCGTTACCTTCCCCAGGGATCATATTTAGTCTGACCTCTCTTCCATGACCTTCCCGTCTTGGGTGTCCCTTCATGGTTTAGCTCATGGTGCTCATCGAGGTGCTCAAGCTCCAGCACCACGACAAGGTAACGATCTCCTTTGCTGGAGTTATTACCACTAGACCACTGCAATGCACTCGACATGGGGCTGCTTTATCAGAAGCTGCAATTGGTCCAGAATGTAACAGCCTGTTTGTTGGCAGATGCTCAGTGATATAACTTTATTCCATCAATTTTGCCAGCCCTGCACTGTTTGCCAATTCATTTCCAAGTGCAACTTAAAGTGCTGGTTTTAACCTGGAAAGCCCTTCAGGATTTGGTACCTAGGTAGCTTCAAGACTGCTTCCTCCAGCCAACTTGTTTCTCTGGGATGGCCCATCACTCTAGGATGGCCTCCACCTGAAGGTGTGATTGGCTCCACTGGTAACAGCGTTCCAGAAACTGATTAAAGCCGAATTATTTGGGAGAGCTTTGGGGTGTTAATGTGATGTTGCCACAGTAATGTTGTGATGTGATTTTAATTACTGGATTAATTTATTTATTGCTGTCAATATTTATATACCTTTTGATGGTTAACCACCATTACTTGCAAGATGTGATAGTATATAAATTTAATAAATGAATAACTAATCCTACAGGATGGGATGGAATGAAAGGTAACATTCTAGTAAGTTGGTATTTTGTTCTGCTCTGTATGGCAACCATTGTGAAAGAGCAAGTTGATTCCGTGGGAGCACCTGAAATGTATCCTACACATTCCAAAAGTGTCCACCAGTCCCAGAAGTTTAGGGATTCTCCACTGTATAGTATATAGTTGTAAGAAACACTGTCCTATCTTTTAAAATAAATGAGAACCATAAGAATAAAATGTAGTTCCTCAAAGAAGATTAGTGTATGTGCATGCAGAAATAACAAATAACCCTTTGTTGTGGAGCAATTATTTTCATAATCATTCTCCATTTTTCTCCATCTCTCTTGTTCGCTCTCACACATATTCACACCTGAACTGTTTTACTTTCTACAAAGGGGAAAAGGCCTTTTTTTCCTGGGGCCGAAAAATAGCTCAAGGGAAAAGGATTAAGCTGTCTCCCATCCCACCAGTAATCCATTACTTTCGATTGAAGCTTCCTAAAATTGCTTTTCATTACTCCACCTCCAAAGCCAGGGCAAAGTTAAATGGCCTGTGTACACTAGGCAGTAGCCTTAGGACATGCAACTTCATTCTCAGGTAATGATCCTGTTCTACTTTCCTCTCCCCTTTCTTGCCATGCCCCTGAAAAGTTTAGACTGTAGCCTTCTCAGGCCACACTTTCTTTCATTTTATTGTTTGCGTGTGTTATTTGTAATTATCCCTTCCTAGCATGAGAAGGGCTATGGGGGTGAGATATGAAAAATGCACTAATAATATGAACCTTGGGCAATACATGATGGCTCTTCAGCAATTTAGACATTTTGTTCATAAACAAATTGCAAACCTCCTGGCTTCTAAAACCGGGCTAACATTTTTGTTTTCTCCTTCATACCCTGACTTTTCTACAATTTTGCCTTATGAAAAGTGCTGGAAAATTTGAAAACACATGCACACTTTTCTAAAATTTTGGTTGGACAATAAAACTATTGCTCAAATATGGTTTTGCTATTTTTTATCCATATAGACCAAAATGGCTATCCTTGTTTGTTGTTCAGCTTAGTATTAATTCTAGTATAGCACACTAGTTTTAAAAAATGCTGATGCACATGGAGTCAGATCAGTTTTCCAGGTAGCTTATTCTGCATTATGTTTTATCATGGCTTTTTCAGGTTCTTGCATATGCTGATTTTCCTCACCTTTCCATTAAAAAAAAGGCATTCAGTTATTTATCTATGCAATAACGCATAATTATTCAATTCCCTTTCCTGCAAATACTTAGGATGTTCAATATAAACTAGGGGTCCCCAACCCCTGGGCTACGGACCGGTCCCGGTCCGTGGCCTGTTAGGAACCGGGCCGCACAGCAGGAGGTGAGCGGTGGGTGAGTGAGTGAAGCTTCATCTGTATTTACAGCCACTCCCCATCACTCGCATTACTGCCTGAGCAACGCTTCCTGTCAGATAAGCAGCGGCATTAGATTCTCATAGGAGCACGAACCCTACTGTAAACTGCACATGCGAGGGATCTAGGTTGCGCACTCCTTATGAGAAGTCAGAATCTGCACTTGAATCATCCTGAAACCATACCCCCCCCCCCCCCCGTCTGTGGAAAAATTGTCTTCCACGAAACCAGTCCCTGGTGCCAAAAAGGTTGGGGACCTCTGATTATAAACTGTGCCCAGTATAAATCCAATAAATAAATAAATAAAATATTGTAGTACTGTTGTTGCCTGCTAAAGATCTATAACATGCCAAAGCAACCCAGGTCAATCCCATCTACGTTTTAAAATATAGTTGGCATTTATCTAGCCATAAGCAATAAAAAAAATAATGAAGTGCCTGAGTGGTTTCTATGAAGGGGATCTGTGAAACTGTCAAGTCACCTTTCCCCTTTAAGGACCTGTGAACAGAATACTACATCAGCTGAAGTCTGAAAGCATGGAGGCAGCAGTTTCCACTAACAGAAAGCAGACAATGTTTCAAATGATTTTTAAAAATTTTTTGGATGCACCCTAATTGAGCTAGAAATAAATCGTTTCAGCTGCCTCAAACAGACAACATGAGAACCTAACTAAATCATTGTGGAAAGTCCCATTATTGTAATTAATGCCCTGTTGGAGACCTTAATGGGTTTCCTCACGCTTTGGGTTTATTGCAATATCTGTTCGTTTGTTTCACTTGTATCCTGCTGCATTCTCATTGGACAACCCAAATATGCAAACCAAACATTTTGTCTGAACATAACCCTATCATTATCATGCCAGTTATTTATTAAGAGAGCTACCTGAGATTCCAAACATTCTTCTGGATAATCTGTGTCTCCCTAATAGTAGGTTGGGTCCTGTCATCATGTATTCGAAATGTACAATGGGCAGTTCATATGGTGACTTGCTGTTGTACTTTAATTTGCTAAGGTATTAACTGAAATCTGTTCATATAAATATGACAGAAAAAGATGAAAAGGAAGCTGCACATTTGGGAGTAAGTTTCACAAGGTGAGTATTATCCACAAATCAAAAAAAAAAAGGAAAAAGAAAAAAGCACTCCTTTTTTTGTACCTCTTAATTTCACCCTAGAAGGATGCAATTAAGCATTTGTTCATTTAGTGACTTGAAGAGGAGTAGAAAAGGGCTTGTTTGAACAGCCATGTGGTGCATACAAATAAAAAGAAGGGGAAGGGGTGATTAAAGAGACTCATCACAACATGGTGGAAAGCCAACTAAGAGCTTAAACAAGGTACCACAGGAAATAGATGCAGCAGGAAATCTTAAGAAAACAGTTTATTTCAGCACTTGGTGTCAGGCTTCAATGAAAGAAACAGTGAAATGGGGCACTAATAAGTTCCAGCACAAGGAAACGGGGGGATTACTAAACTACTGCCTTACTCAGGAAAAGAAAAAAGGAAGGAGTAAATTTAGATGACACAGGGAACGGACATAAAAGCAAAATGCTCCATCACCAGAGGTAAATACAAAGTCACTTGATTTATTGGATTTCAATCTAAGTTACAGGAGGGGGGAATGGAGAGAGAGAGAGTGTGAGAGCATATAATCTGTCATGCCCATTAAAACAGATCAGGATTCACTGACCTGCTGAGCATACCTTAGCTAAATCCCGGGTTTCCTCCTGAGAGGATATTAACACCCTTGGAAGACTTGACAAAAAGTGAACAATACAATTTAGGTTTGTGGGGATGCGTGCAGCATATTAATTCAATTGTCATCGGGAAATCCATATTGTCATGCCATGATTGGCTTTGTAGCAGGGGCAACTGGCTGGGATGTACTTCATATTACACAGGGTAAAGCCAGCAGACAGATCTCTGACTGCAATACTGGGGGTTGGGGGAAGACCCACAATTATATGCAGATAGTGTGCTTTGTGCTCTCAAAGAAGGGTGCGTACAAAACTTTATCACAAAATGCCTCTCCAGATCTTCCTCATGAATGTGCCGATGGTAGGCATGCATTGTAACCCCTGCCCCATCTGCATAATATTAAAGATAAAGACACTCTCGAGGCCAGATTGAGCCCTGGGGACTACATGGGCACATCCGTGCATTAGAAAGAGCAAATCTAAGAGAAATACCGGCATAAGGTAGTGGTGGTGGTGGTGGTGCTGAGAGAATTGTCAGTAAATCAAGCTTGAGAGTTGGGGGAGGGAGCCATCCCAGGGATGCGGAAATAAGAAAAAGCTCAACAGGGAAAATCTTTGGCTGCCAATCTCTATGAGTTGTGATTTGTGATTTTTTTTAAAGAACAGACGTTTTCACTACTGTCGACTAATAGATGTGAAAACAAATAATGACCCAATCGAGCATTAAAGTTACAGCCAAAGATTAAAATCATTTTCATAATCCAAGAAAGAATAGTAACTTTATTAAATCCCCCACCACCACAATAGAGAGCCTTTGGCCTCCTGTTCTCACCTCCCGAACTACTCGCCATCTTGGCTGAGGCTGATGGAAATTGCAACCCAAGAATCTCTGGAGGCTCTGGCCCTGAAATGAATGTTGGTAACTCTTGTTTTGAGTTGTTTGCGGTGAACTTTATTTGCTGAATTCTGGCACAGAATTATGCAGGACAGCAGCTTAGCAATTTATCTTTGCAAAGATGGGAGAAAATGTTGGTTCTGTGTGGACTGAGACCAATTCCCATGTGGTAAGTTGCAGTGCAGAGGTAACTGCTTGCTTGCTTGCTTGCACAACTCTAACTACACACTACAATATATACCACAAAGGGCAGGAGGAGTGGATCATAAAGAAGGAAATAAGCAGCAGCATTTCATATGCTTTTTGATGGGCAACAGGCAAAGTGTTTCTGATAGTATACTAATCCCTCCTTCTTTGGCTGGACATACAAAGTTAGTTGGTATAGTGGAAAATACTCTTCATATCACTGGAAACATCAGAGAACATTTAAAGTGAGGTCTTGTTTGTGTGTGTGTTTAAAATCCAGCTTTTAATAGTAATTATGTGTGTATGTCAGCAACATGCAGTCTTTTGGCTACCACCTCCAAAAACATATTAGAAAAAGAAATGACCAGTAACCATAAAAAATTCTCAGAACCACAGTAAAACAAAACAAACATAGGAAGTTGATTAAAGAAATGTATTCTTGGCTTGCACAGATTTGTCTGATATTCTGGGAAAGGAGTATTTACTGCATGATATACTGTATGTCATAGCTCAATTCCCAAATTGGATCGAAACTCTGTTCCAGCTGTTTGGAATTCATAGGGAAAAAGGGGACTGCCTTCTGTGAGTTTTGCAACTGTCATGTAGTGAAGAACAAGGTAGGAAAGCTAACTTATTCTTCCAGCTATCTGAACTTTTGAAGAGTTTTAAATACTATTTATTTATTAATTAAGCAAATTTATACAGCCACCCATCTAACCAGTGGAACTCTGGGCTGCGAACAAAAATAAAACATAATACAATTAAAAAAAAAGTTACAAGAAGGAAAAAAAACAAGTCAAGGCTCTTATAAAAACTTTCAATACCCACATCACACACAATGGTACCAGATCCGTTAACATCTTGGCCCCAGTACCTGGGGGGAAAGCTAGGTCTTTGTGGCCTTCTGGAAGGCCAACAGAGTCAGGGCCATCCTTAACTTTATGGGGAGGCTGAATGTAATGTTTAAAATGCATACATTTATACATACATACATACATACATACATACATACATACATACATACATACACACACACACACACATACATACATACATACATACATACATAGGCAGTTTTCAGCCCTGTTAGCAGCTTTCATATCTTCTGAAATATACTGATCCTGATTCTTTAAAGAATGCACTAATGTTTTTTCTACCTGAAGAATAAAAGCCTTTATCTTTTTTACATTTCTTGCTTAGAAGAACAAACACAAATCCCTTCATTTGAAAAGGCTGTGTGTCTCGATGTGTAAAACTACACTGACTATTGCTTATAGAGGTTAATAAAGAAATAAATGTTTAATAAGTCTCAAAAGATCATGCTCCTAAATAAGGATGATTTCTATGGGAGTCCTGGACCAGATTCAACTGCATTTATGAACCTATAAACCAAGCTTGTATATTTTCTTAGAGGGAAGAAATGCTGGAATTATTCACTCTGGAACGATCAAGTTCACTTTTATATCTCTGAAGGAGGAGGATGGAATCACACCTTTAGGAGTCCCTTTGGAAAATACATGCTATAAAGAAAGTAATAACATTGGATGGGACAGATGGGCCTTTCTAGAAGAGAACAGGGCTTATTTCAGACCTTAATCAGCAGATCTATAGTTTAAGTTCCCCATCCTTTCTTTGCTTTACATATTTTCTGCTTTTCATTATTTCCTGCTCTTCATTCCTTCTACAAATCTTGCTTCTTCATTCTGGTATTCTCACACCAACCTCTCATCTACCCTAGGTTGCATATGAACATAACCAGACTTGGCTTTCAATTGTCCTAAAGCAGAATAGAGAAATTTGCACCATACTCTAGAGAGTGGATGAATAAATGTAGCCCTCCCATCTCCTATGCCTGCTTTATAATGACACAAAACCTTACTTTACCCCAGCAGTTTGTTCCAATTGACTTATAGTCAAGAAAGATCTCTGGTGGGAAGCAGAATATTTGGAAAAACATCTCTGGTAGAAAACTGTTGTTGAAGTTAAGATTCCTCCCATCCAACACCCAAACTGGCTTAAGTGGGAATTTGATTTTTGCAAATTCTGATATGATATCCATACTGCTGGAATATATGTGCAGATTGGAATTTTGTTATCAGCTCCAAATGTTCCCAAAAATATGTTAAGTGCAATATTTGACAGAGAATATGTTTAAAGATAAATATGTAGCTTTTCTTAAATCAGGTTAATACAGATCTGAGGTAGAATGGACATAGATAAGCACAGGAGAAAATGGATAGAAACACACAAATTTACCCATCCAGTCTCTAGCTGAAGCGCCATGAAGTCATGAAATTTGGAAGTATAAACATTCCATCTTACTGTATGGGCCATTTATTTATTACATATACAGTTTATCTTTTCTCCAAGGAGTTCAGGGTGTTTGCGCTCCTTCCTCTACTTACAGGTAGTCCTTGCTTAATGACTGCAATTGGGACCAGAATTTTGGTCCTAAGCGAAGCGGTAATTAAGTGAATCACTGTGGGCATTAAGCGAATCACATGGTTCCCCATTGATTTTGCTTGCCAGAAGCCAGCTGGGAAGGTTAAAATTGGTGACCACGTGATGCTGCGACTGTCATAAATGCCAACCAGTTGCCAAACGCCCAAATTGTGATCATGTGACTGTGGGAACGCTGCGACAGTTGTAAGTGTGAGGACCAGTTGTAAGTTGTTTTTTTCAACACCGTCGTAAGTCTGAACTGTCACTAAATGAATGGTTGTTAAGCAAGGACTACCTGTATTGTCTCGCAACCTTGGAATCACGCTGAGAAATGGTGACATTTGCCACACGAACAGCCTTTTCATTTGCTTATCAGTCACAAGGCTTTTTAAAAAACAATCAAACAAGCCATTATTTTTTCCACATTGTCCTAACATCAGCAGAGCTCCTCTGCTTTCAGCAGAGTGTTATATGTATGCTTGAAAGTATGGAATGTATAGAGGGCACATTCAGCCAATGATTGTACAGTCTGAGCTTGCCAACCACTAAGTGCAGAGAATGCCAACCAGCCAATGCACCCTGTAGGTTTTAAACTGGCTAATGCTGAGTGTGCTACCTCCAGAGCTTCCACAAATTAACAGACTTTCCTCATTCCTTCCCAAAAGAAAAGCAAATACGTTTCTTTGCTTATGGAGAGCTGAAGCTTTTAAACTTTGTGTCACATCAATACTGTTTTGCAGAAAATGTCGTGTGATTGATGGGCACATGAAACCCAGGAGGTGCAGATGGATGGATGTCAATGTCTATGCAAAAGTCAGCTTCTAAAGAAAAATTTGAATATGGGATTCTCAATCTAGTCTGAAGTAACAGCCATTTTACAACATCATCTTTCACAGAATTAGCATTAGGGTGGGGCCATTGCTGATTTTCTTATTTAGCTATTTATAATGACTAGTGATTATGGCTAGCTTGTTTCTGCCCTAGATGGAAGCAACAATAACAATATCATCATCAACAACATGGTAATTTTGAAGTAAGTGTTCCTGATGGAGGAAGACATCAAGCAAGGACTTGATACTGTCTTTTCTCTCTCATTATGACACATTTGCTAAATAAAGTAGTTCTTCTTGCTGTATTAGGAATGTGTCAGTGTTTCCACCAGTAACCTTTTAAAAGATATTTATGTAACCAGCTGTAAAAATAAGCTCCAAGATTTTGCTTGCTGGCAAGCGAATTATGGCCAGGAGCAATACATATTGTTGGCTTTCGGAAGTTTATTGTGGTTGTTGGTAACTTTTATAATGGAAGCATCTGCAGCCTGCCTGACTACACATTTCCTATCTCAGTATATTGATTTCCTCAGGCACTTTTGGTAGAAAAAGCAGATAGGTGAGAGTGGCAGAGCAGGAAGAATTCGGGTTTAGACATGCAGAAAAAGGGCCTTGGCAATGTGCAAATCCATGTTGACTGTAGTTTGATTTTTAAGTTTTTGTATGTGCCTGGAGCCAGGGAAAGGCATCTTTTAAGCACACCTCAATAAATAAGTCTCATTAATATATTTAGCAGATGTTCTTAAACATGTTTTCATTTTGACTTTCCAATTAGATACTATAAGCTCTTCTTCTGTTTTACATGCAAAACAAGTAAGCAATTGGTGAATGTTGGCACAGGTGGCTTGCCGGAGATAGCTAGGTGTGATTACTAAAACTACAAATGCCCTAAATGCATCACATGAGTAGATCATTTTAGTTATTCTATTTTAACAACTAATTAAGGTAAGGTTATATTAGCAATGAGTATGTATTCGTTTCTCAGTTCTGCCTGGTGTCTTCCTTCCAGGCCACTAAAGATAAACACTGTTTTCAAAGTTCAATAAACTCTTGTTGGGAAAATGCTATTCTCTTTCTGTCTTTACTAACTCTTGGGATTAACCCAACAATAAGGCAAGATGGGACTCATAGATCAAGTGGCCATTTCGGAGAATGGTGGAGCAAAATGCCCATTCATCCATATATTATTCCTGTTTTCCAGTGTTAACCTGTCTGCTCATTTACTTTCCTCCTGATCCACCCACTTCTCCTGCTATACTCTTGCCCAGCATTGGGTGGAATGGGTGAGAAAACAGCTATGAGTATGAATACAATGGAAGACAGAGAATTAGTTGGAAGGCTAAGAAAAATCAGAAACAACTCCACCTGATTTTCCATTGAAGCTCTTCAAATGCTTATGTTCAGATGAGACCAAACTATTGAAGAGCAGAGAGTTTAGATGTAAATCATTATACAAGGTATTCTCCAAATGCTGACATAGTCCTGGCATTGGGACAACATGCCCAATATCATAGGGCATGTTGTGATTGTGACTGCCACCTTGAAAGGGGAAAGCCATTTCAGAAAAGGCAGCATGGTATTGCTTTATTCTTCAAGGGGGAAAATCTCCCATCCCATTGCTGGGGAATCTTGCTTTTCCTATTCTCTCAGCCCCGGCCTCCTGTTGTACTGATGTGCTGTCATAGTTAGGAATATGTTCCTAATGTTAAATTACTGGTGTACCAGCACTGCAAATTGCAGGTATTTGGAAGGCAGTTTGCCTCCATAATGACTGAGAAGCTTTTGAGATTTATAATGCATTTATTCATATACAGTTGACCTCTGCATTACACAGCTTTGCTTCAAACTGCCTGTGCATTTTAGGTAAAGGTAAAGGTTCCCCCCGCACAGTTGTGCAGTCGTGTCCGACTCTAGGGGCCGGTGCTCATCTCTGTTTGTTAGTCAAAGAGCCAGCGTTGTCTGAAGATGCTTCCACGGTCATGTGGCTGTATGACGCGCGTGGAACGCTGTTACCTACCCACCGAAGTGGTACCTATTCATCTACTTGCATTTGCATGCTTTCAAATTGCTAGGTTGGCAAGAGCTGGGGTGAGTGCGGGAGCTCACTCCGCACGCAGGGCTAGGGATTCGAACCTCCAAACTTGCGATCTTCCGGTCGACAAGCCTGGCGTCTTACCTGCTGAGCCACCACGCCCCTTAAATGTTGTGCACTTTGTGCATTTTGTGCATTTTGTGCATTTTGTGCATTTTGTGCATTGCTGAAGAGCAAAACACTGGTTTGCAGACCCCCCCCCCAAAAAAAAAAAAAAAAAAATCTGGCATAAAATTGCACTGCCCAGAATTTTGCTCATTGTTACCTCAGGCACACTTCTCCCATTAATCCCCCTCGAGTTTTTAAATTCACTTGCTACTTTTCCCATTGTATAGAAGAAAAATATACTGCATTCTTCCAATTTTCAGGGACAGATGCTGTCTTCACACACACGTTAAACTTATTTTAACATTTATCCAGTTACACCTTTTACACTTGCAGCTTTATTATTTTTCAACATTTTCACAGCATTTATGAATATCTTTTCATTATTTTTGTAGATTTTTACATAATTCATTTCAATTCCACTCTTTGATGCATCACTCATTCCCTTACAAATCTCTAAAATATTCCTTCCAGCATTCCCTCATTTTGCCTCATCCAAAATAATTTCATCAGTTTTATTTTTAAATCCATTTGTTCTGCTGGAGGCTCTTTGTTTAGCCCTCTTAACCCACATCAAAGATTTTTTTTTATTCTCATCAAGTGAAATTAAAGTTTACTGCTGTCTGAGATCAGGATATATTTCCATCAAAAGTGCTCTGCATTTTCTCTGCCTCTTTTAATCTTCACCATTTCTTGCTCTCTTGGTCTATGTTTTTGATGGACCACATTGAATATGTGTGGTACCATCACAGACCCACTTTATCTCTGTCCTTTAAAGGTGGGCCTTTCTCCCCAACCTATAAGATTCACTCATTGAGCACTTCCCCCATCCAAAACATCAACATTTTGTGATAGTTTAACAGCTTTGGAATGACACACCTTGGCTATCCACATGAGAGAATGCCGCAATGTCAGAGACTGGAAAAGACTGCTGACACATGGTTTAGGAGTTTGGAATTCAACATCACCATCTTAAGTTTTAAAAGGCAAATTGAAACTCTTTCAGGTTCATTAAGTAGGTGTGGCCCTAATACGGATTTGTGTCTATGGAGGCAAGGTTTAATCCTTCTTTTGACATTGGCCCCATCCCACACTGGCAGCAGTCAGTTCTCTCCCTCCACTTTCTTTTACTGCTGCAGGGAGAAGAGACGATTTCAAGGGAAAGATGTAGAGGAGGAAAGGATTAAGCAGCACGTTATGAATGCTTTAAAGTATAATGCAGCCACTTGGACCGAATTGTTGAATCTACTCTTGAAATTTGTGGCTGATTATTATGAAGAAGAAAAAAATTAAAGAGAGGCATTATAAATGCAGGGGTTGATCAAAAGTGTGTTTTGTATTGGTTTTGTGAAAATACCTAAAGAATGTTGCATGTTCTTGATACCTCTTTTCATATTTTGAATGCTTTATTTTCTGAACAGTATCTTTAAATACTGAGGGGGTCAAATAACAATTTTTCTATTCATCAAGAACATCAGTGTCCAAGTATTCCAAAACCACTGGCCCCTTGAAGCAGCTAGATGCCTATCTTGTTTCTATATTTGATCTTTACTATGGAATCTTTCTTAATTTAAGCTGGTAGACCCTGGGGCACAACTCCAGAACTCAGAACTTACTTTAATGTTAAGGCACAGCAGAGGGAGTTGGGAGAAATAGTGATTATAATAATGAGAGATGTTCATATTTACAGAGGAAAAGTTGTTATTATTATTTTTATTGTTAGATTTTTATCCTACCTTTTTAAATATTTGATCAACTCAAGGCAGAGAACATACCTAAATCTAATATAATAATAATAATAATAATAATAATAAGTTTAATAAGTTTAATAATTATAATAATACTTTTGTCCACTCAAAAACTAACTTTAGCTCTGAATGAAATCAACAGTGAATGGAAATTCAATGTTTGCTATTGTTACAAAAATAAAACTATACCATTCTTATTAGAAACATATGACAGGCACATTTACTAGGATCCATTTAGTGTACACCGACCATTAGGTAGGATAAGGAGGGATGGGAAATCCTTACAGTAGTGTTTCCAAGCTGTGAATAAAATAGAAAACAGGAACATAGCTCAGGCATCTTTCAACAGATGTAATTTAAGGGGGTTGACTTTCAGTTTTTTTGGGTAGCCTGACAAGGAGCTAGTGGGATTTGACCAGCTATTGAGTAGCGCCTGGCAGCTGTCTTAGTACAGCTTGACCATGATGGTGGATGGTGTGGAAGGTCTCTGGGAACTGTATGATACATATATTGCTCGGTGTGAAATTGAGTTGGGAGTATATGCGAGATGGCCTATCATGACTTCCACTAGGCATGAATGGAATTGACACCCATCTCTACAAGGAGTAGGATAGGCTCTAGAAACCCTTTACTGAGCCAAACAATACATTGTTTCCAGAATTGGAAAAGAATGCAGTTGCAGTGGCTGAAAAGGAAGAAAAAGAACAAAAAGGTAATAAAATGAAAGCTTCTGTTTGATTTTTTAAAAAGTAGTTGGGGAAAAGACATTGGTGGTTTCGAGAGGACTAAAACATTTAGGAAAGATTATTGGTAAGACTAACAATCATCCCTTTTCTCTTTGCAGGACATTCTCCTTAAAGGAAAAATAGTTCCCAAACAGCTGATTTACTGTAGTATTAGGGGAATAACTGAAATTCATTTGAAGGTTTACTAATTTTGTTCCCATTGGCAATTCACCTTGACCAGTTTTGTTTGAATAAGATTAGTTCATTTATTTATTGCCTCTTGCTACTCTCACTAGAAATTAGTTGGCAATAATAAAACTGCAGGCAGCAATCTTTGGTAAGTATGGCAGAATGTAGTTCTTTACTCATGAGTATCTGGAGATAAAGTGCAGCTAGGTAGAGATCATGCAGGTTTATGACTGTTGACTGACATCTCTGCCCACTTATTTCATTGTTCCATGCTGATGTTACTGACCATCAGCAGCTGAACACTTGCACAATGCTGACTGTTTCAAGGTCTCTTCTAATAATAATGAGTCAGAGGTTCATTTATACTGAATGTCTTTATTAGCTAACAACTTCCACATCCAGCCTCCTGCTCTAACTACTTGTTGAATAGCAAAAAAACCGAAACTACTTCCCAGACCAAAGGCCGTACTTCCGAGCAGATGGCATGCTTCCCCAATCTCAGTCCTTCCTCTGTTACCAACTTTGTCCTCCTGACTCTACCACTTAGTTCCACCTATTGATACATCTTTCCTCTTTTTTTTTAAACTAACAAACAAACAACAGACAAACCTTCTCCTTCTCACCCCCACCGCTAAACATAGTTTTGTAAGTGTTTTGGTCTTTGTACTAGACAACCTGCCCGAGTTTTGAATTCATTTGTGGTGGTCATCGTTTCTCCTGGGTGTGACAACGCATCGCTCAGTCCCTCAGTCCCATTTGTATACGATTCCAAATTGTCTGTCCCCTGGGACCCAGACGGTGGAGTGTCCGCTTCTTCCGGCAGTTGCTGTTGGTCCTGGTTTTGTACCTCTGACTGTTGGTTGCTTCTGCACAGGTATCGTCGATTTCTCCTGAGTACCTGACCTTCAGGGGTCACCACCTCAAAGGAACGTGTGTTCACCTGTTTCTGGACTTCAGCTTCCCTCCATTCCTTGTTCTCCTGTCTATTGGGCTGTATACATACTTGCTCTCTACTGTGTAGGTTAGGTAGGTCCTCCATCCCTAAACATCTTTGAACTCCTTTCACGTCCTCAGGCCTTGGCATCTCTCGGATGGCCTTAACCTTCTCTGGATCCAGTTTCAATCCCTCTGCAATCAACAGGTGGCCTATGTAGGGTACTTCTTTCAGTCTTAACTGGGCTTTATCTGAGTTTAATTTGATATTTCTTTCCCTACAGCGCTCCAAGAAACAACATAACTTTTCGTCATGCTCCCTTGCAGCTTCCGTTTCCGTATCTCCCTCTCCCACAATCAGGATATAATCCGCAATTATTTTCAAACCCGGGATGTTCTCCAACTCTTGGGTTAGTCTGTGCTGAAACACTTCTGGGGCCAGGCTGATGCCCATTGGTATCTGTAGCCATCAATATCTGCCGAAAGGAGTTGCAAAGGTGGTCATGTAGCTGGATTTCTGATCCAGTTGTATGTGCCAGAATCCGTTCTTTACATCAAATACTGAAAAGACTTTGGCACATGAGAGATCGCATAGTACATCCTCAATAGTGGGCAAAGGATAATGGCTGTGTTTTAATGCCTTGTTTAGCGGTTTCGGGTCAATACAAATGCGTAATTTTCCAGACCGCTTCCGGACAACGACCAAACTGCTGATCCAGTCTGTGCTGGTCTCTACCGGTGTGATTATGCCTTTTGCCTGAAGACTTGCCAGTTCCTTCTTCAGCAGTTCTGCTAGTGCTCTAGGTACTCTCCTAGCGGGGTTCTTTACTGGGTCTATGTTGGGGTCCATCTCCAGTCTCAGTGTTCCTGTCAGCTGTTCTTCCCCTTCGAAAACATCTCTATACTCCTTTAGTATAGTTTCCATAGTCCAGGCTATGGGCTGGTTTTCGTCCATGGTTTCCACTGCCTGCAGGATGTTGTCATGGCGCACCTGAATCAGCTGCATGGCCTGAACTGCTTTGTTTCCCAGTAGTGGTCTGTGGGCTTCTCCCCGGATGATGATGAATTCCAGGCGATACAGTTTATTGTTCTTTGGATTACGGATCTTTAGGTTACATTTCCCCACAGGCTTCAGCGTACTCTTGTTATACATGATGAGTGATTGGCCACATGGTTTGATGTCCGTCTCACAATGCACCATGGCTAGTGGCAACACATTGCAGGTGGCTCCACAGAACTGTTGGAAACGAACAGGGTGTTTGCCTAACAACATCGTGGCAAACAAGGCAGTGGAGTATGTGTCTTTTGTCCCAATATTCCCCACCATGTGGACATCATGTTCCACGGGTCCTAAACTGAGGGTTAAGACATCCTCATAGTCCTCTGACTCAACCCCATCATCCTGTGTTGTTCTCACCGCCAATCTATATGGTCTCTTCACCCCTTTGCACTGACTTTGGAAATGATTATATTTGCCACACCCCTTGTATTTCTGTCCATATGCTGGGCATTGTTCTTTTTTCTTTTCATGGTGTTTTCCACAGTACTGTATATGCATTGGATCCTTAGTAATTGGCCCAGATGTTGACTGTCCTGCTCCTTGTGGGGGCTGGACTGGTGGTAGACCACATGCCCTTGCGCCTCCTGTGTGCCTTCTAGTGTCCTGAGCCTGTCCTTTGCTGCTTCTGCTGCTCTCCCCAGTTCCAAACACCGAGACAGTGTCAGATCAGGCTCCTGCAACAGTCTTTCCCAGAGATGCGAATCTGTAGTTCCACAGACAATCCTGTCTCTGACAAGGGAGTCTCTGATGGCCCCAAAATTACAGGTTGCTGCCAGAGTCCTTAGTGCAGTAACATAGGCATCTAACCTTTCTTCAGGACCCCACTGTCTCATAAAGAACTGGTAGTGTTCCATTGTTTCATTTTGTTTGGGTATGCAGTAGTCCTCCAGACCCTGTACGAGCTGCTGCAACGTGCTAGTGGGACCCAACCCGAATGAGCTGCAGATTTCTCGCCCTTTTTCGCCAATCAAATAACATATGAGTTTTACCCCCCTCTCATCTTCGTCTGTAAAGGCAAGGTCCCGGTACAGTGCAAACTCATCTTTCCAATGCTGCCACACCTGAGCAAGGTTGGGAGCATTGAAATCCAGTGGTGCAGGGGGCTTCAAGCCATGCTCCATGCTTCCTGAAGTTGTTTCTTTGCTGCTGTGCTAATCCTCCAAAGTTGGTTCAGTTGTGAACTTCTGACACCATGTTTCAAGGTCTCTTCTAATAGTAATGAGTCAGAGGTTCATTTATACTGAATGTCTTTATTAGCTAACAACTTCCACATCCAGCCTCCTGCTCTAACTACTTGTTGAGTAGCAAAAAAACAAATCAGAACTACTTCCCGGGCCAAAGGCCGTACTTCCGAGCAGATGGTGTCCTTCCCCAATCTCAGTCCTTCCTCTGTTACCAACGTTGTCCTCCTGACTCTACCACCTATTGATACACTGACCAAGCCATCTTCTACTTCCATTGTGGCCACTCAATCCTTATAGAATGAGTGGTAGTGATGATTTTCATATTCTACTTGCATCACTCACAAAATTGAGCATTTCCTAGAATCAGCTGATTTGAATCAGTAGTCAGTATGGTGTTTGCAATTGTAATCATCTGATAAACTGAAAAGAAGATATTAAGAGAATCAAAAAGGTGGCTAGTTATTTCTATATGCTCTGAGAATTCCTACAGCAGGAATCATAAATTAGAATTCCTAGGACAATCCTGGAATGTCTCTTGATCTTCCAGGTGAACAAGTTAGAGATGAAATATGGAGAAAGTGGTGTCTGTGGCTGTAGGTCTTGCTTGATGACCTTTTTAGATAAATGGAGTTCCTGCTAGTTCCAACAAGATAGAGTTTATTTTTGATTTAGCTTAAACAATCAATAAATTAGGATGACAGTGCTACTTTGATGACATTTCCTGCATTTGTTTGAAAAAGATACATCTGTCATATGTTCTGACTATTTTTTTTAGGAGGCACAAATCTCTCATCCGTCATGTATGATGTTCCATTGATGAGTAAATCAAGTCCATGAAGGCAGACTAGGAATCTCCCCAGGCATTCAAGACCTTCAGTCTTGTTTTTGCTGCCAAGCCATACAGAGTATCAACCCAGAAAGTGTTCTTTAGATTGGGGGTGCAAAAATAGTCATCCAGTGACTACATGCAGTGCACCAGCATCCCATCTGTGGCCTCCCAAAGTTTCCCCAAGTTGGTAAAGTCTAAAATGTTGGCTCTTTTTACATTTAGGGAGTATGGAGGATTTAAGGAGAAAAACAGGTGCTGTAAGGCTTTTCTAGTGCAACCCTTGATATGCTAGCCAAAATCAGGTGCAGTCCTCAAGTTCACAGACATTACACAATTCTTTTATGGGGAGAAAGCTATCTTTTGTTTTCTTGGGCGTGGAAGGATGAGGCTTGAGAAAAGATGTGCTTCAGATTCCTTGACTGCCAGATAGGAGAGATGCCACAGTCATGTACAGTATGGAAGTTTTGATGGGTGCACCATGCTGCAGGAGGGAGTGATAACTGCCAACAAAAAAGTTTGTATTCTATATTCTATATTGTATTCTAGTTACTGGCATACCAATATAATATATCCAGGCAAATGTAGAAATTGAATATTCTTTCTTTTGAGGCATGTGTGATATCCCGCTCCCCATATATGTACAGGCGTAACTGCACTGGCCTTGGATATCCAGTCAGAGTTCCTGGAATCTTAGGTATTTGGAGATAGAAAGGCTACAGGATCCAGAGAAAACAAGCAGTTCCAATAGAAGAGAATATCTGTAGCTCAGGGTTAAACTGTGGAGTCCTTGGTGCTCTCTGAGCTTGGTTGTTTGCTTGCAGACATTTAATTACCTGACTAGGTAACATCATCAATGCTTGGGTAATGAAACATCTGCAAGGAAACAACCAAGCTCAGAGAGCACCAAGGACTCCACAAATTAATCAGTGCCAGCCTACTTTTCCTCTGAGACTAGGCTGCTTGTGAAATTTGTTCCACCATGCTTCCCATTGCCAAAGACTGTCTGTCTGTATTAGATTCATATCCCTCTGTTCATTCAGGAACTCAAGATGGAATACATTGCCCTCCCTTTTCCAATTCTTCACTCCAACCACCCAGGGAGATCAGCTGTGTTGTGAGAGAATATCTGTCCCAAATCACCTGTTGAGTTTCTGTGGCTGAGAGGGGACTTGAACCTGGGTCTTCCTGGTGCCAGGCCAACACCAAAACCTCTACTCTACATTGGCTCTTGTGTACTTCCATGTGCTGTATTACTGGATTCAATAATAAGGCTTTATGCTGTATACTGATGCTTTCATTGGAATCCAACACTCCATTGTGGCTGTGGGAACCAAACTGAGTTCTTATTTTATTTATTTATTTATTTATCAAATTTATCACCACCCAACTCCCCCACGGGGGACTCTGGGTGGTTTACAACAAAATTAAAACCATTAACATACAATTATAAATAGATTAAAATACTCAGTAAATAACAGTTTAAAATATAAAGAATATAACAAAATCCAATAACCAAATCTTCTTAAGTTCATAAAAAGGGCACTCCAGGACTAATCTAAGGTGCTAGCCATCTCCAGGTATATACATTCTTCTTCTCGCCCCAAGCATGCTGACAAAGCCAGGTTTTGAGTTTTTTTCGAAAGTCCAGGAGCAAGGGGGACTGTCTGATCTCTGGGGGAAGACTGTTCCAAAGAGCAGGGGCAACAGCAGAGAAAGCACACTTCAGAGACCCCGTTAGATGGAACTCCTTAACCGATGGGGTCCATAGCATGCCCTCTCTGCATGCCCTGGTGGGACGGGATGAAGCAATAGGGATGAGACGGTCCCTTAGGTATCCTGGTCCCATGCCATGTAGGGCTTTAAAGGTGATAACCAACACCTTGAATTGGACCCGGAAGCAAACTGGGACCCAGTGCAGCTTGCGCAGCAGAGGTGTTACGTGTGTCCCCCTTGGGACACCCAAAATTGTCCGCGCGGC
This sequence comes from Charina bottae, assembly GCA_023362775.1. NCBI lineage: Eukaryota > Metazoa > Chordata > Lepidosauria > Squamata > Charinaidae > Charina > Charina bottae. The sequence continues at coordinate 8,172,366 of JALMGJ010000007.1, forward strand.
TGCATTCTGGATCAGTTGTAGCTTCTGGATATTCTTCAAGGGTACCCCATGTAGAGCGCATTACAGTAGTCTATGTGGGAGATAACCAAGGCATGAGTGACCGTTCGAAGGGCCTCTCGTTCCAGGAAGGGGCGCAACTGGCGCACAACATGAAGTTGAGCAAAAGCCCTCCTGGCCACGACTGCCACCTGCTCTTCGAGCAGGAGTCGTGAGTCCAAGAGGACCCCCAAGTTACGCACCGGATCTGTCTGGGGTAGTGCAACCCCATCCAGAATTAATATGACAATTTCCCAGATGCCAAGGAGCCATTAATCCACAGCCACTCCGTCTTACTAGGGTTCAGCCGAAGTCTGTTTTCTCCATCCAGGCCCCTACAGCCCCCAGGCACTTGGACAGGGTGGTCACTTGAAGTTCTTACTTGAATAGGTAACATTTACACTATCCTAGAGGCTGGGAGCAGCTTGATTAATATATTGCCACAACCACCCAGTTTTAATCCTTCCACCAGTGCCGTATACAATGCCAGAGAGTTCAGATGTGCTGGTTTAGCAGACTTGATCACACCCTAATGTGCTCTAACGTCTTTCTTGATAGTGTTTGTGCCTTGACAGCAAGAGATAAAAAGCAAGCAAAAAGTTCTTGCTGGCTATGGGTTAATTGCCAGCCCCCCCCTCCCTCTTCCATTGATGGATTCCAGAAGAATTATAACATACCTTTGCTCAGGCACTGCAGTTTCTAAGGAGAGACATGACTGGCAAGCAATGGAATCTACAGCCTAACCCCAACAAAGCATTTAGGTTATAATTTCCTAATAGCAACAGAGATATAAAATACCTTGATTCACTTCAGATATACTTTGTCTCACCCACAGAAAGGAAGTCCAGGGAAACTGGATAAGAATAGCATTCTTTCTCTCTATTCTTGAGGGTCACCTGTGTGTGTGTGTGTGTGTGTATTTCAGCACAGCCCATGAACTGACTGCAAAACAATTTGGAGCAAAGCTGACTGAATAAATCCTCTGCACTAGAAGACTTACATGTGTTACATTATGCCCTAATTTTGATAAAATTCTTATTTGGTTTGATAAATAATATCAACTGAGTCTTTGGTTTTGTAAATATATTGCTGTTGCTGCATATTTTATTTATTTAGGGTGTCTTCAATGTGTCCATGGACTAGGTAGACTTCATTTTTTGTTTTGCTTTTGCAAATGTGTATGACTAGGAGAGTTTTGGGCATGATTATGTATTTAATCACTATAATACATTTATATACTATACTTACAGTATGTACTAAAGTATACTACAGAGCTTTCCAAATTGTGTGTCGGGACACGTTAGTGTGTCGGCTGCAGTGTCTGGGTGTGTCGCGGCTGCTGCTGCCTCTGACCCCTGCCAGGATTCCACGCAGGTCCTAGTGCCTGCCTTGTGCCCTGCTGTAAGAGTGTGTCGCGAAGTGATGCATGTCTAAAAAGTGTGTCACCAACATTAAAACTTTGGAAAGCTCTGGTATACTATATACTATATACTATATACTATATACTATATACTATATACTATATACTATATACTATATACTATATACTATATACTATATACTATATACTATATACTATATACTTTATATATTATAAATGTATTATAGTGGTTAAAATAAACTAAACATGACAAAAAATAACAAAAAGTTCCATAAAATAACTGTAGATACAATATAAAATTAATTCAATTCTTAAGCTTATACTTAAATCTAGACCATAGAGAAACATCTTGCATCTTGTCATTTTTAGAATACAGAGACTTTTCAAAATATAGATAACAAATTCTTATCTTGAATCCATCAGCAAAATAAGTTTCTTTCCACTTATGTGAAATTGCTGTGCCCCAAGATCAGTAGAGCCAGATATCTTCATGAAATGCCAAATATAATTCAATATCACATTAAGATCCTTTACTATCTTATTTCTTCCCAAAATTATACTGACACATGTAGTGATTTAAAACTAAAACAAAGCTATAGCCAGATAAGACCAGATCATATGAGTTAAAGAATCTTAAAATTTCTTACAATGCCAAGGTAAACAATATAATGTCCATCCCTTTTTAAACATTCTCTGAGGGTTCCAATAAACACAAGATAATATTTTCTGATGAAGTATTTTTATTTTGAAAACATAAGAAGCATATTTCATGTTTCTTAACACCTGGACCTATTGAGTCTACAGCACTGTAGACTACAGTGTCTGTCATTCCAGTTATTTTAGGAAGAGTCTTATCCATTTTTACATCTACTCTCACATCTTACTATATATTAATTACTAAATTTCTGCTTCAGTTTTATTAGCATTGTAGTAAACAGGAATCCAAGATTGTACTCAATTAATTGTTAAACATTTAAATTCCCTCTGAGTATTTTAGATTCATTTTTGTATTTAGGTCTTTTAGTCTCCTCTTTTTAATTTTTCCTTTTTTTTTGCAATACACTTATTTTCCTCTTTTAGTTTTCCCTTTGCATTCTGTCCTTCTGTCATGGAACTGTGTTCTAATGGGATCATTGACTGTAATGAAAGTATACTCAACCAGGCACTAGGCTCTCAATGGAGGATCCTGCATGCCTTTGTCTTCTGAGTCAATGTAGCTACAAATATCATCCCTCTTACTGTAAATGCAAAACTGTCAACAGTTTTCTGTACCCAAAATATCCACCTTTGTTCCTTTTCTGTGCCAGAACTGGGTTTTGTGGCTCTTCCCTTCCTCCTCTGCCTTGGCTAAGACTTTTTTAGGGGCTGGAAGTGATGGTAAAATTTCTAATGGTTAATAATATTTATTCCTATTAATTTTTCAGCAAAACACATGAAAACTTAAGTGGTAGAGAGTTTGCTACTTTTGGAGGCTTATTATTATTATTATTATTATTATTATTATTATTATTGTTGTTGTTGTTGTTGTATGCATATATCCTACACAATGCTCTTTCAGCTGCTTGTACAATAAGTCCAGATATAGGTTGTAAACCTTACAAACCTTAATAAAGCATGCCGTTTCCTCTGCCTTTTCAGAGCTGAACAGCATAGCAGACAGTATATACTGGCGGTATTTTATATGAACTTTTGTTTCAAGGCACCGATTATCTGGAAAGGCTTTGAGAAGGCTCAGGTTTCATCTCAAAAGTCATGCACAATCATTTGTAGGAAGTTATCTTTCCCAGTTAAGGTGAGAGAGCCTTCTTAGTCCACATGACACATTATGTTACTGGGGGTATTGGCAGGAGTGCTGAATACTTTACATTCCTTTACTATTAGTCTCTGGCCCCACAACAGCCCTAATGAGATTTAGCATTGTTAAACAGACGTCTACTATGAAATCTTTCCTTTGGCAACCGACACAGAAAATGGGAAGGTTTGAATTTTGGCAAAACAGGGAATAAGGGAAATAACCACAACACATACAATGAATGAATCACAAATTATTCACACACACACACACACACACACACACACACACACACACACATAAATATGGTAAAGGTTCCCCCCGCACAGTTGTTCAGTCGTGTCCGACTCTAGGGGCTGGTGCTCATCTCCGTTTGTTAACCGAAGAGCCAGCGTTGTCCGAAGACGCTTCCACGGTCATGTGGCCGCATGACGCACGCGGAACGCTGTTACCTACCCACTGAAGTGGTACCTATTAATCGACTTGCATTTGCATGCTTTCGAATTGCTAGGTTGGCAAGAGCTGGGGCGAGTGTGGGAGCTCACTCCATCACATGGCACTCGGGTCTTGAACCTCCAAACTTGCGACCTTCCAATCAACAAGCCTGGCATCTTAACTGCTGAGCCACTGCGACCCCTTCATCTACACACACACACACACACACACACATCCATCCATCCATCCATGAACAAATGCTGGTACCAAAAAGTTATCCCACCAAAACAATTATTTCCACGTTCTCCTTCTGTTTTATGGTGGACTGGTCAATCAGTATTGGTCAATCAATTCAATCAATTTGAAAATGTCTTAATCATGAACACAGCAAACGTTGATCCTTTGAGCTCAGAATTGGTCTTTCAAAAGTATGGGCATAAAAAAAAATCTCAGAAGCTTGGTGAATATATCACCTTCCTCCACAATTATATCCAGGCAAGCACAAAAATTCCTCTTTATGATGCAGTTCATCTTGTATATATCTTTTAGCACAGATGCTTCTCTACTAGATGTTTAAGGTAAAATCACCATGCTTTGTTCATTGACCTTTGATGCATGCAGTCCCACCATCTGTATGTTCTCTGCAGATCTTCTTTTTCTGAAAACACAGATAATTTGATTTTATTTTTAAAAAAGTAATGCACTCAATGGGTGTAAATGCCCCAAGTGCTTCTCTTTTATCTTTTAAAAGTGTACAGTGACAAATGAATCTACTCCACCTAACTACCCTTTCATTACAGGGGGTACTATATAGTGGATTCCAGTTTATCTACACTGTATATACTACTAAAACTCTCATTGTGTTTGTTTGTACCCCCAAGTTAGCCCAAACGGTGCATTATACCGCAACAATTTTTTAATCAAGGTACCTAAATTCCGCTAACTTAAAGAATGCATAAAAAATCTGGACCCATTAATCCTGTGGAACTGAAATTTTCACAATGTTCAGATAAGTTTTATTCGCAATGTTCTGGCCGTTGCAGTGTCCCCACGGTTGCATGATCATCATTTCTGATGCTCCCTGCTAGCTTCCCACAAGCAATATCAATGGGGAAGCTGGCAGGAAGTCGGAAGCCGTTCCCATTCCTGCTGCTTTTTTGCCCGCCTGTGGTTACTTATTTTTAGAATATGTTTTATACTTCTGCAACTCCCAGGATCCACTGAACTTGCTGATACCTCTCTCATTTTTTCATAGTCCCATTTAGTTTCTGTTTCTATTGGCACTCATCATGAGGATGAGAGAGGATGAGTCCGATATTATAACCGTGTTGGGACTGTGGGATTCTGGTTGTGTGTCAAATCACTGCTTTGCTTGTAGGGTTACATATTATTCCCTTTTGTTTTGTAAAAATATTTTACAGGCCTGCAAGTGTTTTGACATTTCATATTCCGGCATTTCCAACAGGTAGCCAACATAGATGTTTTCTGAGCTTCCAACATAATGGTAAGCTGCATGAGTGTAACCATTCGTACAGTACTTGAGCGATCTGATTGGCTAGTAGACTATCCTAGCAGCAGGAGTGACATCTTCAACCTGCATAGCCTGTTAAATGTATCACTTTCCCCCCTTTCCCCCAGGCTTCTAACAATAGATTGTATAATTGCAGTAAGACTCTACAGGGCATGCCTCGTTGAATCATTATCATACTTATCAGGTAACAAAATGCACTTGGCCTTATGATCGCTGTCTGACAATATACCCAAGGAAGGCAATTATTCTAGCACAACAAGCACTCTGATGGGCCTGATTGTTCACTGGAGTTAAGTGTTGTATGCATATGCCTGCAGAGGCTTCAAAATACCAAGCAGATAATTAACTAACCTCCCCTGCATCTCTGTGGAGAAATATTAATTCTTCAATTTTTGTTCTTTTTCATGCTTGTCCTCAGATTCTCTTGCCCTTCACTTTTCATTTCACTTTATACATGAGCTTAGCCTTAAGAAAAGGCAGGGCCTAAATATTTTGATTCCCCCCTTTCCCCCACAATTGCTTTCTGGGGAATCGATCTAGAATGGGATAGCTTGGTAGCCCTACAGATTGCCGGCATCCCCACAGTACAGTAGGGGTGGCTTTAGGTCTTTGAGAGCCCAGAGTAAAATTAATAACTTCTTTACATCCTTCCTCCAAAGAAATGACAAAGAATGCACAGAACAAGAAGGACTAAGAAAAAGCAAACAGTTCCTAGTAAAGAGCTATGTGCATCTACAGAGCTGACTTCAGGAAACCAAGTGGGGAAGTAGGAAGGGAAGTAAGAGAACGAAATATTTCCTCTTCTTTGCTCTGTTCCTGTTTTGTACCTATAGACGTTTTCAACAGTCTGTAGTGCTCTCTGGTATTGCTGTTGCTGAGCAGCGCCTAAAAGTAGTAATTGCTAGGAAGCAAAATATGTCTAGCCTTTTCATTGGCTTCCATTTGATAATTTGATTTATGATGGCTTTCTGAGGTCACTATAACCCTCGGCATGGACCTAAGATCAGAACAATAACTTGATTAATTTGGAACAGGAGATGGATTTTTTTATATCTGCATAAATCAAACTACTATCACTTGCATACTTACTGACTTACAGAAAAGATGTTAGTTGCTTGCAGACCCAATGACAATCATCGTCTTATAACACAAACTGTTGTAATGTAGTTACTTATCCATTCATTTTCTTCTTAGATTGCCAAAATAATCACTATTGAGTTTTAGCAATTTGAAAAATAAGCAGGATGGAATACATTACACTCTTTTTGTGACATTCAATGGAATTCTTCCCTTGTGGACCTATTTCAGTTACAGACATTAACAAGTCATTTTGGAAAGCCTTTGTTGGAATTAATTTCATTCTTGAACTGCAGCAAGTACAATTCAAGAAATGCACTGTAATTCTGCCTTTTGATCCCAAACACCTAAGATTTAAACTCTTGCCCTTGTAGGTGAGGGTTCCAGTGCTAGTGTCATTCATCTCCCATGATACGTCTCCAGTTGCAGCAGAGAAACACTTTGATAGAGCTGGTTGCTATCAAATTCCACCCACTGGCCATCAAGATATCAGACCTTTAAAAACAGAAATCTCTATTAGGATTAAGACGCCTGAACTACAAGAATTTTTGCTATGTTCTGTTCTTGAAATTATTTGAAGAGCTTGGCATTTCTTACCATCCTCACAACAGCTTTTTTTTAAAAAATAAAAATAAAATTCATCTGCTAATGGTTATAAAAAGCTGTTGATTTGTTTGAGTTTTTTTTCTTGCAAAGTTAAATTCCATTCCCATTTTTTGAAATTTCTTCTTGATCTTGATCAGATCCTCTTGCACACATTTTTTCCTAATAAGTTATTATATTCCTTCCTTCCTTTCCTTTTCTTTTTCTAGAAAAAGCACATTTCTTTGCAGAATTTACATTGTTAACATTCAGAGAGCTATCTCCTAGAACTCTGATTCAAACACAAAGCCTTTCAAAACCTCCCCAAGTGGAATTAAGCAAAACCAGATGCAATTCATTTATAGGATTGCCTTAAAATGAAATAGAGTCACGAATGTCTCTAGCCACTGGCTAAGTCGCTGTCCTGTTACAGAATGTTCAGAAATATTCTAATATTGCTAGGAATGGAGGAAAAGTTCATATGATGTTGAGAAATATGCAACTACAAAGAAAATATTATTGAAAGGGATTTTGGTGCTCTTAGTGGGAAGGAAAGTTATATAGGAAGAAATTTCCTGAGGCAAGGAAGTCCCAGTATAATGCATTGGTGAACATATGTGACAAAGCAAAATAAACTGAGGGATTGCCATGCAGGAGAGTCAGGTGCTCTGGCGAACAGGATGCTCAGTGCCAAGCAGGATCTAGAGATGGGAGGTCTGCTTCTAGTCAAGGAATCAGAGGAGATGGAGGGATAAAATGAACTTGTTGCTGTTTATTCGTTCAGTTGCTTCCGACTCTTCGTGACTTCATGGACCAGCCCACGCCAGAGCTTCCTGTCGGCCGTCACCATCTCCAGCTCCCCCATGGTTGAGTCTGTCACCTCCAGAATATCATCCATCCATCTTGCCCTTGGTCGGCCCCTCTTCCTTTTGCCCTCCACCTTCCCCAGCATCAGCATCTTCTCCAGGGTATCCTGTCTTCTCATTATGTGGCCAAAGTACTTCAGTTTTGCCTTTAATATCATTCCCTCAAGTGAGCAGTCTGGCTTTATTTCCTGGAGTATGGACTGGTTGGATCTTCTTGCAGTCCAAGGCACTCTCAGAATTTTCCTCCAACACCACAGTTCAAAAGCATCTAAGTTCAAAAGCATCTAAGTTCAAAATGAACTTAGACAGATAAAAATGTTAGTGGCTAAGCTTGCTGATGGAGGAGCCACATTTCACAGATTTGAAATCATATTTGGAAATCATACTTGGAAATCATATTTCTCTTCGATTGGTATCATATTTGGAGTTTGTTCATTAATAGTTTAAACTCTGATTTACCAGAAATAAGGCCCTCGGTGGATATTACAAAGCACAAAACCTGTTTGTAACCCTAAGATAGAATTCAAGTTGAATTGAAATATACATTTTCCATTATTAGGTATGACGCTCACTCTCCTGGGGTTTTGGAAGGCCTTTTAGAGTTATGTTCCCAGGTCTGGGTTTAGTGTGTTTGTGGAGCTCCTGTCACGTTTTTTTATTATGATGTTTGTTTTTTAGTACCAGGCTGTTATTTTATTTTTTATTTAATTAAATTTATATAACCGCCCATCTCCCCCAACGGGCAACTATGTTTAGTTGTCCTGTTTTTTACAGTTTTAATTATATATTTTGATGTTGTAAGCCACCCAGAGTCTTTTGGACTGGACAACCATAATAAATCTAATAAATAAATATCAGAAATGGGTTGTGCTGAGTTTCTATTTCTATGGCACATTATTTTCTCCTTTTAATACCTCTTCCTTCCAGTAGGTCCCCCATTTACTTATCTATTTGTGGCTTTCTTTTAACAAAGGCCACTTCCATTCCATCATTTCCCAACATTTAATTAGCAGTTTGAAATTGATCTATGTTCAGCTTCATTTCCACAATCTAGACCTATTGAGAGTGCTCCTTCTAGCTGACCAATAGGAGAGTGCAAGAAACTTGAGAGTGCTCAATCAGTGCTGCTCTCTGAGCTATCACTGGTCTTGGAGTAGCAAAAATCACCTTCACCCATTCCACCAAAAAGGGAAACATTTGCTGTTGGCCCGTACCTGCTTTTTGTTCATATTTGCAGTATTCTGGTGAAGCTTAAAGAAAGTGAGTAGTTGCCATGAGGAGCATCTGATAAGCTTCCAAAGTACCATTTCTTTTTTTCTGAAAAGATACTGTAAAGTAGGGAGAAAGAGAGTGTGGGGAAATAATTGTTCCAGATAGTGGAAAAATTGTTCACCAATAAGCCATGCAAGGCAAACAAAAAAGGCCATCTATATTGAGCTTTCAAATACACTATTGCTGGACATTTTCTGGTCATTGACCATAATAAATAAATTCATTCATTCCACTGCTGGGTTAGAAATAAATCAGCTCAACACTCCTGAATACAGTTAATGACATGAGATCAGGCCTGGGCTGATTCTGAACAGGTGCAAAGGCCTATGTGGAAATGTCCTTCATTAAAATAGCACAATCGTGACTTGATTCTGTAAAGCCTAGATGTATGTAAGTATCTGGAATACAATTTTTAGGGCTCAAATAGAAACTAGCAATGATGACTAAAGTTAGATACAGAGTACAAATATTTAAACAGTGGCCTGTGGTTGGGGATATAAATGGAAGGGAAGGGTAGGATGCAATTGATTTACTTTTTTTCTTACTTCTTTTTAACTTAAACATACTCATATTTTTGTATTGTGTCTTGTCTATGAAGGTTCTCAGTCATCCAGGTGGAATTGTCTGTAGCTTGAATCATGTCAACTGGATTTCTATTTTCTCAGTGGAAACGTTTCGCTCCTTATCCAAGGAGCTTCTTCAGTGACTGAAGAAGCTCCTTGGATAAGGAGCGAAACGTTTCCACTGAGAAAATAGAAATCCAGTTGACATGATTCAAGCTACAGACTATTGTGTCTTGTGTTTTCTTTTTTACTTTCTATCTCAATATTTGCCTTTTTCTATATTCTTTCTATTGTAATATTTTAATATAAATACCTAGATATAAAACCTGAAAAATATTTCCTTGATAGAAATAGAAAAAAACAGGTTACTATCCCTAGAGTCTCTTCCCCATTCTGCACCCCAGCTTCATAGAGAAAGCTGGACTAAACCGGTCCATCTCCAGCATAGCAGTAAGAGCTCCAAGACTCAGTGGGTTTCGTTCTTGCTGAGCTGAGTTTTCCACGGACTCTCTTTCTGAAGATATGCATGTACTTGTGTGTATGTGCATAAAGAAAGAGAGAGAGAGAGAATGGTGTGTGTTTGTGTGTTAATTAACAAGGTGTCTTAATTTAGACTTCATTTCAGACAGTAGTCATTTAATTCATTTTTTTTGGCCTCTGACCAGTAATGATAAATGCATTCATATATGCAGATAAATATGCAAATGTGACACATACACATGTTTTGTGGGGAGAAAAGTATCAACGATTGGCTTCAGGGAGTGTTAGCAATCCCCCAAGTAGGAATCTGGACCGAATTCAGATTTTTATATCTAATTGGGTAGAGTTTTAAATTCAGGGTCATCTTCCTTTTCAGTAAATATGGTGTTTGTCTATGATGTTGGGAGATGGATTTTTTTTTCTTTGCTAGTTGTGCACTATGTAAGACTTGTAAGCTACCAAAAAGGATAGTCTTGCACAGGAAATCTATGAACCTGTACTTGATATATCAGTATCTTTTCCAAATCTCTATTAGTGCTACTCTGATGTTACAGTCGCATAAACTTTCAGGTCTAAAAACACGTTCAGAAAATCAAATGCCTCCCACAGAAACACACAACCCAACCACATGGATGGATATTTTCTAATAAGCTTCCCTGGATTTTCTGATAAGGTTGAGATATAACAGATTCTTGCTCCTGAAGTGTTTTGTCTCTCTTTAGACTGGCACTTCATTTCACCATGGAGGAATGAAATTATATTCACACACAGACTGTATTTCAGTGTTTATCCACTATTACTTGGGGTGCAGAAATCTACACCACCATGAAATTTGCTGCCCCCATTGTCAATCTTTATTCTGTATCTATTGTGGCCGTTATCCTGATAATGTATGTGCAGAGCGTGACAGGGAAATCAACTGATTTAATGCTTCAGCTTGGTTCCCCTTCCTCTTTAGTATGTTATCAGCCAGTGGGAAAAACATCTACCACTGCAGCAGGACTGGGAGTAGGTGTGAAGGAAGGTGGTGGAATCTTGTAAAATGACAAACCTCCTCCAATCAAAGTAAATCTTGTAAAATGACAAACCCTCCTCCAATCAAAGTAAATCTTGTAAAATGACAAACCCTCGTCCAATCAAAGGAAATCTTGTAAAATGACAAACCCTCCTCCAATCAAAATGCTGTCACAGAAATGGGAATGGCCTGACCTCAGGGCTTTGTCAAGCTTCTCTAGCTATCTTTGCGTGCCTGTCCTCTTATACTCCTCCATTCTGCCACTGCAGAAGTAGAATAAACTGTGACCCCTGTCTCTGCAAACACCACATAGAAATTATGAGAAGTCTGACTGAGTATGAGTGATCCTTACATTTTATGCCTTTTTAATACTGAGGAGGACTCTAGCCAATCTGAAGAAGAGTTCCTAAAGAAAACCTGCATAAATTCTGGGGATTAACCAGTGACAATTTCCTTTACCAAGCAAATTGTTCAAGTGACTAAGTGTTAGTTCAACTCCAGATATTTTTGGGGAAGATACAATATCTGTTTTGGCCATCCTGATGGACCTATGTTGGAAGAAATGTAATACTACTCCTGGATCTCAAAAATACTTTTAAAATAACTGAGCATGCTATCCTGTAGCCTATGTGAGAAGTGAGAACTGCCATGACTCTGCTCTACTGGTTCCATTCTTTTTTTAAAAAAAATACTAGAGGACTTTCTAGGAACAGGAGAGCATGCACATGTAGATATGCCTTATTCTAAGTACTTTCACGTGTCCTTTCTTCTCCTTCATGCTACTGTTTATCTATATTAATCTTCCCCAACCAGGTGTCCTCCAGATACCTTCACTTACAACTCTTATACTTTCTAATTGGTCTACCCAGTTCCTAATCTTTGAGATGGCATCCCAGAATTTTATTCATCTAATTAAGGTGAGGTAAAAGAAATTCTAATTTAAGTTTGAGGTTCTGAATGAAAGTGAATATTTTGTTTTTATGTTGTGCTTTCTTTGTGTATGCATTTTGGACTGCATAATTCAAGGTTATTTTAATGCTCCTTCTATTTTATTATTTCATTGTGTGAATGTGTAGTAGGCTATAAATGAATTTACCTGAAAATAAGTAAGTAAGTAAGTAAGTAAATAAATGTTTCACAATGTTTCTTTCTTTGGGAAGGTGAAATTTGGTGGTGACTCCATATGGATTATGCAAATTTTACTTACATTAGTTTGGGTTGATGCTGGAGTATAATGCTAAATGGAAAATTCAGTATCTCAACAAATTTTAATTGACAAATTATCTGGATTGTAGCTAGTAAGTTCTACTTTTTATCCCTTGTTTTTTCAGTCCTTTTAAGAAGGTTTGCTTGCATGTGCTGGACTCAGGAATTTGAAAACGAGACAATTGTGTTGGCTCAATGCCAGAAATCACAATTAATGTACTATAATGGCCTTTTAAGGGGAAACCCTGTAGAACTGATTGAGATCACATAAAATATTATGTTAAGAGCCTCGTGAGTGAGCATTGAGCACTTCTGAATCACTAGTTTTATTTCTCTTTCCCTCCTGTATTTATTTATTTATTTATTTATTTTTTTTAAAAAAAATATATGCTGAGCACAATGTTTTCTCTCCGGCTTTTACTAAAAGGCAGTAGATCAGAGATACTGCAGCTCGAGGAGAATTCAGTGCTACATGTAATCTGTCACATCTCCTATTCCATATTCTTCTGCACTATTCTTAGCTTTTAAGGAAAAGTGATATGGTGAGAAGGTTAGGGAGTGGATGGCCAGGGAGAGACGGTCTGACACAGCTGGGAAGATAGAGGTGCAACCATGAGTCAACCTATGAATTTGTTCAGCTTCGAAACATGCACAGACAAAGGATTCTCTGCAGTCATTTATTCTGGATACTATGAGGAGTCTTCTCCTGGCTTGGAGAAAAGAGGTCAGGGAGAAGTATCCATCAGTTGGATGCCAGGGTAGGTGGATGGCTTAAGAGTTCACACTTAGATATGAGCTACCCAGAAATCAAGAATTGGGGGAAAACAAATCCTGAGACAGAGTTGTTTCAGTGAAACAAGACCAAATGGGTGGAATAGAATGGGCATATTTCCTTCAGATGGCTTCCTGACCCTCTAAGAACAGCCTGACATAGTGAAGCTTACCAGGCTCAACTTATTCCATCATTGATAAGCTTGTCAGGATTAGCTTCACCCGCCAAATTTCCATACATCAGGAACAAACCTGAAATTAGAAAAAGGAAGTTGCAGAACAAGAACTGGCATATTGGAAACTCCTACAGGAGCCAGTTGAGAAGTATAGCTTCCCATCCAGTTCCTTCTCCTGGCATCAGACATTGAATTCAGGAATGTCTGAAAGACATCAAAACATTCCACCAATGATTTTCCTGCCAAAATCACGAGGGGTGGGGGTGGGGAGACAATACACCACAAGCTTCAGCTTCAGTCCTCCAGCCTCTAGCAGGTTAGCTCTTGCTCTGCTTCACCTGGCACTAATCTGCGGCTGAGGAACAGCAATCCTAGCTGTGCTCTTGAAAAACTGTTATGAGAGGCAAAATATAACAGCAATAGTTTTTACTGTTATGTGGAATAAGCCCAAAGTGAGGTACTTGTTACATTTCTTCCAGCTATATTTTAGGAGCAGAAGTCCTATTTAAACATTTTAAAAATGGAGACAGCCTTTAAACCAACCCTGTAGGAAATGATATGTGAGACTGGACCCAGTAAAGGGTTTTTCTTTAAAAAATGAACAACTAAATTGAAGCAAAAAGTATGTATGTATGTATGTATGTATGTATGTATGTATGTATGTATGTATGTATGCATTTGTTTATTACTATTTGCACTAGCTATGTGATCCATATACTCCCTTCTTCAATCACACTTATGGTTTCCTATGACATAAAATAGTTTAAAGCCCCATACACACTATCAGAATTGTGCAGGCCTACCTACAGGACTGACCTGTGACAAGAGGGGCAATAGTTTTAATGAAAAGGATAAACTGTTTTTTTTAAATGCCATATTAAAAGTATATTCTTTCTTGGTTGTAAGCATATCTAGATATGTATGTAAATGTACAAGCATGCAGTTTTATGGGACAAACTGGAAGAAGTGTGTGATGATATGGAATATTCATGAATGCTCCAATACATAAGCCTCAAAGCTGATAGAAATAGCGTACAAAGTTTAGCTTTGTGAATGGGCCAAATAATCAGTTTGATGGGGCTATAAAATCTCAGAGGGGTCCTATGGAAAGACAACTTCTGTGCAGTAGGGTACATATTAGAAAGCAGACTGCAATGAAGCTAAAAAAAAGGAGATAATTGGAGCAAGCAGCACATTGCCATATACAAAATGGAGGGAAGGAAAGTTACATATGTCATTTCTATAAATTTTATTTACAGGTAGATAACTATGAGAGGAGCTTTGAGTCATGAAAATGAAGCTCTTCTTCTTTTCCATCATCAGTACAAAATGCTGTGACCCCAGGTACTATAAATATGTTGTTTTGTTTTATGTAGGTTCTAATTATAGGATAAGTTGACTATGGATACATTCCCCCCTTACCTCAAGCCTCCCATTTTGTGCTAGGATGGGGAAAAAAGCATTCAGTAGTTGTCTAGATACAATAACCTACAGTGTTTTACACTTTTACGCTTCCACCATATAACAAATCACCAATTCACAAACCATCATCTATCCCTCTATCTCTCCCCACCCCCTAAAAGCTAATTAAGCAAGGCCTCACTATATATCTGACAAACTACCTATGTTGCTTCTAGAGTAGTGTTTTATAATATTTTATGATATTTATGCATTGTGTTGGTTAATGACCAAAATAAATATGAGACTGAAAACTGATAAAGCTTGGCCCCACTTTAAGTGACCATAATTTTGTTATTTGTAAAGTTCCTCCCATTTGGAGTCATGCCCCCCTCTTTTCTCCAAATGTGTGCACGTGCACACACTGTGTGGAAGGATGGCAGAGCACTTATTCAGAACCTTGTTTTCCGTCACTAGTTAGGCTATCACAGTTGAAATCGGACCCTCAGACAAACTCCCCCAAGACAGCAGCATAATAAAAAGGTCTTTAAGGTCTTCTCTGAATGACGGGGGGATGAATGGCCCCTCTTTTCCGGCTTTCTCCTCTTCCCAGTAAGAATGAGAAAATGACTCTCTCCGTACGGACATGTGATCTGAGTTAATGACAGCAAACGAGAATGCCAGCTGCCTTCTCAGTGATTCTCATCTCCTCTTCTAGTTCTTCTACTCCCTAAGCAGTTTGCAAGCAGCTTCATGTTTTGTTCCAGCCCTGCTTGTTGAAAAGAAGATGCAAGACATTCAAGCAAGTCTTAGAGAAAGGGGGGAAAAAAACAAACAAAAAACCCCATGCCTGGCTCTTCCTGGCAATTTTTATTGGAAGACCTCAAAGAATTGCTTATACATTTTCAATGTATCAGGGAGCCAAAGGAGAGATGGGGTGAGGGTGGGGGAATCTAAAATATGACTAATATAAAATCTCCCAACTGAATCTGAAAATTTCTTCATTTGAAATGAACCAAAACATCTTCCCTAGATTAAGTGCCAGAAATACTTAAGAGTAGTTATCAATTGAACTGCAATGTTCTATATTTTATCATTTTAGGTTAATAAAAGCTTTTGAATCATTTTAAAAATTCTTTTTAGCGCAAATACTTAGAAAGGAAAGCAGGTGACCAGGTTAAACTAGATGAGGCATTCCTCATCTCACACACAGGAGGGAGACTGTTGCAACATCATTTTTTTTTCCATTGGCGATCACTCGTAGCCAAGTAAGATTGTCTTCCAAGGGTAAAATTTTAACAGTGGATCCGTAAGTGGCTGTAAAGGCCAATTCTGGATCCGCACAACCTCCCACATAAACATGCAGCAATGACCTATGTGAACATTATGGGTAAGGATGTCCACAAAGTATGGTAACAAAAAGACATGATCATTTCTACAATGGTGTGATTGAAGAGACACACCTAAAAAAATGAGCAGAGCTTCGAACGCACCATCGCGGCTGCTATCTTGGCTTTTTTTAACCATACCCTGTAAGACACCCCTCTCACGGATGGACATTTCATCCATATGCTTTTATATTAACCGTTGAAAATTTACTGCAATTGTGTTTTAATAAATTTATCCTGTTATTCATAAATTAGCTGTGTGATTACTACGTGGTATAACAATATATTAAATAACTAAATAATTAACAATTTGAAACAAAAGCTTGGCTGAAATATATATCACAGTTTAACATGCTAAAATATACATGAACCACATGAAGCTGGAGAGTGCAGGCACATTTCCTCTTTATTCCTCAACATGTCATGTTGAAAAGTATATAATTAACTATATTTTCCCATTACATCCCAGTGAGAGAATTGTGCTTACCAGACTGAGAATGAGCCAGGATCTTTCCAGAAGGAAAGAATATGAGGTGAGTAGGCAAAGACATAGAGATAAACCGGTTCATAGAAGGAAAGGCTTTTTGTATTTGAATTTAGTTTACTTGCATGCATGTTTTGGCAGCAGTGCTACACACACTTATCTGAGTATGGGCTTCTGATCCGATATGTAGAAGACAACATTGTCAATTATTGTTCCTTGTAAATATACACAAGTACACACACACACACACACACACACAGAGAGATATCTTTCTTCTTTAGAAGAAATGAGTAGCTTACAGACTCACATAAAAATCACATGGCAATTTTAAAACAAATGAAAAAGAACATAACAAAATAAAACATAGCGGAATAAAAGAAATAATCTTACATTCCAAAGACGGGGAAGCTGGACCCAAGCAGAAGAAAGAGAACTAAGCAGCTCTCAGCCCAAGAAATATTTTTTTTCTGAAAAGTATGTTCTTCATGCTTAATAATGATCGGTATTGGAGGTAGAGAAAAGGGGCATGGTAGCTCAGCAGGTAAGACGCCAGGCTTGTCGATCGGAAGTTCGCAAGTTCGGAGGTTCGAATCCCTAGCCCTGCGTGTGGAGTGAGCTCCCGCACTAGCTCCAGCTCTTGCCAACCTAGCAATTCGAAAGCATGCAAATGCAAGTACCACTTCGGTGGGTAGGTAACAGTGTTCCGCGCGTGTCATGCCAGCCACATGACCGTGGAAGCGTCTTCGGACAACGCTGGCTCTTCGGCTAACAAACGGAGATGAGCACCGGCCCCTAGAGTTGGACACGACTGCACAAATGTGCGGGGGGAAACTTTACCTTACTTATTGGAGGTAACGTAATGGAGGTAAGGAGATGTTTTTCTTTAAGTGAAAAGCTGAAGGGAATAGAAGAAGACTTATTGTTAGAACAGCTCTTTGTCAATTATTTCTAAAATCAACTTCATTCATATAAGGAAACAATTTGCATGAGCTACAAAGGAGACTTACTAATGGACGTGAACATCAATAGTTGACTTAATTTTTTAAAATGATAGCTTTAATAAAGTCATTATTAAATCTAATGCTCATCAGTTTACACAATATAAATTTAAGGAGAACACAAAAACCCCAAATATGCATGAATGCATTACAACAGGGCAGACAATTTTCTATGCTATTCATTTAATGCCCTCTTAAAATTCCTCTATATTTTGAAACTAAACAGCAAAAATGATAATTGTGGCAGTGGGGAGCATTCATACAAATTCTAGTTTACTTTAACGAGCCTGTGGCTAAAGGAATCTCCAGCATGTGAGCACATTTTGATATTTAGAATGTGGGTCATTAAAACTTGCATTCCTATGGTTAAAGAACTAAACTAAATACACTCATCAAAGATTTTTGGTGGGTTAACATTTCCCACACTTTACTGCTGAAATCAAGAATCTTAAAAAGTTAACTTGCAGAAAAGTATTGAAAATCTGTGGATGCGGATGATGCAGAATCAGTAATCTGGCCTCCTTTACTGTATGTAATTATCTTAAGCATATGAAGTTTTAGGTTAATAGGAGTTGTGTACCTAAATATCTAAAGGGCTGTCATAAAGAGATTGGGTAGACTTGTTCTCTGTTGCCCTGGAGGACAGGACCAGAACCAAAGGGTTGAAACTTCAGGGAAGAACATTCAAGTTAGATATTAGGATGAATTTCTTGATTTTAAGAGCTCTCTTTTTCTTACTGTCCAGTGCTAAACTGGAAAGTAGGGAATATTAGATCTACCTTTCCCAACACATAATTGTAATGTACACAGTGAACCCCAGAGGATGTATAATAAAGGTTGCATTTCAAACATTGTATGTTGAAAGTACAATATCTTGGGATTTTGGCTGATACGTTTGGGGCCTGTTGTAGGTTGATACTACACTGGTTTTAATAACCATAGGATTGTAATTATGGTGTTCAGAAATGAAATAGTGTCAAAGATGTGAATATGATATTGAATTATATCCTGAACATTTGGAGCCTATTGAAGTACAGAAAACTTTAGCAACTACAGAAACTTATTATTCCAATGGATGAATGTAATGTACCCGGTTTACAATCCTGGAAGACATGTTTACATTATCTACATATGAATTCACTTTCTATTGATGGGAAATCTGGTCAAAATGGTTTCTGTGTGGTCAAGGTTTACGTTGTTATTTAATATTTGAGTACAGTTGTTTATTTCATTGTTTTAATATAAAAACTTTATTTTCTTCTTTGATTTTTCTTCTACATTTTAGTTGTTTTCTGATTTAGTTAATTTTGCCTTTTATTCATTAATTATTACTATAAGCGTTCTTTTCTTTTTCTGTTTTGTTATAGATAAAAAGTAATTACATATGTGTATGTATGTATGTGTGTGCATGCGTGCATATCACAGTGAACATTTTGAAAGATTATTTCAAGTTCATTTATATCTTATAATGCACTTAAAATAGTATGATGGAATAAAAACAGGAAGCCTCTTAAAAAGATAAATCTACCTCAGAGTTAAATTCATCCTGATCACATTTATATTATTTATTTATTTATTTTATTTTTTATCCCGCCTTTATTATTTTTATAAATAACTCAAGGCGGCGAACATACCTAATACTCCTTCCACCTCCTATTTTCCCCACAACAACAACCCTGTGAGGTGAGTTGGGCTGAGAGAGAATGACTGGCCCAAGGTCACGCAGCTGGCTTTCATGCCTAAGGCGGGACTAGAACTCACAGACTCCTGGTTTCTAGCCCAGCACCTTAACCACTAGACCAAACTGGCTCTCAATATTATCCCAAATCCTCAAAGGACTAAAAAACCATCTGTTATTCAATTTGTTCCAAAATCATGAATTAGTTAATTTACCAGTTGATAAATCTTCTTAGGAATCTTTCTAATGAGCCAAACAATGGAGTCAGAGCACAACCTAAAACCCCAATCCCTATATGTGTCAAATTATTACTGAGATGCAGTAGCATAAAAGCTAATAAATTCCAAATTACAGGATACTAAACTTACATCCTAGTGAAATGAGATTATGAATTAGAGCCACTTAAAGCTAATGTAGTATAGTAGATAAGGCACTGGAATAGTAAGACCTTGGTGTATGTCCAACCCCAGCCATGGAATCTCAGTGGATGACTTTGGCTGACTAGTCACTCTCTCTTCGCCCAACCTACTTTATAGGGTGCTGTTGTAAAGATAAAATCTAGAGATTTCCCCATGCAAGTTGCCTTGAACTCTTAGAAGAAAGATAGGATATAACTCTTATCAAACTAGTAAATGTATTACTTTTTGCCTGCACATGCAGAGCCAACAAAAGAGGAAGCAACAGAATTGCAGAAGCCTTCATAGGTTGGTCAGACATCCAAGATATTCAATGAAGGAAGACCAAAGTCTGGCTATTGCATCTGCCCTAGGATTGCCACCAAACGTTGGCAATGAAAACCAAAACACATTAACCAGTTCTTTTCTTTTCCTTTTTGTAAATGTGGTGTGTGTGAGTGAGTGAAATGATTTTAGCACGTGGAGGTGGCAGCAAAAACAAATGCTGATGCTCCCTGTCCTCAGCATACTATGGTCAGCATCATAATAGTGTTGTGCAGATATCCCAGTTCTTCAAATGTGTATTTTCAAAGCTTGGGTAATGGATGAACTGATTGTCTGAAAAGGTTCTTAGGTCTGTACTTCCTGGTCAAGCAGGTCATGAGGAGATGGGAGATTGTGTTGACCCACTGGTTTCCTAGGTTTGGTCTGCTAAATAAACAAAAGTTTGGATAGTGGGGGGAAGGAAGAGATTCCCCTTTTTTTCTCTGCCTCTGTAATTTCTAATTCCTTAGAAAGGGGATAGTATATAATAGAAAGAAAAGCAGGATATAACTATGTTAAAAATCAGAGATTTGTACTTGTCTGTATGCAATATGAAAATATAGTGCTTATTTCTGCATACATCTACACTGGATGTTCCTATCTTGTACCAAAAGGCCATAGAATTAAGCATAGTAGCAGCCACTAGCCATTTTCCAAAAAAACAACAACATGCTTTTTGTTCTGGAGAATTCTTTGTTCCTGAAAAGAAACCAGCGTTTGACTTACAGCATTTAAATGGCTGAGGTTAATCTCACCCAAATGCAAATTTGTCCTGTTTTGGCACATTGGTACAATTAATCCTGCAGTTAGCATAACAAAATGTTAACAATAAACATGTGATGGAAATGCAGTGTCAACAGATTTCCCTTTCGACCTGATGTTTGGCTGTTAGTTTTCAGTCATATGCAAGATATGAATTTTGCATTTCCATGCAGCATATGTTAGTACAGCTTTCAAATAAACAAACTAAATATAATGTCTAAAAGCATCTTCTACACTCAAATGGAGATCTTGTTAAATAGATGGCATTGCATGTAAGTAGCTACCTATCAAGCCAGTCATTTGAAGCTAATACAAAATACAGATTACTTGAAGGGCCTGGCTTTTCCTCAATTGTATCATAACAGCTTTGAACTGTGGTGTTGGAGGAAAATTCTGAGAGTGCCTTGGACTGCAAGAAGATCAAACCAGTCCATAGTCCAGGAAACAAAGCCAGACTGCTCACTTGAGGGAATGATATTAAAGGCAAAACTGAAGTACTTTGGCCGCATAATGAGAAGACAGGATACCCTGGAGAAGAAGCTGATGAAGAAAGTGGAAGGCAAAAGGAAGAGGGGCCGACCAAGGGCAAGGTGGATGGATGATATTCTGGAGGTAACGGACTCGACCGTGGGGGAGCTGGGGATGGTGACAGCCGACAGGAAGCTCTGGCGTGGGCTGGTCCATGAAGTCACGAAGAGTCAGAAGCAACTGAACAAATAAACAACAAATCATAACAGCAGCAGCATCTGCAGGGGGTTGGGCAATGGGTGTCAGAGTGACAAAAGCAGTGTTACAGTGACTCAATGCAAGCCTTTCCCCTTTTCTGCATGCATTGTGGTGCTGCATGCATCCCCAGAAGGTGTGAAACTTGCAGCGCAATGCTGCAGCACAGCAGTCTACAAATGGATGAATAGGAAAAATGAAACAAAACACTGTATACATAGAATATTGGACTATCAGGGAGAACTTTGTCGTGCTAGTTTTCTTCTGGTTCTTCCTGAAATGTTTCGTTTCTTTGCATAGGATTGTCTCCCCCCTCTCCCCCCCCCCATGGTTTGGGGAGGCATTAAAAGCTGCAGTGTGAGTAATATAGCCTGCAGTGATTACTTGGCAGAAGGCTACAATACTGGGTTTCCAACTTTCACCACTGTGTGTAGGAGGGAAATCTAATGCCCGAAAGCCTTTGCCTATTTCTACAGTATTGCTATGATTTCTGGTAGCGTCACTGTGGTTTCAAGTTGATGTTTTCTCAATCATTGTAAAAGAGTCCTAGTGGGAAATATTTATTTCTCCTTTACGAAAAAAAGGGGGATTTAAGAAAGGCACTTTCATATTTTTCTTCTCCAATGGAATAAAATGCTTTTGTCAGAAAAATGTAAAATCTAGAAATGGCAGCCCCTGGGGGATTTTTCTTGCCCCCACTTTTTTTTAGCTAGTTTGGTTGATAAGGAATTTTTTAGCACGAATATTCTTTGGCTTTTTCTATGCCAGCATGTGACATGGTTGACAATAAAGGCGGAAGATGTTTATTCCCTTGAAGTTCAGGACAAAAGGCCCAAGCAAGTCCATTAGCTGCTTCATTTAGCCCTTCTGTTCTGTTCTGGGAAAGTTGCTATAAGCCAAACCTGTTTAGTCCAAAGCCCTGTTTAGACATAAGAGCTATATCTCTCTGATCCAGCTTCTCCCAGCCTGCATTAGCTTTGCCCTCCACTGGTGTCTTGAGGTTGGAAAATGAATTGCTAAGACTCATGCCATTTTGACAGCAAGCTTAAAGTCTCTCAGCAAGCTGGAGTCAGAGTAAGTATTCCAGGCTAGGCTAGGTTTGAAGTGTTTAAACATTGAGCTGTGCAGCTCAGCATCTTAAGAGTAGGAGGAGTTTTGTACCTTTGCCAGCTACAAGGCAGACAGAATTAATGACTAATTTTTCCCCTCTCCATCTGCCTAATCAGATTTTTTTAAACGCATGCAAGCTTCAGGATCAAGTCTCTTTTTAGCTGGGATATAAAAAAGGATATACCAGAATTTCTACATTCAGTGTGGGCTGGTCTTCCTTTGGTCTGAGATAATGTTTTATACAGCAACAGATACCTCCTAATACCAATTCATCTCTCAATAGACATGACTTGTTCTTATTACATTTTCTGTTCCACTCTTCACCAAACGGTCCATGAAATACTGTATATATGATTTTCCACATTTTAACCTTATAAACATCTACAGTATGTTAATTGTGCCTGATATTTGTGCCTGGGTAAGCACTTGAACTCAGGTTCTTTTCTCTTGAATTAAATTCTAGACTCATTACACTACATAAGTAAATATCTTACTCCTGTGATGCTGTTTGTAATACAGTTATTAGTTTTAATATCTAGTACTCCCCCCCAAGTCCTGCTGTACTACCTCACCATGGCGGGTGCCTATGTTGTATTCCTGGAAGGGATAAGTGAAGAGTGTTGGATGTATATGCCAAGGGTATATAATACCAGCAGAATCACCAAAGTGAAGATTATTTCAGCTATCCAGCTAAAGCAAGCAGGAACCTTAATACCCTTAATTTCACATGCTAGCAAAATAATGCTTAGGATAATTTAACACAGATTAAAGCCCTACAAGAAGAAAAGAGATGCCAGGTGTTCAAGATGGCTTTAGAAAAGACCAAGGAACACGAGACATTATTGCTGATGCATTCTGGATAATGGAGAAAGCCAAAGAACATCAAAATAAAAAAAAGAAAAATCGTCGAAAAATCACCCTCGAAGAGAGGGTGAGCAGAAGATCTCTCACAAGGGTCGCCGGATTCGCCGCTCTCTACCAACCCCCGTACTTCCACCACGGGGGAAGGGAGATTGAAGCGGCAAAGGGCGACTGGAATTGTCATGAAGCTCTGCGGAAGCCGCGAATCTTAACAAGATAAGTAGCTCCTCACCCAACCTTTTAGATGCACTTTTTAGTTTTTAAATATTATTTGCTTTATTAAACTCTAAGATTTCTCTCTGGACTGGATATATAATTGCTGGGAGTTTATTATTCTTTCCTGTCAAGAACTGTCAAAAGGTGGGAAGGAAAAGCTAATTGACTTTGCTACAAATGAAAGTGACTTTCCTTTTACTTTTACCTTGGTTTAAACTTTCTACTTAATGGCAACTGAATACATTTTTATTTTGGAATTATTTACTTGGATTTTGATTCTATATGGAATAATTAATACTCTGCCTTTTATGTTTTTTCTTTGTAATTACTGCTGGGGAAAAAAAATTCCTTCTTTTCTTTTACAAGCCTTTTTTTAAAAATTTATGCTTTGTTTGGACTTTTTATATAGAATTTTGATTCCTTAATATGTACTTTGGGTGAAGAGGTGCCCTGAAATATTGCAGCCTTTTTTATTATATTTTATATAATCTCCTTTACTTCAGTTATTTTTGGTTGGAATGAAGAGTTACAAGTGGGCGTGAGAAACCTTGGAACTGTTTACCATTTCCATTCTTATTTTGACTATAATAGAAAAAACTATCATCTGCCTTCTTATCTTTTTGTTCCTGAATTTCTATAAGCTGAAATATCTAACGGAATACAATTGAATTAAGAAGACTATTATTTTTAAAGGATTGTTTTTATTATTTTTTTTGTATTTTTTAGTCTCCCCCTTATTTTTAAATAATTATTGTCTCCCTTCCTTTTTTATTTTCTTCCCCCCTCCTTTTTTCTCTTTTTCTCCTCTTTTTTTTTCTCTCTTCTCTTACAGGAAAATTATCTACACCATGGCGTCTGTGGTATTGAAGAGGAGAGATAAAGATAAGGAAAAAGAGGCTGGAAGAGCATCTACTGAGTCTGCGACACCCGCATCAATGGAAACTCCACTATCAGAAATGAAAAAAATTCTTGAAGCAATTGCAGCATTAAATAAGAAAGTGGAGGATTCATCGGCAGCATTAAATAAGAAAGTGGAAGATTCATCGGCTAATTTGGGTCAGCAAAATAAACAGATGGAAGAACAAATTGCATCTTTAGATAAGAATAAATTCAATAAATAAATAAAAATAAATAAATAAGAAGATAGATAAGAAGATGGAAGATATGAAAAAAGAAATTACCCAGGAGATAAAACATGAATTTAAAAGGGAAGTACAAACAGTTAAGGAAGTTGTGAACTCTCTGTCAGGAGAACTTAAAGATATGCAAGGTCAGATACAAAAATTAGAGACT
Organism: Charina bottae; assembly: GCA_023362775.1. Classification (NCBI taxonomy): domain Eukaryota; kingdom Metazoa; phylum Chordata; class Lepidosauria; order Squamata; family Charinaidae; genus Charina; species Charina bottae. The sequence goes on from JALMGJ010000007.1 coordinate 8,197,179, forward strand.
AAATCAGAATATGCTACCAAAGAAATAGAACACAATTTAGATATTACAGCATTAGCAGAAATGAGAGCGAAGGAACATATTTTGAGATTGAGAGCAGTTCCTGAGCAAGCAAACGAAGATGTAAGAGAAAGGACTATTACTGTATTGGCTAAATTTTTAGAGATAAAAGAACAAGATTTAGATTTGGAAATAGATAAAATTTTTAGAGTGAACTCACGATACCCTAGAGAAAATAAAGTACCTAGAGACATATTGATATATTTTGTGAGAAAAGTGGTAAAAGAGCAAATTTTGAAGAAACATTACAATAATAGACTAAATATAGAAGGGAAAGAAATAATTATATTAAAAGAAATACCTTTGAGAATATTAAGGAAAAGAAGAGATTACTCCTTCCTTACAGACAAATTAAAACAACATAATTTTGGAACCCTTTGGAATATGCTGCCCCTGGAGGTGAGGCAGGCCCCATCGCTCCCGGCCTTCAGAAAGAACTTAAAGACCTGGTTCTGCCGCCTTGCGTGGGAGGGGGGGAAACAGCTCCTCTTGGGGATGGCTGGTCCCATAGAGCCGTTTTAAACATCGACCCATCAAATCTTGGATTTTGTATTTAAATTTATTGTATTGGAGAATATTTATATACGCTGTTTTAATTGTTGAATTTTAACTGTCGATTTTTTGTAAACCACCCAGAGTTCCCTTGCGGGGAGATGGTGCGGTAAATACAAGTCGAATTATAAATAAATAAATAAAATAAATAAGATCCCATTTAGATGGGATAAATTAGAAGGTGTATCTTTCATGTTCAAAGGGAAGAGGTTCAGAATAACTTCCATTTTAAAAGCAAAAGCATTCTTAGAAAAATATAAGACAGAAATGGGCGTGCTACCTGGAGACTTGGAAGAAGGAGGAGTGACATCTAAAGACAAAAAGAAGAATGAAGACTTATCTGAGATGGGAGCTGCAGGTCTGGACTTGAAAAAGGGATTTTAATTATCAAAACAATTACGGATTATAAATATTTGACATGGAATATTAATGGAAATAATGCCCCACAGAAAAGAAGAAAGATTTTTCATTTCTTGAAAAAATTGAAATTGGATATAATTTGCTTACAAGAGACTCATATTTGCAAAAAAGACACTAAATATCTGATTCATAAACAATATGGAGAAGAATTTATTTCGGCTGGAAATAAAAAAACAAAGGGGGTAGTTTTGTAATTACAACCAAAGTTAAATCCAAAATTGATATTAACTGATGATGAAGGACGTTATGTTGCAGTTGAAATTAATATACAAGGAACTAAAACATTGGTTGTTGGACTTTATGCACCGAATATGGACAAAGGAGTATTTTACAAAAATTTGATGGACAAACTTTTGGATCAAACCTATGAAAATTGGTGTTTCATGGGTGATTGGAATGGGGTAATCTACCCTAAGATGGATAGACAATAAAAAAAAATTAAATATACACAGGGAAAATTGCCACAAACACTTTTTGACTTAAAAGAGATGTTGGACTTACAAGATATATGGAGATTTATGAATGGGACTTCTAGAGAATACACGTATTATTCAGAGAGATTTAAATCACATTCCAGAATAGATATGATTTTGATATCTAAAATGTATTTAGATGGAGATTAAATGAGTCAATATTTCGGAAAAATGAAATAGTTGATGCATGTAAAAAAAAGTTAAAGGAATATTTTCAACTGAATTTAAACAAAGGTACCAATATTCAGATAGTATGGGATGCCAGCAAAGCATATATGAGGGGTTACTTTATCCAATATAATGCTCAAATGAGGAGAAAAAAACAAGAGAGAATCCAATTGATTTTAGAGGAAATAAAAAGTAAAGAGATATGTTTAAGAGACAAGCCAATGGATGATACATTGCTTACTCAAATTAAATTTCTACAAAAACAGATATCGATGATATTGACACAAGAGATAGAGACTCAAATGAAATTTACAAAGCAAAAATATTTTGAATATGCTAATAAACCAGGTAGATGGTTGGCTTATAAATTACGGAAACAAAGACAAAAAAAATCTAATTTCTAATATACAACATGAAGGAAAAGTTATGGTGAATAATATAGATATACAAGAAGCTTTTCATGATTATTATTCAAAATTATATAAAAAACAAAAAGTTAACTTAACTGACATTGATGAATATCTGAGTAAACAGAAATTAACTGTTCTTGATGACCAACAAAGATTAATGCTTAATAATCCTATATCAACAGAGGAAATGGTAAAGGCTTTCAAGAAAATTAGTAGTGGAAAAGCACCAGGACCGGATGGTCTGTCAGCAGTTTATTATAAATGTTTTGAGGATGAATTATGTTTACCTTTACAGAAGACTATGAATTCGATTTTGGAAACAGGAATAATGCCAGAGACTTGGAAAGAAGCACATATAACATTGATTCCTAAAGAACAACAGGATTTGACTTTAAACTGAATAATGACTATAAGATCTTTACAACAATATCTTTACAATATTGGCAGAAAGAATGAAAAACATTCTTAAAAACTTTATTCATCAAGATCAAGCAGGATTTTTACCTAAGAGACAGATCCGTGACAATGTCCGAAATATATTAGATATATTGGAATATTTCGAACAACACTATGAAAAACAAGCTGCCTTGATATTTATAGATGCTGAAAAAGCCTTTGATAATTGAAATTGGCCTTTTATGTTTAAAGTATTAGAAAATATGGATTTTGGAGGAAACTTTATTAAATGGATTAAATCAATATATACTCCCCAATTTGCAAAAATAATTGTCAATGGAGAATTTAGTAAACCATGTGAAATTCAAAAAGGTACAAGACAAGGTTGTCCATTATCTCCACTTTTGTTTATATTGGTATTAGAGTTCCTATTGAGAGATGTTAGACAAGATGAAGGTATCCATGGTATTAAAGTTAAAAAAGAAGTTTACAAATTAAGAGCCTTTGTTGATGACTTAGTCTTTACTTTGGAGAATCCACTAGATGGAATTGAATTATTGACACAGAAATTGAAAGACTTTGGATTGTTAGCAGGGTTTAAAGTGAACCTACAGAAAACAAAAGTTTTGACTAAAAACATGGACCATCATCAACAAGAGAAATTGAAAGAAATAATGGGATATTCAATGGAAGAAAAAGTAAAATATTTGGGAGTATACTTAACAGCTAAAAATGTTAAGTTGTTTAAGAATAATTATATCCTGCTTTGGATAGATATTAAAAAAGATTTGGATCAATGGGAAAAATTACAATTATCATTATTAGGTAGAATTTCAGCAATTAAAATGAATATTTTGCCAAGAATTTTATATCTTTTTCAAACATTACCTATATTGGCATCAGATGAACCTTTCAAACAATGGCAGCGATATATTTCTAAGTTTATTTGGCAAGGGAAAAAACCAAGAATAAAATATAAAGTCTTACAAGATTCAAAGGAAAGAGGAGGACTAGGTCTACCGGATCTGAAATTATATTATGCTGCTTGTTGTTTGGTATTTATTTATTTATTTATTTTTATTTATGTTTCGATTTCTATCACCGCGCCATCTCCCACGAGGGGACTCTGGGCGGTATGGATTAAAGAGTGGATAGTTTTGAAAAATGAAAAATTGTTGAATCTGGGGGTCATGAATTAAGATATGGATGGCATGGATATTTGTGGTATGACAAAGTGAAAGTTAATGTGGACTTTAAAAATCATTATATTAGAAGATCTTTGTTAAGAATTTGGAATAAATACAAACTAACTCTATGTTATAAAAGACCTTTATGGATTTCCACACAAGAAGCATTTCATAGAACAGAAGTAAGAACTAAAGATAAATGTCTGACTTATAAAGACTTTTTAAAAAAAGAACAAGGACAATATAAAATCAAATCAAAAGAAGAACTGGCTTTAGAAGGATATACTTTTCAATGGCTTTCTTACATGCAACTTGTAGAAAAATTTAAATCAGATAAAAAAGAATTTGAATTTGAGCAAACCAAATCGGAATTTGAGATACAATTATGCGAGACAGATGATCATTTAATTGCTAAAATGTATAAATTATTGTTAAAAGGAGAAATGGTAGAGGAACAAGTTAAAGACTGCATGATCAAATGGGCAAAAAATATTGGTCATAATATTCAAATGCAACAATGGGAAGATATGTGGGTTAAAGGACTAAAATTTACTTTGTGTTATAATTTGAAAGAAAACTTTTATAAGATGATGTACTGTATAGATGGTATATGACTCCACAAAAATTAGCTAAAATGTATGGGAATGTTTCCAACTTATGTTGGAAATGTAAAAAAAAAGAGGGGTCATTTTATCATATGTGGTGGACTTGTGAGATTGCTAAGAAGTTTTAGACTCAGATACATTCATTGATGCAAAATATTTTACAAATTCGAGTTTCATATAAACCAGAAATATTTTTATTGCTAATAACAGAAGAACAAATAGGAAAGAAATTTACAAGAATTTTGCAATATATGGTTACAGCAGCAAGACTTGTATATGCACAAAATTGGAAAAACCAGACTATACCCACGATACAGGACTAGATGTTAAAAGTGATGGATATGGCAGAAAATGATAAGTTGACATGTTTATTAAAAGACAATTCAAATTATTACTTTCTTAAAGAGTGGAAACCATTAACGGACTATTTGCAAAATGCAGGAGGGGCAAAGCTTATATGGGGTTTTGAAGATTAAAATATATATAAATTGGTATATTAGACAGAAAATGTTTTACAATGTTATATATAGACCTAGCATGTAAGAGATTATTCTTTAAATTACTATGACCAGAGATAAATCAGAAGTTGACTAATTTCTATGTTTCATCTTTCTCTTTTTTTCTTTGCTTTACTACACTTTTTCTCTTCTTTCTTTGATTTGTATTTCTATTTCTTTTTCCTTTTCAAACTTTTATCTATGTATATGTAAAACTCAATAAAATATATTAAAAAAAATAAGTCAGCATGTGCTTCACTGATTAAAGAAAGGTTTTTGATTGTGTCCTTCATGTCAAGCTGTGGAATGTGCTTGGAAAAATGGGAATTACAAAACATTGTATTGTCCTCATATGAAATCTATACCCAGATTAGGAAGCCACAGTATGGATAGAACATGGCAAAACAGATTGGCTCCAGGCTGGCAAAGGAGTGAGACAATATACCCTCCCCTTATTTATTCAACATATTATACAGTATATGCAGAATATATGTATATAGGGTAAGCTGTTTTGAAGCAAGATGGTTTTAAAATTGGAGGAAGAAACATCAATAACTTGCACTATGCTGATGACAATGATAGCTACTCTGATAGCTGAAAATGCAAATGAACTACAAGCTTTAGTAATGAAAGTCAATAAGCACAGTGAAAACAATGGGACTATGATGAAATATGAAAAAGACCAAAGTAATGACAACAGGTGCAGCAACCAGCCCTAGAATTGACAATGAAGATATTTAAGTGGTGGGTAGCTTCTTCCTTTTAGGATCAACTATCCAAAGTAAAGGAACCAGCAGTCAATACTGCAGACTAGCACTTGGTAGAGTAGCCATGAAGGCCTTGGAAAAGATACTAGATGCTGAGATGTATCTATACATACAAATATCAAAATCATGCAAGCTATGGTTTTCTCTGTAACACTGTATGGAAGTGAAAGTTGGACTTTGAAGAAACAGGATAGAACAAGTATTGACATGTTTGGACTTTCGTGTTGGAGAAGACTCCTAAGATTATCATGGATAGCCAGGAAAACAAATAAATCAACCCAAAGTTTTCACTTAAGGCACAAATGACCAGGCTCAAATGATCATATTTCAGACACATTATGCAAAGACCTAGCTCTCTGGAGAAGTCCCTAATGCTGGAAAAGATGGTAGGAAAGAGGAGGATGACCAGCAGCAAGATGAATGGACTCAATTGAAGTGGCAAGGGATGCACTGTTTGAAGACCTGAAGGACCAGGTTGGGGACTGATTGTCCTTAAGAAAATATATCTGTGTGGTTGCTAAGGCTTGATAGCATATAATAAATCAGAAATAATATATTAGATGTACTTGGTCATTAAGGTGCTTTTTTTTTGAAGACTTTTAAATGCTCTTCAGCTTTTTCACTTGTAGGATACTGTATTTCTAGGAATTCAGTGAGTAACAAATATGGTGATGAACTCTGAGAAATCCATGAAAATCTATCAAATAAGTGTGCAGAGTATTCAGCTTCTGCAGGGAATTTAGTACAATGGAACACCAACCCTGTGAGATCCCCTGCCCAAGCTTTCCTCCCCTCCTCATAACCCATCTTCTTAGAGATGTAACTCACCTCACAGGGTTGTTGTTGTGCGGAAAATAGGAGGGGGAAGGAGTATTAGGTATGTTCGCTGCCTTGAGTTATTTATAAAAATAATAAAGGTGGGATAAAAATTAAATAAATAAATAAAATAAATAAACTTTCTCCCTCACCTTTACCTCCTTTTTCCTCGAGAAAGAGAAAGAGAAAGATTGCTATGAAGGACTTCTCTACTGAAAAAGTAGAGGGGAAGTGAATCTGACTTTTGGGGAACAGCTACCAAGAATGTGTGAATGGGAAATGTGTTTAAATGTGGGGAAGGGGGGTGAGTTGTGCTCTGGGCATTTACATCTGCATCTCCATTTGAGATCCTGGCCTTTTCCTACCTTAGCATGTAGCTCCCAATGTGCTTGTGTACAATCAGTTTGGCCATCAGGTTAAAAGTACAGCTACAAGGTTTGAGATACAAAGGCCCAGGAGAGCATTAGATGGCAACAAAGAGATGGCTCCTTGCTGCTATCTAGTGGTTGCCCAGATTTTTGCATCCCATATTTGCTAACTCTTGTTGAAAGTGATCCTCCAGCCTACACTGCACTGGCTTTGTATTAAAAGCTACTATGATATATCTGTACATTTTTAGTTTTCAAAGCCTCAGCCACACATTTTTGTGATGGGTTAGGAATGACAGTTTGAATTCCACTTCATATCCACTTTAGGCATAAAGTCCAGTATATCCAAAATAATGTTTTCTGAAGACTTGGGCATGACCTTTGGCATGCTTTTAAAACTGGATTCTTAGGATGACTATTTCAAGAGTTAACAAGCCCAATTTATCTGTTCTTTTAAGTGAAGATGTACCAGTGGAGTTTACAAATAGCCGAATTTGATCCACATCTTTTGAATTTCCAGCCCAGTTCACATTCATCCTTCCTAGGAGGGATCATGTTAAAGCCACACAGCTGAGATTTACTTTGCAAAATCTGTTTAAGGCAGAGATTCAGACATAGGCTGAGGATATGCAGTGAAAGTTAACTTTAGTACTCGAAAAACCAGGAAAAGCTATGAAACATGAGGGCAGAGCTAAAGCTTTGCTGTACATTTTAGAAGTATAGCTGCTTTGGCTTATGCTTTGTAGAAAGAGAGATTACATATTGTTTGACTTCCTGTTGATGTAATACCGCCATAGGACAATAGATTGTATTCCAGAGAAAACCATTCACTCTGCCACTGAAATGTTCACCGGTGAATGTAGCTGAAAGGATTAAGTGGCAAAACATCTGGGCTGAAATACTTGATCTGATTACTCTGGAGTAATCTCAATCTGACTGCTCAGAAATAAGAGGATTGATCACTAAGAGCAGGTGAAGCTTTGCGGTTCTTCCAGTAGGGTCACAAGAGTCACAAACTATATTTTTCCTACAGTCCCTTTCTTACTTCTTTGTTTCTTTTATCTGAACTATAACTTCCCAATTTTATCTCTGCATTCTACTTTGATTAATTAGGATAAATCTGGAACCTGAAACCTATCTAGAGAAATATTTGTATCAGAGAGACATTCTTTTCTTGTTCAGGTGCCCATCCTGAGACCTGGCTTCTTTGTCCAATACATGCATAGCTCTATCTGCAGGGAGAGGTGGCAGAAAATATCATTACAGACGTATAACTACTTACTTGGAAGGAGGCCCCACTGCATCTGCAGAACTTTCTCCAAAGAAAATGAAATCAAAAGCCAGGTGTGTAAGAAATTTTCCATAGTGCTTTTTATACTTCACAACTATTTGAGAGATTTTACACTTTTTATTGTTAGTATTAATTGCATTCTGTGCCTTATGAGTCAAAACTCCATCAACTTGCAGGAATGGTTTAATTAATATTGCCATCTACATGAATGTGCTACAGAGAGAGAATGTGCAGAGAAGAGGGGTGATCTTCCCTAGGGAGGCGTGTTTCGTCTTCTCTTGTTTATTTTTGGATACGCAGGGAGGATGTTCTTCCTCAGTTTAATCTTTGGGACAAAGAAAATGTAATCCAAATAATACCAGTGCATTAATGTGCGCATTCCAAAATATGTTGATGGCATCACAGTGAGTAATAAAGGGATCTTGATCCTTAGACAAACTCAATGAAATTTTTTTTTTAGGAAGAAAAGGCCCAGTGGCAACAAGGGAAGATAACAAGGGAAGATACTTCAGCTATAGACCTGTGGCTTGTCACTCACCAGCAGCTGAGCTGTCTGAGAAGCACCCCCTGTGGATCTCAGAAAAATCCCTTGAAGGAAGGGTCACATATTGCTCTGTCCTCACCCCAAATTGATCCAAACAGTTCCTTGATAATGATATGTCCTCATTTTTGAAGCCATCATTTTACACTTTTCAAATTAAAGGCATTCAGAACAGCCTGTTCCAAACTGCTGCTTCCAGATGTGTTGCGAGGGCAGCTTCCAGAGTTCCCGGGCTTCATGACTGCCTGGGAAATCTTGAGAGTTTCAATATGAACACATCTGAAGACCATGAGGTAGATTCCAAGGATTGTTGCTCAACTATCTTGCTCCCTTTTTTATGGGCCTTCTTATCTTATGATTTCCATCAAAATAGCTTGCAGCTGTTTCTTGCTGCCACTGTAAGGTTTTAGGCTAGAAACCTAACTGCTTAAGTAACTCTATAAAGTGTTACATAAACTGATGACTACAAATAATGATAGTAATAAATACTGTAATTGTGATATGTTAGCTGTAGTGGCAGTTTTAGTACTAAATTATGGGTGCAACTGTCCTCTTTCTAACTCAGCTAAGGGTTTTCTTTTCTTTTCTTGCATAAAACAGATAAAATAGTAAAATAGAGAGAATATAAAAACAAAGGCAGCTTGTTCCTGATTGTTTATTTACAGATGGTTTCTGTTTTGATAGGTTAATTGGCAAAATAGGTGCCAGCTGCTTTTTTAAAAAAATGACAGCTGTCATAACCATTCCATTTCCTATTAATTTCCTTTCATAGTGACAACATTCCAGATCCAGATGTGAGCTCCCACTAAAATGGCAGCTGGGCTAAAGGGAGAACAAACACTTTAAATAAATAAAAGCCTCTATAGTTTTCCATTGTAAATTCTGAAGCAGTTCTATGTCTGCCACATTTTTCTGGAGGCTACTCAAGCATAAAGCATTTGTGGAAAGTCCCTGGTTGATCCATCTTTCAAAGTTCAATTGACTCTTGACTGCCTGTCTGTAGCTGTATGTTCATATTCATTTATAGTCTAGACTCCGTCACTGGCCTGGATGTTCTGCCCGGGTGACAAAGATCTATTTAATTGTTGGAGAGAAAGCATTAGAGCACTCGTGAGAGCAGAAAACTAACTTGAGCAGGTTTTATAACTATAAAAGAAGAGAGAGATATTTAAGGGAATACATTATGGAGATAGGGCAAACCTAGCCAACTATTCTGCTAGAGGGAGAGTCAGAGAGAAGTGTTCCATGCATATGTGCCTGGGAGCAAAGGCAGAAGAAGGCATGGGTGTCTCTAGAGAGGGGTCATCTGAAGAAAGATAGTGGCACAGCACCACAAGTGAAGCCCCGCCTCTCCTGTACATGCATGAATGTCGCTGCATGTGATGAGGCAATGGCATCAATCATGGCACTATGCCCATCATCTTGCAGATTTTGACCTCCCTGACCCCACTGCAAGGAAGTAACCTGAGATTAGCATTTTTATAGACAAAGACCAGAGAGAACGATCAAGACAGAGGTGAAACAGATAAGACCTTAACTCTCTGTCTACACTCCATTGCCCTTTCCAGTCTGTAGGTTGTGAGAGGTTGAAGAGTTAGTGCTACTGAAGTCACACTTTCAATATTAACAGGGATTCTTTAAGAGTTATTGGGCTCTGTATATGTAGTTTACAGAATGGAAATATCCTGTCAATAGATGCTACACATTGAATATCCTATATCCTTGCCAAGTCCTATTTTAAATTGCAGCACATGCTTGTTTGGTAGATCTCCTGGTAAGTAATAGCAACCAGACCACAATAAATCAACTGGCAAAGTCAACACAAGTGGTTCACGATAATACTTTGCACTTCAGAATATTCAAAGCTTCATATATACAATCTGCTTGCAGTGCAGATTGTGAAATAGGTCAGTATTGTTTTCCCTTTTTTGCAATGCCCTTAACAAGCTTGTCACTGGGAACATATAACACCAATTCTGTAGGCCCTTCACTGGTTGTAGCTTAATTTCCAAATGCAATTTAAGGTGTTGGGGTTGACCTATCAAGCCCCTTATGGCTTGGCACTTGGATACCTTCAGGACTGTCTGCTCTGACCAGTATCAGCCCAACCAGTTAGAACAGCTAAGGAGAAACCTCTTATAGTCCCACTTTTCTGAGAAGTTCAGGAGGCAGCCAAGAGAACCAAGGATAAGCAATTTTTCAACCTATCATTGTGAGGATTTCTTTCTTAGCATTGTAATCTCCCTTCTTTGTTCTCTTTTCCTTTGTCAGGTACACTTGGATCTGGATATGGGTATTCTTGAACACTGTTACTTGAGCCAGGTGCTAGTAGCAGCCTTTCCCTCATAAGTTCAGTTGCAATTATTCCAACCAAGTTCATGTTGTTACCTTCTACAACATTTCCTTCTTTGGGAGTTAGTTACATTCCAGCCTGATCCTCTAGAAAATCTAGATTGTTTGCTTTTGCAGAAAGCTCAGGAGTGCTGAATGGAGTGTACCTTCGTTGGTATTTTCTGCACCAGCAGCTCCCTTTGGTCTCTTCTGCCAGAGCTTTAGGATGATTTACTAAAATCTGACAGACCCCCAACCACACTACTCACCTTCAGTGCTGTTATCTTAATAACTATGCATCATAGAGGTACTCCACCATGTCTCTGGGGCCAGAGCTCCTGTCTAGCAGCTTATAGAGGCTGCAGGTAAGAGAGGGTAGTAGTTTACCTTGTCCCTTTTTCCTTTTTGGGCAAGTAATCTGAAAAAGGAGGAGGATATAGATGAATATTCATGAACCCGATGGTTTGCTTGGCAACTTCTTTTGCAAAACCACAATCGGCATTTTTTAAATGACTCCAGAAAGGGGTTGAATATCCTTATTATATCACATAAAACAACCAGTTGATGGCTTCTGCTGCAAACAGAGGGAATCAAGAAAAACAGTCTCTTACTGTTGATCCTTAAATTTAGTGCATATGTCAATGCTCAGGTTGTGTAAATCTATACTACGTAGCCAGATTGTTTCTCAATGCACACATCTGCCCAAAGGGAAAAAGTTAGCAGAGATAGAAGGGAGCAGTGGTGGGTAGCACTCCGGAAAGTTCATGCTTTGTAAATGTTTAGATTGTCATCATCGCAACATTTCCACCACACCTGCCAGCCATTTTCCAAAAGCATTTTCAACATGGTTTCATAATTCCTGATACACTCATCATTCCCATTGGAGACTTCTGCTGAGATATATTAGATTTCATGTCAAGAAATCCTATCATTGCAAGAATCATTTTAACCACTTTACACAAACTGCTCAAGTCTATATGTAATAGTTTTTTAAAATCTGTTCTTGTATCATTTTCAAGAAATGTAGAACAATTTCAGGTTTTTGAGTAGATTTCTTATCATGATTTATCAACCACAGTTTAAACCACTACTTTTCAAATAAATGAGACTGAGCTGTGTAATGAAGAAAGCAAAGTATTTACAGCAATAGGTTGAAATATCTCCCATCGAATTCCAGGTTTCCTTCGATTTATCAATGTCTCATTTCACATTAAGGCACCCCACTGTCCGTTTCCTTCATTTCCTTTCTAATTATGACTCCACAACTTGCTAATTGGCTGTTATTCATGCTTTTTTTTCCTGCAAGTCATTTTTAGATTATTCAGCAAAAAGACTAATAAAGTATAAGGAAGTAATTATAGAACCAAAAGTATTAGAAAATAGTCTTTTCTTTTGTTTGTGAAAGAATGCTGGAATGTGCATGATGCAGACAGAATTTCGAGTGCCCTGTTCTGATTTGCAGCCTGTTGTTTCTAAATGATGGAGGGGAAGAGGCTTTGGCTGTGCCCCCAAACCAGAAAGAACATAAAGACAGGGACCTTTTTGACATTGTATTGGGGATCATCAGTTCAGTTTCATTTGAGTTAGGAAGGTTCATGGTGACTGTGTTTAAGGATCTCAGCTGCCAAGTTATTTCAGCCAAGCAGAATTGCTCTGTTTCCTTATGAGGTTACAATGAAGACAGCATATGGTGACTCAGCATATGGTGGCTTCATTATCATCGGACCTAGACTGAATTATATAATATAGAGGAGGTCAGGAGTCCAGCATTTCATCCTCTCTCCCCACCTTAATATTCACCCATAAAAAATGTGTGATGTGACATTGATGCACTGTAAGGTTCCCAAGTTTGTTTTATTTCATTGGTTGTTATTTTAGAAACTGGTTAACTTGCAATGAGCTGATATCATATAAAAACTTCTTGTATGAGTAAATATTACAAGAAATAGAAAAAAAGAGAAAATACAGGGTATACATCTCCTATACTGTAGTACATAAAGCTATGTTTACTTTGGATGGGAGAATATGTGGCCAAAATGGGTAATAATTTTGAAATCAATAAAGAAAATATTTAGCTGGTCATTTTTAATGTTGACTTAGTGGTTTTCCTCCTTTTAAGAACAGACAATTTCTTGGATTTTTATTTTTTATTTTTATAGTAGTTTTAATGTATAGGTTTTACCTTTTATATTGATTGTAAACCGCTCAGAGTCTATCATGGTAGAGATGGGCGGGGATAAATTCAAATAATAAATAAATAAATAAATAAATAAATAAATAAATAAATAAATGTTAGCTTCCAACATTGTTGCTTTGTTAAAAGTCCCAGTCCTTTAAGTTGGTTGTATTAATTGCCCACTTTGGAATTGCTCATATAATAGGTCATCATTAGTATGCTAAATGAGTTTGGGAATTCTTATGACAAGCTTTTCTCTTTCTTTTTAAAAATGGTGTCTACTTTATGGATGTGTTCACCTAACAGTACTGGCCTCTGAAGGATATACTCACTCCAAAGAACCAGCAGTGGGTAACTAGAATGCCCTAGTGAAACAGGGAAAGGCCATCTTGTGAAGTCTAGCTACTACAAAGGTTGTTATGAGGTTATTACTTCCCAAGTTTTTTTAAAAAATTATTATTATTATTATTATTATTATTATTATTATTATTATTATTATTATAAAACAAATGGGAAAATTGTCTTTCCAAATGAAGTAGGAGCTACAACAGACAGAGCTGTGGGGCGCTTATCCACTTAACATTTAGACTCTCATCTCTGTGCCAGCAACACGCTTTTGTCTTCAAATAATATAGCTGACCAAGGAAGATTTGTTTAATCCAAACAACCCTGAGGCTGTTTTGGATGAAAAGTAATTTTTTTTAATACTAGTTTTGACAGGTGATGGTGTTCACATGTCATGCTGACTGTCCTTAACCCAGTTCAGCCTGTTATGTAAATATAGTTAATACATCTGAATAGATACTGTATATCTGAGGAATACTAATTTTCATGAAATCAGAACTGAGCAAAATAGAGAGTTACTCTTCAAGAGAGTGGAATGGTTTCCATATTCAATTTTAGTCACCGAATGATAGTGGCAGGTCTGGTTTTATAGTATGTACTATAATGTGGCAACTTATATCTAGAGCTGTAAAGTTGCACAGGAAAGTTTTTTAATTTTTAATTAACAAAATTTTTAATTAACAAAAATGAAGGGATCATTTTGGAGAGACCGGGAAGGTCTAGAAACTGAGCTGAGGCGACATCTGGCAGGTCTGGGAGAGGAGTCTTGCCAAAGGGAGCCCAGCAATGGGATCAGTAACACAACAACAACAACAAGAAGAAATTATTTGAAATGTATGGTTTCTTCAGATCCCAGTACTGGTTACCTCTCCTGACAGAATGCAGATATGCAGCTTCAACTAGTAAGATCATGTTTGTTTGTTTATTTATTTATTTATTTATTTTTATTTATTAGATTTATCACCGCCCAACTCCCCACAAGGGGACTCTGGGTAGTTTACAATAAAACAAAACTAAGCAATACAATGTAAAATCACACAATAAATACAATACATACTAAATAAATATGATAAAAACCAAATGGCTCAAGTTCTTCTACTGCTGCAAGTGAAATAAAGTTGTATTAAGAAACTAGCCATCCCCAGGAGTGGCTACTCTTATTCTCACCCCAAGCATGATAGCAGAACCAGGTTTTTAAGTGTCTGCGGAAATCTAGGAGCGAGGGGGCCCGTCTCACCTCTGGGGGAAAGATGTTCCAGAGGGCAGAGGCATGTTCTTTTAGCAACTGCATAATGCAGATACCTTCTGTAATTCTCAGATACAACTATGATTGGCAAGTATGTAAGGTAAACAGCAATTCTCAGATACAACTATGATTGGCAAGTATGTAAGGTAAACAGCCAGTGAAGATATGTCAGTTTTGCACAAATCTATTTATATTAGGAATGTTTACTGTGCAATTCTCAAGCATCCAGAATGTAAGCACAAGAGTATTAAATTGGTTTTTAATCAAGGCATTTTTAAGATAGAAAGACATTATCAGGTCTTGAAAAAAAAATCACCCTAGATAAAGGTAAATACAGTATGCATATTATTTGTGTATACTACTTCTGTACCTCAGTTTACATACTTATGTACCATTACATCAAAGACATAAAATGATGCATAACTTAATAAACAACATTAAGCTTCAACATGGCACAGTTGTGGTACACAATACATTCTATACAGTGTGTATTGGGTATGCATACCCATTTTTTTGCCATATGAAAATGTTTGCTGCCTAGATAAGCATTTGAGACTCCCAAGAGACAAAGTAAGAATTAAATTTGAAACAAAACTGGTGTAGCAATTCTAAAATTAAGTGCTCTGATCAAAATGATGGTGCCATCTCTGAAATGCTATTTCGTAATACAGTTTCAAATGCAACATGAAGTATGATAATCCAGAAAAATTGTGACCTTTTGCCCAGTTTCCTAAGTGGCGCCCCAACTTACCAGACTCAACAAAACAGGAAAATTGTACAGTTCAGCATAAAAGGGGCAAATCCAGACCAGACTGAGATACATAATCTGGTCATGGTATATACTTTCTTTAAAGCAGCCTGTACTTCTGTAAATTATCTTCCAAATTGGCTGCTTGATGATAATTCAATCATACAGATGATGTGTTGCGGAAATAGAAATGAAAATATCCAGCATGGAGAATATATCAAAGATATTTTTAATCTTAGATACAAAATACAGCTGCAGATTCCAATTAAAAAATGACAGTGTGTGTATGTGCACACACAAGTACATGTGTATTCCTTATACCAGGAGATCCCTACAGTCATGCATTTGTAGCTTTACAGACAACGTTGGGTATGTCAGTAACTGGTGCCCTCTTTGCTAGATGTAGCCTCCGGGGTGGGGGGGTGGGATGTTACTTATTTATTTAATTTTTATCCTGCCTTTATTATTTTTATAAATAACTCAAGGCAGTGAACATACCTAATACTCCTTCCTCCTCCTCTTTTCCCCACAAGAACCCTGTGAGGTGAGTTGGGCTGAGAGAGAGTGACTGGCCCAAGGTCACCCAGCCGGCTTTCATGCCTAAGGCGGGACTAGAAATCACAGACTCCTGGTTTCTAGCCCAGCACCTTAACCACTAGACCAAACTGGCTTTCTTCAGTTCCCAACTCAGAAGTAGAAGATGGGTGTAATAAGAGTCACAACTGTGGTAACAGGGATGGGTTATTTTAGCTCCTTTGGGAGTTATAGGCTCTCCTTTAGCAAAACTGGATGCTGACCAAGGATCTAATGTTCTCCTGCAGCAAAGAGTGAAATATGGAGTAGGCATAAATTATTGTCACAAAGTTATAATTATCTATCTTGTTTGTTGTTGTTTATTCGTTCAGTCGTTTCCGACTCTTCGTGACTTCATGGACCAGTCCACGCCAGAGCTTCCTGTCGGCTGTCTATCTATCTTAGTTCAGCCATAATTGCACTGTGCTGATGCTCTTCAGATTAAACTTGTTGGTGCTCAGTGATTTCCTGAATAAAAAACAAGCCCAGAACCAAATAAGTGAGGCAAGCTGTTTAATTACAACTCCTGTCCGGCCCAGGCAGAATGGTCACTGTTAAGAGTAGCAGTTCCTGGAGGGCCATGTGTTCTACATTAGGGTTGGAGGAGACTTTGAAGGAAAGCTGATCAAACCATCTATTTGAATCAAATCTTCAAACTGATTTGAAGTGTTAATTCTAATTAGCTTGAAAATCCCACGTTCAGTCTGAATATGTTTCATTACCCAACTAGGTAACATGATCAGTACTGTTGATGATGTTACCTAGTCAGATAATTAAACGACTGCAAGCAAACAGCCAAGCTCAGAGAGTACCAAGGACTCCACAGTTCAACCCTGAGCTACAGATATTATCTTCTATTGGAACATTAAAATACCTTGACTGACATCTCAAGTGCTGGTACAACTTATACCAGAAGATGGACTTTCTCAAATAAATCTTTGTAATTTTTTCTTTTACTACATTTCAGAAAGATTCCTCTCTGAATACTTTGCATACTTGCTTAGAGCATTTTAGTCAGCTGGCTGAGTTTCTTACAGAAACCCCAGATTGACCTGGACCTTGAAATGCATTATTACATTTGCTAATATGCCAAATGAATTATAAAAGATTTTTCATCACAAATCAGTGTAAAATGTGTGCCAATAATACTGCTCGTATGGAATCTTTTTCCAGTTCCAAACCTGACAACACGGACACTCATTTATTCTTCTGAAAGAAGGGGAGCACACTGTTTTCTAGCCATAGGAAAAAAAAATTAAGATACGGACAGGTTGATCAGCATTTGGAACACAGTTCTCATAAAGATGATCCCATGAGACAATGGAATAAACCAGACTGGTGGACAGTATATAGGAGGAAACATGATTTATTGATTGAAGACCAGCGGTTCCTCCCAAATTTAATTCACGACTTACGTAAATCTGACTTTGCAGATATCTTTAAAATGGAAAACAGGAAGATTAAAATCCCCTCCAGTGTAAGACTTTTCCTCTTCTTATCATTTCTTTGTGGAACCCCTCCAGAAAAGCTTACAGTATTAGGAAACATTAACATGGACAAGAATACTCCTAAGAAGGAAAGTAAAATTCTGCCTCCTTTTCATTAGAGTTATAATCAGTACAAAAATTCCATAGATAATAAGCACTAACCCTTGTTCCCTCTGATTTATTACTTGCAGGGGGGAAACAAATACTTCTAGCTGAAGATGAATAACAGGTGTTTTTGTATTGAGGTTTTGTTTTCAGAATATTGAAAATGATGCCAGAATGGCATCTACAGTATATGGCCTACATATACAGTATATACTCATTTTATTCTTTGAGACAAAGAGTCCACATTGCACAAAGAGGTCAATACATTTATTATACCAAGGTTACCACTTCTTTGACGTGAAGATTCCAAATTTTTGCCCAATATCTTGGTAGGCTTCGGGTTTTAGCTTCTTATATCTGAGCTGAACGGTTGCTGACACACTGCGGGAGAATGGTTATATGCTGTGGTGGGAAGAAGTTCCCCACCGCATTGTGCAACCCACCATGCCAATTAAGAAGTCAAAGAACAGTGGCTTGAGTGATGTAGCATGACTTTCCCCCTCCTGCACTAGGCATGAACTTGCCCATCAGTTGCCCATGAGTGCCTGTTAGCTATGACTTAATAACTAACAGGTACTTGCAAGTGTGGGGTAAGATTGCAGGCTGCAGCAGGATGAAGAATCCCCCTCTACCACATAAACAACAGCACACCTGCCAGGCTACTTTTAAATACTTTTTCTGAAAAAATCATGAAACCCATGATTAAAAATAGCTTACCAACAGCTGATGGGATTGTGTCATAAAGCAGGAGTCTCCCTCTGTCTGCGCTGGGCAGCCCCGCTACACCCCTGTCAGATGTTAGTCTGATTTCTCTACCCATGCCCTGTAGTTTGAGGGTACATTTCCAGTGGCACATGCAGAATGGCCCTGGAGGACAATACCCAGTGACAGGAGGGGAGGGACATGCCTGTACCAGCCTCAATAGCCAATGACGCCGTGAAACCTGTCATATTGTATCCACGCCAAAAAATGTGTTGGGAAAAGAGGGAAAATTCAACCTTAACTTGGGTGCAGCCAAGGACAACTTAAGGCTGCCTCAGGTACAGCCTGGTAATCAGTTAAAGGCAACATCACAGAGACACAGCAGAAAGTTAACCCTGGTTATACTTTTTCTTACTCTTTGGAGAAATTACATTTTTTTCCCATTAGCTTGGGGTCCATTATATTACTACATTTTTATTGCCACTACTATGGCAACCTCCTAAACCAGTCACTTCACATTTCCTTCTTCTCTCCTTTAAATAATATTTGTGATCCAAATTACCGCATGGGTTCTCTTGCTTCACTGCATTTATTGCATTAGAAGCTTCTTCTCTTGCAGTGAAATCACATTATATGTTATGTTCTAGTAAGTCGACAATCTTCTCTGAGCACTTAGTTGGAATGAAATCCACTGATCTCAGTGGATCTTGTAGCCAAGTAAACTTTTGTAAGGATATGCTTCATATATTGGCAAGGAAAGAGAAAACACATTCAATAAAAATATGAAATGGTGATATTTTTCAGATAATAGAACTCGGGATTTAAATACAATTCCTTTCTCTAACACCTCCAATTTCTTATGCATTTTCAAATGGATAGTTTTTGCTACTGAGGAATATCACATTCAGATTAGCATTGGTATATCTCTATTTGGTTTTCATACTTCAGTGTAAGCAGAGATTATCTGGCAGTTTGCTGATCCAGCCAACAAAACAGATATTATCCTTATTACCCTCAAAGATTATCAATCTTATTGCCCTAGAGCACACACAAATGCTGGGACTAATAACAACAAAAAGAATTTAGTACATAGGCAGCAAAAATCCTTGAAGACTTCTACTAAATTAGTAAACTGGATGATCAAATGAGAATCTGAGCATATGGACTGGGAACAGGAGCTGTTCAACTTTCCTGGGTGGCAGGAATGCAGGAACAACGTACAATAATGGGGCTTTGCTGATGGAAAAATGTCCAAAGCGGTATCGTCTTGTGGAGTGGGGGGTGGGGGAGGGAAGACTACTGCCTTTTGGCTTTACTATTTATTCTTGGCTTGAATCTGTGTGTGCATATGTGTTTTCACAGTGTTTTAAAGGCATACTGTACTTCAAAGTTCAATAAGAACGTAAGAATACTCCTGCTAGATCTAGTGCAGCCTCCAATAGCCAACTGAATCTATTTGGGAAGCTCAGTAACCTGGATAGGAAGGCAATAGTGCCCCTATGCCACTCAGGAATTTAAGGCATGTTGCCTATGATTCAGGAGGTAGTAAACAGCCATAAGTATTAGCAACTATCAGCAGCCTGATCCTCCACAAACCTGCCCAGTTTTCTCTTAGACCATCCTTACTGGCTGCCATTACCACGGCTTCTGGCAGCGAGTTCCACAATTTAATTAAAAACATATTTCCTTCTGTTGATCCTATATTTCTTTGTTTTCAATTTCAACCTCAAGTTATAACATTGTGAGAGGAGAGAAATCTTTATCTTTCTTCATGATATCTATGTCATACATGATATTCTAAACTTCTATCATGTCTCCTCTTATTTTCCTTAATTCCAAGTGAGACGGTCCCAATTGCTGTAGTCTTTCCTCATAAGACAGCTAGTCCACCCCTCTAAGCATATTTGTTGCCCTAGCGTTTGTCCCTTTCCTAACTTCATAATATCCTTCTTAAGGTGAAGTGATCAGAACTCTACAGAGGACTTCAAGTGTAGCCTCACCCTGGATTTGTATAAAGGTGTTATCATATATTTTTGTTTTTGTTTTGGTGCCTTCAAGTCAGTGTTGACTCTTGGCGACTGCCTGGACAAGTCCCTGCAGTTTTCTCGACAACATCTTCAGAAGTATCTTTCCATTGCCTTCTTCACAGTGCAGAGAGAGAGTGACTAGCCCAAAGTCACCCAGTTGGCTTTGTGCCTAAGGAGGGATTAGACCTCACAGTCTCCTGGTTTCTAGCCTGGTGCCTTCACCACTACACCAAACTGACTCTGATTATATTAGAAGTTCTATTTCAATTTCTTCCTAATGATTCCAAGCTCAAAATCTGCCTGTTTAACAGTAGTTGCACACTGGGTTGAGATTTTCATATGAATTGTCCAATATCCATTTCCTGGTCAATCACTGTGTGATCAGATTCCATTAGTATAGGGGAAATTTAGATTTAGATGCATAACTCTACACTTCTTTACATTAAACTTTTTAGATAAGTAAATACAACCTATGATTATTATATTTGTATACCTCTTATCAACAATCTTGGAGAAATTTACAATTAATGCTTAAAAATATAAAATACTATCTATTTTTAAAATATAAAATGGCAAATTAAAACAGAATAAAAACAACATATTCAGTTTAAAAGGAGAAGGAAAAAAGGAAAACAAAAAACACCAGAAAAGCTAGTGATATTGCTGAGTGTAACTTCCCATTAAGTTTGGTGCCTACAGTATCTTAATTGCTTTATAATGAATAAAAATAGCCCTAAGTACAGGAGTTTAGGATCTGGCAGATGGAAAGTAGCAGAGGCCTGACCTTCTCCTTGATCATTTTTAAGAAAGGAAAGTGTAGCATTAGGCTGGATCTTTGCTGCTTACTAGCCTTTGCCAAAACTCTAGCTGAAAATAGTGAGGGAAGAATAAAGCTATCTGCTAACCAAGGATTAACAATCTAGGAGGGTGCAAGAGGCAGCGATGAGAAGTAATTTTGGGACCAGAGAGACTTGATGGGACAAACATGTCAGAAACCTCCTAAGTTAGCAATCTTGGGGAAGGATCTCTTTCCAATAGGGGTATGCATTTGAGTGTGTATATAGCAGGGCTTTCCAAAGTTTTTCCCGCGGCGACACACCAACCAGCGTTGGTGTGTCGCCGCGGGAAAACCCGGAAGTGCCGTCCTTGCGGCAGCGCGCAAAACCCCAGAAGCGCTGCTGCCGGGTTTTGCGCGCTGCAGTTGGTGTGTCGCCACGGGAAAACCCGGAAGCGCTGATGATGATCAGCGCTTCCGGGTTGTGTGGCGACACACCAGACTGTGTGTGGCGACACACTTTTGTGTCGCGACACACAGTTTGGAAAGCTCTGGTATATAGGTTTGGGAAAGAGTGATCCTGAAAGAGAAAGAAACTGACTCAGAGGACTGAATCTAGTATGCTGGGTGTGGAAGGTAGGTAGGTAGGTAGGTAGGTAGGTAGGTAGGTAGGTAGGAAGGAAGGAAGGAAGGAAGGAAGGAAGGAAGGAAGGAAGGAAGGAAGGATTCATTCTAGTGGTCTATATTCCAGATCTTGGGCTAGTTACTTGTCTCTTAGCCTTAACCATTTTTCTTTGTTAATGGAGTGTCATGTAATGATTATTCCCACCAGGTCAGCTATTTTGTGGATAGACAACCTCTAATAGCAGGTTTTTTT
The DNA here is from genome assembly GCA_023362775.1 of Charina bottae. Classification (NCBI taxonomy): domain Eukaryota; kingdom Metazoa; phylum Chordata; class Lepidosauria; order Squamata; family Charinaidae; genus Charina; species Charina bottae. Next base: position 8,219,119 of record JALMGJ010000007.1, read on the forward strand.
GATAGTGCACATGACATTTTCTCAAAATTTCCAGCGTGCTTATTGGTTCAAAATGCTTGCTCATAAAGCTATAAAGGATTGTTTTTAATCGGGAGCTTTGAGAATTTCCAAGTACAAAATGGAATAATTATATTTTAAAACAAACAAACAAACAAACAAACAAACAAACAAACAAACGTTAAATAAAAAGCATTAATGCATAGGTACAGTGACCATATTTTCTTGGAAAAAATAAAGGACAAACCTGAAAAAGGGGCAAATCTGAAAGCGGTTCATAAAGATAAAAAAATTAATTATGTTTATAACTTTGCTTTACGAAGGAAAATTCAAGAGCAAAACCAAAAATTAAATAATTAAATTAAATAAATCTAAAGGACAGCTTTCTGAAAAAAGGACTGTCCTTTATAATAAAGGACGTATGGTCACTGTATGCCTAGAATTCTATTCATTACTATTAGCCATGGAAACTTTGTTCAAAAGTAGGATAATTCTCATCGCCAAATGCTAGGTATAGAGGGTTATCATAGGCCTGTTGCAATTGTAAGCCAGATCACAGTCTGCCAACAGAGGAGGAAAAAGTGAGCTTGATATTTGGAGAAAATGTTTATATCATCAGATCTCTCTCCAGCTGTGGGTTCATGAACTTCACTCAAGCATATAGATGGTAGACCTCAGAAGATCTTTGTCCTCTCATCTGAGCTGGGATTACCTCCATGTTAGAACTGAGTAAGTGAAACTGCTGCTCCAAATAGCCTTCGTTACTGACTGAGATGGATGAAGGAAAAGAGTTCTGAGGGTTGAAATGGAAAACAGAAAAGGATGGTTGCTTGGTGTTAACCATGTCTCATCCTCCCAGGACTGTGTTTACTCAAAGCCAAGACAGCATTACAATCTTGCTGAGGATTTTTTAAAAAACCCTATTAAGCAACAGGCTCAGAAAGTTGTTTTGTTTGTTTTTATTTTTAGCTCCCTCCCAGGTGGGGGATCAAAACATAATTAATTCTCAGAGAGTTTCCTCTCTCGAGCTATTCTAGGCATTTCCTCTCATCTTTTACCCAAAGTGAAAGGAGTGGTTAGAGGTACGTGGCACACAGATATCATTATGCTAAGACCTGGCTAGGCATTTCTTAGAAGCACTAGAAAAAACAGTCAAACCTGTTTGACTAGAGGAAAAGGAGAGGCAGGAAATATGACTGTCTTTAATTATGGCTTTCTTGCTGCTCTATAAAAAGTGCCCACTGTCTGCAGCAGTTGTCCAAACTGAGTTTCTACTCACACACCATCTGATAAATGATATCATTTTCAGCCCAGACTCCCTAATTAGTAGCAGAGGATTACTTTAAAAAAAAAAGGACACTGGGTTCGCATACTCCCTTTTCGGAAATTGCTTGTTAGCTGCTTTTCAGCTATTAGGAACCTTTGGATCAACAAGTTTTACAGCACCGGGTGAGTTTCCTTCAATCCTTAGCTAAAGAAGTTTTAAATACAAGTTTAAGGACTTTAATTTTTTTCCCTTTTGGAATAAACAGCAAGAGGGTGATCAGAACTTTGATTCTGGAAACTTAGCCCAGAGTCCCTTGCATGGGAGATGGGCGGGGAATAAATTTGAATAATAAATAAAATAAATAAATAAATAAATAAGAGTGTCTGCCTCTACACATAGACTGTGTTTAAAAGATGTTATGGAAGAGGAACAGTTTTACTGGACAAGACTGAGACTGATCTGAAAGTGGATTTAAAAATGACAGGCTACAAGAACGATATGGAAAAAGATGTTACACTGGACATACAAAAGAAACCTGCTGATGTCTTAATTAAAAGGGGTATAGCCAGTTTTGTCTAGTGGTTAAGGCAATGGGCTAGAAACCAGGAAACTGTGAGTTCTAGTCCTGCCATAGGCATGAAAGCTGGCTGGGTGACCTTGGGCCAGTCACTCTTTCTCAGTCCAACTCACCTCACAGGGTGGTGGTTGTGGGGAAAATAGGAGGAGGAATGAGTATTAGGCATGTTCCCCGCCTTGAGTTATTTATAAAAATAATAAAGGCTGGATGAAAAATCTAATAATAAATTTAAAAAATATACAAATAACAAACCAAGAGAGCAACCTGGATAATCTTCTTATACTGGATTTACAAAAGAGGCTTGTTAAAGCTTTGAAGAATTTTGTGAGAAGGGACAAAGGAAAAATGAAAAGAAATCAAGTTCTAGGACATTATTTGAAGGGACTAAAGATCAAGATTGTTAGAAGTAAAAGGAAGGAATATAAAGTTGGTTTATCTGATCAAGGTTAAAATAGATATGTTGTTATCTCTGGTAACACTTAATGGACTTTTGCTGATCAAGACTGAATTGTAAACCGCCCAGAGTCCCCCGTTGGGGGAGTTGGGTGGTCATATAAATTAATTAATTAATTAATTAATTAATTAAATAAATAAATGACTGACTGACTGACTGACTGACTGACTGACTAGGTTTTTAAGGATTTTTTTTATAGATAAGAGATGGGATATGGGAAGAAGAGATCATTTGTATTTTAAGAGAAGGTGATAAGTTACTAAAATTGTTTATACTTGTTATGATGAAGGGGGAAGTCGTTTCTTTATATATTTCTTTTCTTTTTCTTCATTATATTCTTATTTTTCTTTCTTTTCTATTTTTGTTTCTATTTTTTTCTTTTCTGCACTCTCTATTTTTTCTTTTTATTCTTTTCTTTTTTAGTTTGTATTAGTTTGTATTTTTTAATTATTATTGTTAATAAAATTACTATAAAAATTAAAAAACCCATAAACAACAACAAAAGTCTTTTAGAAGGGAAGACTGCAGTTTTGCCACAGGAACAGTTAAGGATCTGGCTATAGAACCTTTGAAAAAGCTTGTCCCTTGGATTTGCATTGTGATACAATTTAATACATTGCTACTGTCTTCTGCTGAGTTTATCTCTTGATTTTGTACTACTTGTGAATCTTAACTAGTTCCTCAAACAACACTGAAAACTCTATGATGCTCAGACTTCACAGTTCCTTTTATAATAGACCTATGGTTGGCAATCAGCAAATGCCTTCTGCTGTTTTAATACCAACAGGCTTGCGTCTCATTTCTAAAAAGGTGTAACACATTACTGCTTTTCCCAATAAACTGGCAATATCTATATTGCAAATTTATGTAGCTTTTGTACCTGTTTCTGCACCATGACTTCTCCTTGTGGATCGTCTTATTAGAGAACCCATGCTCCCCTTCTTAATCCCTGCAGCAATGGATTGAATAGTAAACTATGGACATCTGTAGTGCTGTTTATGTGCCTGAGCTTTGTATCTCAGACATACATGAATAATCTAATACAACAGTTTTTCCAATGTGTATGGATCTTATGAAAAAACTTCAGCACTCTTCATAAGTTATGAGATGGTGCATATTGTTCCTGATATGGGTGCATGGAGATGGATGATTATGGTATATATTTGGAGGGGAAATCAATTCTGACTTCCTATATAAACCAATAATTGTCTGCTGATTTGAGCTATGCTTGCTGGAAATTCTGGGATCTATAGTCCTAACACATTTGGAGAGTGCCAGGTTGGGGAAACTAGGAGAAGGAAGAAGGGCTGCCGGCAAAGAGGTTGGATCTTAAAATTACCAGAGGAGCTAGGGCAGGGGAACTGGGTGGAGAAGTTGATGGAGGTGCTAAATAGGCTGACCATATTTCAGGATGGCAAAACGGGACGGGGTCTTATGTAATATTCTGTATTCATGAAAAAGACAGGGGTCCTTGCCCCTTGGTCCGCGCGATAGGCTCCTGCCTGCAAACCCTGCCCCCCGGTCCACATGATTGGCTCCCGCCTGCAAACCCCGCCCCCTGGTCCATGCTCCGGCTTGAATCCTCCTTCTGCACCATTCCCACCAGGTTTGAAAAAAGGGACATAATTGAGATTTTTATGAAAATGACAGGACGGTTTAAAAATGCTAAAAAATTGGGACTGTTCAAAACGGGACGTATGGTCAGCCTAGTATTAAATGGCTGGCAGCTAAGCTTGATCTAGATCGCAGTGGCTGCTGACAGTTGATGGTTTTAATAAAGAGTTAGAATGGTTGGTAATCCTAAATGGGACTGGTCAGTGTTACATGGATGAAGTTTAGCTGTTCCTGGACTGTGGGTCTGAGGGGAATGTGAAGCCTCCTGAAGTGAAGCAAAGCACAATTTGGAAAAGTGTGGCACAGACAAAAAGATCTGCAAAGTGTAGGAGACCTGTCCTACACTTTGCAGATCAGGTCTCTTGTAGATTGAAGATACGGAATATAAGACGTTTTACCAGCCAGAGAAAAGCCAGCTGCAAGACTGACTGATGGCCAGTATTTTAAAGCTCTTTCTTCATTCTAGATAATAGTCATTGAAGTATTTAGAAACGTAGAGGGGTATACATATACTAAGTTAAAACTATGTCTGCAAACAAATATAAGCTTAGAGAAGCTTTAGGCTGCACAGTTCAGTAGAAGAAAAAATACCCAGTTACAAGGCCTTTCAGATCTCAGGTCATGACTGCACTCTGTATCTTACCAAAATAAGCATGCAAAAGAAGGCAAGAGAGCCTAGGTTTGGCTAAATGGCTGTAAATAATCTTGCTAAAGAATTAACCTGAAAATAAAAGGAAAAATATTCTGAAGGGGTCTTTAGCAATAAGTTTTCTATCAACTTCTAAGAACTCAGTGAAAACCCGTTCACACCAGCCTTGTAACTATACAGATTATACAATGCTGCTTCTTCATCAAAATCCCATGGATGATAGTAGCATCCAAGTATTATTTATCTCATTTTATAAAAAATGATTGAAATATTATACACTGGGATGCTAAATACATGTTTATTTTGTACTTAATGTAAATATTTTGAAATGTAACTAGACATGGGGATTCACTACAATTTGACCTGGAAGGAAAAATCCAGATGGTGCCAATGCAATTAACAGCATCTGAAATGGGCTGGGGTTTTCACTGGCACCAATGTACTGTAGTTGGGAAGGAATAAATGATCTTCCCCTTACAGAAATACCCTGATCCTGTGTTGGCTTTCTTGATTGAGCTGTTTGCATTTTTAAAAACCTGGACATTAAATGCATCAATGCAATTAATAGCACATTTTAAACAAAGTAAAGGGAAAACTGAAGTACAGATTGTGTATGCTTGGTACTGTAGTAAAGCACAATAGTGTGTCTTTTTGTTTGTTCTCCATTAGCCAATAAATGTCAGGGGAAAAGTTCTAGAAATGATGGGTTTGCAAGGAATTTGTATCATAATCTTGTATGTGCAAATTTTCTTAGACATCTTTCTAATGTCTAGTTTTAGAAGAAAATTTTACAAAATAATTTACTGTTCCAACTCATATTTGCACTCTTTGAAATTCATTTTCTTTGCAAAATTACGGATTATGGAGGAATGTAGACACTGCTGACATGTCTAGGCTTGTCCATTCATATCCTGTATAAATTTAGGTTCTTGGAATAGTGGTCCTCAGACTTTTTACATCCTACCAATTGTTCTGCAAAGAAGCTCATCTTTGATCTCATCATGTGAGAACTGAAAACTCAACTTTTTCCAATAAGGGTGTTTTCACATTTATACTCCAGTTAAGAGTGTTTTATTATACTTTTAGCTATTGTCTTTATTTCACTAAAATTGCAATAAATTGTCAATGTTTTTCCTGCCATAACTCTGCAACATAAATGGAAGAAGTAATTTTATCAGCAAGAAAAATGTGATAACAACCCAAACTTTTTAGAAAGAAGCCCATGGGACACTTCACCGGCAAGCATCTCAGTCAAGATTCTCCTCACACTGGAGTAACACAGTGCAACTGGGTGCTTGCCCATTCACAAGAAACTAAAACCTCTATCCACATGGGAGAGATATAATATGGTGAAGTAAGTCTCTGTCTTAGTCAAAAGAGAATCGCTATACAGTCTAATTCTAACAATCACCTCAAACTTCCTTAGTAGCCAGCAACACCTCTCCGTATGTTCTCAACATTTGGTCTCTTTTTTTTTAATTAAGTTTTATTAGGTTTTTAAATATACAAAGCTAAAAGTTAAAAATGAAACGGAAAAAGAAATACAAATTAAGAGAAAAGAAAAAGAAAAGTGCAGTAAAGAAAAAGAAAAATAAATAAAGAAAAAGACATACATAGAAATTAGATAACCTCCAATCCTTCTATGGTCATAAAAATAAAGTATATAGTTTGTTTTAACATGCTGGCTATTCATATAACATTCATATATTTTTCCTTGTCTATTATATACTATTCATCTATAATCTAATCATCAAAACCCCATATTTGGCTTTACTCCTCCTGCTTTTTGCAAATAGTCCATCAAAAATTTCCAATCATTAAAGAATAATAATTAAAATTTTCTTTTAGTAGGCAAATCAATTTGTCATTTTCTGCCATTTCTAGTAGTTTCAACATCCATTCCTGTATTGTTGGTACACTTTAATTTTCCCAAAACTATACATATATAAGTAAAGAAAAAAAATTTCTTTCTATTTATGCATCCCAAATTCCAGATAAAAAGAAAAAATTCTAGTTTAAGTCTTTTAATTTATACCCAACCATACTATTATACTATGCATATAGAAATAAAAAGAAAAGAATTTTTCTATTTATACAACCCAGATTCCAAACAAAAAAGAAAAAATTCTGATTTAATTCTTTTAAGTTATACCCAACCCTACAGTTTTTGATCTCTCACTATAATATTTCTTCAGATTTTGCTCTTTTGTAACTTTTCTCACAAAATATCTTGACAATTTCTTATCTCTAACGTAACGTGAGTCAACTCTGAGAATTTTATCTATCTCAGAGTCCATGTCTTCTTCTTCTATCTCTAAATATTGAACTAAAGTATCAACTATATATTTTCTCATATTCTCATCTAATTTTTCCAGGGCTCCTCTCAGACTCAAAATAAATTCTTCTTCTCTCATTTCTGCTAATACAATAGCATCTAAATTATATTCCATAGTAATAGAATCTGATTTAATCTCCAATTTCTTAACCTGGCCTTGTGTCTCTTTAAAATCCCCTGGAAAAATATTTGTAATTTCTTTGACAATCTGTATTTCATTTCTAAATTCTTTTTTTGAGTCTTCCTTCATCACTTCCATTTTCTCTTCTACTTGTTGATCTAGAAGATTGTCCATTTTTTAATCTATTTTTATATCTAAAGAAGTAATTAAGTCCTTCATCTTTTTCTCCAAGGTAACAGTTAAAATATCCATCCTTTCCTCCAAGGCAGTAGTTGAATCATCTATTTTTTGATTCAGTGCTGTAATCGCATCCAATATTTTTTCCATATCTGATGTTGGTACTTCTGAAGGTGCAGCCATGGACTCCATTTCCTTATCTCTATCCCTCTTCACTCTTGCAACCGCAGTAACCAGGTTGTATATAATATTCCTGTAAAGAGAAAAGAAAAATAACAAAAGACAAAGGAGAACCACAATAGACAATAAAAGAAAAAGAAAAAAGGAAAAAGGGGGATAAAAAATTATTAAAGATTCAAAAGAAAAAAAGGGGGAAGAGAGGAAAAAAAAAATCCAGATACAATAAAAAAATTTAAAAAGTAAAAATAATACTGCTTTTTCTTAATAGATATTGCATAAAAAAAGGGCAAAATGTACTTTGGTAAAGTCAACAATAATAAGATAAATAATAAAAGATAAGAGTACAACGGGTAAGTCCTTTAGCTGTAGTCAAAATATCCTTGAAAATGTAATAGCAATCCAGTTCTCAGGCAAGCTTATAATCACAAGTCCCAAAGAAGAGAGAGAGAAGAAAAAAAAAAAGGAGAAGGGGGGGGGAAGGAGAAAGCCCCAACTCCAAATATCTTCACTCTCCAAGACAAAAAGCAACAAGAAAGTCCACTAAAATCCTATATAATAAGAAAATTCCCAAAACTGTTCAAAACAAAAATGTTCCAAAAATACCCATTATAATCCAAATAATTTCCAAACGCATTACAGGAAAAAAAAGGAAAGAAAAATACCATCTCAAGATGAAAAGCAGAAAAGCAAAAAAATAAGATAAAAGGCAGACCGTTAACCCCTTTAAATTCAAAATCCAGAGAGGAAAATAGATTAGTCCCACTTCAGTAAATAAGCCATTCGTCAATAGTCAATGTCACTCCATTTCACTTCCAAGTAAAGTCATTATTCTTTAAGCTCCCACCATTTCTCAAGTCTTCTTTAGCAAGAAAGTTACACACACACCAGCAGCATTGATCATGTCCATAGAAGGATCTTAGCAGATAATATGTAAAATTAAAATAAACACAAATATAAAACAGTGACTAAAAGTGCTGAATTTAGGTGCTACTTATCTAAAAAGATTTCGCTGTTTCCTGTAGAGCAATAACGATGTTCCTTCCAGTCGCTTTCGTCGCTTCAATTTCCTTTTTCCCATGGTGGAAAAACGGGAATTGGGAAAGAGCGACGATTCCGGCGACCCTTGTGGTTTATCTTCTGATCCCCTTTTCTTCAAAGGGGAGATTTCAGCAGTTTTATTTCTTTAAAAACCACTGCAAGCAGGAAAACAGCTGAGCCGAGCAAGGAGCGCTCGGTTCAGCGCACCGGCGTCTTCAGCACCCGGAAGCGATCTCAACATTTGGTCTCATATCCCACCTTGTCTCCAAAACTTGACCATCACCATCATGGACCAAAGTGAGGCAGTAGAAGAGAGCCATTTTTAAAAAAGAAATTATGGCGGGGAAGCTCCATCATATTATGATCCGGATAAATAAACCATCATTTTCAGTGCACTCAGCTGGAAACTGGTACAGTAGCTCTGCTCTGCCATCCGCTCTCACTCCTGCACACAAATTGGGGGAGGTGAGTCACACCCAGGGTTCTTCTGTGTATCATTTGTGGTAGATATACCATTGGTTGAAAATAACTGTATTAGAACATAACAAACATGCCCAACTCTGCCTGAACAGTATGCTCAGTAACGGGGGGGGGGGGGGCAGGCTGCCTTTCAGCAAAACTTGCCCATCATTATCAATCTTTTTGTTACAGAACTCCTGATAAAATTCCAAAATACCCCAGGACTTCCTGCAACATTGTTTGAAAACTACAGCTCAGTCTCGACCTTTAATTAAGACCATATTGAAAAGAAAGACAAAGCTGGGTTTTCAATACAGTTACAGAGACAAAAACAATAGTCAAGCTTGTTGTTGTTGTTGTTGTTAGAGAAAGCTTCTGTAATCTTTTTTTCCCCTTCCTTCCCTGAAATGATTCTTTGTCCTTTCTGTGCTCCATTAGGGTGAAGTTGCTTTGAGGAAAGACTTTAAAATGATGGGTGTTACTTAAGCAGCAGGCATGAAACTCTAAACACCTGGCACAATTTCCCTGGTGTGATTTGCAGTGCACCTCCAAGGACTAGGCAAACATCTGAAATTCATTCTCGGGTTCTCAAAAGCCCTTTCCATCACTGATTGAATTTTTTGGGGTTGAGATTCATGATATAGCAGCTGTGATTTATATTGGTGATTGTACAATGGGGGCCATTCATGTTTCAAATAGTGATTGCCATCATGTATAAAAGTAAAGAATGAAGACAAATATAGCACGAATTCACATATCACACATTTCTTATAGCAGGCATTTCAACTATAGCACAGCACTATAGAGCTTGCATTCCCAGGTTCAATCCCTGGGGCGTCCCTATCGTAGGAAGCAGCTGTGAAAAAGACAGCAGCTAGCAAAGGCTACACTTGGCAAGATGTCTTACAATACAGCACAAAATTAATGTGTGGTGTGCCCACTGCATGTCTTTACTGTGGAGACCACTGTGTTTTTAGCAGGGTTGGTCGACCTCTGCATCATTCAGGGTTTGGGGAAATGTACACAACTGCAGATGTTTGTAGCCTCTACTATAATATTGGAAATTAAGCGCCACCGCATCATTTCAACTACCATTACATGTGTCTCCATATCATTCATGGTTCCAACCCACATGACAAATTCTCCCAGGCTGTATGGCAAGGAAGGGTATCCTTTTCCATGGAGAGGGCAGCCTGCTGGCACTGCAAAAGTAAGTTAAATTAGACCACCACCACCCAGGCTATAAAATGATGAAGTAAACCTGTTGAAAAGTCACTGGGACAAATATCTTAGTAGTCAATAATTATAGAGTAAAAGAAAAAAAAAACTTCACAATGAACCTAAGCTCTTGGAAGCAAAATTATTAGTGAGAATTTCTAGTTGTCCAGTCAAATGAAATCTGAAGAATTTAAAGAAAAACAAAGGATTTCACTAAAACTACCCAAATACCCTCAGGCAGTTCCAAGCAGCAATACAATAAGTTAAGACATAATATTTCCATGGTATGAAAAGTAATACATGTGGTAATTCCCTACTTGTGTATATTAGATGCTTTTTATTAACATACAAGTTTTAACTCTCAATAATGACGTAGTCATTATTTTAGTTACATTTTATGGTTTAATTCTGTAAGGGATATTTTTGGTGGAAAGGTGGCATACAAATGTGCCAGAAGATTAATTTAACTCAGGAGTCTGAAAGGTTGCTTTTGATTTCTGCTGTGCTTCAGAGAAGAATGAGTAATGAGTAATCCTTATACTCAAAGATACTGCATGCAACTGCATCCAACCCCAAAATGATATAATTGTAGAGGCTGTTTCTTGCCATCAAATGTTTTAAAACTCTGAGCTGTATATTTTGTAAGGGTTACTGTAAGTTTTGAAAAGAATGTACTTTGGGAGCTCTCTTTAAAATCCATGACTATTCATTGCCCACCTTCAAAAGCTGGGTATTTGAAAATAGCTGCATCTGTGCTGTTGAGGAATATGCCCCCTTTCTTTCCCCAGCACATCCCTTTTGTATAAATTCAAGCCAGGCTTCCAATTCCTTTTGTTTTAACATGTATGGTTTTTTTTGCCTAATTACATTTCAGAAAGTATTTCTTCAGCCATCTGAGATGAGGTCATATCTACAACAAAATGAGTTGGGGGGGGGGGGAGGAAAACATAGCTTTAAAAAAAGCTTGAAAAGTGTCATTGCCACCCCACCAAACCTTACATAATCTAATTCTTTTTTCTTTTGCCACATTTATTTAGTTGTGTGTGTTTTAAAATTAAGTTACTTCTATATAAGAGCCAGTTTTATCTACTGGTTAAGGTGCTGGGCTAGAAACCAGGAGTCTGCAAGTTCTAGTCCCACCTTAGGCATGAAAGCCGGCTGGGTGACCTTGGGCCAGTCCCTCTCTCTCAGCCCAACTCACCTCACAGGGTTGTTGTTGTGGGGAAAATAGGAGGAGGAAGGAGTATTAGGTATGTTCACCACCTTGAGTTATTTATAAAAATAATAAAGGTGGGATAAAAATAAAATAAATTAAATAAATAAATAAATAAATAAATAAATAAATAAATAAATATGCATACAGTACTGTATATCTTCGAAATGCTTATTTTCAAAGAGGAATGCTATGAGAAAGGACATCCTGCAAGATTGTGGAGTAACAGCCTTCTGAAACATCAGAGGGAAAACCATTCAGATTACCACGTGCAAAGTGATGGACTATAAAGGTTCCACAGTAAACTGGAAGAAAAGTACCCAATTTTAAATTCTAAGTTAAAATAAGCAGGGGAGCGTATTCTCTGTACATTTGCTATATCAGTTTGTTTCCCCCATCAGTGTAATGGAGAAGTTGACTTCTGGATTTATGAAATCCCTCTAGCTTAATCTGAAGGTGATAATTTTCCAACGCAAAATTGGAATACCAAACAATACACACACACACATACAGACATATACACAGCATGTATCAAGTTAGTAAATTGTTATAAATTTGGAAAATGTTTGGAATATATTTCAGTGACCTCAGTAGAACAGTAATACATTGGCTTTAGTTTTGGATTCCTTGCATACAAAACATTTAAGAATGGACAGTTATGTGGAGGGGGAGAACATATTTCATTTGTTATAGAATTCCTTAAGAACAGTGTTTGGGTTATGCTTTTCCCTTAATTGTAATGTAAAACAAATTAGATGCACATTGTTTCTCTTTGGATTTGTTTTAGAACAAGATCTTTACCTTAAATAGTTGCCAGTGAAGGCAGAACTATAATAAATAGGAAACACACCAGGAGACTATCTATTCCCTTGTTTGATGTCCCCCCCCCCCCACCCTTCTTTTGGAATTTCCTCATTGCCTCATTTGTTCATTTAAAATTTGCACAATGGACCTCTTAAGATCAAAATCACTGGATTTGCCACTTTAGGTCTGCAAGTTCTGTGTAAATCTCTTTGGTAGTGATGTGGATGGCCTGCTTTCCTTTTTTTTTCTCCTCTGGAGGGGATGGAAAAATAAAATCAAAATAGCTCTAAGGAACTGGTCGTTCCCCTTTCTAGCGTTGAAACCAAAGTGTTCATCAAGTATGATTTGCCTCATTTCCCTAGAATATGCTCCTCTTAGGCATATTTGTGAATTCACAGGCATAAGCGGTCCTGGGAAAACACAGCTGTCCCAGCTTTATTGTCAGCTGTAGGAACGTCTTTCTTGCGTGGTTGTCAAAGAGGCTAAACAAGGACCATCCTGAATGTCCCATTCTATTGATTTTGAAGTGCAAGGACTGCCTTGAGTGCCTGTATATGGCTGGCCATTTAAATGTGTTTGTTTTGTCTCTTTTTCTTTCTTTTTTTAAAAAGTGGGGGGAGCTGTTTTAAGGAAGAAGTATCATTCTCTCTGCTAAATGATGTCTCACTTCCGGAGGCCTTTGTAAATATCCCCAATTGACTGAATGGGGGAATGTAAATAAATGGCTATGTTGTTTTCTTAAACTGTGTCACAGTCTCTTCCCAATCACAGGCACGCCATTTAGGCTTTGAATCAGAAGGTGACTTGAGGATGCCGTCATATACCGCAAAGACAGTTGTAGAAGGAGAGTTGCATTAATCTCTGGTAGCCCCAAATCAGACGGAGACTGGTACCACCTTTTCTGATTAACAAATGTTATTAAAAGGCATAAGCTTTTGTAAGCTGTAGCGCATCTGATTTTTTGCAGAGAGAGTTGAACAACAGAGACGAGTGACCCAAAGACAATTTAAAGTAAATTTGTTAAGCTGTGTTGATATTAATTTTTTTTAAGTGGTATTAAAATATTTTAAACACATATATGAATAAATATTGTAGTCGTGGCCTTAACAATTTATTTATCACATGTAAATCTGAGAAACTACTTTACTTCTGTTAGTCCCAACTTTCCAGCCTAAAGCTCAGACACAAGGCTGCTTTATTGTTAATGTCAACCCCATCCCCTCATTAACCCTTCACCTTTCAGGAGGAAAAACAAGCAATTTGCTCTTTGGTTGCCCTGAAAACATTCCTTTCTAAGCCTCAGAAAAGACTCATTAGATTTTGTGCTGGACATTAATTTTGCGAAAGTGGGGAAGCCATTCCATTTGGGCTTGATCCTTGAGAAGCTGAGAACAAGGCTTTTCCTTCAGCACTCACCTCATACTTCACTTGAAACTTTCAGCAACAGCCTAGTTCATTTCTTCCAGTGGGACAGTCTCATAATCCAGTTTTAAATTTTTATTATTTAAAAATAATAAAGGAACACATTAAAATAAAATTTTTAAAAATCTATGAGAAGAAAGATAAAGCTGTCATTTGCCATTCTGGTGAGAAAAATCATGATAACATAATTGGAAGTAAATCCCATACATAATTATTTGGTGGCAAAGTTCATATTATAAACTATACAGACTGAGAAGCAACACAGAAACCATTCTGTTTTGTCCTCACAACTCCCTGACATAGAACACTGTATATTTTAATGTACCTTCATGTATGTTCTTTATACATTTTAGTTTTAGTATTTTAGTTTTAACCAAGATGGTTAATGGTATATTACTGCATATATCTTTGAAAGAACCACAAAAGATTAATATATTATAGGGATAGTTGTGCCTTCATGGACAAGCCCTTGACATGTTCTTAACAGGCCATTTGCAAGCCTCGTGGAAACAATTTCCTTCATAGCAAAGGGCTCTAAATTGCATCACTGTTGGATGAAGAGGGATGAATGTTCCTTTGTCCTCCCTGACTGGTAAGGGAGGCCAGAGATAAGGCAAAGACCTGGATCTGGGCTGCCTCATTGCGGGAGAATGAGTGGCCAACAGCTTTGAAGGAGCTGGTTTGCCCTCTTCTTAAAAGGCCTACCTTGGATCCAGCATCTTTGAATAACTACTGCCCCATACTGAACCTCCTGCAAAGCTGTAAAGAAAGGGGTAGGACAAAATTATAAAGGATTCTGAAAGAAGCAGATTATCTGGACTCTGGTCATCTAGGATTCAGGTCAGGCATGGAATGGAATGATTGGTTGCTATCATAGATGATTGGGGTAGGAGTCAGATGGAGGGAGTGCCTCCCTTGTGCTACTGCATCTTTCAACCATAGTACCTTTCTGGACCTCTTGCAAGGGGGCATGTGCTGTGCTGGTTCTGCTCCTTCCAAAATGGGTGGGTCCAGTCAGTGGTCCTGGAGGCAGAGTAGCTGAACCATGGATGCTCTACTATGGGGAGCTTCGTCCTCTCCTTCATTTTGTTTAACATCTACATGAAGCTAGTAGGGGAGGTAATCCATCAGTTGGATTGAAGTATCATCATCTCCATCCTGGGCCTAATGGGAGATGTGATAGAAGTCTCTTCCTGTGACTGGAGGTTGTCAGGGCCTGGATAGGAGAAACAGGCTCAGATTCAACCCAAACAAGCAGTTGTAGCTATTAATTCAGAAGCCTGTCAAATCTGAGATGATTCCAGCTTTGGCTTTTGATAGGATTGTGCTCACCCTAAAAATATGGGGTACTCCTAGACCCAGAGCTCCTTCTGGAAAAGCAGGTGAAAACTGCACAGTTTGGGTAAACAGAGAATGCCTGATGAAGGTCTTCACCTATAGGAAGGTATGGTGGCAGGGTCTCAGAGGCGGTCATTATTTGTGGAGTCCTCTCTCCTATGAAACAACTTGCCCCCTAAAGCAAAAGTGGGCCCTAGCTTAAGGGTCTTCTGGAGACTTAAGACATGCCATTTCCAGAAGGCCTGGACATTTAATAAGTTTCCAGAAGGTCTTTGGAGATTGATTTAGTCGGAGGGAGATACAGCACTAGGAAATTAGTTTTACGTTATTATTCTGCTTCTACATACAGATTTCTGCAATGGTTAGCAACCTTCCATCTTTAAAATCAGAAGTTCCATTTTCAAAGACAAAGTATCTCTGACTATGAAAGACATTATATAGGATAGCTACTACAATTGTTTATTATTATAAACATCCTGGGATAATTTGGCTGGTCTAACCCTTTTTGAAAAGAAGGTGCTATGGTTGATGAGATCCAGCAAGACAATTTACATATTCCTAAATACTTTAGAAGGTTAGTCCAAGGCATTTTGTTTCCTGAGACAAAGAACAAGATTGTGGCTATTGTATATGGCCTGCAAAACAAAACAAAGAAAATTAGAAGGCAAACAGGTACAGAAAACTCCAATGCCCGGGGACTACCTAGTGGTTGCCTGGGTTTTTGCAGCCCAGATATGGTAGTCCTAAGCAAGATGTCACTCCTTCTCAAGTACAACTCAACTGGTTATTTCTTTAAAACTAATGATAGGACTAGACACTTCACTTGAAGACTGAAGGCTAGCTTAGACAGTACAGTGTAGATTTCATGACATCTTTTTCCTCCAAAACCCTTCATGGGGACTTTTCTCCATCTGCCACCTGGGGCAACTATCTCATTCTATGGTTAGTCCTGCCCTGTACCTTTTCACTCTTTCTTTCCAGGTACTCAGGAAGAAAAAGTGTGCCTGATTCCTAATCCAGAACTTTTAAGAGATGCAAAAATAATCAGCAGTTGGTATCTGTTAATAGCATTCAGTTTTGTTCAAAGATTGATTCCTAGTAAAAGAAAACTGACAGCAAAACAAAACTGAGTGGACAGTCCATGTCCTTCATCAGTCCCTGTTGAGTAAAGGGATTTTCCTTAGTCCTTAAGGTGGCTTTCTCCTATTATGTGAATATGGACAATTAACTTTTGAATAAATAGTCCAATTAATGCACTCACATATACTGCAATTAAAGGAAGCACATTACAATACTATCTTTTCTTTCTACAAACCTTAGAAGGAACAGAGACAAAAGTTCCTTAAATATATTATCATTTTAAAAACTCTAGAAGTCTTTGTTCTTGTGATAGAAAACTGCTGCTTCATTTCCCTGAAGCCATTGATAATATGATGCAAGAACATCAGAGACGATCTAATCCAAGATAGGTGCCATCTCCTAGGGAACACACTCTCATTTGTTTTACATTTCCATTGGAAATCTGAGAGATTTTGTATGCAAACATCTTATTTCATGGAAGGCTTCTCAAATTGAGAGATTCTATCTAATAATGCAGCAAAAAAGGTTTTTCTGTGAAGTGGGTTGCACCGTTGTCTGTTTACTGAATATTGATGCATCATCTGATATGCTGAAATTGCTAACTTCTGTTTCAGTAAAGCTGAGGGCATTTCAACAAAGCCATTATCTAATCAAGAGAAATATTTCTTTAGTGACTTGTTTTTAGCATATTTGCCTGACAAGTAGAATTTGGGCTGGTATATATCACTGTTTGCTGCAGCTTTTCATTTAGTTCAGAACATTCATCATGGACAAAGGGCTTGAAAAACTATTGGAAGGTCTCAAAACAGCTAATCTCGTTCTCTCTCTCTCTCTCTCTCTCTCTCTCTCTCTCTCTCTCTCTCTCTCTCTCTCTCTCTCTCTCTCTCTCTCTCCTCCTCCCCTCCAGCTTCATTCCTCCTATGCTAATTACAGAACTGTTCAAACTTCTTGTCAGTGAGACATATTCTCACTGTACTTAAAAATGGAGCCCTACTCCAATTTTACTTCTCTAAATATTTACTGTTAAAATATTTCAGAACAAGTAGGTCACCAGAATTTCCAACCATTAGGTTCTGAACCATTACATTTCATTTTTCCTCCATGCCAGATGTGCCCATTCCAAATATTTTTTCTTTTCTTTATCACTCCATCTGCATTCCATGACCGCTGTAATTCAGTCTTCATTGTGATGTTTTAGAAGAAAGTCTCCAATGTGAAACTTTAATTGCTAGGATGGGGTGCAGATACATTAAAATGTTTTATTTTTTATGTTGATATCTATTAATAATTCTAATTTCTTTTTCTATGGCTATTTTAAAATAGTTATTCAGGGTGAATTAGGAAACTAATCAATCAGACAATGAGAAGGTTGTCTAAACCTTTTAGTCACTTCCCAATTAACATTTCATGCTACTGAGTCCTCCTGGGACTTATTTAAGGTTGGGTCTCACCATCTTATTTTTTTTTCTTAAATATTTTTAGAACATCTGGTAATGTTGGGTTTGACCCAACTATGTTGATACTTTTCCTGCACACATATCAGCTGCAGGCTGACTAAAAGGGAACTAGGTTTGAACCTTTTAGTAGTGAGATCTCTAAAATTGTTGTGTGTATTTTGGGGGCCCTTGTTTTGTTTTGTTTGATTTGTGCCACTTTTAGATCATTTTAGTCTGGGCTATCTGAGTGGTTTTATGTTTTTATCTGTTTTTATGGGTAGTTCTTTGGTTCTGTATGCTGCCCAGAGTCCATCGGAGTTGGGTGGCTGTAATAAATTTAAATAAATAAACAAACAAATTTGAGGTCTTTTAATGATTTAATAGATTTATTTCTCAGAATGTATTAGCGATTCTTTCATAGCATATAATGGCTTTTCTAGCATATAGACTGAGTGCTAAAAACATGAATGCAGTGAAACCTCCCTGAAGACACAACTACGTATATCTTATCCTTCAAAGTCTTCCTTACTTTCAAAGAGGATCCTGAGGCAGTGCTCATGGTGTCACCTTGGCTCTTCTGCAACATCCCTATTATGGGACATGGTTTAGAATGCTGCAGAACTTGATACAGCTATAACGGAAGAATTAAAGATAACAACAACAACAATAATTTATTAAACTTGTATGCTGTGCGACTCTCAACAACTCTGGGTGATATTCTGGATTGCCTTATATTACTTTGAACTAACAGACCTGACTGCCTGTGTAGGTTACAGCAGCTCTCTAGGATTATCGGCAGAAGCAGAACTTCCTTAAGGTAAAGGTAAAGGTTCCCCCACATAGTCATGCCTGACTCTAGGGGCTGGTGCTCATCTCCGTTTGTTAGCCGAAGAGCCAGCGTTGTCCGAAGATGCTTCCGCGGTCATGTGGCCAGCATGACACGTGCGGAACGCTGTTACCTACCCACTGAAGTGGTACCTATTTATCTACTTGCATTTGCATGCTTTCGAATTACTAGGTTGGCAAGAGCTGGGGCGAGTGCGGGAGATCACTCCATCACGTGGGGCTAGGGTCTCGAACCTCCGAACCTGCAACCTTCCGATCAACAAGCCTGGCGTCTTAACCGCTGAGCCACCGCTCCCCCTTAGAACTTTCTTAAATATGCAAATTCAAAAGAGGTTCCAGGAAAAATGGCCACAGAGTTTCTCAAACAATTCACATCAGGCAAAAGTTTTATTTTAATTAGTAAAAAGGGTGGAATAATAATGTGAAAAATAAAAGTGAGTACACCATTTCCTCTAGAACCCCAGACTCTGATGAAGCGTATCCATCTCTCATTTTGTTGTTTCCCCACAGAATCCCTGCTCCTGTCCATAGAATAATTCAAAGATGAAAATACCTTCCAGACCAAGAAGAGGCAACATTGTTCAATATGGGCATTGTACTTTTAAATATTATTTTGGCTTCTAAGTGCCACAGGGGCATGTCCAGTGATGGTTCTTTGTCTTTAATTTTTTAAAAAAGTTTTGGGGGGGGTACTTAAAAGTGTAAATCAGTGTGTTAAATCTTGCAAACATGAACTTAACATTAAAATTAAAGCAACAACATGCCACTGATTTTTTTCCCCTAAATATTAAGATTGTGCCAGGTGTTACAGATGGAGGGTAGGAGCCACAGAGTGCTCGCCTCTGTTCTAGAATATGGGGTTTACACACATGGCAAAGGATATGACATAGTCAATATTGCTACAATAGTAGTGATGCCACAGAATTTCCAATATAATCTTAATGTACGGTAAAGGCTTTAGCCTACATTCTTGCATGTGGCGTGAATATGCATCTTTTTTTTAACTCTTATTATTAGTTTTTTACTGTTACATATATCATCTCCCTCACTTTGGTGGGGGATTGTGATGCTTCATCTGTAAAGCTTTAACGCAATACTTTTTGGGAGCAGTACTTTCTTATTCTCCAATCTAGGAATTTCATTCATTTCTTGAGAGCACCTATATGTCTTGGAATGTGACTGCAAGTTACAACACATGGTCAATTATGTAATTCCAACTTTTAAGAAGATCTGGGCAGAGATCTTTATAAGTCCTGTTTTATGTAACCATTTGACTAGAATTGGCAGGCACCAAAAATGATTGTTTATACAGTTTGTTAAAAATTGGGAAATTTCACAATTTCACTTATCAGTGAAATAGGACTGGCTGTATTCTGACAGGTTAATGAATTAAAACTCAGATATGTTGATTTCATGTTTGTTGTCTATTATAAATGCATCTAACTGTACAGCCTGAGCCATTGATTTGAGGAAATCAAACAATATTTTGGAATAAGGTTTTGTACAGGCCACAGACACTGTTAACATCAGCCACTCAGCCTGGACATTACAAAGACCTCCAGCACATGCATGTTAAAATCATGCTTCCTATTAAGTGTCTCTGTGAATCAAGAGCAATGCATGTATATTTATTTCATGTTTTTAAAATTTCAAATTTATGTATCTATATTTATGGGGATGGTGATAGATGGTGTAGGACCATTTCTGTTAGTCATGAGTTTGCTGGACTAAATTCTCTTGACAGTCACTGAAAAAGAAACAACTTTCCAGTACAATTTGTCCCACAGACTCTTCCTTAGATGTAACCAAGTTTGTCTTCATAATCTGAACTCATAACCTACTGTACAATAATTTACATTTGTTGTTGCTCATCTTTTGCTCCTTGGTTCTTTTTATACAACTTTTTGTTGTTGTTTAATTTGGAAATACATGCCCAGTTCCTCAGCTTTTTCTTAAATATATTTCAAGCTTTTTATCATTTTAATTTCTTCCCGCTGTATCATCTCCAATTTCTTTCATGGCCAAAACTGAATTCTTAATATGTTATGGCTGAAGCCAGACAGGGAAAACTAAGCTTGGGCAGCTCCCAAAAGTAATCATTTATACATGTCCCCCTATGTTGGAATGTTGCTGTCTTACATTGTTTGAATTGGTAATTATTTATTGTATTTTATATTGTTGTAGCAACATGCTATAGTAATATACTTTGAGTCTAACACTTCTATATGAACAAAATAATAAAACTCAAATAGAGTCATAGGATTTTAAGGAAGAAAATACTTCACAGTATTAATTTCCTGTTAAGGGGGTGTTAGGTAACAGCTTAAACTGAAAGCCCAGATGCTCCTTTCCCTGTGCCTCAATACCCTAAAAGTTTGTCCCAGCTAACACTGTGACAAAACCTGTCTTTCAATTTCCTGGAAATTGTTCTTCCCTTGAGAAAGAGGTATTTATTTCCCCCCCTCATTCTCAGCATGCTTTAGCATTACTTTTGGTGGTGCATTTGAGTTTATTTTATTATTGCTGGTAGTGGAAGATCCCATTGTTCTTGTTTTTCACTGTGCATTTACCACCTCTGCAGCACCGTACCTCCTGAGCCGGATAAATATGTCCCTGCTTCCTCAGCATGAAGAACCATGGATTGTACAATGCAAAATAGATGACTTACATACATATTCCTCAGCTGTACCATAGTTAAAGTAAATATAGGAACTTTAAACCTCATTTATGACAATGTTGCCAAAATTTTATTCTCCTGCAAATAACAACTGAAAGGTATTTCTTTTCCAAGAGAAATGATAGAAGGGAGGCATTATTAAAAAGAAGAAGAAAATTTTGGCAGAGCACTGATTTCCTTGTAACAGGATGCAAAATCAACAGCTACAATAGGGAAAATACTTTTCTGTTTGTTGGTACACTGGTTATAAACCCACACCTTTAAAAATTAATCATACCAATATGTACTCATTTACCAAAACACAGGTAGTCCAGGATCACCCCCATTATGAACAGATATTTATTGTATATATTAAAGTTGTATATTTTCAATATATTTTCAGTATTCCTGTTTCAGTTCTGTCAAGATACAGCACAAGACCCAGAGTAAAAACATTACAATGAAAACTAGTTGTCATTACTAATTCAATTTCTCTTGCAGCCTTCCCTAGTTCGACATACTGTAAATGTGTCGGAGTTTAATTCCCGTCTCAACCAAAGGATGGTGCTGGGCAACAAAACATTTACATTTTAGTTTATTTTCCACTGGAGTCCCAACCTTAAATTGCAGTTGACATGACTCAGGGTGTATAAGTTTTTTCCCCAAACTTATGGCATAAATAAGCAGCAGGCAAACATTTTTTTCTCTAGCTTTTAGACTCTTCTTCATACAAAACCATTTATTCACAGTCAGTACCTCCAGAGTGATATACTCTCAATTGAGTTGATCATATGGGACCCGTAAGCTTTTTGAATTAACCTAATTCCCCTGAAGGACTCACAGTGTTGAAAATACTATATATTCTCTAGTGTGTCTACTTGCAACAGTTACATTATGAACTGAGCTTCTCATGCTTTATACATTGAACTCTTGGGGTCATCAGTTCACTTCCTGGTATAAGAATCTGGACACAATCATTTTCTGTTGTTCCATTTAACGTAAGAGAGAAAAGTGTGTCTTGAAGAATTTGATTAAGCATCTTTCTATCACTGTTACAAGATAGACAATTGTCAGGTGGCAGCAGTATGGGTAGCAGCCCCATTTCAGATATAATGTGTAACTCCAAATTAAGAATGCTTGGGAATTGGGAAGCAAGGTTTAAATTGAGATCTGACTCATAAGGTTCTCCATAACACTTTTCAAATGCTACCCAAAGCAACAGAATAACAGCTCTGAACATGTGGAGAACACTTTCCTTCCCAGACTCCAGCTCATTATAGACGACAGCTCACAAAATCAAGGTAGAATGTACACAACTGATTTCTGAGATGTTGATGATTCTATCACAGGCAGACCAGCATTCTACACATCTAAAATTAGTGGTAATAACTTCAAAGTCAGAAATTGTGAGTTTTGAGAAGACCTGGCTTGAAAAGGACAAAATACAAAGATGATTTCAATTTGAAGTGTATTTATTAAATCATAATTCAAAACAGGATTTGGGTGGGAATCTCCAGCTGGAACTGGTAGGAAAAAGAAAAAAGATGGCTTTAAAAATTATTCTAAACATATGAATCAGAATACTGTCTAAACAAAGCAACAAAAAGGGATTTAATAATAGTACTGAGGGAAGGGGACAATGTTTAATTGTATTTCAGTGAAACACTTTTTTAAAATCATTGAAACTTATTGAACTAACATTTTGAGAAAGTAGAATATTTTATTTATAGGGGTAAAATCTACTAGAATCCCTACTTTGTTCTGTTCCCAAACCTTTCAATGGCATCCTGTAATTAGGTTGTAGTTAATAAATATTTCTTGATTATAATTGCATTAGTTAAATGTGTAATTTATTAATATATTGGACAGACATAAACAAGAAGAAGATGGAGAATCTCAGTTTTTTTTCTATTTGAGACTTGTAGCTCACACAAACAATGCTTTCTTCCATAGAATTCAAGGGGAATCACTGAGAACCAACCTAAAACCTGTTTTTGTAGTCTCCTGCTGATTCTTATTCTAGTTTGCATGAGCTTATGCAGATGGAGAATTTTGTTCTGTCTCTGTTTCTGATGGTTGCAGGTATGTGTGAGGGAATGGGGATGGGGGCTCCATATAAAAAAATCCCAATTTATTTTTTTTAAAAAGCATATTAGACAGAGGTATTCTAATCCAGCTCTCTGTAATCTGAAATAGCCCAGTGAGATTCAGATCTTACAATATTGGGACACATTGGGAATGTTGTATCTCTGTCTCTTTCACACACATATGTGCATAGTCAGGAACATTATGAGTATTGACAAAAAAATCTTTATAATATGCAAAGGATTATTTTATATTGCTAATAGGGAAACTATGTTCAGAGAGCTGCACTTAATTCTGATTTTGTTTGTTTGAATTAGCAGGGACACAGGAAGTTGCTGTATATAGTCCGGAGAAGCCAGAGAACAAAACTGAGATCCTACAAAACTGGGATCCTACAAAAGTTTAAAGAAAGCTATGGCTCATCTTTTTTTTTTTCTTTGCTGAGTTTTTCTGCAAGAATACATAAAAGTCTATTTTCTTATCCTAGTTCTATCATTATTTAAAATGTCTAAATATATAGTACCCTTTTTCATATTTTCAAGGAAAAACCTTCCATGCTGACTATCTGTGGAAAGCCTCACGTTTAAGACAATTCACACGGGATAATGTTCATGACACTTCCTATCAGCTGCTGCGTAACCACACTGTTGGGCCTCGCTATGTTACTGTGGCCTATAATGTCATTCAATGTTCTACTGAAGCTGTATGTTGCAATGAAAGATTGATCATGGTAAGACAAGCTATCTTGAGGGGGTTATTTTTTCCTAATGGATTGCCAATGAAGTCTAGCGTTTTCCAGGAGAAACAGTATGGAAACTACTGATTTACATCATCACAATGATAGCGTGTTTAGATTATTTTGATTTTTTCCCCCTTTGAGCTATCATTTGATATCTTTCTTAATGGGTGAGATTTAATGTGGTATTTCTCAGACAGTCGCCTGGGACAAATACTGCTTCATATGGAACTTATTTTACTGTGTAGGGGAAAAAAATCGTCAATGCTTAAGTAAAGATGACATTTTTTGTGTGTAAACAATAGACCAAGCAGGCATGAAGAAGCAAATCAGAAAAGTTTCCAGAGTGGAGTTTGTCTATTTACTAGCATCTCAGGTGAATAGGTTGCCTCTGGGTGGAATATACAGTATATGAAGCAGATCATTCTTAACTTGATGTTTTCAAGATGTTCAGAACAATATTATGGCCCAGATGTCCCATGTGTAAAATTTTTCTTCTGCCTCATTCATATTTTTTATTAATAAAAAAGAAAATGTCAATGAGGAATGCTACACTTTCCCCTTGAACTTAATTTTTACCTTTAGAGACATTTTGCAGGTAACAATATGGTTTAAATGAATAATTTGTTTCTCTTAAAGCTCATACACATAAACAGGATCTCCTTTCTCATTTCTCTCATCTGGTGAAAACAAAAATGCACTTTTTACACCTATAAGAGTGTACCATGACTTTTGAAAGCTCACCTCACTTAAAGGTTCTCAGCCCTTTAGACCATAGCTTTCCAAACTGTGCGTTGCGACACACTAGTGTGTTGCCTGGGGTGTTTAGGTGTGTCACGCGGTAGACAGTTTGTGTGCAAAAATCGAAGAAGGGGAGCAGTCACCTCCGCCTATCAGTGCCAGAGAAAGAAAGGCGGAAAAGTGCGCCCAACAGAAAGCAGCCTGATTGGCTGCTTCTCCATCCCCGCAGCCTACAATCTGCTCCGTTGCTCCACCTCCACTTCCGTCCTTTGAATCCTGCCCCATCACTTGAATCCTGATCCGCTGCTACTCCTTCGCACGTCTGCCTCTGCCTTTTCCCCCACTCTCCTGCCTGCAGTAGGGGTATGTGAGTCTGTGC
Organism: Charina bottae; assembly: GCA_023362775.1. Classification (NCBI taxonomy): domain Eukaryota; kingdom Metazoa; phylum Chordata; class Lepidosauria; order Squamata; family Charinaidae; genus Charina; species Charina bottae. Next base: position 8,243,941 of record JALMGJ010000007.1, read on the forward strand.
CTTTGCCTTTGCCTTGCCTTGCCTTGCCTTGCCTTGCCTTGCCCTTGCCCTTGCCCTTGCCCTTGCCCTTGCCCCTGCCCCTGCCCCTGCCCCTGCCTGCCCCTGCACTGCCCTCCCCTGCCCTCCCCTTCCCTTCCCTTCCCTTCCCCTGCCCCTGCCCCTGCCCCTGCCCCTGCCCCCGCCCCTGCCCCTGCCCCCGCCCCTGCCTGCCCCTGCACTGCCCCTGCCCTTCCCTTCCCTTCCCGCCCCTGCCCCTGCCCCTGCCCCTCCCCTTCCTCATCCCCCTGCTAGGATGCAGATACATCTTCACCTGAAGTACAAAAACTTCATATGTCCCAGATCTAGAAACAGGGGGGTGGTTTAGTCAGGGAATAGAATCAGACATCTATAAAGAGTGGCAAAAGCCATTGTATCTGAGAAAAATTCTTTTGGACTTCTTAGGCTAACTTAGGTTGAGTTTAACACCAGGGAAGCCTGAATGTTAATTATCCTGGTCATGAGTTATTCTTATTTATATTTTAAAAATTCCCTTCTCACCCCTATGGGTGGTATGCGTCTTCCTCAACCTCAGGTCCTCTACCAGAGGCCTGGGAGTTTGAGGGTTCTGCGCAGTATCTGAGCTCTTCCTAGCATTGCACTTTTCTGGACAGAGAGCTCTGATGTTGCTCCTGGGATCTGTTGGAGCCACTCTCCCAGCTTAGGAGTCACTGCCCCGAGTGCTCCTACCACCACTGGGACCACTTTGACCTTCACTTTCCACATCTTATATAGTTTTTATTAAACTATATATAGTTTGGACTATATATAGTTTTTATTAAAGAAATTTTTAACACAGTAAAAGCCATAAGAGAAAATAAAGAGAATAAAGAAAAATAGTGAATAGCGAGAAAAAGAAATAGAAATAGAAAATAAAAAGAAAGAGAAGGAAAGGAAAGGAAAGGAAAGGAAAGAGGAAAGGAAAGGAAAGGAAAGGAAAGAGGAAAGGAAAGGAAAGGAAAGGAAAGGAAAGGAAAGGAAAGGAAAGGAAAGGAAAGGAAAGAGGAAAGGAAAGGAAAGGAAAGGAAAGGAAAGGAAAGGAAAGGAAAGGAAAGGAAAGGAAAGGAAAGGAAAGGAGAGGAAAGGAGAGGAAAGGAGAGGAAAGGAAAGGAGAGGAAAGGAGAGGAAAGGAGAGGAAAGGAAAGGAGAGGAAAGGAAAGGAAAGGAAAGGAAAGGAAAGGAGAGGAAAGGAAAGGAAAGGAAAGGAGAGGAAAGGAAAGGAGAGGAAAGGAAAGGAGAGGAAAGGAGAGGAAAGGAGAGGAAAGGAAAGGAGAGAAAAGGAAAGGAAAGGAAAGGAGAGGAAAGGAAAGGAGAGGAAAGGAAAGGAGAGGAAAGGAGAGGAAAGGAGAGGAAAGGAAAGGAAAGGAAAGGAAAGGAGAGGAAAGGAAAGGAGAGGAAAGGAAAGGAGAGGAAAGGAAAGGAGAGGAAAGGAGAGGAAAGGAAAGGAAAGGAGAGGAAAGGAAAGGAGAGGAAAGGAGAGGAGAGGAGAGGAGAGGAGAGGAGAGGAGAGGAAAGGAGAGGAGAGGAGAGGAGAGGAGAGGAGAGGAGAGGAGAGGAGAGGAGAGGAAAGGAAAGGAAAGGAAAGGAAAGGAAAGGAAAGGAAAGGAAAGGAAAGGAAAGGAAAGGAAAGGAAAGGAAAGATTATAAAGAAGCAGCTTCCAGTCTTCTTGACAGCGGTTTTAGATACATTTTACCCTCTCTCTCTAAGGTTGCCTCATAATTTCCTTCTTTCCATAAGCTACCCTTTCTAATCTTCAAACCCATAAATCACAGATTCATTTTTCTCTTTTTTTAACAAAAAGTCCGTAAGAGGTTTCCAGTCATTAATAAATGTAGTTGTTGATCTTTCTGTAACCAAACAATTTAATTTTGCCATCCCTGCTAGTTCTGTCATCTTCACCAACCATTCCTCCGTTGTGGGTATTTCAGAGTCTTTCCATTTTTGTGCATATAGTAGTCTCCCAGCAATAATCATATATAAAAATTATCTTCCATGGCTCTTTTCTAATTGACTATCCATTAATCTTTAAAATTCTTTGTATAATTGTGTATATATGAACCCAAAATTTTCTGGCTTTTTTACAAGTCCACCAGGCAGTCATGATCTATTCTTCAAGGGTTCAGTACCCCTTTGATATATAGCTTGAATATATCAAAGTAATGATATGCCTGAAGTACCTCCACTCGTGTCAATCTCTATAGCCAGATATAATTGGGAATCAGGCCAGAAGAATGCACATAATCTCTGTGGTCTCCAAATGAACATAATCTCTGTGGTCTCTGAATGCACATAATCTCTGTGGTCTTTAAATGCACATAATCTCTGTGGTCTCTGAATGCACATAAATCAATTTATGGCACAAGGCTACAGGCAAGCCCCAAAGGCTAGGGCGCAGCCTACAGAACTCCTGCAAACTTAACCACTGAATTGCAATTGCTAATGATACAAATGAGGAAGTGTAATCATATTTATTTATATACTCATATAATTAGGAGATGTGATAATACGATCATGTTTAATTTATTTCAGGCATTTTAATTAATTTACAATTTTAATTTTCAATTAAATCAAGCTCAAGTTCTAGCTTTACTCACTCCTCTCCTTTCTTGTTTGTGGCCCCTTGAAAAAAGTGTGATCCTTGCTCCATAGGAAGGCAGGATTGGCCCTATCACTCGACAATGAAGTGGTACATTAGGGTATCTCTAAATGTATCACACAGTTCCGGATCTATCTTATCTCCAGATTTCAACTGGTTTGAAGAGCTGCCTTGATTTATTTCTGGCTATGCAGTGATTTATTTGAAATCAGAACAAAGTTAGTTCTTCCTTTTGCATTGCTGCAGCTCTGTGTAACTTGTGGGCAGCCTATTCCCCAATAACTTTTGGTGGGACTTTTACCTCACCTCAGAGCAATCCTCCCCACCCCAATTGACCTTCAGCATCCTGTTTCTCATGCCTTCTCTATAGGCATTGCTTAGAGCATAACACTCCTTCTCCCTAACTCCATCCATCACAGAAACATGTAGTGCTGGTTATAACTGTTGGAAAATGCATCTGGTTGTAAAATTGCCAACATGTTATTACTTTATAGTCATAGATTGAAGGAGACTTTTAAATGCAGGAGGAATGGTGACTTTACATCTGGAAAGCTTCTCTTCATGGCAACTGCTCAGGATTTTGTTTGCAAACAACTAGACAAATGTACACAATGTACTGAAAATGTGTAGAAATGCTATCATTTTGTTTTATTTCTCTTTTGTACAAAGTGGAGGTGAAAGATCTGGATGGCAAATAATAGACTGTAAATAGAATGAAATTTAAGAGAGAAAAGTGCAAAGTTCTTAAGAAATAAAATCAAGAGTAAAGGTATATCATGGGATACCTGGCTTGCTAACAGCACAAAAGTTCTTGGAAGAGGAGTTGATTGTGAACTGAGTAGAAGTCAACTGCAAAGAAGGCAAATGCAATTTTAGATTGTATCTCCAGAAGTACAATTTCCAGATCATGGGCAGTGACTCTTGTACTTTCCATTCTGCTTTGGTCATACCCCATCTTGAAACTGTGTCCAGTTCTGGATGCTATTCTTTAAGAAGGATTCAGAAAAATCGGTTCAGAGAGGGAAAACTAAAAAGAATTAGGGGATTAGAAAATAAGTCCTGTGAAGAAAGATTGGAGGAGCTGGGTATTTACAAAATATAACTGAGGGTGGGGGAAAATAACACTCTTCAAATACCTGAATTGATATCACACAGTAGAAAATCAGGCCTTGTTCTCTCTTGTTCCAGAATGCAGAACAATAGATTTAGGTTACAGGAAGGTAGAATAATGGATTTAAGTACAGGAAAGTGGATTCCTATTAATTGTTAGAAAAACAACAACTTTGTAACAATAAGAACAATTTGACAGTAGAACCCTTACCCATAGAAGTGGTGGACTCCCCTTCAATAGATGTGATCAAGTGGAGGCTAGACTGCAATCTGTTTGAGATGCTTTAATTTGGATTCCCAGTCTGAAAAGGACATTGGACTTAATGACCCCTTCCAACTTCTGTGATTCTGGCTGTGGGTCCTGGCAGGGCACTGCCAAAATAACATGCTTTGCACTCTCTGATTGATCAGCTGGAGGGAACACTCACTGGCTCATAGTTCTCTGCATGTTCTCTATAGTACAAGGTCATAAGAAGTGAGGCAATTGCAGGCCTATTTTCAGACTGATTTCTGAGAAAGTGGGAGTTGGGAATGGTGTTGTGTGGTCAAAATCGGTAAAGTCTGAAACAGAAACAAAATCCTAGGCAAAACATTCATCTTAATCACAGATATTCTTCCCATAAGAGACAATTGTAATTTCCCCCATCTTAACAAGTCATTTTTCACATCATTCCAAATTTTTACATAATTATTTTTAAACAACATACTATTCTTAGTTGACAGGATCACCCCCAAATATCTAACCTTTTTTTCAATCTTAAAACCCGTCTTACCCATCAGTAGTTCTTGGTCAGACATGGTCATATTTTTAATTTACATTTTTGTTTTTTGTTTATTTACTTTCAGACCCACCAATGACCCAAACTCTTTCAATTTCCTCATCAGATGTTCCACAGATGACAGATTTACCATTTAAAGAATGGCAGAAAGATATTTCAAAATTTGTTTGGCAAGGCAAGAAACCAAGAATTAAGTATAAATTGTTACAAGATGCTAAAGAACGAGGAGGTTTGGGCTTGCCTAATTTAAAACTATATTTTGATGCTTGTTGTTTGCTTTGGATGAAGGAATGGATTACTTTGGAGAACAAGAAACTATTACAGCTTGAAGGACATGAATTAAGATTCGGGTGGCACTCCTATTTGTGGTATGATAAAGTTAAAGTTAATAAGGATTTTAAAAATCATTTTGTTAGGAGTGCCATATTAAGGATCTGGAACAAATATAAGGTAATATTGTCTGCTAATATACCGTTGTGGTTGTCACCTCAAGAAGCATTTGTTAGAAGAGAAAATGTGGGAGGAATAAGTTGGTTAAAATATAAAGATTTGTTAAATTTTGAAGAAAGTGAACCAAAGTTTAAAGCAAGGAAAATGTTAGAGTTGGAAGGTTTTACATGTCACTGGTTTACCTATATGCAATTGTCAGAATGCTTTAAAATGCATAAAAAGAACTTTAAATTTGTTAATGAAATAACTTAAGTTTGAAATGGAACTTTGCATAAATGATGAACATGTTATTACTAAAATGTATAAAATGTTGTTACAGATGAATTTGGAAGATGAACAGGTAAAAGAATGCATGATCAAATGGGCTAAGAATTTTGGATATAATATTATGCTGGAGCAATGGGAAAATATGTGGAATAAAGGTTTGAAATTCACCTTAAATTATAACTTAAAAGAGAACTTTTATAAGATGATGTATCGTTGGTATCTAACCCCTGATAAACTATCAAAATGTATAATGGTGTAACTAATGTTTGTTGGAAGTGTTTACAGGGAGAAGGAACTTTTTATCATCTCTGGTGGACCTGTGAGAAAGCCAAAAAATTTTGGGATCAAATATGCATTATTATTCAAAAGATTTTAAAAGTGAATATACAAAAAAAGCCGGAACTGTTCCTTTTGGGTTTGATGGAGAAGGAGCTGAAGAAACAACACGGAGTTTTGCTTTTATATATGATCACAGCTGCAAGACTTTTATACTCACAGAGATGGAAAGATCCACAGATACCTATGGTTGAAGATTGGATTGTTAAATTAATGGATCTGGCCCAAATGGCTAAATTAACAGCATTAATTAGAGAACATTCAGTTTCTGGATTTTTATCTGTTTGGCAACCACTTCTAGAGTACTTGCTTGTGGTAGAAAAAAATGATGTTCTGATTTTGGGTTTTAATGATTAATTGGTTTATTTTAATAGAAATAATGTTACTATGGTTTAATCATTGGTAAGAGATTATTTTTGTAAATGTATCTATATCTGTATTGGAGAAAGTCGGAAGTCACTTTTCCGTCTTTGTTTTCTGTCTATTTGTACTTTATAGTTTTTTTTCTTTTTTCTTTAGTTCTATTTTCATGCTTTTCTGTATATTTTATTTTGTATTTTAGCTATGCTCTGAAAATCAATAAAGTTTAAACTATATAAAAAAAGGAAATTGTGTTGTGTGGAAATGCTTTTGGTGTTCTCAAATATTGGGCACTTCATTGTCCCATCACCATGCTCAAGTAAGAGTTAAAATAGTCTGTCTATTCACTAGTGATCTTTGAATTGTCTGGAAGGTATTTTACAGCTTTTTCTTCTATGTCTTGAGTTGACTCAGAGAGGTAATATTGCTCTGAATATCGAAGACAACACTGAGTTAATTAAAAATCTACAAAGGCAGATCCTTTCACAGACTTAGTGGAAGTCAATAATAGTCACCTTAAGTCATTTAATACTGGAATATACTATTTCTAAGTTATCAAAATGCTCTGAGTGAATTTGAGATGCAGAATGAAATCAGGGAGGCATCCCCCCAAAAATGTCTTTTGGTAATGACTGATTTTAATTTTTCTCACATATGCTACATAAACGTAGATATTCATTATACTGTAACTAGCTTTGCCCTTAGATAATTATTTGAGAAATGAACCAAAGAGAGCTGTCTGGCCTTGACTGCTGGTATTCCAGAAAAGCTTAAAACTTGGCGAGAGAGAGAGAGAGATGATAGATAGATATAGAGACAGACAGACAGACAGACAGACAGACAGACATAGAATGTTGTGACTGTTGTTGTCCTCAGCTATCATTATATGTATACCCTTTGTTATTGTTTTGGTTAAGTGTTTTTCTTTTTAGTTTTTAATTTTGTTAGCCACCTAGAGTCGCTAAAGTTATGAGATGGGCAGCCATATAAATGGATTAAAATAAATAAAAATAAATAGCCAAAGATACCTTAGTTCAAAGCCTTAACTTTGGCCTTAATTCAAACTGATAGCCTAGCCATGGTACAAAACCAAATTGTTATTGGACCAATGGAAAACAGATACTATTGTGTTGTGAAATTAACATATTTATAAGTGAACTGTTTCCAAGAAAGTCCAATGTAATTGAAAATGTGAACTGAAAAAAAAATGGTTAAAAGGAATTTTAAGGAGAAAGTCAAGGACGTCAAGGGATATATGGTTATCAATATAATGCAGTTCTTACAAATAAAGTTTGAGATTTCAACCCAAACATGTTTAAAAAGGCTATTTCTATGGATGCTAGTCTTTTTATCTTAGGCTTTTTTCTCTGTCAACAGATCTATGGACCCCATACTCCATTCATCTCCTAAGCACATGTGGCAGCCTGCTAGACAAAGGAATTTGCTGAACAAAACCTTGTAATTTGAAATGAGACTACCACTGACAACTTTGAAAAGACTTAAGCAGAAGCATCTGTTGTGAGTTCCAGCTAAATGTGGTTGACATTCCAGGACTTCAGAACTTCCTGTTATGAAATTCTGGATTGTCTTTTGGCTGGTACAGTATCCTGAAACAGGAATTAATGTCATGCACAATAACCTATACTGTTTGAAACCACCACAACATTATGCATAGTCCAGTAATTGATCAGTATTTTTAAATTGCATGAAATTACATTTACAGATATATGTTGACTTTTTTGTACTCCTGCTTCTCCACTACAGTTGTCTTCTCACTGCTATCAACATTTCAACGGTGAGGTCTTCAGGACAATTATTAGAATTCATTCTCAACGTCCTCTCCTCACAAAAAGTAGACATCTCAGCCGATGAAAATATATTCAGAAATGAATCTTACTTCCAGTTAAATGTGCTTAACAATACAATCTTAGGAATGAAATGTCATAGGAAAAGAGAACGAGATAAAAGAAGACAAAGGAGGAGAAGGCTATATAAATTTGTTAAATAAATAAATAAATAAATAAATAAATGGAATATGAACATGTGAAAATGCAACTACATGTATCTAAGTGTGCTTATCAGGAGATGGGAAATGTAATCTTTTGGACAATGTTGCTATCTTTTGAAAAAGGAAGAGAAGGATCGTCACAGAGAGTGGGACAGCTTTGGAAGAAACAGGAAATGGAATGTCAAGCCTCTTCTCGCTACAATTTATGATCATGATGGCATAGGTAGAGTATTGTATGCACAGACTGTACATGCCCCATTCACATGTAAAATGAATGTGGAGGCTGTGTGTCTTTCTTTTCTTTTATTAATGAAATGGAGCACGTGAATTAGGGGACTACACTTTCTTCTTTGCCTACATTGTTTCATTGTACCCTGTTGTTCCAGGCCAGTTCTTAGCAGAAGTGTGCTGGGCAATGGGAAAATCAGAGAGAAATATTTCCATATGTACACAATGCAAAAAGAAAAGAGAGCAGGGGAAAAAATAAATCAGAAGTAGAAATTTCAGTCAGCCCAGCCATGCCTAGGCCACACTTTTAATTTGAGTACTGCTGTTTACATAGATAGACAGGGCAAGAACAAAAAAGTGAGTAGGGCTGGACAAAATCTAAGCATATCTTTCTGTTACATTAATTTACTACAACATGATTACTCTCCACATCTTTAAACACTTTCCCTTCTGCTACATTATAGATTACAACTTGGTAAAAACTTTTAGAGAGGTTCTGAGGGTTACCCAGCCAGTTTGGTCTAGTGGTTAAGGTGCCGGTCTAGAAACCAGAGACTCTGAGTTCTAGTCCCGCCTTAGGCATGAAAGCTGGCTGGGTGACTTCGGGCCAGTCACCCTCTCTCAGCCCAACTCACCTCACAGGGTTGTTGTTGTGGCGAAAATAGGAGGCGGGAGCATTAAGTATGTACATATGCTGGCTTGAGTTATCCAAAAATAAAGACGGGATAAAAATCTAATAAATAAGTACATTTATAAGAGCAATTTGACTGCCTTTAGTATAAACTTCAGGACTGGTAGGAGACTTATAAATAAACTTGTTTATTTTAAATGCGATTTGGGAAGGGATTGAGACCAATGAGACTGTTTATCAACAGAAGAAGAAAAAAGCAACCCTCATCATAAATACACCTGTACTACAATACATACTAGATACTAACTAAATACTTGCCTGATCATTGGCTACTATCAAAAGATTTACAACATAGAAATAAAATTTACAACATAGAAATAAAAACTCTCAGACATGCACTTGTTTTGCATTGCACACAAGAGACACAAAGTTAGGAGTCTATTAATTCTCAGGAAATTGTGAATTCCCTTGTGGGAAGCATGTAGCTTTAAAAAAACATATTTCATACTTTTTTGCACCAAAAAAATTAGGCCAAATACCCCAAAGGCCTGGGAGAACTGAAACCAGTAAAATGCCCTCTCAAAACAAAAAACTTGGCTAAGTACATCTATGTGGTCACTATGAGTCGAAAACAACTTGATGGCACATAATAAAAATAAACAAATAAAGTACAATTATATTTTGGTTTCAAATAAATGTTTGCAAAAACAAGGAAGGATTGCTAGGTGAAATTCCAAATTATTGTTATGGAGATAAATGGTTTAAACAGGTGACTCAAAAGATTGACCAGATTGGTATTGATCCTAATTATTTGTTTTCCATGGGTATGACATCGGCATTTTATTGTATTAAACAATGATGTTTAGTCAGTCCAGGAATTAATCACAAAAGCCAAAGTTCCATTTTTATCCCTGACCTCTGAAATAAATTACACTTTTCAGTTCCATATATACCTTAGCAGTTTACATTTAAAAAATATAGATTAGTCTTTTCAAAAGCCAGATGAAATTTGTTGCCATCAAATATGCTATATGGTATCTTTGAGAAAAATTGTCAGGAATCTTTGATAAGATTCCCACCTCTCAAAGATGTTGTCCCTGTGATGGTATTGACCTTGAAACTGTGGATCATATTTTATTGCACTGTGAATTTTTAAGGGTAGTTTTTGGCAGGATATTATCTGGCCTGCTTTAAAATCAAGGACAGGGAAGAGGTATTTATGAATATGTTAAAATTGTATTCTCAGATAAAAATCCTAAAATTACAGTGCTGACAGCCAAATTTTTCACTATAGCTCTAAAAACAGAGTTTTTACTAATAAATTCTCCAGCAAAGGAGATCGTTACCTTGTCGTGGTGCTGGAGCTTGAGCACCTCATTGACGCCATGAGCTAAACTGTGAAGGGACACCCAAGACGGGAAGGTCATGGCAGATTGGTCAGACTAAATATGATCTTATACCAAGCTTTTTCATTATATCTGAACTTTGTTATTTGGGTATTTTGGCTAATACTAATACTAATATAAAGTTGGCAGGGAACATTTATGAAATTGTGTGTCATTTGCTCAGACACTCTACAGATTATTAATCATAAAAAAGGTAAAGGTTCCCCCTGCACATTTGTGCAGTCGTGTCCGACTCTAGGGGCCAGTGCTCATTTCCGTTTGTTAGCCGAAGAGCCAGCGTTGTCCAAAGACGCTTCCACGGTCATGTGGCCGCATGACACGCGCGGAACGCTGTTACCTACCCACCGAAGTGGTACCTATTCATCTACTTGCATTTGCACGCTTTCGAATTGCTAGGTTGGCAAGAGCTGGAGCTAGTGCGGGAGCTCACTCCGTCACGCGGGACTAGGGATTTGAACGTCCGAACTTGTGATCTTCTGATCAACAAGCCTGGCGTCTTACCCACTGAGCCACCACGCCCCTTTAAAGCTATTAATCATAGCTTTGGTCTATAGATCTTAGACTCATGTAACTGGTGTCAGTTAAACTATTCTTGTAAATCCAAATTTTGTTTATTTTTAAAAAAACCTCTATTATTGATTGCTCCATTGTTGGGTTTGTAATGTAGCACTATGTGCTGCAAAACCATTTGGGCCTTGTAATCCTGGTTAAAAGGGAAAACTGGAGCAATACACGGTATTTAAAGACTTAGTACTGGGGACTATCCCTTCTCTCCCTCCCTCCCTTGGCTCAGAGTGTAGCAGTGAGATATTCATGCTGCAGTACAAGGCTACTGCAGATAGTAAGCGGAGTAAAGATACTGCATGCCCTTAGAACACAATTGCCAATTGACAGAATAAATAGGGAAGGTTTACAATTACACAAGGAATCATTGCTAAAAAGGCAAGAAGGCATGATACTGTAAAGGTAAAGGTAAAGGTTCCCACACACAGTCGTGTCCGACTCTAGGGGGCAGTGCTCATCTCCGTTTCATGGCCGAAGAGCCAGCATTGTCCGAAGACACTTCTGCGGTCATGTGGCCGGCATGATGCATGCGGAACGCTGTTACCTTCCCACCGAAGTGGTACCTATTTATCTACTTGCATTTGCATGCTTTCGAATTGCTAGGTTGGCAAGATCTGGGGCGAGTGCGGGAGCTCACTCCGTCATGCGGGGCTAGGGTCTTGAACCGCCAAACTTGCAACCTTCCAATCGACAAGCCTGGTGTCTTAACCACTGAGCCACTGCGCCCCCTTTTCATGATACTGTGCATAAGCAGAAATACCCAGTCCATACACTGTCCACTCGACCACTGGAACACAGTCACCAAAATGATTCACTGGAACTTCTGTAAAATTATCATCTGCCGTTAATGAAAAATTGGTGGGAACATATAGCTGAAAAAGTAGTCAAAAATGAGCAGGTTAAAATACTGTGGGTTTTCTGAATACAAACTGATAAAGTTCTGGTGTGTTAACTGTGGTTGAAAAGAAGAAAGTGTGGGTAACTGATGTGGCAATACCAGGGGAATAGTAGAACAGAAGACAAAGAATTGGAGAAGATCATAAAGTATCAAGATCAGAAAACCAAAGTTGAAAGATTATGGCATAAACCAGCAGTGGTGGTCCCAGTGGTTATTGGCACACTGGGTGCCATACCAAAAAGTCTTGGGAGGCACTTAGAAAATCTGCGCATTGACAAAATTTCCATCTGTCAATTACAAAAGGCCACACTGCTTGGATCCACACATATACTATGCTGATACATTACGACATCCTAGGTTCTTGGGAAGAACTCGATGTGAATGAAGGCCGACACCAGCTAAAGAACTGGCAGCTGTGATTTCACATTGTTGTGTATACAATAATAATAATTACATTGCATGAAAAGTAATGCACAAGAGGAACCAGTCAGAAACTAGACCAACCAAACATGGACAAGATGCTAACACAAGAGACAGACTCAAAATAGAAAATGGAGAATTTATTTATTTATTTAAAGAACTTATATGGCCAGCTATCTCACATACTGATCCTAGGCAGATCACAACAACCTGTAAAAAGAATAAAAACAAAACATTTGTTATAGCCTGGCAATGAAACCTCTGCAAGAAAACAACAAGAACAACTAGACTATTAGCTTCGTGACTTAACTCCCATCCTATCCCAACACTTGGGGGAAGAGCCAGGTTGTCACAGCCTCCTGAAAGGCTAAAAGGGTAGAGACCCTTGAATCTCAGTGGGAGGCTATTCCAAAGGTCTGAGGGGGCTACAGAGAAGGTGTGCCTCTGAGGTTCCATCAGATGACAGCCTTAAGAGAGGGGGCCTGGAGGACACCCAGAATATACAATAGAATCTATCTGATGACAAAAATAAAGCAAAGAAGAAAGCAGAAGATACAGAACAGCAGGTGAAGAATTCCAGATATGGACTAAATTCATATGGAAAATGGATGACACAGAAGAAAATTAAAGCCAAAAGTTTGGGAAACAGTGAAAAGTATGGTTAACTTAAACCTAATGATTTGTTAAAAAAAAGATGGGGTAACATATGGAAAACAAGTGTTATTCCAATTAGCAGTGGACACTTAGTGATACTGAATGATGTGTTTCTATGTTAAAATAAAAATAAAATGATCTTGTTGGTGTTAATGCCTTTCTCTTCTTAAACAGCAGCAAAGGAAGCAAATAGCTCCACCCTTTGAAGGAAAGATTGAAATGGTCTGAAGAGAAATCAGAGTATATCCCTAGCAAGCTTTTCTAATTTAAGAGAATTAGAAAGTAGCTCAGGGTTGAACTGTGGAGTCCTTGGTGCTCTCTGAGCCTTGTTGTTTTCTTGCAGACATTTCATTGCCAGGCTAGGCAACATCTTCAGTGCAAAAAGGGAGTGGGACTTGCTCTTTATTTCCTATTCCTAAATTCCATGGCTTGTCCTGCCTGTGTTGGTGGGGGTGTTGTACTGTCCTTGGTAGTTCCTTGGTTGGGCTGTTGTTTGCTGCTTGGTTGATTGACTGAGTTAATAGTTCCTTGATTAGGGTCTATTGTGTTGTTTGATTGCTCCTCTGGTGCACAGGCAGGACAAGCCAATCAAATCAAAGACCTAAAAATAGATGAAGGAACTACCAAGGAGAGAACAACACCCCCACCAACACAGGCAGGACAAGCTAGGGCAGGGGTCGGCAAACTTTTTATGCCGGGAGCCATTTTGACATGCTCGTGCACATTTTGAAATGCTCGAGAGCCAGGGGGCGGGGTTTGCGGGCGGGGGCCAATCGCGTGCAAGGGGGTGGGGTTTGCGGGCGGGGGCCAATCGTGTGGAAGGAGGTGGGGTTTGCGGGCGGGGGCCAATCACATGGAAGTGGGCGGGGGTTTGCGGGCGGGGGCCAATCATGTGGAAGGGGGCGGGGGTTTGCGGGCGGGAGCCAATCACGTGGCTTATTGGGGCGGGTGGGAGGGCCCATGTAGCAGTTTCCCCCCCCACTGGCTTCCCGCCCCTCCCTCCTTGCCTGCAGAAGGCAGCCGGCCTTCTCCCCCCGCTATTTCTGGAAGTGATCCAGCGCCGATCTGCGGGCTGCGGGGGCTCCAGCTTCGGAGGGCGCCGGCTGCACCTCTGCCTCGGCAGCCAATCTGTTCCGAACCAAGGAGCCAGGGCGGAGCCGGGGCAGCGCTGGGCTGTGGAAATGCGCTCCAAAAAGACCGGCGCGGGGCCTCGCTCAGCTGGACGAGCCGCTGGACCTGGAGCGCTTCTGCGCGCAGCTGAGCGAGGCCCCGCGCCGGTCTTTTTGGAGCGCTTTTCCACAGCCCAGCGCTCAGCTGCGCGCGGAAGCGCTCCAAAAAGGCCAGCGCTGGCTGGCTTTCTTCCACCGCCCACTCTGCACGGGAGCGGAGCGCGCTGCCAAATCACATCCGCGCCCACCCCTGCCCTTTTCCGAATACCCCCCTCCGATCCTTGGAAGGCGAGGCCCTGGTGGTGTGGGGGGGGCGAGGAGGATTCTCAGTTGGGAGGGGGAAATCAGCTCCGGCGGGATCTGTGGTGAAGAGCGGCCGTGGGGGGGGGGAACGAGGTGGTCGGATCTGATCTCCCTGGACCCCGGGCAGCTGGGCCGGGTGGACGCCGTCTCCCTGCAGCAGCAGCAGCGGAAGGAGCGTGCAGAGAGGCTGATACCTGCCTGAGCAGGTACCAGCAGCAGGGAGATGGCGTCCACCCGGCCCAGCTGCCCGGGGTCCAGGGAGATCAGATCCGCCCGCCTCGTTCCCCCCCCACGGCCGCTCTTCGCCACAGATCCCGCTGGAGCTGATCTCCCTGGACCTCGGGCAGCTGGGCCGGGTGGACGCCGTCTCCCTGCAGCAGCAGCAGTGGAAGGAGCGTGCAGAGAGGCTGGTACCTGCCCGAGCAGGTGGGCGCCGGTGGCGCTCCGCTGGCCACTCTGGGAGGGCGGGGTGGGGCGGGGCGAGACACAGCTCTGCCGGGCTCCGGGCGTGCGGGCGCTGAGTCCCTGCCCCCCTCCCCCCAGCGGGGGCTGAAGGGCCGGGACTCGGCGGGCGGGCGGCTGAAGCGGAGGAGGAAGGTGGCAGCCGAGCAGCAGCGGGTGAGTCCCCTGGCGCTCCCCGTTCCTCCCCTGCCCTGGGCGCCCACGCGCGCCTCAAGGCGGCGCAGAAAGACCTCCACAGACCCGGGGATTTCCCCCTCCCAACTGAGAATCCTCCTTGCCCCCCCCTACACCACCAGGGCCTCGCCTTCCAAGGATCGGAGGGGGGTATTCGGAAAAGGGCAGGGGTGGGCGCGGATGTGATTTGGCAGCGCGCTCCGCTCCCGTGCAGAGTGGGCGGTGGAAGAAAGCCAGCCAGCGCTGGCCTTTTTGGAGCGCTTCCACGCGCAGCTGAGCGCTGGGCTGTGGAAATGCGCTCCAAAAAGACCGGCGCGGGGCCTCGCTCAGCTGCGCGCAGAAGCGCTCCAGGTCCAGCAGCTCGTCCAGCTGAGCGAGGCCCCGCGCCGGTCTTTTTTTTGCGCCTCTGGGTAGCAGGACCAATCGGGCTTCACCTTGTTCAGCCCGCCTCTCTGCTCCCCTTTGGCGCGCGCTGATTGGTGGAGGCGTCCTTCCTTCTGAGCCTCCACCAATCAGCATCTGTTTCTTCCCCAGGGTTCGCTCTGCTTCCGGAGACCGGCTTTCCGGATGTCGGGCGGCAGACAGAGAGAGAGAGAGCCAGAGCCGAGGGGCCAAAGAGCCAGATCTGGCTCGCGAGCCGCCATTTCCGACCCTTGAGCTAGGGTATATAAACAGAGAGCAAGTCCCACTCCCTTTTCGCACTGAAGATGTTGCCTAGCCTGGCAATGAAACCTCTGTAAGAAAACAACAAGGCTCAGAGAGCACCAAGGGCTCCACCTTTCTAATTTCTCTCTTTCTCTGGAATAGTCTCCCCCAGATATATGACGGACCCCAACCCTGCTCACCTTTAGGAAAGCCATTAAGACCTGGCTTTCCCCCCAGGCATTTGGGGCCAGTTGAGTGGAGTCTCCCCTTTTGGTTGTTTTTATTATGGTGCTGGTTGCCGTTTTGTATTCCGTATTTCATATTCGTATTTATATATAGTGTGTGTTCTAATGTTATGTAACACTTTTTTCAGTTTATGGTTTCTTTTTGGTAGTTGTATGCCACCCAGAGTCACGTTGTTGTAATCTTCTACTTGTGTTAACAGAAATATATATATATATATATATGTTTGTGTGTGTGTGTGTGTGTGTATAAAATAAATTTACTTTTGTTTTGTTTTTCAATTTTAATTGAGGCACCTTCCACCTCTACTCAGTAAACTCCAGCAGACTGCCCATTTTTTACCTGACATTTTTTATGGGCTTCTTTAGCTCATCATTTGGTCCCATTGCTTAACACTGAAAAGGGATCTGCATTTTTCTTTAGTTAGAATTCCACTTCCTAAGGGGAAAAAAGTAGTTTGGACTAATAGCCAAGTAATGTATATGTCGCACTTCATAAAAGAAAAGGAAAAGAGAAAAAGAAAATTACTGCAGACTTCTCCGTGTTTTCTTCTGCCCCAGTGGTGAATTCTGCACTCACTCAATAATCCATTCAAACCTTTCTTGGGAAAATAGCAAAAAGAACCCTGCATCAATGGTGAAAAAAGCATTCTGTGTAATAGGAGCAAGGCCTGTGCCTCCCCTTATAAAGAAATATTAGAATAAATAAGGAAAATCACTTAACAAGTTGCCAAAAAGTAGTTTGTCAAAATGGGGCATGCAGTTACATTAAAACAGATGTGTCCAACCTGTGGCCCACGGGCCGCATGTGGCCCTGAACAGCTAGTAATGCGGCCCCAAAAAATCGTAAACTTTTAACATTATTTTGTGATATTTTTCGTGACTTGATCACGCGGTGCTCAAGCGTGGACTGCATAGGTAGAAACAATGCAACACTGTGTAGGGGAGGGGGCAGTGCAGTGCTAACGCTGCCACCGTCCACTACACACGTCAGCTTGTGGCAACTTGGCGTTATATATAATATTTCAACCTACCTACATGTGTTCTGTGACGACAGGCGTTTATTGTTATTATTATTAAGTAGACATGTAAGTTTCCTTATTTGATTATTAAACTTTGCTTTGTTTATTTGCCTACCTAACAATTTACAATGGGCTTGTTGTGTTATTTCTTTAAAAAAATATTTATTCCTAAATAAATTTATTCCAGCATGGCTTCAACGTCGTTTCAACAGAAAACAGAACCCAAAAAAGAAAAGAAAAAAAGAAAAATCGCGGATGAAGGAAGAGTATTCAACGAAAAATGGACAGATGAGTACTTCTTTGTTGAGACAAATACTAAGACAGGATGCTTAATATGTAGGGAAAATGTGTCAGTTTTAAAAGACTACAATTTGAAAAGGCATTATACGGAAAAACATGCTGCCAAATTCAAAGCGTATCAAGGAATTTGTCGTAAAGATAAATTAGCGGAACTGAAAAAAGTCTGTCTCAACAATTTTTTTTTAAAAAGTCACAGCTCAAAAGAACTCTATTATCATTCATCATTGGCGATCACTCGTAGCCGAGTAAGATTGTCTTCCAAAGGTAAAATTTTAACAGTGGATCCATAAGTGGCTATAAAGGCCAATTCTGGATCCGCACAACCTCCCACAATGAGGGCATAGGTTTCTGGGTGGGAGACGGTCATGATGAGGGTTTGCCTGACGTGCCTTCCTTTTAGCTCTTTTCTCCCTTTCGCCCTGTACTCATGCTTCTTCAAAGTCCATAGCACCATTAAAAAAGGCTGACCTCCAATTGAAACGCTCATGAGTTAGGGCTTCCCAGTTCTCAATGCTGATATTACATTTTTTTAAATTAGCTTTGAGAGTATCTTTGAATCTCTTTTGCTGTCCACCAATATTCTGTTTTCCATTCTTAAGTTGGGAGTAAAGTAGCTGCTTTGGAAGACGATGGTCAGGCATTCGAACAACATGACTGGTCCAGCGAAGTTGATGTTGGATAATCATTGTTTCAATGCTGGTGGTTTTCGCTTCTTCTAATACGCTAACATTAGTCCGCCTATCTTCCCAAGTAATTTGCAGAATTTTTCGGAGGCAGCATTGATGGAATCTTTCAAGAAGTTGGAGGTGGCGTTTGTAGAGGGTCCATGTTTCACAGGCATACAGAAGGGTTGGTAGTACAATGGCTTTGTAAACAAGCATTTTGGTCTCCCTGCGAATGTCCCGATCCTCAAACACTCTACGCTTCATTCGGGAGAAAGCTACACTCGCAGAGCTCAGGCGATGCTGAATTTCAGCATTGATGTCGGCTTTTGTAGATAGATGGCTGCCGAGATAAGAAAAGTGGTCGACATTTTCTAGTGACACACCTTTAAGCTGGATTGATGGTGCTGCAGAGGGATTGGTTCGAACTTGCTGGTAAAGCACTTTGGTTTTTTTAATGTTAATCGAGAGGCCGAGCTTTTCATATGCTTCTGCAAAGATGTTTAGGATAGTTTGAAGATCTTCCTCGGAGTGTGCACAGACTACGTTATCATCAGCATATTGAAGTTCTATAACAGAAGTTGCAATTACCTTATTTTTTGCTTTCAGCCTACTAAGATTAAAAAGCTTTCCATCTGTTCGATATATAATTTCTACACCAGTAGGAAGTTTCTCTTCAACAAGGTGTATAATCATAGCGATGAAGATAGCGAATAAGGTTGGAGCAATAACACATCCCTGTTTAACGCCGGATTCCACTTTAAATGGATCACTTTGAGAGCCATTGTTATTCAGGAGAAGGATTATTATTATTATATATATTATTATACTATTATAAAAGCTAGTTATTTGGTAGCAAATCTTATTGCAAAAAAATCAAAACCATTTACCGATGGTGAGTTTATTAAGCAATGTATGGAAAGCGTGGCAGATATAGTTTGTCCTGATAAAAAAAGCGATTTTTCTAAAATCAGTTTGTCTCGCCAGACTATAGCGAGGTGAATTGAAGAAATAGGAAAATCTATCGAAAGAGGTTTGAAGAGTAAAGCTGCTAATTTAAAATGTTATGCTATGGTGATGGATGAAATTACTGATGCTACAGATACAGCTCAACTTGCCATTTTTATTAGAGGTATTGATAACAAATATAATGTCACTGAATAAATGGCTTCTTTGGTGCCATTAAAAGACACAACTAAATCTCTTGATTTGTATGAAGCAGTAAAAATGACATTAAAGTGATTTTCTTTAACCATTGTCAACATATCTGGTATATCTACTGATGGCACCCCGGCGATGGTTGGTAAAAGTGAGGGACTTACAAAATTGATAGAAAATGATGCAAGTGCCGTCGGCAACTCACGTTTGATGAAGTATCACTGCATTCTACATCAAGAAAATTTATGTGTGAAAGCTTTAAAAATGGATAATGTCATGCAAATTGTCATCAAAGCAGTGAATTTCATAAGGGCCAAGGGACTGAATCATCGCCAATTCCAGGAGTTCCTTAAAAGTATGGTTGCTGATTATAGGGACATCATTTACTTTTCTGAAGTAAGGTGGCTATGTCGGGGTAAAATGCTGAAAAGATTTAATGATTTGCGAAATGAAATCAAGTTGTTTATGGAATCAAAAAGAAAATTTGTGCCAGAACTTGAAGATGAAAAATGGCTCACAGATTTAGCATTTTTTGTGGATTTGACCACTCATTTAAATGAGTTAAACATGTGTCTTCAAGGTGAAAACCAACTTATCACTGCAATATTTCAAACCATAACAGTGTTTGAAATGAAACTTAAAGTATGGCAAGCTCAAGTTATGGAAAATAATTTTATACATTTTAATATGTTGGCTAAACACAGTCCTCTGAACAGCGAGAAATATGCAGCCTTGCTTTTTGGTTTGATACAGGAATTTGAGAACAGGTTTCAAGATTTCTGGAAAAATCATCAATATTTTGGTATATTTTTGACTCCATTTTCAGTTGACATAACTACATTACCTCCGAATTTTCAAATGGAATGCATAGAGTTGCAATCAGACATTCAACTCAAAGAAAAATTTGATCATGTCTCTCTACTGGACTTTTATAAGACCTATCTTCCCAGAGAAAAATGTCCCTCACTTCACAATCACGCCTTATTCATGACATCGCTTTTTGGCACCACGTACATTTGTGAGCAACTATTTTCAAGGATGAAGCACACAAAGAGTAAAATTAGAATTAAAGTTTCTGACAAGCACCTTGAGAACTCAATGAGAATTGCAACCACTTTCATCAAACCAGACATTGATGCATTAGTTTCACAAAAAAAGGTCAAATATCCCACTAGTTTTATGTTGCCCTCTTTTTTTAAATTTTATAATAAAAATATTAAAAAATAAACGAAGTTTTATTACTTATATACATTAACTATATTATATACTTTTTGTGTAGCCCAAGACAATTCCTCTTCACTCAATGTGGCCCAGGGAAGCCAAAAGGTTGGACATCCATGCATTAGAAATTTAACTTGGTACATATTTTACTGTAACAGTACATGATATTAGAAATCTGGGAAAGGATAATATTAATATTCCTTCGTTTCCCAGAATTATTATTGGGTGCAGATATTACGGGGTCCCCATGAATTATAATGCTTGCTGAGGTAAGTTATGATAGGTCCTTAAGATAGGTCCATGGGCCCTTCTATGTGAAGCCCATTCAGCAGTCTGTTAGAACTACTGAAATGGAGCAGAGCTGCAAAACACGTGTACAGAAAAAGAATATTGTTTAAAAACAGAGCCCATGAGCATATTAGAGAGATCCAGGTTAATCTTACACCTTTAGCCCACCCAAGCATAAAGAAACACGCACTTAGACATTTCAGATATGAAAAGTAAGTACAAAAGAGTCCTTACATTTATTCATTGCAGGTACAGTATTTTCGGTAGATAAATGATCTTCCATTTCTTCTTTGTTTCCCTAAACTTAATACCTCTTGCCCTGCTTGCTGCAAGAGATGCGTGTAGAAAGGGGAAAAAATCTCCTAGGCCCATCCATGGCCTAGAATGGAGCAGCACACAGCCATGTGCTTGCTCCTGGTCCAAGGAGAAGAGAGAGGGGGGAGAGAGAGAGGAAGTGGGAGTGGGAGTGGCCACAAACAGCTTCCTCAAAAGCATGGAGAGCTTGCATCCTAGAGCAGCCATCCATATGCTGATGAGGCATGCTGGATTTGCTAGAATCTCCAACACTATGACCATGTCAGATCTGTTCTCATCTTCAAACTCCTCTCATTTGTAATAATTTCCTTTGGACATATTTCCTTTTGGATTGTTAATGTAGCCCTTTCTTACTCTCTTTCTTGCCAAATGTAATAGCTAGATTGGTTCTTCCAATATTTGAGCCCAGTGTTTTTTAATTAAAAATCTTCACATAACATCATGGGATGACTGAAGTATATGGCAGTATATACCAGTGAAGTGGTCATAAATATTGTTTTGGTGTTATTGGTGTCTAAACTGATGCTTTGTAAAATGTATTTTTAGAGTAAAAGGCAATATATAAAATTAAATGCTCTTCCTTTCTGACAGTGTTATGGAAGAAAGGAAAGGACTCAACTGGGGGCACTGTAGTAGCATCCATACTGATTCCAGATGTGCTTCAAAAAGGTGCTATTTATGAGAGGATGCTTAAGGGAAGATATTATTGGGAACAGTACTAACATATTGTAAAGGCTCAAGGCTTATGCAAGTTTTGTTTGTTGCTTTATGTTTATGTGAGTGCATTTTCTCTTCTCCTAACCCTCTGTGACTTATTTAAATGTTGTAAGAGAGAGAAACAACAAACAGAAAAGCTGAAGTTGTGATGCATCTTCATAATAAATTCCTTTTGCTAAAACTGTGTTTTCTGAACAATTAACTACAGAGGCAGAGGGTTTATTTCAACACAGTTTTATCTCCACTGATGCCAGAGGGTCTATTAAATTATGATCTAATTAGCAAATTCCATAGCTAAAAATTAAACGGATGGTAACAACATATTCTCCTCCAAGCCCTGCTGCCTCATTGTGGTGTGGAGGTGGAGTCCTGGAAGGGATAAGCAAACAATGCCAGGAATGTAGGCCAACAGTATATATTCTCAGCAGGGTTTCCCAAAGTGTCATCCTAGCTGCCCAACTAAATGTCAGTCCCACTAAGTAGACCAGACCAAGAAATCAACTTTGGAGGAAGGGTAAAACTATTTTTATTGAGATTGGCTATAAAAACAGAATTTTGCAAGTCTGATTTATGCTATACCTTCTCTTTATAGTTATAAGTGAATTGGGGAGGTGTCTGTCTGAGTCTCTTCTGAATACTATCTCCCTGTTGTGGACTTAAAATATGTTTTACCCCTTGTCACCCTGGCAATGGAGTTTACATAACTCAGTTAAGGTTCCTTACTGTCTATATCAAAGCAAGCAGGCCCTTATATGGGGCAGCAGAAATATAGGAAGATAATGGAGGCGGACGATCATTTTAGTTTATGCTTAGGCTGACCAACACGTACCGTTTTGAATGGGACAGTACTGTTTTTTTCACATTTCCCGACCGTCCCCTCCTTTTAATATAAATGTCAATTTTGTCCCGTTTTTTTTAAAAACCTGTAAGGATGGAGGTTGGGTCAGAGGAGGAGGGCAAAGAGCCTGTTAGGGAAAGCGCGGGAAATGTTGTTGGGGAAAGCGCTGGAAGGTTTGAGGGGGAAGCCGAGCAGCTGGCAGAGACCAGGCTAGAGGTGAGTTCCCCGCCGCCAATCAGCGCACAAGCTAGGAGAGCTACAAAGAGAGCTGCACAACGACAGCAGCGATTGGCTCCTGCTCGTCAGCGGTGGGAAACTCAGCAGATAAAAAGACGAGAGGCACAGGAGCTGGGTGTCGGAGACAACCGTCCTGACTACCCTGCACCGATGCTCCACCGACCTGCCCTCCTGCCTTGCCAAGTGCCTTGCCATTTCCGTGCCTCGTTGCTGCCATCACTGAGTCTGCCTCCAGTTCTTGCTGTGCCACCACTGCCGCTGAGCCTGCCGCCAGATCTTGCTGAGCTGCTGCTGCCTCCGATCTCTTCCGCGTCGGTCCTAGTGCCTGCCTGTTTCCTTGCTGTCAAATAGGAACACTGCCTTGCTCTTAGGCTTCCCTTACTTCTATGTAGAACTCCTGAGTCAAGCCTTGTCTTGTTCTTAAGCCTTGCCTTGCTTCCACTTAGAACTGTTTAAGGACCAGCAAATGGATCTTAAAAACACTTTTAATTTTTTTTATCATCTTTCTTTTTCATGAATATGGAATATTACATAAGTTTAACCTCATTTTTGCCATCCCAGTGTCCCGTTTTTGTCTCAAGGAAATATGGTCAGCCTACTTATGC
Organism: Charina bottae; assembly: GCA_023362775.1. Classification (NCBI taxonomy): domain Eukaryota; kingdom Metazoa; phylum Chordata; class Lepidosauria; order Squamata; family Charinaidae; genus Charina; species Charina bottae. The sequence continues at coordinate 8,267,043 of JALMGJ010000007.1, forward strand.
TTCAATCACTGATATAGAAGAAGAGGAGATTAATGAATTTTATGATCAAGTTCAATTTGAAATTGACAGAACATGCAAGCAAGATGTGCTTGTGATTGGAGACTGAATGCCAAAATTGAAAATATTAAGGAGAAAAATGTAGTTGGATTGTATGGTTTAGGAAATCAAAATGAAGCAGGAGAATGACTGATTAATTTTTGCTGCTCCAGTGATTTCTTCATAGCTAACATTGTCTTCAAACAACCAAATTGACAGCTCATATACACGGGCAACACCATATGGAGTACATAGAAATCAAATTGACTGTATTATTGCTAACAGGAAGTGAGGGAGCTCAGTTATGGCATCAAAGAGATGGTCAGGTGCTGACTGTGGAGCAGATCATGAACTGCTCATGTGAAAGTTCCATGTTAAGCTAAAAAGAAGAAGAAAAAGAAAGCCATCCAGTTTCTACAATATGTTTTTGAGCATATACCCACCATTTTCAAGGAGAACATCCATGGCAGAAAATGATAAATTGACTTGTTTATTGAAAGGAAATTCAAGTTATCAATATCTCAAAGAGTGGAAGCCATTGATGGACTATTTGCGAAATGCAGGCGGGGCGAAGCTTACATGGGGTTTTGAAGAGTAGATTAAATACAAAAGAGCATATTAGACAAAGAATTATTTCTATCTATTGTATGAAAAACCAACATTTAGGGCAGATTTTTTTATCTAAGTGACCAGAGATAGATTGGAAGTTATCTATTTTTCATATCTTTTTCTTTCTATTACTTTACTACACTTTTTCTTTTCTTTTTCTTTATTTTGTTTTTCTATTTCTTTTTTCGTTTCTAACTTTTATCTATGTATTTTAAAATCTTAATAAAATTTATTTAAAAAAAGGAGAATATCATGAATAACTTTGAAGTCCTGAACCACATTGATAGAGAATCAGAGGAACCATGGAATGAACTTAAAGAAGCCATTACAGATGAATGGGAAAACAGACTGCCAAAGATGAGGAAAGAGAAGAAAGCAAATTGGATGTCACAACAAGCCATGGAATTTGTCAAGGACAGAAGAGAAGCTAAAACCAAGAAAAACAAAAAACTCAGGTAGGAACTTAACAAAGAGTTTCAGAGAGCTGTTAGAAGAGACAAGAAGCTGTATTACAATAACATCTGTGCAGACACTGAAGATGGAAACAGACATGGAAAAACAAGAAAAGTTTTCCAAAAGATCTCTGAACTCATATGGAGATCCCAACCTCAAATTGGTATGCTAAAGGACACCAATGGACAGATAGTAACCATTAAAAGAAGATCAAACAAAAATGGAAGGAGTATACTGAAATTCTGTATAATAGAGATGTCAACATCCAAAATATCTTAGAAGATATTCCATACTTACAAGAACATCTAGTGCTAGAAGATGAAGTTAGATCAGCACTTTCTTCATTACCAAGTTGGAAAGCTACAGGAACTGATGGAATATCTACAGAAATATGGCAAGCAACAGAAGAAGAACTAGTAAAGATTCTAACCAATCTATGCCAGCAAATCCAGAGAACAACACAGTGGCCAACAGATTGGAACAGGTCAATCTAAGCTGCTCAAAAAAATAAAGGGAACACTGAAATAAGACATCCTAGATCTGAATGAATGAAATATTCATATTAATTACTTTGTTCATTACATAGTTGAATGTGCTGACAACAAAATCACACAAAAAGCAATGGAAATCAAATGTAAGCAACCCCTGGAGGTCTGGATGTGGAGTTACACTCAAAAATTAAAGTGGAAAAGAACACTACAGGCTGATCCAACGTTGATGTAATGTCCTTAAAACAAGTCAAAATGAGGCTCAGTAGTGTGTGTGGCCTCCACGTGCCTGTATGACCTCCCTACAATGCCTGGGCATGCTCCTGATGAGGTGGCGGATGGTCTCCTGAGGGATCTCCTCCCACACCTGGACTAAAGCATCCCCCAACTCCTGGACAGTCTGTGGTGCAACGTGGCGTTGGTGGATGGAGCGAGACATGATGTCCCAGATGTGCTCAATTGGATTCAGGTCTGGGGAACGGGCAGGCCAGTCCATAGCATCAATGCCTTCGTCTTGCAGGAACTGCTGGCACACTCCAGCCACATGAGGTCTAGCATTGTCTTGCATTAGGAGGAACCCAGGGCCAACCGCACCAGCATATGGTCTCACAAGGGGTCTGAGGATCTCATCTCGGTACCTAATGGCAGTCAGGCTACCTCTGGCAAGCACATGGAGGGCTGTGCGGCCCCCTAAAGAAATGCCACCCCACACCATTACTGACCCACTGCCAAACCGGTCATGCTGGAGGATGTTGCAGGCAGCAGAACGTTCTCCACGGCGTCTCCAGACCCTGTCACGTCTGTCACATGTGCTCAGTGTGAACCTGCTTTCATCTGTGAAGAGCACAGGGCGCCAGTGGCGAAGTTGCCAATCTTGTGTTCTCTGGCAAATGCCAAACGTCCTGCACGGTGTTGGGCTGTAAGCACAACCCCCACCTGTGGACGTCGGGCCCTCATACCACCCTCATGGAGTCTGTTTCTGACCGTTTGAGCAGCCACACGCACATTTGTGGCCCACTGGAGGTCATTTTACAGGGCTCTGGCAGTGCTCCTCCTGTCCCTCCTTGCACAAAGGCGGAGGTAGCGGTCCTGCTGCTGGGTTGTTGCCCTCCTACGGCCTCCTCCACGTCTCCTGATGTACTGACCTGTCTCCTGGTAGCGCCTCCATGCTCTGGACACTACGCTGACAGACACAGCAAACCTTCTTGCCACAGCTCGCATTGATGTGCCATCCTGGATGAGCTGCACTACCTGAGCCACTTGTGTGGGTTGTAGACTCCGTCTCATGCTACCACTAGAGTGGAAGCACCGCCAGCATTCAAAAGTGACCAAACCATCAGCCAGAAAGCATAGGAACTGAGAAGTGGTCTTTGGTCACCACCTGCAGATCCACTCCTTTATTGGGGATGTCTTGCTAACTGCCTATGCTTTCCGCCTATTGTCTATTCCATGTGCACAACAGCATGTGAAATTGATTGTCAATCAGTGTTGCTACCTAAGTGGACAGTTTGATTTCACAGAAGTGTGATTGACTTGGACTTACATTGTGTTGTTTCAGTGTTCCCTTTATTTTTTTGAGCAGTGTATATTCCTATATATATATAAAAAGACTTAAGAGAGTGTGCAAACTATTGTACAATATCCTTAATTTCATATGCTAGAAAAATAATGCTTACAATAATACAATGCAGATTAGAGCCCTATATGGAAAAAGAGGTGCCAGATGTTCAAGCTGGCTTTAGAAAAGACTGAGGAACATGAGACATTATAGCTGATGCACATTGGATAACTGAGAAAGCCTAAGAATACCAAAAGAAATCAGTATGTACTGTTAGAGTTCTTGTGTTGCCCTGGCGAATTATTCCTGTACAAAGCACAGCGTTCTCATGATGACGTGAATGCCAGGTGGCTGGATAACAGAGAAGCCTTGGCTTTGTTTACATCCTCATGAGATAGAGAGCGAGAAGGTACCATGTTATGTCTAGCAATGGACATCTTCCCATGGGAAGATATCCTCTTGATTACCTTCTGTGGGAAGCCTTGCCCAGGCCCCCCTGAGCAAGGAGGGGGGGAACTCAGTGCGTGGATGCAGCACTGCCACCCAATGCTGTGTGCTTTGAGGCCTAGTGTGTGTAACAGCTAACTTCCAGCCAATCAGAATGCTAGAAGAACTGAATATACAACCATGCAAAATGGTGTTCTATGTCTTCTTGATTTCTAGTGTCTTTTAGCCATGTAGTTCTTCACGTGTTCACTTCCCGTGGACTGGGCAGAGTGAGCTATGCCTGGCTTTGGGTATAGGCCATGGCAGGAACTCTGGCCCTGGGATCAATACACGGAACTCTGCTTATAAGTTTGTTTTGTTTTTCCTTTTACAGTGATGTATCTTGTATATTCATCTTTTTCATTTTTGCGATAATGTACTGTATCTGCATTATTGCCTTATGCTATCAGTAAACACTGTTGGCCCTAACAAGCTGCATTCTTGTCTGTTTATTCTCAAGCCTCGGTTTTTCCCCTTTAAGCCAGCATATACCCCATCAGGTTATGTTGCCCAGAGAGAAATTTGCGTTTTCTTTGCTGCGTTGGACCTGGCTGTGAAAGGGAGTTTGTTTTTAGAGGCTGGTTTCAGAATAAACATGTTGTCTTTGAGTGGTCAGCAATGGCTGAACAGTGTCTGGTCAGTCTGCCATTTGGGGCTTTAGATGGCACAAACTATCTGACCTGGTGTGTGGAGATGGAATCATTCTTTTTGCAAGACGAAGAGTTGTGGCAGTATGTGGCAAATCCACCTCCAGAGGATCTCTCTGAAGAAGTGAAAGCATGTTTGGACTGTGCTTATGGCATTTTTGCTTTTGGGACTCAAATCCTCTGAATGGACTTATATCAGCTACTCAGAGACTGAGTAGTGAGTGCTGAGAAGCTGTTGGAGCTTTTAAAACAAAGTAGAACTCTGTTGCCCTTGGTGGTCTATTAAGACAGCTTTATAGTTTGAAGCTGCAACCTCCGGTGAGACTGTGATGACCCACCTTGGTGAGTTCAAGACTTTGTTTGCTGCATTTGAACGGGAAGGCATGTTTTTCTGAGGCTGTGAAAAAGCATGTGTGATTTTTGTCAAGCAAGGAGGCTATCTCCCTGCGACCCTGTGGATTATTTTACAAGCCACTTCCAGGAGCCGTCTGCTGCTGCTGTTCCTGAGACTTCCTAACAGAGTGTTCCAGCTGAAGTAAAACCTGGTATGGAATTTACATTTGCCGTGGTTTGCTGTGATTCTACAAGGCTGTTCCCTGCCCCGTCGTCCAGCGGATGCTGTCAGTGCAAGAAGCCTGATTTATGAATGGAGGGGAAGCCAGACGCCAGATGCCAGGAGTCAGCTAACCAACGAATCCAAGTTTTCTACTCTGCCGGACTGCTGTTTGTAAGCATTTTCAGAGACTCTGTTTTTGAATTCGGCTCGCTGTAAAGTTTGTAAACATGGACGGTTATTGTTACAAATGTCAGCCTTGAGTTCAGCAAGTCATTTTAGCTGATATTTTCTGTAATAACTGTGTAAGAATGTGTATATGTACACTTGTTTTTCTCTCCTCAGTGTTCCAGCCCTGGTCAAGTCTGAGTGCAGGTGCTGAATGTTTCATTGCGATATGAAACTGCTTGTGTTGAGGTTGTGTGTGTTAGAGACAAACCTGTAAAATCAAGTGTGTGAGATGCTTCCTAAGAAGGAAAGTGTGTGGACAGGACATTATGTGTTTAATGTTCCCCACATCATAAATGCATCCATAAAGTTTTCACAAAGTACTGGTGTATCCCGGGATGGGAGAGTGTGTCTCAGATAGCCAAATGCGTTCTGAGTTAGAACCCAGGAAATGTGCAAAAGTTCCTTGATTGTGTTGTGTGTAAACTGTGTGTAAACAATCTAAAATCAGGACTGTGTCTGTTGCTAGGCAAAGTGACAGAGTGTTAACTAGACCATTTCAGTTGGTTCATAGAGACCTAGTTAGCCTCCATGTCCCAAGAAATGGTGGGGTGCGAGTTTCATGTTCCTTCTGGTTGATGATCATACCTGCTTGTGTTGTTGCTACTTGTTGAAGTCTAAAGCGAAGGTCTGTGCTCGCTTTGAAGTGTATGTAGCAAGAGTAGGATGCAAATATGGTCAGTTCCAGTCAGATTGTAGTGGAGTGTTTCTGAGCCATGTGTTCCAGAAATGGCTTTGTAGGAAAGTATTCTCCCAAAGACTTGCCAATGTTGGAATTCTAGCTGAGTATTGGTGTTGTGAATACCATTAAAAAATAGCCTGCTCTTAGTTGCTCAGGTGCCATCCCATGTCTGGGGAGAGGCTGCCTTGATTGCAGTGTGTGTTTTCTAACTAACAGGGTGTAGAAATCAACTGTAAAAAGAAATTATTTTTCTTTGGTATGGCAAGCGCCCTTCACTGAAGTACCTGCATGTCTGTGAAACATTTGCATGTGTTCACAACCCCAGGTCACAGAGAAGGAAGAACCAAGGAAGCAGAGTGCTTCAGGTTGTTGGTTGTTAATTAAAATCCAAGGCTTATCGTTGTTTCATTAGGCCATGGTCAAATCCAAATCTCCAGAAGTGCTTTATTTTTAAGCAGCCTACTGGTTGGGAAAGGTTGTATGCTAAGGTTGCAGAAGTGTTGCTGCATTGCTAGTGTAAACCCACTGTCCATGGTTCAGTAGATGGGCAAAAACCAGTTTAGGTTTCTTCTGTTCCCCAGTCTCCGAGTGTGAAAAGGGCCCCTCAGGTAAAGGAAGTGGAAATTTCACCTGAGCAAGTGTAGGGCCTGGAGAGGGAGTCAGGTAGTGGAAGGAAAGAGACAGTGATGGAGGAAGCACAGTGGTCATTCCTCATGGGTCCTCTTATTCCAGGGTGTGAAGCCTGACAGATTTGTGATTTAGCAGGTGACAGTGTGTCAAGTTACCTGAAAAACCCAGTCTTTGCTAGATGTGTTGCTGCTGCCTTTGAGAGGCAAGAAGAACATTGGAACACAGCTGTGGATAGTCTTTTTGAGTTTTGGTGAAGTGTTAAAAAGTAACCAACCTGTCTTTGTTTTAGTAAGCTGTAGGTTCCAGATGAGTGTTCAGAAAGACATTTCTTTCTGATAATTCTCTGCAGTGTAAAGCCAGTGTTGCCCAGGGATTTATTCACAAGAAGGAGTTTGTGAACTGTGAGTCTAGTGTATGCACACACAGCTAGGCCAGAATATTTACGTGTGGTGCGTTTCCTGGCTGCGTAGCGTGGAAACAGGTGTCCATCTACATATTGTGATGTAGGCACAGCACAGTATAGAAAAGTCAATCACATCTAACTGTGGAATATGTTAATAAAAATGGGAATTCCAGAACATCTCATTGTCCTCATGAGAAACTTATATACAGGTCAGGATGCCACAGTATGGACAGAACATTTATTTATTTATTTAATTTCTCTAACCGCCCATCTCCCCCCATGGGGAACTCTGGGCGGTTCACAATAAACAAGTTAAAATAAGGTTTAACATGATGAAACAGACTGGCTCCAGGTTGGCAAAGAAGTGCAACAAGGCTGTATACTCTCCCCTTGTTTCTTCAACCTATATATTGAATATATATTAAGGGAACCCAGATTAGTGTGGTTTGAACTAATTAGAAGATTAGTGTGGTTTTAAAAGTGAAGGAAGAAACATCAATAACCTGGGCTATGCTGATGACATTACTCTGATAGCCGAAAATGCAAACAATCTGTAAGCTCTAGTAATAAAAGTCAGGAAGCACAGTGAAAGAAATGTGACTAAAATGCTTGGAAGAGAAAACTAATGACAACAGGTAGAACAACCAGCCTTAGAATTGACAATAAAGATATTGAAGTGGTAGATAACGTCTGCCTTAGGATCAACAATCAACAGTAAAGGAACAAGCAGTCAAGAAATATACCACAGACTATCACTTGGTAGAATACATATGAAGGCCTTGGAAATTCAGATGCTGTGGTGTGACTATACCTACAGATACCAGAATAGTGCAAGTCATGGTATTCTCTGTGGCAGGGTATAAAAGCAAAAGTTAGACTTTGAAGAAGCAGGATAGGAAGAGTATTGACGCTTTGGAACTTTGAAGACTCTTGAGAATACCATGGACAGCCGAGAAAACAAACAAATGGATCATCAAACAAATCAACCCAGAATTCTCACTTGAGGCACAAATGACTAGGCTCAAATGATCCTACTTCAGACACATTATGCGAAGACCTAGCTCTCTGGAAAAGGCTCTAATGCTGGGAAAGGTGGAAGGAAAGAGAAGAACAGAATGACCAGCAGCAAGGTGGGTGGACTCAGTTACAGTAGCAGTGGGTGCCATTGGAAGACCTGAATGACCAGGTTGGGGACAGATTGTCATGGAGAAAATCCATCTATGGGGTTGCTAAGAGTCGACACTGATTTGATGGCACATAATCAGTCAATCAGTCAATCAATTAATGAACAACATACATAAAAAGAAACCTGGGTAAAGCAAGTTAATTGGTCTTTTTGAGTCAATAAGGACCTCTGGAAATAGACCCTAGAATATTTGGAAAAAATAGAGGTGAAATGTGAATAGTAAGAGCAATCACAGAAGGGAAATAATGTCTGGACTTGTCACACTGTATAATGTGTCTTCTGAAACAAAGATTTAAAATCAAAGTTGAAACCTGAGAATGGAAGAATTGGCATTTTAACAACAAAGATACAAAGCTGAATGGTACAAGATCTTAAGAGAGAACAAATTTTATTTGAAACCAATCTTTGTATCTCAGTCTAATAGATATTAGATTTTTTCTTGTTTGTACATTATTTGTGTAGAATTTGTTTTGAACATTACATTCAGATTTGAACCTTCATGTTGCTTTAGCCAAACAATTTAAAATGGGTTCTGTCTAACGTGGCAGCCAATATGATTCCTTTAAAGGCTAATAAAATCCAGACTAGTTTTCCAAACACTGTTAAATCAGGCATAGAGAAATTTGGAATCAATGCCAAATTTCAAATAGTTCCATCAAGGAATGACTGAGATACAGCAGTCTTTTTTTCCCCTGTGTCTGTTTTATCCTGTTTACAAATTTTCTCAGCCTGCAGCATAAATTTGGTATTTTTTCTTGTTGCTATGAATACTTCAAAAAAAAAATCAATAGTAGAGGGCTTTCCTTTCTTATTTTTGTGAAAATTCATTCTATATTAATCAAGTGACAAGGCTTATGCAACTTTACTATAAGTCACTGCATTTTCAAGTATGGGAAAGTTAATACAACTGGTATGTCAGATTCAAGTCTTTTGGATGTAACTACTGTACATCAATACATAATACCCATGATTTTTTGGGAGAAACCACAAGTTAAAAAGCACATCTGTAGTAATGGTCACCAGGCATGGTAACACATGACGTACTAGACATCTTGTTATGGTTAGAGGACAAATAATTTGTCCAAAAAAATGAGAACAAGGTAGAAGTAGTATCTAAGTCCTTAAAACACTTTTTCCTGTGCTTGAATAGAATTTTTATTTTACACAATATGAACACACACACATATGCAAACACAAAGCACTGAAAGCATACTCTCTCACTTTTTGCCAGCCAACTCACCACCTCATATCCATGTTTTTCTAGCTGCAAATCAATCACATCTCCCTCTCATTCTTACTCTCTAAACAAACAGCCTTTTGCCAGAACTGCACAGTTCAACCTTAGGCATATTCAATTTTCTGCTTGTAATCAGCAGGAGAATGCTGAGGCTTCCAATTCAAAGTTTTCTTCCCCCAAGATAAGGCCTCTGTTTTATTGCTTTATTCTTTGGAGCTTTAGAACTTCCTCTGAATTGCCCTTCCTTCCTTCCTTCCTTCCTTCCTTCCTTCCTTCCTTCCTTCCTTCCTTCCTTCCTTCCTTCCTTCCTTCCTTCCTTTCTTTCTTTCTTTCTTTCTTTCTTTCTTTCTTTCTTTCTTTCTTTCTTTCTTTCATATTTATTTAGTGCAGTGGTGTTTCTAAACTCACTTCATTACAGCAAGGTAGCAAAGGATCATGTTGCTATTATTCTTTCAGTTAAATATGCTATGCAGCTATCCTGGCTGTTCAAACGTCCTTATCTAAACAAAGCCCCATTGGAAAAGTTACTTCATGCCGGTGTGGGAAGCCAGGGAGTTTGCAGACAGATGGAGAGATATTTAGCTACAATGAAAAGTAGAATACTCTCCTACATGGGTACTTCTTGGCCACATTGTGGTTAAAGAAAATGCAAAAATACTCCACCAGTGGAAATTTCACAGAAGTCTCTCTTTGAAAAAAAATCAGCCACTTTGTTTTACACACCTGGTTGTGGAAGAGGACCAAGTGAGCCTGGTCATCAAGGACAGCAGAACCTCATTCCTCCACTGCATAAAGGCTACATACTTAGATTCTTGTTCCAATGAAAATAACATTTGGGATGTTGAGACTGATAGATTTATACATGTGACATTCACTGTTTCACACAGCATTAAAGGTTAAAGGTTCCCGTTTAGTTGTGTCCGACACTAGGGGGCGGTGCTCATCTCCGTTTCATGGCCGAAGAGCCAGCGTTGTCCGAAGACACTTCCGCGGTCATGTGGCCAGCATGACAGTCACGGAACACTGTTACCTTCCCACTGAAGCGGTACCTATTTATCTACTTGCATTTGCATGCTTCCGAATTGCTAGGTTGGCAAGAGCTGGGGCAAGTGTGGGAGCTCACTCTGTCATGCGGCGCTCAGGTCTCGAACTGCTGAACTTGCAACCTTCCAGTTGACAAGCCTGGCGTCTTAACCACTGAGCCACCACGCCCCCCCCCCCGAATTATCTAGCACTTATTGAATCAAAGACTAATCAAATATATGTATTATTTACCTTTCAGTTCAAAATTATATAGAATATGAATTTGTACTTCTACTATTATGTTTAATAATGATATAATATCTCCAATATCTTTGTTGGAAGAATTGGCAAAAAAAGAAGAAGTCCAAATCATATGTTTATTGGAAGATCTGTGATTTTTATTCTTAAACAGAGTAGTTGAAGAAAAATTGGCAGTAGTGCTAGAGAAGGGATGTTTACTTTCCCCTCCCACCTCCATATTGCTTTTTCCATTTGAACAGCCATCAATCTGTTAGTTCCAAATTTTTCCTGGAATGGGAAAATAGAAGTTTTAAAGGACAATTTAGATCAGGATACAGCAGGAATTCAGTTCAGCTTTGGAGTCCTTGGTGCTCTCTGAGCCTTGTTGTTTCCTTGCAGACATTTCATTGCCAGACTAGGCAACATCCTCAGTGCACTGAAGACATCATCACACTGAAGATGTTGCCTAGCCTGGTAATGAAACGTCTGCAAGAAAACAACAAGGCTTAGAGAGCACCAAGGACTCCACGGTTCAACCCTGAGCTACAAATATTCTCTTCAAAATTCACAAGCAGTTTTTTGAGAAATAATAGGAAAAAAACAGGAGACACAGTCACTTGACTCCTATATGATGTGCAACTAATAAATGAAACAGAAGGTTTAAAATGATTAAAAACATCTACCTTTTGATGTATTCCTATACATACCTTATTCCAAAGGGTTGGAGTGCCATGGCACTGTCCCAACTCTATTGTTGCTCTGCCACAACATCTGCTCTGTTTTTCTTAGCATGTGTCCCACTTAATTGCAGGGTCAGCTTGTTTTGCATTATGTTTGCCTAGTTCTTAAGGTGAAGCTTATTAGTGCATGATAGAGCGAGGGGCTTCTGTTTTTCAGCCAGCTTGTCTCAGAGCCTGATGCTGATTGGTCCAAGGTCACCTAGCTAGCTTCTGTACCTTAGGAAAGATGAGAACCTGGGTCTCTCTGCTCCTGCTCCCATACTTTAACCACTACACCATGGTGGGTCTCTCACCTTACCTATTCTGAAAACATTTAAATTGTATGTGTCAAATAACTAATAAGTATGTTGATTGCCTGTTTGCCCTGCTTATATGCCAGAAGACCTGGAGAATACCAAGGATGTTACTGTCTCTAGGCTTTTTGTTTTTTGGGATAATTTCTTGGAAATATTAAAAGGGCTGACAGGCAATTATCATCCCCAAATCCATGTCCTGAAAGTATAGAACTTTTAAACCAGGAATGGAATGGTTGCTTAATTATTTTCAGAGTCAATAAAATCTTCTGATGACAGTTTTACTCATTAGGAAATAGAATAATTAAGACCTTGAAGGAGAATGGAAGGGGAAGAGTAGTGGCGGCTGCCAATAGCCCCCGGGGCATTGCTGTTTAAAGAATGGGAGATTTATTTGAATGCATCAATAAGCAAAAGCCATGTGATAGACAATGAACTTTGAGAAGACTAAAAGAGTTCTTTCAGTGATTTTTCAGCAAAGCTAAACAAATGGGTATTTAATAATACAGTGAATGATCATACTATGACAGTTTAAGATTATAAATCGGGCAAATAAACTAGCAATATCATGAGTAAAGTTGTAGGTGGAGCCAAGCAGATCTAATTCTTTATGTCTTTCTTTTCTTTGCAAATTCTAAAGTAGTCCGCTAAAATTATTCAGCATTGTGGTAAACAATACTATCTTACCTTTTTTTAGAAGGTTGTGTACTTTTACATTATTACATTTGGTTCCATGATGGGAGAAAAAGTATGTGATTGTCATCACCCGTACAGTTGCTCTGAAACTCCAGCAAGACAGCCCAAAGCTTTGAAAAAATATCTTGTCATCTAAAGATGATCTTGAAAAATCTTGGACTTTTGGGATAGGATTTTCATAGGCATATTTATCATTTAGTGACTGCAACTTCACGGGGACTTGCATCCGGCAATACAACAATCAGAAATCAAATGCATGCTTTAAATGGCGAACCATCACCAGTAATGCAATATTGTCAAACACTCCCATTTTACCTAAGTAATGAAAACTACTAAGGACAATACCACAGACTAAGTTTCCTGTGAATACAAGAAAAAACTGGAATCTTAGGGAATTTTTGTAATATTGTTTTATCTATAAATATCCATGCAAAACACATTGAAAGCAAGTCTACATTGCTATTACAGTACAGATCTTCTGCTCTTGCATTAGATTGCTAGAAAGAACACCTACACCCAAAGCTTTTGCCAAACCATATTTCTCTTTCTCAGTTGTTCTCTTTGCCACTGCAGCTCAGTTTTTAATTCAAGATATCATTGACTTGGTTAAAGAACACTGATGTTTTTTGTTAGGCCTTCCTTTCCTGTTCTTCCTATTAGAGGAGCCCATTAGATCAGCCCATCAGATACTCTAGCTATAGCCTGAATTCAAGTAGCCATTTGGTGTTGTGATGGGATGATGGCAATTGTTAAGGCAAGACATCTGGAGGGCAGGGATGGAACTAGGGTCTGTGTCACCCGGGGCAAACATGGATTCCACGCCCCCCCCCATGGGTTATTTTGTCATTTTGGTGCACCCCAGGTGTCATTTTGGCGCACCCCCCAGTGCGGCACCTGGGGCACATGCCCCGCTTGCCCCCCCTCTAATTGCGGCCCTGCTGTAGGGGACAAGATTCAGGGAGGCTGCCAAAAACTTAGATATACTGTAGGACTAGTTTTAAATTGTAAGCTCTCAGCTCTTGGAGTTTGAAGTGTTCTTTGTGTGGGAGCATCCTGAATTGCTGAAATCTCTGGACTGTGCTAGAAAAGAGAAATGGTTCAGGACTGTTAAAAATTTCACCCATTCCAGCAGTAAAGCTTGGTCCCTCATCCGTAAACTGGATTCATCATCTATACCACTGAGAAAACATTCCACTATTAATGTGGAATCTATAGCTAATCACCTTGTCTCTACCTCGAGGACGACGAGACACAAGAAATTCATCAGACAGGTTAGATCTGAGCTTAGACTGCTGAAACATGGTGCTCTACCTCATGCCGTATACTCATGCCCATTCACCCCAGAAGAGGTGGAGATGGGTTTGGATTCACTACAAAATGGTAAAGCTGCAGGATTTGATGGTATGTACCCAGAGCTACTGAAAAACTGTGGACCAGCTAACAAACGCTGGCTTGCTTCCTTTTTTAGCTCCATACTACACTCAGGATGGTTACCTTCTATATTCAAGGAGACCAAAATTATTGCAATCTTGAAACAAGGAAAGGATCCAAAACTCCCCCAAAGCTATAGGCCAATTGCTCTTCTTTGTGTCACCTACAAACTCCTAGAAAGACTCATGCTAAATAGAATAGCTCCGGCAGTAGATTCTGTAGTTCCAGTAGAACAAGCTGGATTCTGCTCCAGTCATGACTGCAGTGATCACGTCCTCGCATTAACTGCCTATCTGGAGAATGGATTCCAAAGGAAAATGAAAAATGTCTCTGTCTTTCTTGACCACTTGGTGGCCTATGACACTGTCTGGAGAGAAGGCCTCCTCCTTAAACTAATCAAGGTCGTACCTTGCTGCAACACCATTGTCTTAATTGACAACATGCTGAGCAATAGGTTATTCCAAGTCTTTATAGAATTTGATAGGAGTAGATATCATAAGCTGAATAATGGTTTACCACAGGGGTCAGTGCTATCTCCTACTCTTTTTATTCTGTGTATCCATGACCTGCCTGAAACTGTCTCTCAGAAATTTATCTATTCTGATTACATCAATTTCACAGTCCAAAGAACTAACTTCAATGAAGCAGAGGAATGAATGAATTCCTCTCCCAAGACCTGCAAAAGATGGATGACTACTTCAAAAAATGGCGCCTCCAACCAAGTCTATCAAAAACAGAAGTAGCCACATTTCACCTCAGCAATAAGCATGCAAACTACCAGCCCTCAGTGAAGTTTCCGAACCATATTTTACAGTGTAATAACTCTCTGTTGGGGTTTGTATAATACCCAGAATTTACAGCTAGATTAATTAGACAGGTGAGAGGCATTAAGTTCTGCAAGTCATTCTATCAGCAGCCATTGTTGAAGAATGATGAAAGAAGTGACTCATACCACAGCTGATATAGTTTAAGCTGGGTATGGTAGATAATGAATTTGACCTATAATGTGATTGGTCAATTTAAGTATATAAGCAGAGGAGCTCTGGTGTTCATTCTTCTCGTTACTATCTTCTCATCTGTATCTGTGTTGGACGTTATTGGACTGTATTGTACTACGTATGTATATAGTGTAAATAGATTATTTTATCTAATCTCTTGTGAGTGTCTGCTTACTCAATAGAACATATTGGTCTGAGGTCTAGAAGGAACATTGGCAGCCCCAGCATTGTGTACTCTGACAGGTTATGGGCCCAGCAGTGGAACATGTCTAGTTGGGACTCTAACAGGTCACTGGCATGTCTGTGTGGACGTTGAAGCCTATCCAGGAGTCGTGTGGCTATCTGGGGTGGATTTGGAGCTTTTACCGGTTCTGTGCCTGGCTGTGTGTTTCCTAAGATGGACTTGGAGCTGTGGGACATTCTGTGAAGTCTGTGCCGTTTATTCATCGTTATCCAGGAGGGGCCGTGAGCAGTGAGCACAGCAAAGATGTAGTCTACTATCGGAGGTGGTTTCCCTCTAACACGGCTGAATGAATCCAATTATCTTTCGTGGGCGTATAAGATGGAGATGTTTTTGCATCTTGAAGGACTTTGGGGAGCCGTGAGTAGTCCGCCTGATGACTTAGATAAGGAGGAAGATATATTAAGAGACGAGAGAGCATTGTCCAGCATAGTTTTGTGCGTGGAAGACAGTTAAATTATGTGCGTGGCAGGCAGTTAGCTAAAGAGTGCTGGGATTCCTTAAAAGGTGTGTATCTCAGAAGCACACCTCTTTGTAAAGACATGTTAACCAGAAAGCTGTATCGTGCATGTTTGAGTGAAGGAGACAGCGTCTCAGCACATTTACAGTACATGATGAGTACATAAAGCAGTACGTAGGAAGGGTCAGGCTAAGGTACAGAAAATGATTTTTGTGGGGTATGAGCCAGGAACCAAGGGATATAGGTTTACAGATGGCCAGAAACGAATTGTTATATCAAGATCAGCAAGTTTCAGTGAGCATAGTAATTGGCAGCAGTTGCGTTGTGTACTCTGACACTCTCCAAAGTACCTGGGGATAACATTGGACAGATCACTGACCTATCGACAACATCTGGAAAAAAGAGCTGCAAAATTGAAAAGCCACAATAATCTATTGAGCAGACTGGCTGGAACATCCTGGGGTGCTCATGCTAACACCCTACATACAACAGCCTTGGCCCTGGTTTATTCCACAGCCGAGTACTGCGCTGGCGTGTGGCTTAACAGCTCCCACAACCAAATGGTTGATGTCCAACTTCGCCAGACAATGTGCATTATTTCTGGCACATTACATTCTACCCCTGTGTATTGATTACCTGTACTCAGCAATATTATACCACCCCATATCAGAAGACAACAAGCCCTCGCCAGGTTATGGTCAAGGATGCTGAACAATAAGGGTCTCCCTATTCACCAGGATATTGCACAGATCACCACAAGATTGAAATCTCGAAGGCCAGCTTGGAAAACAGCCATACACTTAACATCTACCCATTTCAAACCTAAGAATGCTTGGAGAGAGGAATGGTCCAAGTTGCTCCCCTGTGGCTTGGTCATTAGTGATCCCTCTTCCAAACCTCCTGGTTTTAACCTGCCTCGCTCTGTCTGGATGAAATTGAATAGAATCAGATGTGACACTGGTAGGAATGCCTCTGCTCTGTATCAATGGAAGGATTCTCCTTGTTGCGATTGTGGTGCCAAAATGCAAACTATTAAACACATTGTGCAAGACTGCCCACGACATGCATTCCCTGGCGCCTTAGAACAGGGGTCCCCAACCTCCGGACCGTGGACTGGTACTGGTCCATGGCCTGTTAGGAACTGGGCCGCCATGCCGGTCTCTGAACCCTGCCCCCCGGTCCGCACGATTGGCTCTTGCCTGCGAACCCCACCCCCCGGTCCGAGTGAATGGCTCCCGCCTGCAAACCCCGCCCCCCCGGTCCGTGGAAAAATTGTCTTCCACGAAACCGGTCCCTCGTGCCAAAAAGGTTGGGTACCCCTGCCTTAGATGATCTACACAAAGTAACACCAGAAGCGATCGCTTGTTTAGCTGAACTGGACATCCAGTTATGAGACTACTCTGTATCCCTGCAGAAGTTTATATATAATTGTGTGGACTGTGTCTATTTATCTGCTTTCTCTTCTGTCATGTATTCATCATACACTATATATATATATCCTGAAAGTGGGAATGATGAGTGAAGCAGGTTTTATGACTATTAGAGAAAGGAGATTTATTTATAGCAAATACATTAAAGGGATAGGCAAAGCCTAGCACTTAGCTAGCTACATACTACCAGCAGAAGAGTCCAAGAGCATGTGTTGTGCGCGCGCATGTGCCTGGGAAACATGACCTCAGATTAGCAATCTGATAGATTAGCTAGGCATTAGGTTTTTTAATATGGGAGATATATGCTTTCCTATCTAAGTTGCATAGCCAGACAGATTTATCATTTTAGTGACAACTAGGCCATGGTTTACCTATTTTGTAGACAGCAATAAGTATATAGAAACTTTGTACTTTAAATGAAGGTAATTCTCTCAGTTATGCTTTTCTTTCTTGGAATGAAACCATCCCACATTTTTCTCTCCCATGAGCTATAAAGTTTTAAGACAAATTGAAGCAATCTTGTTGAAAGCAGAGGTTTTTTCTTTTCTTTTCCAAAAGTCAAGTTTCTGGAAAATACAACAGCAATCTGATTTATACATATGAATATGTAAATCTCTTTGCTTATTTATTACTTGTCTGCAGCTTGTCTCAAGCTTATTGCCTAAATTGGAACGGGCAGGCTAGCCTTTCCTATGAAAACAGCACCGAGTTTTCCACAAATGTGCATTAAAAATGTAAATGTGTGATTGCTTCAACTGCACATCCACAACCCTTGTGGGTAACATTTCTCCCTGTGTTTTATCAGAGCAACTCTGATAAACAGAGATGAAACAGCTGGCTTAAGCGGGGGATTGTGAATTCTCTGTGGAGCAGGCCTTCATTTGCAGGAATTTGCACTGGAAGTCTAAGTACTATTGCTGAGTTTGACCCTCTTGAACAATCAGAGTAGCCAGGAGCTTTGACAAAAGAACCTCACCCTCACTGAATGGGGGGAGGAGAGGGAATGGTTTTTGTTCCTTCAGATGATGACAGCCAGATTGAAGACAGAGGGAAGGGAAACCTTGGAGCCAGATCTCCATTTTGAATAGAGCAGCAGGTTACTGTGAAATGATCTGCTGCCCATTTCAAGAATTTAGAGTTGTTTCCAGATATTTTATAAATAAAATAGGTTCCCAATATACAGTAGTTTTGTGAGTAAAATAATTACAAAAGTTTTATTTTTAGTGCTCTGCGTCCGAAAAAAGAAAGCACCTATAAACGAGGTAGTTTTATTGTGGATTTCTTTCCACTTTGGGAAATTGGGAATGCAGAAACTTGTTTTGGATGTTTGTTCAAGCAGTGAATATCTTTCCATATATTTTTATTTTGTTTTATTTAAGGAAGTTTACAGGCTGTTTAAGTCGAGAGAGTGTTCCCAAGGTAGATTACACAATTCATGACTATGAAATAGTACACAATCCATATCCAAGTGAAAACTTAATAACTAATCAAAGCCAAACAGTAGAACTTCCACCAACCAAATACTGTACAGTGATTGTAATTGGTCAATACACCAAAATGATTTCCACATAGCATATCCATAAAACCCTTATCATATGGCCTTCCTCGTATGCAGGGCTTTCCAAAGTTTTCCCGCGGCGACACACCAACTGCTGTTGGTGTGTCGCCACAGGAAAACCCAGAAGTGCCGCCGTTGTGGCAGCGCACAAAAACCCAGAAGCGCTGCTGCCGCTTTCAGTTTTTGCGCACCGCCGTGGCTGCAGCGCTTTTGGATTTTCGCGCACCGCCGTTGGTGTGTCGCCACGGGAAAACCCGGAAGCGCTGATGGTGCACCATCAGCGCTTCCGGGTTTTGACGCAACACATCTGGGCCCCACAGGCGACACACTTTTGTGTTGCGACACACAGTTTGGAAAGCTCTGTGTTAATGTGTCCCCTTCTTGAATGTCATACATATCTAACAAGATTATTCAAAGCAAAACAATTCTGATTTAGAACAGCTTTCCTGAGGGCAATCTGGTGCCCTCCAGATGTGTTGAAGAACCAAAAGTAAAGCCATTAGGTGCAAGAAAATATAATGTGAAAATCAATTGTTTATGCCCCAAGCAAATACTCATGAGGAGTTCTGAAATGAATAGCTCTAATATAAGTCTATTATGAGCAGCCAAATCTGGGCTATGTTTACTCTGTCTTGAGTAGAAAAAGACTCAAACAGAGGAAAGACAATAAGACATTTCTTTTGATGCAAATAACAGACATGAGACAGCAGTTCAGATACAGATGAGAGTAGGAAGCACAGGATAACCCCATGTTTCCTCTCACCAGTGTCAAAACAGCCCAGCTCTTGTATACTTCTTAAAACACACTCCTGTACATCAAATTTTACCATATTCAAGAAGTGTAAAAATATTTGCAATAATTAGGAGCTGGCAAGATTTCTAAAAGCTAGATGTGAAGAGAATCCTGTTTTATGACTTTTGCATTTCAGGCATAGTTCACAGTTTATAGGTGCTCCTGGCTATAGGAGGTACCAGTATATCCAGTGCTATGAGATCTGTGAAGAACTGTTTTAGACTGTTCTCTGTTCTTCACGGGAGTGTGTTATGGGCAGCCAGTCTTTTCCTAGCTAATATTCTAAACCCTATTATTCTACCTCCCCAGGTTTCTGTTTTCTGAATCACGTCATCCACAGCATACTCTGTTTTCACTGAGCTGGCATGTATCACAGTGGGAATTATAATAAATCAGAGTTGTTTGGAGGTGGGAAGCCTTATACATTTCTAAAATAAATAAGTATTTGAAATGAAAAAAATATAAATAAATATTGCAAGGATCTCTTCTGAGGAATTTTATTGTTCAGGTCTCAAGAATAAAACATTACCATAGTTTCCTTGGGCTGTAATCCTAAATCAAATTAATTGTATAAAAAAATCTGCTCAGGTTTTTTTTTTAGAAAATTAATTTATCTGTTGCAATCAGGTAGCAGATACTTTACCCCAAAATTTATTTATTTTTAATATAGAGATTTATTTTAAAAATGTAGGTAGTTGGGTTGGTTATAGAAGATGCATTTCTCTCTTATTAAGAATGGGATATTTCCTCAAAATTTGCATATATTGTGGAATACAAACTAGATTTTCCTCCTTCAGAAATACTATTTGATTCTTATTTTATTCATATGCAAATGTCTTCAAACTTCAATAATGAACTGATTAAAACTCAGCAAACAATAAATTAAGATTTTTTTTAAAATTCATGGACACACAACTATTTTCACTACTTTCTTAATCCCTGTTCATTAAGTTCAGAAGGCTCTTCAGACAAAATTGTATAAAATGAAGATTATATTGAACTAACATTAGTAACTTGCAATGAATTACATTCTGATTACTTTGCTTATTACTGTCATAAGGTAATCCATGTTATAAACCACAGAGGAAAATAAGTATGGCTCTGTGGGCAGTTATAATCCAAGCTGTGGTTTAGAAGCACATAATCTTTCACGAAACGACTCCAAATCTCCTGGATTTTACATTGGAATCTATAAAAACACTAAATAATCACCATGTAGCCTACAATCCCCAAATGTTGAGTATAGACCTTGTAACTTAAAGCTCACATGACCTTCCATTCTACCTCAAAGGAAAAACACTGCTTGCTGTCTTTCTACAAAAAATAATTTAAGAAGCAGAGGTTATGTGCAGTCCAAATACATGTGACAAGAGAATGTTGCTGATGGACATGGGGAATGTATCCTCAAAAATCTTTCTGAGATTCATGCACTATAACTTCAGTACAACTAAATTTCTAAAAATAATAATTCTCTTAACTCTAAAATAATTTGTCATTTTCAAGTTTACTACATTTAAGTAAAGTCATCATTAAATGTGATGTGTTACATGTAGTGATAGAATATATATGTCTTCCCTTCTGGATGGTTATGATTCAGTTCATAAGATGGTTATGATATGAGGTCATAAGACCTAAACCTTATGTATGTGTGTTGACATCACAAGCATGTAAAAAGTGGTGGGGCTTTGATCATACTGCTGCCACCACCATTTTGCCTTTTTTGACAAGGCAGTTATGTTTATGATAATTTAATTTTACACAGATGAATTAAATGGACCTAAATGTTATACTATCATAATTAATGTACAACCAGAAATAATGGACACACCATCTACCCAATCCATTAAATTATCGTTTTATGGTATCAGAATCCCCAGATGGATATGCTGACTGGGAGTTCTGGGAACTGTAGACCCAAAACATCTGGAGGACATCAGATTAGGAAATATTGATTAAAGGGCCCTATAGAAATGGAGGGAACGTATTATATATTGCAAGATATGTGACTGATTATATGGGTATTTATTTAAAAAATTGTGGATTGTGCTTATCTGGGCTACCTCACTGAAATTCTTCAGAACTCTAATGATCAAAATGATATCTTGAGTGTTTGCCTAGACTTATACATACATACATACATACATACATACATACATACATACATACATACATCTCTTCTGATAATCCAGATAGTGCACCCAGAGAAATAGCTGGTATAAACTGGGATGCATACATTATAAGTTAAGCAAGTTTCCTAACTTTATGCAGAGTTCTAAGATAGGGATGAATCTGGGCTGCAAAAATTCAGATAGTCACTAAATGCCAGCAAGCAGTTTTTCGTAACTCTTTGCTGACAGCTCAGATATAATAGCCCCACCTAAGGGAAACTGAACCTTCTAAATCAACTACTTACCCATACCCATATCTGGTTCTGAGATTCTACCCAGGCATTCTCAAGCCTATTCTAACTTATATAATTATAATTCTTATAAAGGCTATAAAGTTACTTCTCTTTTCCTTTTTATAATAAAACATAAAAAAAGCAATCTAAATCACAGCATAAACACTATCCTGCATGGGCCAAATTATATAACAGAAGCAAAATTAGAAATAAATCCTATAATTGACACTGAAACACAGTGCATCTCTCCATGTATTAATGGCTTCAAGCACAACCTACAGTTTTTTTTTTCTCTCTTTTTTTCTTCATAGCAAGGGATGAGCAATTTTGAGCCTGTCTTCATTGGCTATTTGCATCTCAGAAATTACAAGAAGAAGTACAAATTCTCCCAAATATTTCTGTTTCTGAAAATACATATTCTTTTCTTT
Source organism: Charina bottae (assembly GCA_023362775.1). Classification (NCBI taxonomy): domain Eukaryota; kingdom Metazoa; phylum Chordata; class Lepidosauria; order Squamata; family Charinaidae; genus Charina; species Charina bottae. The sequence continues at coordinate 8,288,971 of JALMGJ010000007.1, forward strand.
GTTTCCAACACCTTAGATCAGCTTTCTACAATTCTGGCTGTAGTTTGAGACTATAGTAAGAATTTCCATCCAGCAAAGCCAACACTAATTGGACAGAACCAGATTGGGGAAGACTGTCATAGAATTGTATTTACTTTGATTACATATAATACCTGGAATGATTTATTATGTAAAAGGAGGAAATATATTGTTCTATAAATTGAAATATGTCTCTAAATCAGAGCTTTCCAAACTGTGTGTCGCAACACAAAAGTGTGTCGCCACACACAGCATGGTGTGTCGCCACACCACCTGGAAGCGGCGGCGCGTGTGCTGCCGCTGCCGCCGCCACCGTGCACACACACGCTGCCGCACGCCTCCCCGCGCCGCCGCACGCCCCCTGCGCCGCCGCCGTGCGCGCGCATCGCCGCACGCCCCCCCGCGCCGCCGCCGTGCGTGCACCGCCGCCGCACTGCCGCCGCCGCCGCCCCTGGTGTGTCGCCAGGGGCGGCACTTTGGAAAGCCCTGCTCTAAATGTAAGCTGACTGAAGCTGCTTCTATGAAATTCAGCAAAAGTCTCATAAGATCAATTACATACTTGAGCCACAAATATATTTTCAGTAAGTATGTTATAGCCAATTCAGTAAATATGTTACAGCCAATTTAGTGTCTACTAAATTTTAATTTAATGCACATTTTTGTCCTATTGACAAAATTATTTGTTACTATGAATAAAGATAAAATTTTACTTTGTGCTATCTTTTGAATGCTCAAATCATAATTAAAATAGTACTCCTGATGCTTGGCTTTTTTGTATGTGATTCTAGTAAGACTTGATTAAAAAGATTCATTCATTTATTCCAATTATTTTTAATCATTTTTCAGGACCAAGCCTTCATAGACTCCCATCAGTTCTTCTAGGACTACTTATCACATGACCAAGAGATTATACAATTTACTGGCAATGTTAACCAAAGACATAATTTATTCAGCTAATAATTTATTGTCATTAGATAATTTATTCAATTTGCTTTTGTGTGTTCTTATTTATGGAAAATGCCAACTTACATGTGGCTGATGGGTTTTTAAAAAAATATTTATTTATTCATTTTATATGCCACTGAATCCTCATGGACCCACATTAACTTATAATCAACATAAAACATAAACTTCAATATTAGCAGCATACATAAAACATCCATGGTAATTCAAGATAAATATAAACATCCAGAATAAACATTAAAATAATAGCTGCTATAATACCTTCAAAATTAAACTTTGAAATTATAGTAAGGGTCAGAAATATCCAATGGCTTAAATAAAACCATAGCTTACTCATGTCAGAAGTTCATATAACACCTTCATCCACAATGACCAACAACAAGCAAAGGGCCTCTAGAACAATTCAATCTGCACTGCTATCTGGATAGTCTGTACTGTGGGAAGCGGTATCATATCCAGAGGAAACCTATACCTTAAGGTTGGTGCCATTACAGAAAAGCATCACGTCATCTGAACCCCTTTTATCTTGCTAATACAAACAAAAGCCTCTCCCTAGTTGAACATATTGGACAGGTCAATTTTGGTTGTTTGTTTATTCATTTCATTTATATCCCACTTTTCCCCAAACAGCTCCCAGCAATGTACATATTTTTGCTTTCCATCCTTTTATCTCCACAACAATGTAAAAGGTAGACTAAGATGAAAGTGAGTTCCAAATCACTCAGCAAAGCTTATAGCTGAATTGGGATTTTCAACCTGGTTTCGGCAGTGTTCATCTGACATTCTTAAGCACTATAGCATACTGGCTCTCTTATGATATGTTTATTCAGCTTACAATCTTGTTGTAGATTGTTCCATACATGGTTATCAGATTACTGATCATCTTTCAGCTCAAAATCTCCCTGACAGAAAATGTTGTAGCTTAGTTCATGAAAGACCTTCAATGTAAGACCTACATGACTGGAACGCCATTGATTGCCCTTATCATAGACTTTTGGGTATGTGGCAAGACCATGGAGATGCAGCCACAGGGCTGATGGGAGAGCACAGAGGGCAAACCAAGAGATCAAGAACATAGTGAAGATGTTATGTAGCTCAGGATTGTTGGGTTGGGTTCTTGGTGTTTTCTGAGCTTGCTACTTTTCCTGCAAGAACCCAACAGATCAAGAACATGATGGATGGAATGGGTCTTGATCAAATTACATTCACAAAGGATTATGGGAGTTTAGAAGTGCTGTGGAAGTATTCTGAGCAAATGGTTGCTGCTGCTGTCCACAGATAAAAATGCAGTACAAGACTCTAGTTTGGAAGACACCAGGAAAGTGGTTAGCAGAAGAAGCAGTTAAGACAGTGCCAAGATGGAACTTTAGGAGAGTATTATCACTACAGTCTCCTTATGCATATAGCCAGTCTGTTCTGTCTCTCCTGGAGCTGGTTAATATAACTCTGTATTATCATGCTTTCAGATTATTGTTGGTCTAGATGTTCTAGACAATTAGCTGTCAGAAAGGGAGGATTAAAAACAGACCTACTGAATCACAGCAGCCATTTTTCCCCATTAAAGAACAGAAAAGAGAAAGATAAACTGAAAAATATAGGTGTTGTTTGCTGTAACGATAGAATAATCTTCTCAGAATGAGACTTTGTTTACCTGAGTCATTCTCCAGAACTGAGAATAAATCAGAATGAACAGAGTCAGGATGGGATGAACCATTTCTAGAGCCTCAGATATGGTCCTCAAAACACATGTGGAGACTATGCACACCTCTAGATATACTAATCTTTCACAAATCATAATAGTCTGATGGACATTTAAAGAAAATAGTCCACTGCAAGTAAACATTTGCATTCTTCCTTCGCAAAACATGTTGTATGCTAACCTTTATAATCTTACTATTAACAAAATGAACAGTAAAAAAAACCCCAATTTTAGAGTAGCTCCTAGATACCAATGTAAGTATCTGCATATGCTGCAGAATCTAATGGCTATAGATTCTTATTAGTGCCAAAATATCTGAAGAGGAGGATTCAGTTTTATCCATGGGAAAGAAAAATGGTATTGTTTCTGATCAAAATGTCTGGTTACATCAAGATATTTCCATTTGTTGTTGTTACTCTATGTATGCCCTTGTCTTTCTATATGGTGTTATAAACAATAAACAATGGGAAAATAAAAATAGGAGAAAAGTATACAATTAAAAGCCCCTTCATGGATCACTGCCTTGTTGTGGTGAAGGGGCTTGCATAACTCAATGAAGTCAGGTCAAGATGGACAGGTCATGACAGAGAGTTCTGACAAAACGTGGTCCACTGGAGGAGGAAATGGCAACCCACACCAGTATCCTTGCCAGGAAAACCCCATGGACAGTATCAAAAGGCTAAAAGATATGACGCCAGAAGATGAGCTCCTCAGGTCGGAAGGTGTCCAATATGCTACTGGGGAAGAGCAGAGGGCAATTTCGAGTAGCTCCAGAAAGAGTGAAGTGGCTGGGCCAAAGCCGAAAGGACGCTCAGTTGTGGATGTGTCTGGAAGTGGAAGGAAAGTCTGATGCTGTAAAGAACAATATTGCATAGGAACCTGGAATGTAAGATCTATGAATCAAGGTAAGCTGGAAGTGGTCAAACATGAGATGACAAGATTGAACATCAACATCTTGGGAATCAGTGAACTAAAATGGACAGAAATGGGCGAATTTAATTCAGGTGACCATTATATATACTGCTGTGGGCAAGAATCCCTTAGAAGAAATGGAGTAGCCCTCATAGTCTATAAAAGAGTGGGAAAGGCAGTACTGGGTTGTTGTTGTTGTTGTTCAGTCGTTTAGTCGTGTCCGACTCTTCGTGACCTCATGGACCATAGCACGCCAGGCCTTCCTGTCCTCCACTGTCTCTCGGAGTTTACTCAAATTCATGTTCATTACATCGGTGATGCTATCTAACCATCTCATCCTCTGTCATCCCCTTCTCCTTTTGCCTTCAGTCTTTCCCAGCATCAGGGTCTTTTCCAGTGAAAAGACTGGTTCTTGACCCACATACAGGTTTCTCAGGAGACAGGTAAGGTGGTCTGGTACTCCCATCTCTTTAAGACTTTGCCACAGTTTGTTGTGATCCACACAATCAAAGGCTTTAGCGTAGTCAATGAAGCAGAAGTAGATGTTTTTCTGCAACTCTCTTGCTTTTTCCATGATCCAGCGAATGTTGGCAATCTGATCTCTAGTTCCTCTTCCGCTTTGAAACCCAGCTTGCACTTCTGGTAGTTCTCGGTTCACATACTGCTGAAGCCTAGCTTGTAGGATTTTGAGCATAACCTTGCTAGCATGTGAAATGAGCGCAATTGTACGGTAGCTTGAACATTCTTTGGCATTGCCTTTCTTTGGAATTGGAACGTAAACTGACCTTTTCCAATCCTGTGGCCACTGTTGAGTTTTCCAAATTTGTTGGCATATTGAGTGCAGCACTTTAACAGCATCATCTTTTAGGATTTTAAATAGCTCAGCTGGGATACTGTCTTCTCCGCTAGCTTTGTTGTTAGTAATGCTTCCTAAAGTCAAGAAAGTAAAGTGGCTGTCTGATGAGGCTTTACAAATAGAAGAGTAGGACACGACTAAATGACTGAACAACAACAACAACAACAACATACAATTAAAATTCAGTACAATTTAACATCTGCTACTAATCATGAACATGATTTTATATTTGTATTTTTAACCTTGTTTTTATTGTGAACCCCCCAGGGTCCCCTGATTGGGGGAGATGGGTGGTAATACAAGTTTAAATAATAATAATAATAATAATAATAATAATAATAATAATAATAATAACAACAACAACAACATCAAATTAAAATAATATAATAAAGCCAAAACGCTAACAAAGGAAGAAATCTTTTTCTAGAAGACCATTAAGTGGATTTCCAGAAGTGGAGGGATCTTTAAAAAACCTCTTCTGCAGTTCTGAACATCTAGGCATGTTCATAAGTAGATAGTTTCCCAGATAGCTATGCCCTAAGCCCTATAAGGCTTCAAAGGTTAAAATCAACAAAATAGTGTTGAACGTTCAGCTACATCATAATTGTTCTGAATGTTCACTGGAACATTTTTTAAGGCATGGGAGACCAGATGGATCTCTGTGACATCCCACAGACTAATGACCATAGGTATAACAGAAGTTATCTGCCACATCATCACCTTCTGAAACACATCACAAAAAATGAAGAACACTGTTTTCCAGTTCCTGTTTGGCAAGGTGACCAGGCAGATTCTATGATTGATGGTACGCAATGCAGCTAAAACTCTCAGGAGACTTGCTAAGACCACTCTTTTCCCTTCCATATGGCACAAGGCATCCACCAGGGCATTTTGAGGGAAGGAGTGAGGAAAGAGATGAGAGACAAAGCTTTCACCCAGGAGAAATCAAGTTCAGCAAAGAGGAGCTGTTGGCTAGTGAGCGTGCCTGCCAGAACATCACAATTTGCACCTTTGTGAATCAGGGTTGACATGAGTTAATGCCACAGACATTAATATTTTTCTTCATGCTTTTATCAAGCAGTACAATACAGCTGGGCTTTCAGCCACACAGAGGGCCCTTTCAGTGTTCAAAACGATAAAAGGAAACTGCTGTTACATTTTGGATTTTCCAAAAACCCTTCTTCTTTTTCATTTTCTTCCTTTCTTTTTTTTTAAAAAAAACTAAGGCCAAGTTTTGGATTGGCTATAATTTAACAGTGTCCTTTTGACATTCATGGGATTTATAGACATACAAGAAGGCAGACTACATCCTTCTGACAGATTTGAGTCTGAAAGATCCCAGAGGTATATATTGTACTTATGAAATTCACTTCTGCTTTTCACTGTTAATTCTAGGCCCTTGTTGGCATACATAATTGATTAATCTGGGTTTCGAAAGGTTTAACACATTTCTTCTTTCTAATCCAAAAGGCACAAGAAATCCTTTTCATAATAATTTATAAAGTTGATGACTTTTGGTATGTGTGCACGGTGTGCCTTTTGCAATTCCTCTTCTATCATTCATTTGGTTAAATTAAATGCAGTAACAGCCCCGAAACAAAGATTTTTGAATATGGTAAAGGAAGAGAAATGAATGGGGAGAAGAGAATGTATGGGGAGAAGTGACTGGGGAAATAGCACAATATAAATTCAAGCTAATTGAAACCAGAATACAGACACTTCAACTGCAGTGCCATATGATATTTTCTTCCAAGAAAGCATGGTATTTTGCCATCGTAGAGTATTTCCTACTGGGGCCTCCATTTCAGGTTTGAGCCATGGATAAGAAAGGATGCATACCCATCACTTAATGGTTCCATCAACATTCAAATTGCCTAGTTCTAGGAATGAATATTTTTCAAACAATACTCTATTAGATGCCTAACCAATCTAATGATTAAAATAACAATTCTTTCTTTATTTTAAAAATTAAGTCTGACAGATAGATAGATAGATAGATAGATAGATAGATAGATAGATAGATAGATAGATAGATAGATGATAGATAGATGATAGATAGATGATACCATACTATTCCGTTTTGAGGTAAGCAGTGTTAATGCAGAAAAAGAGTGAATTGTATTAAAGAAAAGTAATTAAAGGAAAGGAACTCTTAAGAAAATCTAGTTTACCTCAGTGCCCTTGACTATAGGCTCTCTATACTTTTCTTCCTTGCTTCCCCACATCTTTGCACTAATTCTCACATTGCCTTTTTTTTTTTTTTTTTGAGGATCTCATCAACTCCATCCAATCACATATTCTTGGTCTTCTCCTTTGTCTGAACCAATTCAGAATGCTAATAAAACATATAGTGCCATGATGCCTTCTACTTCTTTGTCTGCCATAATAACCATGTGCAGTAGAAATTCAGGTGTAGAAAAGTTGAAGAAAATGCTTTCACTGTACATAGAATGTGAGACAAAAAAGAAAACATGGTCTGAGTAATGTAGTTCTTAAAAGGCTCTAAGCATTTATGAGCACATTTGTCAATGCATTTGAATTGCAAAATACCCTGCAACCTCTTTTTACCACTGGTTTAATGTCTTGCTTTATGCAAATTCATTTTATGTGAGTTTTTCAGAGAATGTAACCCTAGCATAAAGTGAGGAAAGCATGTTGGTCATTCATTTTGGTATTCAGTGGACATTTATTTTATCTATAACTTGGTTTTACCACATACACTTCTTAATTAACCATTTACCATTGCATTCAACTTACTTTTATGTTTCTCCTGACATAGGCAGCTCTCACATTCCTTATACCAAAGTATCCTGGCTTATTCTAAATAATCACATAGTTCCTGATAATATATCTATCTATCTCCTATTTGAGGTTTCTACAGAATGAAATTGGAGGCAAATATGGAAGATCAGCATAAGAAAAGCTTTTCTAAAACAAAAAAATGAGTGACCTTATCAAACTTTCCAAAAAATTTTACATATCATCAAAGTAAAATATAATTAGATGCTACTGAGACAAAAGAACTACATGGGAATTTTAAGGGAAGACACAACAATTTTGATTAAGGTATGAATTGATTTATGGATCGGAGTGTGTTCATAAATTTGCTATAAGTATTTGGTGATCAGAGCTATACTCGTTTTTAACAAAGAAGCTTTATTCCTGCCTTTCCACCATCTGTGGAGTCCTTGCCAGGCTAGGCAACATCTTCAGTGCGAAACATCTGCAAGAAAACAACAAGACTCAGAGAGCACCAAGGACTCCACAGTTCAACCCTAAACTACAAATATTCTCTTTGATTTCCACCATCTCTCTGCTCCAAATATGCCACAACAACATTCCTCAAAAGTTTCCAAATTATACTTGTCTAGCACAGGAAAACGCTGATGGTAAGAGGAGAAGAGGGCAACAAAGCAGCATGCCCCTTTCAATCTCCCAATGCCCCTCCTCTTGACATACTTTTTCATTTAAAACTGTGTTGGGTCACAGTTATTTGCTGCTCCCAAGCAGGCTGTACTGGGCTAGAGATATCATGAATCATTACACATACTATAAACCTGTTGCACATATTAGCTATTCCTGAGCAGAAACAATACTCTTACTTTCTGGCCCTCATGAAGGACAATGGTTACTCTTAAAGATATAACAGTATGATGCTTATGACATAAAAGCAAGAAAACAGAAATGCTTGTTCCTGTTTATTTTAGGATTGGCCCTTTGAATATAACCCCACATCTTGCTAACTCCTCCTCAAAAGGGTGTTGATGTGTGTTGAGGCATTTAATTTATAGGTAGACTAGTGAGCTTTAAAAAATAAAAAATCCACTGCAAGTAACATAGCTGGCTAAGTGCCTGGCTTGGATTATCATTATCAGGAATCTCTAGAGGCTGATGAAGGTATTTGTCCAAACTGTTTTTTTAGTGATGGACCTCACTGACACCTTCAGAAACAGGATAAAGAATGTCACTAGGTAATTCTGCATTACACAGTGACTTAATTGCATAATTCAAATGGAAAATCATGTGCAGATTTTAGATATAGAAAGACAGATCACAACCTCATATACCCAACAGCAAAAGTTACCTTCATGGGAGGCACAATTGAAATGCTGTGAAAACTAATCTAATCCCATCCCTTTATTGCTGTGGTATTTGATTTGCAAATTAGTTTCTGGAGGGCCATTCTAAGACTAGAAAAAGAGGAATGGAAGGCCATGTCCATGATTCCAATCCCCAGACTGGCTTGTTGGAGAAGCTGTGTCTTTCCTTTCACAGCCTTTGTTTGCCCTTTGGAAAGATAAGACAATGGATTTGGTTCTGGTGCCACCAAATATTTAGAATCAGTATCTTATTATTACCACAAATCCTGTCACCTTTGATGTCTGTGCTATTCTTATCTCTAAGAGTCACATGATAGGATTCAGATATGGGCAATATACGCCAATGATCTAACCCATATGACAGGACACTTTAGGTTTTATGTTGATTTTATGTATCTTTTACTTTATCAGTTTCTTACCTTTTGTCTTTTTTGATTGGTAACTGGCAAATAGAGGGAGAAAACGTGGAGGCAGTGACAGACTTTGTATTTCTAGGCACAAAGATTACTGCAGACGCTGACTGCAGCCAGGAAATCAGAAGACGTTTACTTCTTGGGAGGAGAGCAATGACAAATCTTGATAAAATAGTTAAGAGCAGAGACATCACACTGACAACAAAGGTCCGCATAGTCAAGGAAATGGTATTCCCTGTAGTAACCTATGGCTGCGAGAGCTGGACCATAAGGAAGGCTGAGTGAAGGAAGATAGATGCTTTTGAACTGTGGTGTTGGAGGAAAAATTCTGAGAGTGCCTTGGACTGCAAGAAGATCAAACCAGTCCATACTCCAGGAAATCAAGCCAGACTGCTCACTTGAGGGAATGATATTAAAGGCAAAACTGAAGTACTTTGGCCACATAATGAGAAGACAGGATACCCTGGAGAAGATGCTGATGCTAGGGAAAGTGGAAGGCAAAAGGAAGAGGGGCCGACCAAGGGCAAGATGGATGGATGATATTCTGGAGGTGACGGACTCAGCCGTGGGGGAGCTGGGGATGGCGACAGACGATGGGAAGCTCTGGCGTGGGCTGGTCCATGAAGTCACGAAGAGTCGGAAGCGACTGAACGAATAAACAACAAAAACCTTTAGTCTCACTTTATGTATTTGTGCATGCATTTGTGCATGCATTAACATATGTATATGTTGTTTTAATTGTAAACTGCTTTGAATGTAAACTTGCCATTGAAGACCTCCTGGAAAATTGAGTGGATCCGGAATGCAGTGATGCATGTGCTCAGTGGTCAGTCTCAGTACTGCCATGTTACACCTTTGTTCTATGAGGTGCACTAGTTACCAGTAGATTTCCCAGTGCAATTGAAGGGCCTGGATATCTTAGAGCCAACCTTTCCCAAATAGTTTCTACCCATTCTATCTGGAGGTATGGTGAGAGGGGGCCTAATGTCGAGTATTCTCAGTATCAGCCTCCCTATTTTGGAACAGCTTACCCCTTGAAGTGCTTATGCCTCATGGTCTTCTGGAAGCTGATAAAAGCTGTTCCAGAATGCCTTTGGGGATTGATGTATTGTGACACAACATCTTAATTTTATATATTTTAGTTTAGTAGTTTCATCTAATTTAATTTTGCATTTGTACAGTATCTTGCTTTTAATACTTAATATCTGTAAACCACCTGGTTTCAGGTGGTTAGATAAATTTTACAAATAAAAATAAATTGTAGGCTTGACTCTAGGTTTTAAAAAAACCTCAGAAAATGACAGTTACAAACAACTGCTGAATCCTAGCCAAGAAAACTACATGGCCATGGTCCTGGAGTCACCTTGAGTCAAACTTAACTCTTTTTTTTTTGGTGCCTTCGAAGAAGTCGTGATTCCTGGCGACTGCCTGGACAGGTCCTTGCCGTTTTCTTGGCAAGATTTCAGAAGTGGTTTGCCATTGCCTCCTTCCTAGGGCTGAGAGAGAGTGACTGGCCCAAGGTCACCTAGCTGGCTTTGTGCCTGAGGCAGGACTAGAACTCCTGGTCTCCTGGTTTCTAGTCTGATGCCTTAACCACTACACTACGCCAATTGGCTCAAACTTAACTTTAGGGAGTCTTTATCTTTCACATTTTTTAAAGTATTGAACATATATTGGTCTTATGATAAACCCAGTAGAATTGGTATATTCCTTATATTAGAAGTGTGGGTTTGAAACTGATATTAGTTCCCTGAGATCCATAATTGATGTCATGGTGACCGTAAATTGTGAACGAAGAACCATAAATTTGCAACCACTCAAAGTTACAAATGAACAGGTTTTAGTTGTTTTAGTACAAGGGTCAGAAATGGCGGCTCTTGAGCCAGATCTGGCTCTTTGGCCCCTCGGCTCTGGCTCAAGCAGCGCGAACCCTGGGGAAGAAAGCCATTGCTGTCAGAGCCCAGAGCCAGCCAGCCTCTGTGTGTGTGTGTGTGTGTGTGTATGAGTGCGAGGCGGCGCTGAGGGGAGCCCACCAGGGAGAAGGACTGGCGTCGCTCTAGCCAAGCGGGCAGCGCGATTCCGCTCCCTCCAAGGAACGCCGGCGGAGAGCTTTCCCGGGGCGTCCAAGGTGGGCGCGGAGCACGCGCGGGAGGGAGAGGGAGGGAGGCAGGGCGGCCAGACAGGAGGCGAAGGAGAGGTGGGCAGCAGTCCCGGGGTGGGATTAGCTGGGCTTCGCAAGAGGCCGAACCGAGCCCGGGCTGCCGCGGCGAGCGCCCTCCCTGCTTTCCAGTGGCTGAAGGACCTGCCAATCTGCGTTGTAATCGTGCAGGAATTTCGCCAGGCTTTAATTAGGAGCCGCTTCCCGCAGGCGGCGAAAGGAAAACCGAGGCCAGGCGAAGTGGAAGCGGCTGAGGACCGGCTCGGCTTTTCCTCCCCATCCTCGTGCGGGAGAGAGGAAAACACCCAGGCGGGCCGGCGGGCGGGCGGGCCAGCGGGCGGGCGCGCACTGCTCTGCCGCTACTGCCCTGACTCCAAACTTTGTTGTTCGCGCCCGCAGTGTCCAGACCGGCGCGGGAGCTGCGCAGCGGAGCGGCAGGCTCGGATCCCGGGAAGGCAGCGGGGGGCCTCACGGAGGGAGGCAAGCAGGCAGGCAAGCAGGCAGGCAGGGCGGGCGGGCGGGCGGCCCGGGCCTCCGCCTCCGCTGCCGGGCCCGCCCCCCTCGGCGCCTGTGCGGCTCCCCCGCACCCTCCCCAATAAGCCACGTGATTGGCTCCCGCCCGCAAACCCCTCCCCCTTCCACGTGATTGGCCCCCGCCCGCAAACCCCGCCCCCTTCCACGTAATTGGCCCCCGCCCGCAAACCCCGCCCCCTGGCTCTCGAGCATTTCAAAATGTGCACGAGCATGTCAAAATGGCTCCCGGCATAAAAAGTTTGCCGACCCCTGTTTTAGTATAACTGTGAATTTGTCACAGCTATGTTTCCTTCCTTCCTCATCATATTCTTCTGAAGTGGAGAAAAGAAATAATTTTTCCTATGTATAGATATAACTGAAAAGTATATGACACTATTTTATTTTAGGTTCCTAAATTAAAACAAAGGCTTACCTGCTTTTGAAGTGAAAGCAGGAGTGGCATGTTTTATCATACCAAAGAACCACAGATTGGGTTGGATATGAAGTACAGAGCTTGAAATAAAACACGTGCACACATACTTTGGAGTATTAAGTATGTTCACTGCCTTGAATTGACCAAAATATATAAAAGGCAGAATAAAAATCCAATAATAAAAATAAAAATACCCATTTCTAGAGAACATAGAAGCTATTGAATGATTAGCTCAGGCAGCAAAAAAGTTAATGTTTGCTTTATCCAATAAAGATGCTATTTGAGATTAAACACTTGTATTTAATTCAATTATTTTAAAGCATTAAGCAAAATGTAGTGAATAGGCAAACACATACAGATAATTAAGAATGTGACTTCAAAAGAAAATATGATTAATTATGGGCAACACCCAACAGCAGGAATCCAAGAAAGGGACTGAAACAAGAAACAAATATATCCTGGTTTAATTAATTTATTTGGATGGCATCCAACGTTACAGGATGAAAATAAATTAACAAACAAATTGTTGCTAAGGGGGAAGGAGACTGAAACGTTTCCCCTCATTTCAAGTTTACATGGCTGAGGTTAAAAACAATATGTTTTTTCCGGTCCTGAAAAGCTATAACTAGACCCCAAGGAGTTAGGCAAACAAATGTTGCATACTTCAGTATCCAAGCTAGCAACTTTGAAGCCTTCTTGGTATCTGGGTGCCTTAACCTCAGTTCGTCTTCAAAACTTAGTCGAAAGGCAGAATGTGGTGGTAAAGTACTGCCTTGGTGTTAATCTTTGTTTCCTTCCTATGTCAATAGCAAACTAAAAGATATTTTATGTGTCAGCCTCAGCCACACAGACTCTTCCAGATGGTAACATGGTCCTAACACTGAATCTCCTATTGAAGTTTTAAGCTTTTTATCAGAGGAAGAACTCTTCATGGATGCTGCTCAGAAAGTGGTACTTTTTTGCTCCCTTATGGGCATTCTAGGTGATTGGAGCGGGCAACTGGCCAGCCCTGCGGGTCCTACTGTAGCAGATCCGGGGTAGGATAAGAAGGTTGGCCATTGGAAGCAGTCCAAAACAACTTCATAAAGAATTATTTTGGGACTCCCGTGGGGCACCCCTGCTGCTGTCTAAGGATAGAGGTAAGGTTACCTTCTATCACTATTAGAGTTCATCTTGCATTGTTGGAGCACTCTAAGAAACTGGAAAGCCTTCACCTTGCTGAACTTTGTTTTCTTCATTACACAGGTGGGAATCAAAGGACCAAACTTTTGTCACTTATCCTACAAATGTATTCCTTTACATTTCTATGGGAGAACTTACCTCTTAAAACAGAGAAAATATTAGAGATAGGCTTTTTAGAAGGGATGCCAATAAAGATGCAACTGCAGTGGTCATCCAAATTTTCATCTTGGTTTCATCATTATAAAAAACAACAACAGAGAAGCCTCTCCCAGTATCTAGTTAATATTACCAGTGTAATATTATTATTACCCACTAAGAAAGGCTTTTACATCCCTTCGCTTGCAGAACATGCCTTTGGTATACCTTGAAGGAAGATTTTGTAAGTGCCCTGTTGAACAGTGTCTCTGTCCTTGTAGTGTCAGTCAAGTGGTGGACATTATTCACTATGTCTTCCACTGCCCCATTTACCATGAGATTAGGGCCAAACTATTGATGGTAGAATTCAAGGGCTTGGACCTCAAATTATTGAATTAACTTCTTGAAGATGTGTTTCAGGTTGCTATTTTTGCTTTGTTGTCCTTTAAACTTAGAAAGAAATATTTAAGTTATTAATTGTAGCCTTGGCTTTATTTTGTTTTGACCTCTTTGCATCCAATACGCTTTACTTTATTTTAATGTATTTTATGCTATGCTTCATTGTTATGACCTGTGGTTACAACAATAAATTTATTACAGTACTTACTTACCCTTGCAGAGTCAAAATATACAAATATTATACTGCCAATATAAAGAGGAAGTATGTCATCTGGAAGTGCCCAAAGACACTGCAGGCACATAGACCCAGAATTAGCTTATAGCAGAATCATAAAAATATTGAACCTATTGCGAAAATGTATTTCCTTTTGGAATATGAAAGTACCAAAACAGTATTTATCATCCATTCCCAAGCCAATATCATCTGTCAGAAGAATTTCTTTCATTATGATGAGACACAGGTAGATATTTTTCACCTTGGCCAGAGTTCATATCCTGCAGAAGTCCAACATCACTATACATTTATACAGTAAAGATTCTTTATTTATAATAAACATTTTCTGAATAAAAATGTGTTTTTCCTTCTCTTGCTCTCTGTTTGCACCCTATTTTTTCCTACAGATTCCTGGATCCTAACTCACCCATTCTGTAGACTGTGTTACTAAACCATGAGAAACACTGAAGTATTTTTCAATCATCCTGAACTCTTGAAAGGCAGACCATATCCATATTATGTGTACTTGTGGCAAAAATATATTGATTGCATCAACAGTTTCAGCAGGTTAAATGTGGAGTAAACTAGGTACATTCAAGACCTAAAATTTATGAAGCAATTTAATAATGATTTAAGTACTAATTATTTTAATGAGATACATTTAATTAGATTAAATGAGTGAGCTCCCGCACTCGCCCCAGCTTTTGCCAACCTAGCAATTCGAAAGCATGCAAATGCAAATAGATAAATAGGTACCACTTCGGTGGGATGGTAACAGCGTTCTGCGCGCGTCATGCCGGCCACATGACCGCGGAAGCGTCTTCGGACAGCGCTGGCTCTTCGGCTAAGAAGCAGAGATGAGCACCACCCCCTAGAGTCGGACACGACTGTGCGGGGGAACCTTTACCTTTTTATTTTAATGAGAACTGTGGCTTTCATATCAAGCTAACTACAAGCCAACCAACCCACATTATGCCTTAACATTATATATGGAACCAGTCATACTGGTTTGAAAAGCATGGCTTGTGGCTTAGTGTTATATATTTACCATATATTTACCATATACTATATGTGTATCAAGCTACTATAGATTATTCAACATTAAAATGAACTATGGCTAACCATCCAGTGAATTCATAACAAAAATCAGATTTGAGCTAAGAGTTGTCCAGCTTGTGACTTAATCACTTGACTAGTATGCTAAACCTCCTTCCATAAGACAAAAACGTATACTGCTATTTGTCCGAGTAGGCATTGCAAACCCAGCATCATTAACCTTCTCATGCTCTGTGCATGCAGAAGTATGGAATATGACTTAAGTACCAAAGATAGGAAGTCTGGAACTCCTTTAAAACCTCCAAGAAACACTCTCCTACAGGCCACTGTAACTATCATAAGGAAATTAGCCAGGCTAATAATGGAAGGCCAGAATAGATCAAATGCCATTCCTTGGATCTTTAAAATGCTCTAGATTCAAGAGATAGCCAAACTGAAGCAGAATTTCCTGTGTAGACTGAATTAACTTAATAACTGACTTAATAACTCAATTAACCCATTCTCTGCATTCACATACAGGTGCTTTGGAGTATACAGTATATGGGTATGAATTCTAGTCTGCTACTGCTTAAAGCAACAATGTCTGTTCTCACATCTTTTTCCAAGATCACATGGTAGCAGTAGAAGAAAAGAGAGAAGATGCAACTGCTTTAAGAGGTTGTGCCCCTTTTATTCATTTCAACCCAATAGATGTTGGAAAGAGAGTACATTAAAGGGCTTGGAACTCCATCTGTCACTAGGATAACTCTCCCAGACCAGAACAGAATGGAACCAAATTTAGTGTAGTAGGAGAACCAGCAAAAGAAAGATTGAGTTTGAAAATGGGCCAAATCTGGCTCAGGGCTGTATAGAAATATATTTTAAAATCTCCCAATGCATCTTTATGGGAAAATTGGACAACTGTGATGGAATCTGTCTCTGAGGGAGAAGGTGATGTTATGGAGATTGCGGGCGAAGGAGAAGGGGGTGCTTTCCAGGGTGAGAAATACGTTCACAGCCTCGAAGACCTTGGGCGCACATCCAAGAAGGTCATGCCAGACCCGCCTTAGAGTGCATGTTTTTTCCCCCCAGAGAACTGCTTAGTGTGGTTTAGTTTGGCAAGATTCTGTGTAAGATGGAACAATAAAGATCTAGAGCTTAATTCCGAGGCTCAGCGTTGTTCTTCGCCTAACTACGACATCAACTACTAAGAATTTTGCTGACTTCTCCATTCTGACACACATACATAACCAGGACCGGCTGTAGACATTTTGGTGCCCTAGGCAAAGTCATATTCTGGTGCCCCCATGGTTTGACTCATCTTCCAATTTTGTTAGGAATTTCAAAAAGGCACTCAAGCGGGCACGCTGGCTCATGGAGTGTGCCGTTACTGCTTTTTGCATTTTTATTGTGTTTTTCAGAAGTCTTTTCAAGTTTGGCACCCCCTAAGCCATGGCACCCCTAGGCCAGGGTCTACTCAGGCCTTAGCCTAGAGCTGGCTCTGTACACAATACATATAGACCCATCCTGATGAGAGACTCATACACGCAAATTGGCTCATAGCCTGATTAGGCACTGGGGAGAAAGTGCACACTTACAGGCAGAATTTCTACTATTTTCTACTCAGAGTGAATGATTAGTCACAGTGCTTTGGTGGATAGATGTTGACGTAATGCATTGCAGGACTGTTCTCGAGTTCAGTAGCTTTTTCTAATTTTCTCTATCAAGACCAGAAATGTTAAATGTGGGAAGTGGAAAGGTAGAACATTAGGTGGTTGCTTGAAACACGTTGGATTTTCCAGCCCTTCTGCCTTTGCCATTCTCTACCCCTTGCCCTATTTCCAGCAGCTGGAAAACCAATGGCTGATGATGATTTGAGCAGGTAGGGCAGAAGGCAATAACAATAGGCAGAGAGAAAAAGAAATGTTAGGTGAAGCCAGATATCTCCTCATTTTCTAAAAACACTGAAGCAAAGTGCATTACAACTATAAAGAATCTACCTAAACTGAACAGTAGAATCTTACTACAAGACATACTGAAAGATCGGATGCTGTTATAATGGAGTCTGCAGTGAAAAAGTGGTAGGGTAGAAACCATGATGACATCACAAAAATAACAGAAATTACATAATTCGCATCATTTGCATGATGAAATCATAATACCTGTGATGTCACTTGCCAGATGCCAATGGCTGCACCATTTCTTACAGCCCGATCTCCCATACCAATTCTTGAGCAAGGAATTTGATGCTGGAACTTCCAGAAGCATAGCTGGTCAAAACTTAGGGTTTGAAATGAAACTTCTAAGCAAAACAAGTTGTTTTTTTTCCTTTCTCCCTTCCCACCCATTTTTAATGTTTTGGATTTTTTTTTTAAAAAAAGTGTGTATGCTGCTCTTCAAAACATTTTATTTTCCTTTGGAGTACTTACATTTAGGTTTTAAGTCTAAGTACAGGGATTTTCTTATCCCTAACCTTGTAAGCTTTGGAAACCTTTTTTTAGCTTAAGAGGGAGGTAAACATGCTAATAATAAATAATAAATAAAATAAGTAAAACCTGGCCTTAGAGAGGTGTGTGGAGCAGCCATGCTTAGGGCAAAAGAACAGCCTAGGGATGAAGAGGATTTCCTGACTCACAGCAACACATGAAGCAGCCTTCTGAATTTACAGTAGCTACCAATTGCATAGAAAAAGAAGGAATTCCATTAAAAGGAAATCCGTTTTTTTAGACTCTTTTTTCCTATTCCAGCACTAAAAAGGTAATCTCTAATAATCAATGTTAAGATCTTGGGCACAAAGTGTGTGTGTGTGCATGTGTGCGTGCATGCATTCCGTGCTTTGAATACATATTTTTGCGTCTCGGCTTCATAAATCTCAATCTCAGAAAAATAAATTGAGCCAAGCAATACGCAACATTTGCAAGTGTGCAAACCTGCGTGGGAAAGAGTTATACATTAAAACAATCCTTCAGGTAGACCCACATATTAATATACAATAGCAAGAACAGGATTTGTGGGAATATTTATTGGAAATGCTCTCTCTCTCTCCTCCCCCCCCCCCCCCCCCCGCTTTCCTATATCTTCTCTGTACTTGAATAAGAACACTTTCACTGGTGACCTGGAATAATCTTCAAAGCCCTGATTGGAACTGTAGGTGCTTTACATTCGCAGAAATTGCTGCGTCTTTCAACTACTTTTAGAGGAATAAGGGAGTGGTCTGCAACAAGTATTGTAAATATGAAAGAAATTCTGAATATAGATCTGTAGATAGATATGGTATACTGTACTTACTTCTATCTACATTCCTGGATCTCTACTTGTATGTCACAAACTTTATTGCTAGCTTTTGTTATTTAAACAGGTATCTTAGTTGCTAAAGAGACAAGAAAGCATCACTAGGAAGAAGAATCCCTCTTCTTACTTGTGCGTTGACATGGACATATTTCTTCTTTTTTTATTCTGGTTTCTACAAAACCACAGAGTACATTGGGCAAAAATATTTTCACCTTGTTTGTTGCATACTGTACCATTATAATTAGATGGTGCCTAATGAACTTACCTTTTTTATGTAGTTTCAAGATTCCCATATGAATCAATACTAGTGTAATTAAGACCAAAAATCGCAAAACACAATGCAACAAGAAAACAAACTCCCATAAGACATGGTTAAAAAATTTACATATCACCCATAAAGTAATTGGAAATTTCAATGTGACTGTTAGATTAAAAACTATGACTTTTTAATGGGTTCATTGTTTAATATGCTACATATTTTTTGAGCAATGCATTAGGTGCTACTTTTTGTTGGAGAGTGTGACCAAAAATTAACTGCACATAAATGCCAGAAAAACAATGCTTTGATGAAAGAACTGATTCCACAAGTAACTAGATGCCTGTTCTGACATTTGAAATTCTGCTCCAAAGATAAAGTAATCCCCAATGGTTGGGTAGATCCATGGCTTTCAGGGAACTATTCCTATCAATAAAATGATGCATTTTCAGCTGCTGCAGCTGTATGCTTTTCTGCTAGAAGGCAGCATCTCAATTGCATGGAGAAATTGAAACAGTCTGAACCAATCATGAGATTCATATCTTATAGGAGGCCTTTTCATAATATCAGCCAGTTGTTTAAGGCTTTTTACTGGTCCTATCTTTGCCTTAACTATGCATCTGACATACAGGTATGAACAAGTGAAGTTTTTTCCAACCATATCTCTATGCTGCAAAAAACCTAAACTTGCATAACATTTCTTTTAATTAGACTCTTCTAAATCATCCAGTATCCAGTTCACACTAACAGTTGCTTTGGTGAGTAATAGTGTTGGAAAGATGCAGAGAAGAGATAGAGAAAAGATAAGAAGAGCAATTGTTGATTCACTGATTTGGAGAAAACACACTACTCAGCTGAATATAACTGGGTGTTCAGACTTTTGGAGTATGACTCTGATTGAACTGTCTATTCCCATTTCTTATTCAAAAACATTTCTCTAAATCACTTATTTTAGTGAGATACAGAAGATATTAATGGTTTCTTCTCCATTTTTAGGGTCAAAGCGTAATTTAACATTTGTGGTAGCAGTGGTAGGGAAGCTGAGGACTACAAAGTACGTGGGGCCATATAACACATGTTGGTAGAGCTGTTCTTATTTTAGGAGAGAATATGGGGTGATATGTCTATGAAGGTTCTCAGTCATCCAGGTGGAATTGTCTGTAGCTTGAATCATGTCAACTGGATTTCTATTTTCTTAATGGAAACGTTTCGCTCCTTATCCAAGGGGCTTCTTCAGTCTGAGCAAAGTTGGTAAGGGAATCCTAAATATGTTCCTAGGTAGCTGTGTGACCTTACACCTGGGGCTAGGTCATGGTTATATTGAGATGTAATTTTTAAGTCCTTTTATCATCTAATGGAGGGTCGTTAAAAACACCATGCTGCTGTTGAGCTTCTGAAATGGTCTTAATCTTCCTAGGCACAGAAGACAACACGGGGAGGAAGATGGGGGAGAGTTTGTGCCTGAGGCCCCCACCTCTATTCAAGGAAGGATTTTCCAAGTTGGCATAAATGGATTCCTTGACCCCTCTCTCAAACCACCTATCTTCTCTGTCTAAAATGTGAACATTAATGTCCTCAAATGAGTGTCCTTTTTCTTTTAGATGAAGATAAACTGCTGACTCTGGTCCTGTGGTGTTATTTCTCCTGTGTTGTGCCATCCTCCTGTACATAGGTTGTTTGGTTTCTCCAATGTAGAATTCAGAGCACTCCTCACTGCACTGGATTGCATAAACTACATTGCTTTTCTTATGTTTTGGAGTTTGATCTTTGGGGTGTACAAGCCTCTGTCTCAGTGTGTTGGTGGGTTTGAAATATACAGGTATGTGGTGTTTGCCAAATATCCGTTTTATCTTTTCAGACACGCCAGCCATGTAGGGAATGACCAGGTTCTTTCGTTTACTCTGAGTCTCAGCCCTATCTGTCGCTGTTTTAGGTCTGGTAGATTTAGATTTGGTGAAGGCCCAATTTGGATATCCACAGGCCTTCAGGGCTGTTCTCAGGTGCTGATTTTCATTCTTTTTGGAATCCATGGAGGTGGGGATGGTTTCTGCTCTGTGTGACAATGTCCTGATGACTCCTAGTTTGTGCTGCAGTGGATGGTGGGAGTCAAACATCAGATATTGATCTGTGTGTGTGGGTTTCCTGTAGATCCCTATTTCTAGCTTGCCACCGGTCCCAATGAGGACTTCACAGTCTAGGAATGCCAGTCTGTTGTCCTTGGTGTCTTCTCTGGTGAAGCTAATGTTGGCATCTATAGTGTTTATATGGTCCGTGAAGGCCTGTACTTCCTGGGCCTTGATTTTGACCCAGGTGTCATCCACATACCTAAACCAGTGGGTGGGCACCGTTCCCTGGAATGTGTTGAGTGCTTTCTTCTCCACTTCTTCCATGTATAAATTGGCCACAATGGGTGACACAGGAGAACCCATGGCACAGCCATGTTTTTGTCTGTAAAAGTCACCTCTGTATGTGAAATAAGTGGTGTTAAGACACAGGTCCAGAAGATGGCAGATCTGGTTTGGGTTGAGATGGCTTCTCCTGTCCAGGGTGCTGTCCTCTTCTAGTCTCTTCCTGACAGCGGATAGAGCATGAGTGGTGGGGATGCTGGTGAAAAGGGAGGACACATCAAAGGAGACCATAGTTTCATCTGTATCCAGTTTCAGGATCTTTGCTTTGGAAACAAATTCTTCCGAATTATGGATGTGGTGTTCAGAGTGTCCAACTAGAGGTGCTAGTATGGTAGAGAGGTGTTTGGCAATGTTGTATGTTACCGAATTGATGCTGCTGACTATGGGTCGGAGGGGTGTTCCTTCCTTGTGGATCTTAGGAAGTCCGTAGATGCAGGGGATGGCTTCTCCAGGATACAGACGGTGGTAGGTAATCCTATCGATGGAGCCATCATGTTCCAATTGTTTCAAACTGTCTATTGCCTTTTTCTTGTAATTGTTGGTGGGGTCTCTTTTCAGTTTTTCATATGTATGGTGATCCTCCAAAAGTGAGGTAATTTTATTGTGGTAGTCTGCAGTGTTTAGAACCACTGTACATCTTCCTTTGTCAGCAGGTAATATTATTATTATTATTATTAATTATATTTATATTATTTATATTATTATTATTATTTATATTATATTATTATTATTATATTTATATTATTATTATTAATATTATGGGGTGATATAATAGTGATATGTCTATTTCAGGGGTTACAATACACTATTCAAGGAACCAGTCTGGTGTAGTGGTGAAGGCACCAGGCTAGGAACTGGGAGATTGTGAGTTCTAATCCTGCCTTAGGCACAAAGCCCAAGCTGGGTGACCTTGGGCCAGTCACGCTCTCTCAGCCCTGGGAAGGAGGCAGTGGCAAACCACTTCTGAAATCTTGCCAAGAAAACTGCAGGGACTAGTCCAGGCAGTCGCCAGGAGTAAAAAACTGACTTGAAGGCACACACCCCCCACAGAAAAAAAGCACACTATTCATGTGTGTCTCATCTCAAAATGGCAGGAAATTGCACTGTCAATTTTCAGCATTCATAATCAGAGGAAGCTCTGAGGGATGCCAAAAAGAGGCTTGGTGAGCCAGGCTGTCCATCTATGTCAGAGCTTTCCAAACTGTGTGTCGCGACACACAGCAGTGTGTTGCCACACCACCTGGAAGCAGCGGCGCGCGCGTGCACGGCGGCGGCGGCATCAGTGTTTCCGCGTTTTAGCGGAGGCTGCCGTTGCCGCCATGCACGCACGCGCTGCCGCACGCCCCCGTGCCACCGCCGTGCACGTGCGTGCTGCCACCCCCCTGCCGCGTGCGCCCCCCCCCCCGCGCCGCCGCCGCTGGTGTGTCGCCAGCGGCGGCACTTTGGAAAGCCCTGATCTATGTAGTACAGGTTATGTGGCAAATCTGGCAACCAGGTTGACATAATGTAATACTATCTGATTTTATTTTATTTATTTATTTGTGTGCCTTCAAGTCAGTGTTGACTCCTGGCGACTGCCTGGACAAGTCTCTGCAGTTTTCTTGGCAAAGGTTTTCAGAAGTGGTTTGCCCTTGCTTCCTTCCTAAGGCTGAGAGAGAGTGACTGGTCCAAAGTCACCCAGCTGGTTTTGTGCCTAAGGAGGGACTCACGGTGTCCCGGTTTCTAGCCTGGTGCCTTCACCACTACACCAAACTGGCTCTCGCTATATGAATGGCTGTATGTAAACATGAGAAAACATGACCAGTACTTCTCTCAATATTAGATTGAAAAATAAAGTGGAATAAGAGTTTGTTCAGTGCTACTACTTGTCTGCCTGTGAACTCTCCCTGCATTGTAACAAAGAAAAGTCAGTAACCGTCCTTTTTAATAGTGGTGGCGGCACAACCTGGGCATTCCTAGAGGCTTTGGGTTATGGAGGACAATGATTATCTGAACCTACAGAACCAGTTTCAGATAGTGGCGTTAGAAAACTGATTCTCAAGCCTTTGGGTTACCGTAAGGCCTCATTTTGTATCCAGTGTTATTTAATATCTATAGAAAATTGCTAGGAATTGTCATTAAGATATTTGGAATGAGGGCTAATAGGCTGAATCTGAATCCTGGTAAGATTGCGTTTCTGTGGATAGGTGCTTCTTGGGTTTAGGAGTTTATAGTCTGGGAGAACAGGTGTCTTCTCAGGGTTACTTGTAAATTCTGCCTATCACTGGAAATCAAAATAGCCTCAATAGCCAAGACAACCTGCTACCACTTTGGCTGGTACAGCTATCACAATCTCTCCTGCCATAGTAGTCCAGCCAGTGATTCCCTCAAGATTAGATTATTGCAATACATTTGATGTGGTGCTTGCCTTGAGAGTATCCATTGTAGAATATTCATTCCAATGCTGAGGGATTTGCACTGACCAATAGTGCCCACCACATGGAACAAACTTCTGAAGGAAATAAAGGATATCAGATTGTTCACATCCAATAAAGAGTTGCAAAAACAGGAACTGAAAGGGGAAGCTACTTTCCATAAGAAAGACTGTAAGTGCTTGTATGCACCCGTGGTTTCCTGGTGGCTGTTCATGCATCCACAAAGACATCCAAACAAACGGTGTGTGCTAGGTAGATGATAAGAGAAGCTGAGAGTAGAACGAAAAGGTTTCCCATAGGAAAGTGTTCTAGTAGGAGAATGAGGAGCAATTCAGCTGGCTTCAAACGTGGGGTTTTAAAAGCAACAGAGAAGAACTCTGGGAAAGAGGACTGGGAGAAGAACTTTGATGCAGGAGGAATAATAGCTGGCACAACTCAGATGGATCTAGCAGTGGTGGTGGTTGAAGATTTTTTTTTTTTAAATAATGTGCTGGCTGGCAAACCTAAATTAAACCGGACAGTATTATACTGCTGAAGGTTTATTAGTTCAAAGATAATTCTGGAGAAGTTTGCTGAAAAGAGATGTTGCGTGAGATACAGGACCTTGTTTCTCAGATAATCTCTCAGATTATGGAAGATAAAGCCAGAGCAGAGGAAGGAAGCCTATCCACACCAGGAGAAAGAAAGGTGGCTGGCCAATACATATTTAGCCCTTTTTACTTCTGAAGACCCCTTCATGGATCACTGCCTTGTTGTGGCGAAGGGGCTTGCGTAACTCAATGAAGTCAGGTCAAGATGGACAGGTCATGACGGAGAGTTCTGACAAAATGTGGTCCACTGGAGGAGAGAATGGCAAACCACTCCAGTATCCTTGCCAAGAAAACCCATGGACAGTATCAAAAGGCTAAAAGATATGACGCCGGAAGATGAGCCCCTCAGGTCGGAAGGTGTCCAATATGCTACTGGGGAAGAGCGGTGGGCAATTCCAAGTAGCTCCAGAAAGAGTGAAGCGGCTGGGCCAAAGCCGAAAGGACGCTCAGTTGTGGATGTGTCTGGAAGTGGAAGGAAAGTCCGATGCTGTAAAGAACAATATTGCATAGGAACCTGGAATGTAAGATCAATGAATCAAGGTAAGCTGGATGTGGTCAAACATGAGATGACAAGATTGAACATCGACATATTGGGAATCAGTGAACTAAAATGGACAGGAGTGGGCGAATTTAATTCAGGAGACCATTATATATACTACTGTGGGGAAGAATCCCTTAGAACAGGGCTTTCCAAAGTGCCGCCGCTGGCGACACACCCGGCGGCAGCGGCGGCGACAGTGCGGGGGGGCGTGCGGCGGCGGGGCGCGCGCATGGTGGCGGCGCGGGAGGGGCGTGCGGCGGCGCGGGGGGCATGCGGCGGTGCGCGCGCGTGCATGGCGGCCGCCGTGCACGCGTGCGCCGCCGCTTCCGCGTGGTGTGGCGACACACCATGCTGTGTGTGGCGACACACTTTGGTGTCGCCACACACAGTTTGGAAAGCTCTGCCTTAGAAGAAATGGAGTAGCTCTCATAGTCAATAAAAGAGTGGGAAAGGCAGTACTGGGGTACAACCTCAAAAACGACAGAATGCTTTCAGTTCAAATCCAAGGCAAACCATTCAACATCACAGTAATCCAAGTCTATGCCCCAACCACTGATGCCGAAGAAGCTGAAGTTGACCAGTTCTATGAAGACCTACAACACCTTTTAGAACTAACACCAAAAAAGATGTCCTTTTCATCATAGGGGACTGGAATGCTAAAATAGGAAGTAAAAAAATAACCGGAATAACAGGCAAGTTCGGCCTTGGAGTACAAAATGAAGCAGGGCAAAGGCTAATAGAGTTTTGTCAAGACAACACGCTGGTCATAGCAAACACTCTTTTCCAACAACACAAGAGACGACTCTACACATGGACATCACCAGATGGTCAATACCAAAATCAGATTGATTATATACTTTGCAGCCAAAGATGGAGAAGCTCTATACAATCAGCAAAAACAAGACCTGGAGCTGACTGTGGCTCAGATCATGAGCTTCTTATTGCAAAATTTAGGCTTAAATTGAAGAACATAGAGAAAACCACTAGACCACTCAGGTATGACCTAAATCATATCCCTTATGAATATACAGTGGAGGTGAGGAATAGATTTAAATGATTAGATCTGGTAGACAGAGTGCCTGAAGAACTATGGATGGAGGTTCGTAACATTGTACAGGAGGCAGCAACTAAAACCATCCCAAAGAAAAAGAAATGCAAGAAAGCAAAGTGGCTGACTGATGAGGCTTTACAAATAGCTGAGGAAAGAAGGGAAGCAAAAGGCAAGGGAGAAAGGGAAAGATATAAACAACTGAATGCAGAATTCCAGAGAATAGCAATGAGAGATAAGAAGGCCGCCTTAAATGAACAATGCAAAGAAATCGAGGAAAACAATAGAATGGGGAAGACTAGAGATCTCTTCAAGAAAATCGGAGATATCAAGGGAACCTTTTGTGCAAAGATGGGCATGATAAAGGACAAAAAAGGCAGGGACCTAACAGAAGCAGAAGAGATTAAGAAGAGGTGGCAAGAATACAAAGAAGAACTATACAAGAAAGATCTTAATATCCCTGATAAATACAATGGTGTGGTCACTGACCTTGAGCCGGACATCCTAGAGAGTGAAGTCAAGTGGGCCTTAGGAAGCATTACTAACAACAAAGCTAGCAGAGAAGACAGTATCCCAGCTGAGCTATTTAAAATCCTAAAAGATGATGCTGTTAAAGTGCTGCACTCAATATGCCAACAAATTTGGAAAACTCAACAGTGGCCACAGGATTGGAAAAGGTCAGTTTACGTTCCAATTCCAAAAAAGGGCAATGCCAAAGAATGTTCAAACTACCGTACAATTGCGCTCATTTCACATGCTAGCAAGTCTGTGGCTTGAATCATGTCAACTGGATTTCTATTTTCTCAGTAGAAACGTTTCACTCCTTATCCAAGGAGCTTCTTCAGTCTGAGTGATCTCAGACTGAAGAAGCTCCTTGGATAAGGAGTGAAACGTTTCTACTGAGAAAATAGAAATCCAGTTGACATGATTCAAGCCACAGACTGTTCCACCTGGATGACTGAGAACCTTCATCGACATGCTAGCAAGGTTATGCTCAAAATCCTACAAGCTAGGCTTCAGCAGCATGTGAACCGAGAACTACCAGAAGTGCAAGCTGGGTTTCGAAGAGGCAGAGGAACTAGAGATCAGATTGCCAACATTCACTGGATCATGGAAAAAGCAAGAGAGTTCCAGAAAAACATCTACTTCTGCTTCATTGACTACGCTAAAGCCTTTGATTGTGTGGATCACAACAAACTGTGGCAAAGTCTTAAAGAGATGGGAGTACCAGACCACCTTACCTGTCTCCTGAGAAACCTGTATGTGAGTCAAGAACCAGTCTTTTCACTGGAAAAGACCCTGATGCTGGGAAAGACTGAAGGCAAAAGGAGAAGGGGATGACAGAGGATGAGATGGTTAGATAGCATCACCGATGTAATGAACATGAATTTGAGTAAACTCCGAGAGACAGTGGAGGACAGGAAGGCCTGGCGTGGCAAACCTAGACAGCATATTAAAAAGCAGAGACATCACCTTGCCAACAAAGGTCTGTATAGTTAAAGCTATGGTTTTCCCAGTAGTAATGTATGGCTGTGAGAGTTGGACCATAAGGAAGGCTGAGCGCCGAAGAATTTATGCTTTCGAACTGTGGTGCTGGAGAAGACTCTTAAGAGTCCCTTGGACTGCAAGGAGGTCAAATCAGTCAATCCTAATGGAAATCAACCCTGACTGCTCATTGGAAGGACAGATACTGAAGCTGAAGCTCAAATACTTTGGCCACCTAATGCGAAGAGAGGACTCACTGGAAAAGACCCTGATGCTGGGAAAGACTGAAGGCAAAAGGAGAAGGGGACGGCAGAGGATGAGATGGTTAGATAGCATCACCGATGTAATGAACATGGATTTGAGTAAACTCTGGGAGACAGTGGAGGACAGGAAGGCCGGCGTGCTATGGTCCATGAGGTCACGAAGAGTCGGACACGACTAAACGACTGAACAACAACAACAACAACAACTTCTGAAGTAGGATGTAAATAGGGAATAGATTATAAATATCCATAGGCACATACATATTAGAACAACATTATAGCTTGTAAATTTATATTCAGTTAGAGAAACCTTAAACTATGATATTCAATAGTTGAGGAAAACAAAGCTCTCCCTGCAAGGCTATTTATTTATTTATTTGTTTGTTTATTTGTTTGTTTATTTATTTATTATTTGAATTTATCAACGCCCATCTCCACAACAGTAGACTCTGGGCGGTTTACAACATTTAAAAAGTCAACCTGCTGCCTTATCAGAAAGTCAAGGGAGGAGAAAGTGGGCATTGAAATGCAATTAGCTAGTCATAAATCCTGCTTGCAGTGCTAGACTGGGGAAAAATGAAACTGATACTATTGCCTTTTGCATGTTTTCAAAATAAATGGGGAAGAATGTCCAAACAAGCTACTTTTGTACTTTGTTTTGTATCAAGTCCTATGAACCTACAGGAAATCCCAGTCACAAAGACAATCACACAAAAGAAGAAGCCCTCTACTAGAAGAACAGCTTTCTGACCCTCACAGAAGAAGCAAGCTCTGAACCTTCAAAGGAGAAAAAGAGGACTACCATCAAGAAAGCTGAACAAATTGGGTTGACAGGAGATTCAGTTTGTGGGGCTTGTGAATGGGGTGCATTAAGTCAAATTAGAAGGAATGTTGGTTCATAAAGTTAATGGTCTTCATGGTCTATACAGAATATGCAAAGTATGGAAAACAAACAAGATAAGCTTGAACTCTTAGTAAAGGAAGGCAAATTTAATTTAATAGGTGTAAAGGAGATTTGGTAGGATGACTTTCATGGCTGGGATATAGAACCTGAAGAAATGCTCACAAGGAACAGAAATTATAGAAAATGAGAAAGAGTTGCACTGTATGTTAAAAGGATTTATCCCTGCTCGGAAACCCAAACAAATGAACTTAGCAGTACTACAAAGAACTCTGTGACTAAACTAGGCAGAAGAACAAAATAAAAGCAATACTGTTGATGGTCTCTATCATTACTCTCTCAGCCAAGAAAATTTTTTTGGAGGATGCTTTCCAAAAACAAATGGGGCATGAAGTAGTAATGATGTAATAATTACTATGGTATCTGTTTGGTGACACACTGCCAGGTATGGTCTTTCCAAGAAATTCCTAACTTGTCTTGTTGATCAGGGCTTCCGGTGGGAATGGTGTTTTGAACAGCGTCTCTTTGCGAATTAGCTTTGCAAGTAGACCTGGCAGCATGGCATTTTAGGGCTCGGGAAGGATCCCCTGGAGCCCAAAAGTGTTCCCTGGATAAAGAAGAACCCTAGGAATTACCCCCTGTGTCCTCCGGATGGCCAATCATAGCCAGAAGATCTTAAACGGAGTTTATAGATCGAGTGGTGAGTGATCAGCTGGGAAGTGGGAGTGTCATCCTTTCCCAAGCCGCGCTGCAGCCATTTAAACAGACTCTAAAACTGACCACCCCATTTCTTAGTGCACCAATTTATTTGCCTCTTCTTTGTTTAAAAGAGGCTTTTTCCAACACAGAGATGAGATTTCTCTTGGTAAGTTTTACATTATTTTTGAAACTTAACTGTTGAGCATTTGAACTTGGTTTTGTATTTTACGTTTTGGGCTAAAAGAACTGAAAGCTGAACTGTGGATTTATTTTATAGAAGCAAAGGAATATATATATATATATATATATATATATATATATATATATATATATATTTAATTGGCGATATTTTAACTGTTTCCTTTTGGGATTTAACGAATCTATCCTGTTGGAATCGGAACTTTCATGGCTATTGTGAGAAAGTGAGTGTTGTTCCTTTTTTCTTAACAAGTTAAATTGGATACTTCCTGTAAACACCTCTAGTGGCAAGACTTTCACTTTTTAACTATCTCAGTCTCAAGTATTTTTCCACTGACTTTAAGATTTGGTTGTATTGGCTAATTTTAACCACCAGAGGGAACTAAACATGGCTTCTAGGAGACCACCTCATCATGATTCTGATGATGGGGAGATTATGGGAAATATGATTGATGAAATTTCTAATACCTCTAAACAATCTTTTGATGCCTTTGAGAAAAAAATGGAAAATAGATATTCTGACTTTGAGAAAAATATGGAAATTAAATATGGAGACTTTGAGAAAACGATGGAAAGTAAATATTCTGACTTTGAGAAAAGATTGAACATCAAATGGAAAAAAATGCTGGAGAGGTGAAACAAGTAACAGATTGAGTGGAGGTGTTAGAAACTAAGATGGATAATACTGAACAAGAAAGAGAAAAAGAGCTTGATAAAATGGCTCTGTTAGAACTTAGGGACATGGATTTTTGTCTGAGACTGGGTTTCCTGAGGTGATGTCAGAATGGAGGCTGAGTCCGATTCAGAGGAAGAAGGGCCAGTAACAATAGAAGTGGGAAAGAATTGGGATGGCGCAAAATTTGAATCAGATCCAGAGCAGCTGATTGGAGGCAACCCAGAAGAGGACCTGCCTCCACCTATCAGTGCGTGAGAGAGAAGGTGGGAAAGGCAGGCAGAGCAACGCGAGGCGCGATTGGCTCCTGCTCACAAACGGCGCGAAAATCAAAAGGGTAAAAGGTGAGCGCAGTGTGTACCCATTGCCGGAGACAACCGTCTACGTTCCGTATTGCATCTTGGAGTGAATCGCAATCCCGTCGCCGCGCCAGCACCCCCGCTCAGGCCCTGCCTTGCCTCCACGCCAGAGCCTTGCCTTGCAACCCAGCCGACTCTCACATCCTAGCCCTGTCTTGCCGCCCAGCCGAGCTTCGCATCAGATCCTCGCCTTGCCACCCAGCCGCGCTTCGAGCCGGAACCTTGCCTTGTTGCCCAGCCGCACCCTGAGTCAGAACCTTGCCTTGTCACCCAGCCACGTCTTGAGCCGGAATCTGTCCTGGTTCAGCCTCTGCCCCAGGGCCTCAGCGATGAGTCAGAGGACGAGCTGCCCCTGGCAAACTCCCAGGGGACTGAGCCAGGCGAGGCCCCAGACCCAGACAACGACCCAGCACCGCAGGAGGCAGCAATACCTGAGGCTGCAGGAGAGCAAGCTGGGGATGGTGGTTTGGCCCCACCCTCTAGCCAGCAGCCAGCAACCGAGCATACAGGGGAGCAAGCTGGGGATTGCGGTTTGTCCCCACCCTCTAGCCAGCAGCCAGCTGGATCCCATCAGCCTCCCAGCTCTCCTGAATCCCCCAAAGGGCAGAGGCGGAGGCGTGTGCGCCTCGCCTTAAAGGACAGGAGGAAAAGTGCTCGGCTGGCTGCTAGGGAGTTACGCAGAGGGCAGGGAGAGTCTTTGCAGGACCCAGAGGACAGCTCCTGAGCTCCTGATAAATTACCAACGAAGCAGTGAGGGAGTTGTGGGAGCAACGTTGCACTTTGGCTTCGCGACCACTCTGGTATCCTGTTTCCTGCGTTCCTGACCCTGTTTGGACTATCTTACTCTGCCTGCTGGACCCCTGGACCTGGCTTGGATTATCGTGGCTCGGACTTCTGGAACCCTTGACCCGGTTTGGATTATTGACTACTCCTTTGCTTCACTACTCTGATTATTGGCACACGCTGGTTCCTCTATCTCCCAGCCAGTCTTGCAAAGAAACCTTGGGCTGCATTCCCTCCCTCGGGCTGACTGCCAAGACTCTCCAATCTGTTCTGGAGGCGAGCCAGCACAGAATCTTGCCTTGCCGCCTTGCCGTGTTTCGTGTTGGAACCTCGCCTTGCAGCCGCCGCTCTAAGCCTCGTGCTGGAACCTCGCCTTGCCATATTTATTATTTATTTATTATTTGAATTTATCCCCGCCCATCTCTACCATAGTAGACTCTGGGCGGTTTACAACCATAGCTGCTCCAAGCCTCGCGTTGGAACCTCATCTCGCCCTCGTGCCAAGGCTCATGTCGAAACCTCATCGTGCAGCCACTGCACCCAACCCTGCTCCAGAACCTAGCATCGCAGCCGCATGGTGGCTGCCCGCATTTGCGCCAAGTGGAACTGATCACTGTGAACAACTGAGTTCCGTGAGCACCTCGTGTCGTTTTATTGCGTGTTTAATTGTAAATAAAGACTATATTCCACACCTTCCTGCTTCGGGTCTTAGTCAGGTCAGGACATGTGAAAGGGGAAAATATTGTTGAAAAAATCCTACAGGCTTTGGCATATTTATTGGATTGGGAGGAAGATAGAATGGAGGATGAATTAGATAGTTTTTCACATCAACTCGAGATATGCAGCTGTAAATAATAAACCAAGAGATGTTTTGGTTCATTTTGCTAGAAGGAAAACAAGAGATCAGGTTTTGCAAACTCACTTTGAATCAAGATTAAATATTGACCATGTGGATATAATTGTTTTGAAAGAGATTCCCATAAGGATTTTGAGGAAGGGGCTCTTGGGTTTGATGGACCAACAGCTTGGGAAGCAACATGGAACTCTGTTCTTATATATGATAACAGCAGCAAGATTCTTATACGCTCAAAGATGGAAGGATGCACAAATTCCCTCAATGGAGGACTGGATGATTAAGTTAATGAAACTGGCACAAATGGCTAAACTGACAGCATTGATAAGAGAAAATACTGGATTTGTTTCTATTTGGAAGCTGCTTTTGGACTATTTGCTTGTAACAGAAAAAAATGAAGTTCTGATTTTGGGTTTTAATGATTAAATGGTTTGATTTTAGAGAAATAATGGATCACCTCACTCAGTAGCTTCATGAAGAAGTTAAACAGGAGGAGGGAGAGCATCAAGCCCTGAGGCACCACACAAGTGAGGGGCTGCAGCGCAATCTCTTCCCACCCATCAACATCAACTGCGACTAACCACTGAGGAAGGAGGAGAACCACTGACCATTCCCTAGGCAGCAACTCTTCGCCCCGTCTCCCAAGGTCTTCCCCACTTACCATTACAGGTCTGGATGGGGAGGAACAGACTTTGGCTCAATCTTGACAAGACTGTGTGGCTGTGGCTGTTTGGCCCTCCTGGGCTGGTGACATTTTCATTTTCATCGTTAGTCTTGGATGAGTTAGCATGTCCCCATTCAAGACTGGTGTGCAACTTGGGGGGTCCTTCTGGACTCACAGCTACCACTTGAAGAGCAGGTGGCAGCTGTAGCCGGAGGACCTTTGCACAGGTTCATCTTGTGTGCCAGATTCTAGAGCAGGTCTTAAAGATATTGATTTGTAACATGTTGAAAACAATGTAGTAATTTCTGGGAATCAGTCTTGCCTGACTAATATTATCTCATATTTTTATCAGGTTTTTTTTTTGATAGATTATAGCAGTGTAGGTATATCTCTGTTTCAGCAAAGCTTTTGACAGAGTACTCTATGACATTCTCATTGTTGCGGCCCCCATCCTCTGGATGCGCCCTGTCTCCTAGGGTTCCGGAAAGCTCTTAAAACCTGGTTTTGGTCCCAGGCCTGGGGTTGATGTATAAATCTACTATTGTATTTTCTGGGGGGCCTGTTTTGTTTTGTTTTGTTTATAAGATTGTTTTAGTCTGTGTGGTTTTATGTT
Source organism: Charina bottae (assembly GCA_023362775.1). Classification (NCBI taxonomy): domain Eukaryota; kingdom Metazoa; phylum Chordata; class Lepidosauria; order Squamata; family Charinaidae; genus Charina; species Charina bottae. The sequence goes on from JALMGJ010000007.1 coordinate 8,322,040, forward strand.
TTATCTGTTTTTATGGATTTTTCAGTTCTGTATGCTGCCCCCAGAGTCCATTGGAGTTGGGTGAATATAATAAATTCATCTAGTTAAATGTGGGCTAGAATAACTAGATATAGCAGGCTTGAAAATCATACTCAGAGAATCATTATTAATGGTGAGTGGAGTGAGATTTTGAATTGGGCACCAGAAATGTTAGTCCTGAAAATGTCAACATTTGTATTAATGTCTTGGATAAAGAGGTGGAGAGAAATCTTACCACATTTGCAAATGAATCAGTGTGAGAAATATAATTATATGAATGGCCTAAATTAGAGTATATGTAAGATTTGGTCAAATGCCAAATAACAAGTTGAAACAGGTGCTTTGGGCTGAATCTGTGGTTGTATGAAGTAAAGCAGAACCTCTTCAAAACAACCAAAACTCAATGGGGAAGGTTTTTATGTGGTGTAGAATCCAAATCCAACTGTAGCCAGACTTCCTGCTTACTACATAACTATTCCTCAGCCAAACAGGCAGGGAAAAACTTCCCTGAATAACAGATTGTGTGCACCACATCACTGTAAGTAAAGTATGTGCCCCTTTTCATCCATGGTTCCCTGAGCTGGGCTAGCTTAAGGCCTCCCATAACTTGGGCCCTTATGAGGGCCCACATATCTCTTTTTTTATGGATCTAATCCAATGACCCAAATACCATATAAGATGACCATGTGGCTGGTTCAGCTTCAGTCCCAAAGCTGTGACATGAAAGCTATAGAATAGAAGTTTTATGCATTGACAGCAATTACAGTATATGGAAGATGGGCAAGGGAGAAGACGTCACACCATGTAAAAAAATAGGGGGACTTGTAGGTTACCCATGGATTTAATAGTTTGGGAGCAGATTCCTGTGAAGCTTAGAGCTTCCAGATAGCTGGAATAGGATGGCAGTGTTCTACTTCCTCCATTCCATCAGAGGAGGTACAGTACCTGATTTGGATCAGATCCCAGTCGGAAGCAGAAATCCTCTTCAGCTCGGACCCAGATTAGAGACTATTTTTCTGAAGTAAAAAATGTGACCTGTATCAAATACGTGGTTAGTTCATACTCCACACTGTAATTGACTTCCACAACTCGATATTCTTCTGATATATTGAACTACAATTACTAATTATTTTGTTCATTAGAAGTAATCTTCTTCCTCCAAGCATTTTTCCACAGATGCAGGGTCCACTTTTCTGATCAACCAACGCCATTTCATGCGTTCAAACACAGCAACAAGGTCCAACTGGATGAATTTCATGTCTGTGTTAATCGTGTCCTGCCTCCTTTGCTTTGGTCTTCCATGCGGGCGTTTGCCATTGGTGTTAAAGTGGTAGGCAGTGCAGGCAGTGGTGTGGGGTGCTGCTCATAGAATGTGGCCATACCATTGTAGGTGTTTTCCCCACACTTTCTCTGTATTCATTAGAAGTAATGGTAGTTGTAATATCCATAATGCCCATATGAAGGGGTACTAGGTTGTGGAAGTCTTATCTGTCATATTTATGACAACATTAGACATAGTAAGCATATACTTCAAATATATTGCTTGTTTTTGAACCTGTTCTTATTTTATTTTCACTCAACTGCCAAAGATAAAGGAGTGTTTGCGGGAGATTTCTATTTCAGATTTCAAATAAATTGCCTGGCCTTAGTTACTGTGCCTTGGACATGCATAGGACATTAGGTAACAAAATATCCTGAGCTACTCTTGTCCCTACAAGAACTTCCCTTCCAAACAGGAAAGTCACTGTGGGGCAAAAATACTACAATTATCTTAAGGAAGTTATTCTTCAACAAACACTTATATCATGTACAGTAATTGTACAGCTTTTGTGAATTGGCCAAAAATCTCATGCTTTTTCTCATGCTTAGAGAAGGGAAAAGATTGAGAAAACTTATCAGCTAGGTTTCTAATGAAAGCAGTAAGATTTAAATATGATTAATTTTTGGTTGAACTTGTTTCTTTCTTTTTTGCTCATTTTAAGAACAACCAGAAACATAACTTTCTTGGGAAGCTTAAGGGATATTATTCTATATGGTTAGTGCCACTGAATTAGGGAATGATTACTGAATAAAACATTATCATCATAATTATCATTACCACTATCACTGTTTGATTTATGAAACACTTAAAATTCTATTAAGCACTGCACAACAAATTAAACAGACCGATCCCTGACAGACTGGATGAAAGAAAATGAAACAAGAAAATATATGCAAATTCAGCTGCATTAAAATTATAACTTAACCAAGTAAAAAGGTTTTGACTGTTCTAGGAGTGGAAAAACCAATTAGTAGTGGTTTCCTGCTTAGATGGAAGACAGGGAATTATTGTCTCCCAGAAGAATTACTGTCTTCAGTGGCTACCTGGTTTAATTTCATCCCTATACATTACCAAAACAAAAAGCTGAAAGTATCAATATTTTTTGAAATAATCAAAAAGTGCTTGTGTGACAAATTTAGAAAAGCAGATCTGATCAATGCTAATTCAGATGCTGCCTCTGAGAGGCAGGAAATTTTGAGTAGCCAGTGACTGTGCTGATAATTTCAGGGGAATCTGAGAGCTTCAGGGTGATGATGCAAAATAGGTGACCTATCCATGTTTGGGAATGTTTGTCTTTTTAAAAATACGTAACGCTATGGTATGGCTTACATTAGATTTCAGGTGTTGAAAGAGTTCAACAATGCAAGTCAGAGGGGCGTCTAGGGGCTGCATCTAGCCCTGAAGCTGGGTATGCCCACCTCTGGGCTACTGGATTAAAAAAATATTGTCTGTAGGTGTTGTCCCAAAATAACACAGGGCACTGTTGACTATCTTTGCCTTGCCAAGAATGGAAATGAAGTAATATACGGGATCACAGAAAAGACGGCCAGTGCCAAATGAGATGCTGCACTGAGTTTTCTCCAGGAAAATAAAGTCTTTGGATGGCTGACAGCTAGACAAACGGGAGTCGTATGGTAATTTAGGCACACGTATCCCTTGCAAGCTTTAGCATGTTTGGCAGCACTGGGGAACAAAAAAAAGACAAGAAGGGATAGAATTCACTAAACTGTTGAAATGAACAACACACAGAATCTCAGTATATTGCCTAGGAATGTTGGGAGGAGGGAGCTGGGGATGAAAGAGGCTTGCAGTTGTCTTTCCTGTACTTGACAGATCTCTCACAATCTCCATGTCTTGTGACAGATTCTCCATTGCCTGGGTGCCTAGAGCAATCAGTTTTGGAAGACCAACTTGCTTAATGCCCAGTCAGCAAGTTATGGAGAAGGCATACTTTGTTTATAATCATTATATGACTGATGACAACAGGGATTTGTCTTCCTGTGTTGGCTGGTGATAGGATGTGGATGTGAGTCAGCTTGCAGAGGCTTATGGACAATAATACTTAACTCATATAAGTGGAAGGGTGGAGATGTGGCAGTAATTCTTCCTAACCCATGAAGAGGGTGCATATCTATTATGGTTAAAACTTGGCTTAGGAGTTCCACTAGGAATTAGAATTTCCCCTATTTTTGCATATCTCCATGTGATCACGCCCCAATTTGAAGCGGTTCTCACACAATCAGAAGTAAACAATCTGAAACTATATCAAGCTACTACCAGACCAAGGAATGGATGGAAACTGTATCTTCCACCCAAAACAGAATCACTTGCTTCAGTCCTTTACGCAGAGTGGACAGGAGAAAGAAGTGATAGAAATCTGAATATTGATATAAACAGAGTTCTCATTTGATACTCAGTAGTTGCTGGAATTCTTTCTTAACGGCTTATTAGCTTTTCTACAACAGATTACTTACTTGAACTTTCTTGATTCTTGGGTGCCTGTTCTATTGGAATCTGCTCCACTTTGCCATGGAGAAGTTCAACTCTCCAGGTATAGCAAATACACAATTGAGAAATTGTAGCCAAAGATTTGAAAGTGTATTGGGGCTGGGGGTGGGGGGGAGCAGCTAGAAACAAATGTGAAGTTTGCTTTGTTTCCTGCCACCCTCCAAATTCATGTAGTTTGTGTATGGAGCAGATGCCTAAGGTTACTACTTGTTACTACTTGCAGGACACAATAAAAGACAGTAGCTTTTTGCCCCAGTCCAGATTCATTTAACTTCTATGAAAAATTTGTTATTAAAATTGTGTTTTGGAATTGCAAAAGTAACTCCTGAGGAAGTGGACAGGGTTCTCAGGATTGCTAACCTGGCCCCTATTTACTAGATTCATGCCCTTATATATAGTAGGTCTGCGCTGCAAGATTTAAATTTTAGTCTTTTTCTTATCTTTCAATTGAAACAGTTCCTAACCATTCTCTTGATGTCCAAAGAAAGGTTTAAGACAATTTTTTTTCTCTAACATGACAACTACCTGTTCCTGTTTTTCCAGCTTAATTTTTTTTACAAGTGAAAAGGTTAAAAGGTATGTCAAAAAGTATGAATAGGTGCCACTCATTATTGTGAGGGTGTATGAAAATAGAAATTCATTGGTTGGTGACAGTTGCATGTTAGTAAAGGTAAAGGCTCCCCCCGCACATTTGTGCAGTCGTATCCGACTCTAGGGGCTAGTGCTCATCTCTGTTAGTTAGCTGAAGAGCCAGCGTTGTCCGAAGATACTTCCATGGTCATGTGGCCGGCATGACGAACGTGGAACGCTGTTACCATCCCATCAAAGTGGTACCTATTCATCTACTTGCATTTGCATGCTTTCAAATTGCTAGGTTGGCAAGAACTGGGGTGAGTGTGGGAGCTCACTCCGTCACGCGGGGCTAGGGATTCGAACCTCCGAAATTGCAATTGTCTTACCTGCTGAGCCACCACGCCCCTAGTTGCATGTTACACTCCAGATAATTATGATAATGAAAGAAACAGGGATGAATTTTGGGGGGAAATGTACAACTTTCTAAATGAATGAAATCCAGGGGAAAAATATTCTGCTTTGCAACATGAATGGATGAGTGGGAACAAGATGAGAGAGTGCAAAAAAAGTGATTGGGCAATTCAGAGACCCAAGAAGTATTGAGAATAGTTATTGGTGAGTACCTTCTTAGAATAAGTTCTGTTTATTTTGAATATATGGTTTAAAAATAAGTCTATTCATACATACAGATGGAGAAGGAATCCATCAAAACATATGATTTATTAGACTGTTTATGTCTATTATAAGTATATAAGTGTCAAAGTGGAACAGATAATTATTTAGTAGTATCAAAAATGGATCATGGGGAAAAATGGACATGAAAAAAATGAAAGAATTGGAAGACGGTAGAGTGAATGTAGAACAACTTCAGGAAAAGAAAATATAAGTCCTATATAAAAAGTATTAGAAGATAGTTTAATATCCCAACAGAATGAATAGAAACTGTTAGTGAAAGCTGCTTGGAGCAGAGTCAGCAGACTTATGTTCCACAGTGCCATAGTAGTTGTGAAATTATGAGAAGTATGAAAAAGGATGCTTAATTGAATGATGACCATGAAAGACACTATAGATGAGAAAAACATGCATGTAAGATAATGATTGCTGCAACAAGGTTGAGATAATAATAATAATAATAATAATAATAATAATAATAATAATTAAATATATTGTATAATGTGTATATAGAAAAAAGATAGTTGTAAAGAACATAATCAAAAAGAGCAAGAATAGTTAGGATTAGAATTAGATAAAACATGCAGAGTGGTTTTTTAAAGTGGAAATATTGTTTTAGAAGTGGGTGAAAAGCGCTAAATTGCTTCCAGCAGAATGAATGTAGTTTAGAATTAAAGTGATGGAATGATCTGGGATGAAACTGAAGTGAGGGAATACTGGAAGGAGTATTAAAGAATTTTCTGTAGGAATGGTAATGATAATCAAAAATAATCAAAACTCTTTAACATCTCCTCAACATCTCTTTCAGCTGAAATACATATTTTCCTAAATGTGTGATATATCTGTTTTGGAAAAGGCAATACTAATCAAAGGATGCAGTAATATGTGTTACTATGGCAGAGATTCTGTGATACTTTACAATAGTATCTTGTATTGTTCATATTATAGTAGTAAATTCATTGATAAAGCAGTGACTATTAGGAATAAGATAGATAAGAGATTTTTTCCCTTTTTTTCCTCTTCTTAGTTTGTATTTTTAGTTTGTACTTTTAATTTTTTTTAAATTTCTTCTTTAAGAATAAAGATTGTTTTGTTAAAAAAATAAATAAAGATTATATATATAAAAAAGAAGTCCATATTCTCCTGGGACCACATGGCTATGGTGTGACCCCATGAAAAGGCACAACTTCTTTAAGGAACTGCCAACAAGTACAGCAGGCATGCCTATGATGGATTCAATCCTCTTTGGATCTGATAATGCACCCCTCTAAGAGTTGGTTCCTAGATTGTTAAAGATTTGGGAGACTGTTATGTAAGCAGACAGCTGCAAGCTTCTCTGCTATCTCAGAATCATAGAAGAGTTGGAAGGGACTTTAAATGTCAGTTAATCCAACTACCCTGCTCAATGCAGGATCCCCTAGAGCAGGGGTGGGCAACGTCAGGCCCGTGGGCCGCATAAGGCCCGCGGGGCTCCTGCCTAAGGCCCGCGGGGCTCCCGCCCACAAACCCCGCCCCTTCCATGTGATTGGCTCCTGCCTGCAAACCCTGCCCTCCAGTGCTTGTGATTGGCTCCTGCCCACAAACTCCGGAAATCCCAGAAACCCCGCCCCCCACCCCCCTATTCCCCGGTTATAAATATCCAAATGGCCCTTGGCAGAAAAAAGGTTCCCCACCCCTGCCCTAGAGCATCTCCTGTGTTTGAAGGCCACTAGCAAAGCAAACTCACTGCTTCATGGGACAGCCTGTTCCTCTGGCTGACAGCTTGTATAGTCAGGAAATTCCCCCGATGTTCCAACTTGAATGGCCAATTCTAGAAAATGTTCAGGAATTATTACTTTGTCCCAGTGCCTTTTATTAGCTCAGGCAGATGTACTATCTACAATCCTAGTGGACAGAGATTGCATTGTAACAGTTATTTATGCTCATATATTTTCTCTATGGATTACTGCAAAGAGTTTGGAAATTTAAGTTACAGGTGGTCCTTGCTTACCAACTGCCTTGTTTAGCCAGCATTTGAAGTTACGAAGGTATAAAAAAAATAGCTTTGTGACCAATCCTCGCATTTACGACTGTCACAGCATCCCCCAGTCATGTGATCGCTATTTGGGCACATTTACAACTGTCACACTGTCCCGTGGTCACATGATTGTCATTTGTGTGCTTCGCAACTGGCTTGCAACAAGGAGAGTTAATAGAGAAAGGGGAAGTAAAATTGTAAGTCATGGTCATGTGATGTTTTGCTTAATGACTACAGCGCTTCACTTAACAACCGAAGGGGAAGTGAGGTTGTAAGCCTGTCACAGTCACATGATTTTCCGCTTAGTGACCATGGTGTTTAGCGATGGAGCTACTTATCCCAGTTGTCGCTAAGCGACGACTACCTGTAGTACAAAATGGAGGCCAATATGATTACAATATTACATGAGTGCTTTGCCACTGGTTGCACCTGTGTTCCCATGCCTTATTCAGAGTTTCAGTTTCAGCTTTGCAAAGCCTACTTAAGGTCAGGTTATTCTCCTCCTATATCTGACTTCCTAATAGGTAACATTAGAAGAGGAAATTTGGAGAGCAAAGTAGTAATGCACGAAGGACCTTTTCTTGAAGTGTTTATAGCAGCTGTGTTCTCCAGAAAGGCCAGCATGGCAGCTTCAAAGTTTCTTCCAGATATTTGCACATGTATGTGCCTGGACAGATAACATTTCTGATGGCCTGCCAGCAAAGTGAAGCAACTTTGTAGGATACTTCAGATGCTCCAAGCTCCTTGTTGCAGAGAGATTCCTATAGTTTCATAAACTCTGTCACCATTGTGTAACAAGTGAATAGTAAAACTATAAGGAACGCTGTATGTATTGTTGTGCAGTTTATAATATAACTGCTTAAAAGCATAGGAGCCATAATGAGATCACAGGATTGCAATTCCTTCCATGTGTTTTTCTTGCAGAATGTACATTCTCCATACTGTTCGGAAAAGGCTTCCACTTTGCCCCGCATTTTGACTCCTTCTTGCTTACAGTTAGTGATTTTTCTTCATTCCTCAATCTCCCTTAATGTGGCTCAAGATGAGTTATTGACAGACTATGAGCCCAAGGACCTCATTGCTATCAGGGCTCAAAGTCAGTGATGCCTCCATTCTTTGCCCAATAAGGCAAATGGACAATAAATGACAAGCATAATACTACATAATAGAAAACTGATTAAAATATTATATTTTCAGTATTAATTAACCCCAGCATTCAAACAGTTAAATAAACCACCTCTTCCCAGTCCACACTGCACTCTGTTCAAACTGAAATTATCTACTTTGCTGGATTCTGCTTTTGGACAGTTTTCAGCAGCTGAGATGGAGTTATTTTGTCTTAAGAGTAATTTTCCTGTTGCTGCCAATCCACACGAACTATGGTTCATAGCTATAACTCTTTCTCACAGTGTCATAACCCACATGGACATTCTGACTATGTAGTCTTACCTGCAAGCTTCTGATCCATCTGCATTCACCGCCTAAGGCTAACCAGCCCTGTTTCAGACGTCACAGTCAGCTGCATAAAAACTGTTGAATGGCCTCTAAGTGCAGATATAGCAGACTTCTCAGAGCGTGTGTTTTGCTATAGCATGTAGGACAGTCAATTGGGACAAGATGAATAATGAAACTAGTTGGGCAGATAACCAGAATACTGGCCTATCAGGCAAAACAATTTGGAAGTCGAAGCTGCAACATAGCAGCTACCAGGATAGACTAAGTAACTGTCCTATGCAGTGCTTGCCCTAACTGACTGGGGCATTTCAATATCTTAGGAGAGCCTTTTACCTCTCAAAGCAAACAGCTGCTTGGTATGCATCCCTGCTGTCTTGAAGTCTGGAAGAAATCATGTCAGCACAAATTGTGATGCCCCCACAGTGTGTCTTTAATGTGCATGTGGAGTCCAGGTGTGCTGTGCTTCTGTATATCCAGCTCCACCGCACAACATTCTGAAGACAGTGACTATTGCTTTTCCCCAGCTAAAATTCCAATCCTACTCTACACCACCAACCATGGGAAAAGCTGCCACCAGTCACCATAGCAAACCTGTATTTGGTGGTCCTTGAATGTGCTGGGCGTTCAATCCAATATTTCCTCCTATTTTTCTTCCAAGAATATTGAGCTAACCAATAAGTGGCAGCAAAGAGTTGCAGTTTTCTATATCTTTTGGCTGCCATCTAGTGGTCACCCATATTTGTGCAGCCTAGATGTAGCTGCTAGATCAGGGTTTCTCAACCAGGGTTCCGTGCAACCCTAGGGTTCCGTGAGAGGTCACTTGGGGTTCCCTGGGAGATCACGATTTATTTTAAAAATTATTTCAAATTCAGGCAACTTCACATTAAAGAGGTAAGTTTCATTCTTTAGTTTCAGTGTAAGAACACTGTTAATGCATCTATACAGGCCTACACATGAAACGAGTATAATAATTTTGTAACTTCTGGCCTATATTTGAGCCTGAATGTGCAAGGGTTCCCCGAGGCCTGAAAAATATTTCAAGGGTTCCTCCAGGGTCAAGAAGTTGAGAAAGGCTGTGCTAGATAAATGTTGTTGAAAATCTGGAATACAAGAAAAAAAATTGGAGGTATTTCTCAGGAATATAGAACTACACATTGGTAGGTTGATGTTTCTGGTAAAATTGATCAGAAAAAAGTGGCAGTGGAGCCTAGGGTTCTGGTCTTTCACTTTCATTGCAGTATTGCCCAACATTCATATTACCTAATGGCTGGACAGAAGGAGATGTTATTGCAGTTGACCTGCCAGGCCAATTGGAGATGACCTGGGTGCTGATCCTGAACATGTCATCCAAAGGCTCCTTTTCCATAAGACCTGGATTATCTGCACGGGATCTTGTGTTGAGATATGAGAGAAGAATTACTTTCACACTGGCACACCTTATAATGACTGCCTCAGGAGTGGGCTGGCGAAAAGATGTAGGTGATGCGGTGAAGCCTGACCCCTACAAGCAGTGAGTGGTACACTTCCATAGTGCAGCACATAGGACAAGTGGGATGTGGACTCCTTTTATATGGACTCCTTGCATATGGAAATATACAGCCAGGATTTACATCTATAATCTTGTATATGTGAAACCTGGGCTTTTCCATCACATGTAGTCTCATTATACAGCCAATGAAAGGATATGTCTGATTCTATAAGGTTGACAAATGACCCATGATGCACTTCTCTGAGCTGCTGCTGTGGCTGGATAGGCGGATAGTAACTCCAGTGGAAATCAAGATCCCTTCATTTGGCTTCTGATGTGGTTGCTGCTTGCCAGATGTAAGCTGGGCTTAATTCTCATATTTTTCCCAGCCTGTTCCTCTTAGGAAGGATTCAAGGTCCTCTCTTGGATTTTAAATCCAAATGCTTGTTAGCTGTCCAAATTGCCATATGGGTTTTGTGTTTAGCATTTTTTCCTTTTTTAAAACCTTTGTTTTGAGCATCTACAAGTGCTTATGAACAATAATGGTGTTCAAGAGGCATAACAGAAGTTGAACTCATGGAGATTTCCAATAGGTAAGTTCTTCTTGTCTGCAACACAGTTGCTCATGAAATAGTGTGCATTGTGTTGTCAGCACAATTGAAAGGTTGCCTATGACATGTAGAGATTGCATGGAAGTACACTCTCTTGACGTGAATGGTTTGGTTCCTTCCAAAGATAAAGGAGTCACAGGGGTTGCCTTCATGCGATCCAGTGATTGATGTGGTACTGCAATGTTGCCAGTAACACTATGTGACTGACACTGTTGTCCTATTTTGCACTTGTTGGAATGGTGTCTTTCCCCATAACTTTTCAGTTGGATAAATCTAAGATATTAAGTCACAGAGTTCTAAGATCACTGATGTACTAAGGGTACATCAGTGATCTTCTTAAAAGCGTATCATAAGGGTCCATGAGGGGGACGGGGCGCACATGCTAACACATGTATCATGATGTCATTGGACAAATGGCTTGACTTACCTACCAGCATCAGACATCATGATGGGATTGACCCAATAAACTTATGTTTTATGGTTCTGATGATTAGACAGGATAGATTATAGAAAGAAGAGTGATGTAACTTTAGAGAGAGAAGTAAAAATATAATTGTACTTATAATGGCTGTGAAGAATATTGGAAGCCTTTGTATCTTTTTTCTTTCTTTTCTATTTTTCTTTAACTTTTTTTATTTTCTTGCACTTTTTGCTTTCTCTTTGCTTTCTTTTTTCTTTTTCTTCCTTAGTTTTTATTAGTTTTTATCTTTCTTTTTAAAAGTTTTAATAAAAATTATATATATATAAATGATAGGATTGACCCAAAATATATAATCACTTCATTTGCATAACAATGTAATGATGCATGTGTGATCAACCTGGCTTGTAATGAATACCTATTTATTTAAATTATAAGGCTGCCTGTCTTCTTTGTGACTCTGGGTGGTAAACAACAATACAACAATTCAAAAATACAAGCAAAAGAACAGCTGGTTTCTGGGGGGGGGGGAAACAGCAACAAAATGCACAAGTAAGTCCTCAAAAAAGCCATATAACACACAAGGGCCCCCCACCCACCCCAGCCAAAGACCTGGGGGAAGAGCCAGGTTTTAAGAGCTCTTTAGAACAAGGCCCAGGGTGAGCGCCAGACAAATCTCTGGTGGGCTGTACTACCTCTGAGAAGTACTATTCTTTTATTTATAGCAATTCCATTTATGTGAGTTTTAATTCATCTACATTCATTTAATCCAAAAATATATTTGCATCCTAAATGCATGGCAAGGGTGAATTACATGTTTCAAAGTTTCCAAACTCTATCTCATCATTGTAATTCTTCTAAAAGTAGTGATTTGCTTAGATGGAAGTTTGATGGTTACAGTATTCTTTCTGCTCCCTTTGGATCCTTCTGTGCATACCATTTTAAATTATTTTTTTCTGCAGCCACAGTCTGAAAGCTCGAAACATTACAATATACTTTCATTCATGTTTTGAAAATGGATACAGTGGTCAAGCTAATAGTTTAAGCTGAATTGTGCCTTGAACATGTTTACCACATTTCATTATTCCTATTTCAATGTTCATGAGAGTTATCATAAATGTTAGATATAATTTTGCTTTGCCAATGACAGTACACTTGTTCTAAATCAGTGTTCCATGTAGGGTATATGGAAGAAACACTAATTTTGATTTGGGTACTGTATAATGCAACCTATATTTGGTATACCTTTTTTTGCTTATTTTGCTATATATACACAAAAAAATTTGAATATCTAAGAGCAGGTGGGAGAATAAAGTTAGAAGGTAATGCTCAGCTAGTTCTGAGCACAATATTTATTAAAGCACATCTTATTTGTTTCAAAATGTAGTTTCAGGTAATGGTTTCCATAAATGACATTTTTTGTTTGCTGCTTTTTCACATGTAAATTCCAGCAATTTTTCTTTCCTGACTTTCTTTGTTTTAGTAGCTTCACTGAATACACTCTGGACTCAATCTGAAGAAAGGCATGCTTACATTTCCAAGAAATTAAAATTTATACTTATTAGAAGATTCTTGATGCTGACGCTTAAGAGGTCTGGGCCTCATCAGTGCTTCTTTTGGAAAATATCTGGGGCCCTATGTATGCCATCCTGAGCTCCTTGAAGGAAAGTGTTGATATATTTACTGACCTTTTCAAGTTTATACTGCTTATTATTCCTTGGGGTAATAGAAACAAGATCCAGATCCAATGGATATTGCTACTGAAGCTGAAATCAGTTTGGCTCCTAAGGCTTTTAAATCAAAGCAGATTTGGCGTGCCATTTATTTAGATTCATCAGTGTACCAGTTCTCTTATGTGATTATGAAGCCCACCACTGCAGTTGATGGAGATCAGACAGATTATATCTGTGGGGCAAGGAACCATATAGGCTGTATATTTCATCTGTCTGCTCCGTTTTCTTCCCCTTGTCCCACTGGCCCTTCACTTTGTGCCCTCCCCTCTACTCGTAACTAAATCCGATCACTTTCAACATACTTCCTCCTAGTTGAGGGTGTGCATAAAGATAACAGCAGCAGCTGGATTGGCAAAGTTGATTGCAGCCATGGTTTCAGCCTGTCCACACTTTTAATTTGCCCAGAAACACGGAGTATAGCTAGGCAGCTGCAAGCCTGAGACTTATTGCAGGGTATTCGCCTGGCAGCATCTGGCTCTTGCCTAGGAAACGGAGTACTGGGTAGTTTCTTTTAAAAATATCGGGAATAGCTGCCTCGAGCTAGGTGAGCAAGACATTTGATTCAATCGCCTAATAAGAAGGCATGTCTGAAAAAGCCGCTTGACGGTAAAGCAAGAAGGCAAAACACACAGAGAACAAACCTTGTTATCTATCTGAGATCAGGATTAGCTTGTTCGAGTGGTGTGTTTAACATCTGTGGCTGGCAGGCTTGGAAGCAAGTGTAGCAGCGGAGGTGGAGAGATTCACCTAAGCCTGAAGGAGCGGAGAAAGAGAAGGTGAAGGAGAGACAAATAAGGACCAGGAGTTAGGAGCCGTTAGTGCCAGAGTTAAGGAAGGGAGACGCGTTCATCTGAGGGGAATGTCACTCTCTGCCCGGTAATCCTCACTACGGGACTGATTTCTTAGCGGATGCGGTAAGAAAAGAAGAAAAGCGCGGATGCTCTTCTCTTCTCCTCGCCTTCCCCGCAGGACACCCGGGGCCTAAGCAGACATACTCTCGGGTTCCCGCCTTTCCATTGTCTCCCCCTCCCGCCTTTTTGGCTTTTTAAACGAAAGCGCCGGGGATGTGAGGCGGGCCGCAGGGGATCGGGAACCGTCAATGTATCCGGGGAGAAACCCGCTTTTGCTTCCCCCTCTCCACGTGGAGACGCGCGCGCAAAAAAAAGTTGAGCTAGCCGGACCTCCGGGGGTAGCCTGGAAGGCGGCAAAGGCGCTCCTCGCCTCTTCTCCCCGTTCCCCTCCGCAAAACCACGAAGGAGGTGGTGGTGCTGGCGGGGGCGGTGAAGCAGGACAGTCCGGCAACATCTGTAAAAGTTAGGTGGGAGGAGGAAGAGGCGTCGGCCAAGGAAGCAGCGGAGCCGACAACTTTTCGAGCACGTGAGTAGCGCGCTGAATGTTTTCTGCGGGATAAATGGAGAGGGGAGGGAAAGGGAAAGGGCAAAACCCTCTCTCAGGATCCAGCTGCGGCAAAAATATTTTTCTTCTGGCCAAGTTTTGATTTACGAAGGAGCGGCCGAGATTTCCTCCTCTTTCCCCCCTTGCTTCCCCGGTTTGCTGTTGTTGAGCCGAATCAAAGAAATGTCACTCAGAGCTAGTGAGTCAGAAGGGATCGGATTACAGGATCCCTGGAACTGATGTAAAATCTTGGAGAAAAGAGGAATCGGCGTACACAGACACAACAAGAGGGCGAGCGAGTGCGCGCTCCCTGTGCAAGAAAGGCAGAAATATAAAACAAGATAACCCCCACCCCTCCCCTCCCTCCTTTCTTCCCCCCTCCTTTTCGTCCTCCCTCCAAAACAGAAGCAAAATGCCCTCTTTCATCCTCGGGGATCGGTGCTGTTAAGAGTTAGCCGCGGCGGAGCAAGCGCTCGCATTGTGTGCAGCCAGAGGCGTGCGGCGGTGAGGGCCCCGAGCTTTTCCTATGGGAAGTTTGGGGCGCCTCCTGACCTCAGCAGAAGCGGCGGCGGCGGCTGCAGAAGCAGGTACGCGGTCTTGAGGTGTGTATGTGAGAAAAGTTCTTTGTTTAACTTGCAGCACGCCGGACTTGCAGAAAAGAAGCCAGAGTGGATTTTGTTTTTACAGAAGAGAGGGAGGGAGAGCCGCCTTTCTCACTCTATACTTGATCTCTTCATTTCTTTTTAGTTGAGTCTAGAGGATGGGAGGCCAGGAGGGTGAAGAATTAAGGACTTCAAGTGGCTCGCAGCTTGTTGGGGAGGGGGAGTCTAAGACTGCGAGTATGCTCGCTTACTTGGGAGTGGGTCCCGTGCCATTAAACTTAGTCGAAGTTCTGTCGTATGTGACGGAACTTACTTTGGAGTAAACCGGGGTCGGGCCGGGCTGCGGAAGGCAAAACCCGGGCATATTTACCCTCTTCTGTCGTGACTTGCAAGGTCTGTTCAGCTGCAGTCTAAAAGGA
Organism: Charina bottae; assembly: GCA_023362775.1. NCBI lineage: Eukaryota > Metazoa > Chordata > Lepidosauria > Squamata > Charinaidae > Charina > Charina bottae. Next base: position 8,337,250 of record JALMGJ010000007.1, read on the forward strand.
TTTGGAGGCTTAACTTCCCACAGTTCCGTTGAATTGCACATTTTGTAGACTTGCAGCAGCTGCTTGGCCTCTTCTAAGTGGGGGGAGAGGAAGAGAGGGGAAATAGCATTTATTTTCTTGCCAGCAGTTTCTGTGGTGGCTGGAAGTTTGCCACATCTGGAAGGTTGAAAGCAAGTGATCGGATGTGGTACTGTACACAACCCCCTGCTATTATTTGTAGTGGTAGGAAGGATGCCCTTTCAATTTGTCCCATTTCTGACTTGGATTCCTTTACTTGAAAAGCCTTAAGAAAGGGATGTGGTCTAAGGGAACAGGGGAGCAGTGAAAGTTGTATCTTCAATTTTATCATTTCTGAAGTAGAACAAGGAAAAGTTTCCTTCCTCCAACTTAAAGACTGGCGAGTTAAGCTTTGGTAGGCAGGAATCCACTTTTATCAAATGCTTATATTTCCATTGTTACTTGAGACTTTTATTGTATTCTACTCAAATGCAGACAAAAAGCTCCGTGGATTACAGTACTTTAACCTTTCTCTCCCTTTTTGGCTCTCTCTTTCAAACTTTATTCTATGGATAAGGGAGGCTGCATGGCTGGACAGCTAAATGAATTGCACTCCGAAGACTTGAAGGAAAAAGAGGCAGAGTAAATAGTTGCAAGCAAAGCAATGTGGATTAGACTCTTGGACCAGTTGGTGCATCAAAAGAACCTAAAAAAGTCCAAGAAGGATGAGCTGTTCTGCTAGTTACCTTTCAACTTTGAGTTGTTCAGAGGAGAAGCAGTAGGGTATTGTCTGTTGCAAAGAGCACCACGTGGGGAGAAAAAAGGTAACTAACTCTAACCCTCTCCCCCCAATTATTTGAATCCTCTGGTGTATTGTGTTGATCTCATCCTTTGGGTCTGGTATTTGTGGCCTTCAGTCAGTTTATATGTACAGATATTTATGTAAAACCCTCTCTCGCTGCTCAGTGCCAGCTGTTCCACATTTTCCAGCTGCCACTTCGGTTTGAAATGATGGGCTGTTTGCTTCTCAGCCTAACAGCCCTTTTAAAACCTAAAACGTAGGTGACTGTCCATTTGGGCAAGCCAGTGGTAAACTCGTTAAGCATATATGATGAGTCAGCTTTTTGTTATTGGCATTCAAGTTTAATTTTTCTAAAGACGTGTCAGTTCTGATATTAGAGCTTGCAGTTTTAATTTTATTTGAATGGGTCACAGAAAAAACTCCGCAGATTCCAAACCTTTTGAAATACACGGTTCATTAAATTGCCATCTGGTTTTAAGAGGAATGCATTTAGTGCCTCTTTTTGTGTTCATATCATGCTAAAGTACTAACAGAAGAACTTACTTGGATCCTCAGAACACCAAGGAATGCTTATTTTTGAGGAAGGTAAAATAAGAAAGAATTGTATCCCTCAGCTTTCCCCATTATAGCCTGAAATCAGCTAAGTAGCCTTAACAGTTTGGAGTATTTATGTGGTTATAGTTTTAATTTAGAAAGGTGCCTTGATGATTGATACTTATAATTGTTTCCTTTAGGCTCCTTATTAAAAATTAATTGGATCTGACATTTTATTAATTGCAAATCTTAAAATTATTTTGAGAAGAAAAAAGTACAATGTTTAAAAGTAAAGAATTCTAATTATTCTATGAAATACTGCCTTAATGCTTGATAGAGTCACAGCTCCCTGTAAAAATTAATCACAGATAGCTCCAACAGTGTAAAATGTATAAACTATTTCAAAAAATTATTTATGAAATATTGCTCACAACACACTGATGGACAACTTTTAAATAAATTACTTTGCAGCCTAATTTAAAACAAAATTTAGGTAAGATTGACTTGATTGTAGAAGTCTGTGTTTATTTTTTAAAAAAACTTCTATTCTCTGCATGTTGTTTACTTACTTACTCAGTAGAAGTAAATCCTACTGAGATTAATGGAAATTGTTACTAGTCAAGCAAATGTATATAGAAGATTGAGTTCTTAAGAAATGTTTACCAGGGAATAAATCTCAATGAAATCAGGGAGTTAAGATTTATTTTAAAGTTTTCAAATTTATGTTTGGAATCAGACTGATGGAATTCTAATGTATTCGATTCTGAACAGAAAACCTATCAAGTTAGTAGAACTATATTTCAAACTTTGTATAATTTATGTTGCACTGATATACGTACTAATCAGTGTAACATTGTTTGATAAAGCACTTACCTAAATAAGAAGGGCTAAACCAAATAAGGTACTGCATGTATTGTTGACATAAAATTGGAAAAAAAACTTGTATGTTAACCAACACAACTAAAGTCTGCATGTATATATAAAAAAGTCAAACTGTTGAAATGAAAATGGTTTATAGTAGTTTCAGGTATTTTTTGTTATTTTCTTAAGAAATGGTAGTTGTCAATCAGACCTGCTTGTAAAGAAGCAGCATTTTGTCTGTGTAAGATACTCATTCTCCGCTTTTGTTGCAAATAGAACAGTCAGTCATTTGCTTCAAACCCTGAAAAGTTAACATTTCTTTGGGAAGGATTCAACTTTCTGCTGATTCGTTTTCTATATAAAAGTAAATGATACTTTACTTATTTTACTTAGACTATTTGCTGACAATACTTTTTAGAGCATATAACTCTTTTTTTAAAAAAAATTATCTTTGACTTGCAATAATTATTTGCATACATTACAGTGTTGTTCTGCACCCTGCAAAGGTGTTTATTTGATGTTAGGAAAGCATTTTCAAAAATGTTTTCCAATTTACCCTTTAAATAAAGCATCTGATAAGTATTAAATAAGGAGATGTGTTCTGATGATGAGAGGACCAAGAGTTATGAAAGGAAATGGTTGAATAGCCATTGTTCCATATATTCTGTAGTGAGGAGACAGTAATGTACTAAGAAGTAGTAGACTGGAAGCAAGAGTGAATCAATGAGTCATGAAATCCTTAGGAAGACCTTAGTAATGGAATGTTAATGCTTTTAGACTATAGTAGATTATCTCAAAAGTCAGTTTTCTCTACTATATGCAATTGTAGTAAATCCCCTGAGCTGAAGCCATACTTTGAAGAAGGCTTTACTATCACTTGCCCACATATTGTGCAGTTTATTTGATTTGTTTTGAAGATATCAATACACACTTAGCTTGATTGGTTTGCAGTGAGGAACTAAGATGTTAGAATAGCCCAAGGATTGTTGTGGTGGTTTTTACAATAGTTTCCACTGTTGTAAATAACTTTAAGCATCCGTTTAATCAAAATATTTCTAAACATACACCTTCGCCCTTCCTTCCTTCCACTTTCTGTTGTATTATATTTGTAGTGGAATGAATTTGTTAAAAGCAAAATAGAGGGAGATGGAATAAACAAAAATAAAATAAAATGGGACACTACAAAACTTTTTTTAAAAAAACTTCCCTCTGTGTTTTCCTCACCTCTCCTTTTATTTGATAGGTCTGTGCAATAGAGCTGTAGACTGGCGAAGACTTTAAATGAAATTTTACACTTTGATGATTTTTTTCCAACTTTGATATATTGACAGCAAAAGGAGCTGCAAAGCTTTTATATAACCAAGCAGCAGTCAAATGTCTCTCAGCATTTGTGTTTAACTGCAGAAGAAAAACATGTCCATGGGCAGTTGAGGTTCTTATCAACTCCCTAATCCCAGATCCCAGCAAACCTTGAGGGCATGCCTCAGATCTTGCTGAAATCATTGTAGACTCTCTCACAGTTTGCAGATTAAATATGCTATGTGTTCCTGGCTCCAATAGCAGTTTTATGAGCTTACTAAGCTTCCTGTTTTAAGATCTCTTTTTTTTCCTGAAGTTTTTAGGAGCTGCTAAAGGCAATGTTGTCTGAGCTGAGTGGCTCTTTTTAATTTAGAGACAGTTCAGATATTTTATTCTGTCTGTAAAAATAGACCAAATGGTTATTTTTAAATTGGAAGAGTATTTACACTGAAGGAGCAGCTGCAACAAAAAAAAAAGTGTTTCGTTAAAAGGGAGATGCTGTTGTCCTCAGGCTTTGGTAGGGTGGGGGCACACAGCATTGTGAAGTTTTACATAGAGCTAGATTGGATGACATTGATTGAAAATGAAACTTCTGTTCAATTTCAACAGTTAAGCAATATCTCAATATATTATTCCTCACTGGTTCTGAAAACTCTATGTTGTCTTTCCCACCTTGCCCAAAATTTCCTGCCACTGCTACAAGCAAAATAAAACGTAATTATTCACAGAATTTAAAATCAGTGATATTTTTGCAACTCACAAGTCAGGAAAACAATTTTCTCCATCTTTTCATTTTTTAATGTTTGCTTCCTAATAGCCGATGAACAGTTTAAATCCCCAGATTCATTCTCTACAATCATGTTTATGTATTTAATGTAAGAGTGGTTTGTTAAAAGAAGGAAAATAGCTATAACATTGTTCAACAACATGTGTCAAGTTATTCCCAAGGGAAGTTGAGCCAATTTTGTGCTTAAAGGTTATGCAGTGAATGAAATAGTGAAAGCCCATTTGTCAAAATACTGCAGGGTTTCTCTTAGTTTTTAGCCCCCAAATTCATTGTCTTCTTGGACCAGTCATTAGTCATCAGTGTATTAGTGATGCCTTCAGGCAATGCTGCCCAGCATTGCTTCTTCACACCACTATAGCTCTAAAAGTGTACTCTACCGACTTGTGGAATTACTGCGCTATTTCCACTTGGCTAGGTTTTGAGGTAAGTCTCCTCTCTGCCTTCTATCTCATTCTCTAACCTCCTGCTTTCTTTCAAAGATTGCCTTCCATAGAGATTTGGTGAAGTGTGTGTGTGTGAGTGAGAGAGAGAGAGGAGGCAAGAAGAAAGCTGGGTACTTCTTAAGGACTTTATTGGCTTCATTCTGTAGGTTTGTTATGGTATGAACAAGACACAATCACTACACTAATTTTAAATTGCAAGTAGATTGCAAAAACAAGCTATATTATGCTGCTTCCCCCTTCCCCATGAGTTTCATGAATGTTCAAGATGTTTAGCATTTCTTTACTCATTTAGAATTAGCTTTAGTGTTAAAATAATATTAGCTTTTACCTCTTGGGTCTAAGTCTGTTGCTGTCTACTCCTCTGGGTATTTACTCAAAAGTAGTCTCAGTTCATTGGAACTTGCTGATAAATATGCTTAAGACTGCAGTCCGTCTGTGCAGTTGCCTGGAAGTAAGTCCTATTGAAATCTGTATGACTTAACTCAAAATAAAGGGTTGATTTAATCTGCAATCCTGTGTACACGAACTTGCTCAGTAATTAACTTGGCTGTATGGCTTAGGGTAGTTTGGCATGATGTTATGCAATTTTTAAGAGTCTCTGCAAATCTTTTATTCTTAGACTGAGAAAACAGAATTTTGCGATTCTTGTGCAATGAATTTGAAAAACACCTTGTTATTTCCTTCTCTATACTCTAGCATTGGGGTAGAGGGGGAAAGAAGTCTCTAAAATGTTTTGACGCCTGTGATTTTCAACAAGGTAAGTATAAAGCTTGAAATGAAGTTTGAAAACTGGAAGCATTTATTTTTACAATTGAAATTCGTGGTGCATAACTTGTCATGTTCTTTGGTAGAAAAGTTAGAAACATCTGGCTTTGCTTAGAAAGTGAAACCATGTCCCATTCTTAATCAAAATACATTAAGGAGGCAGAATTCCATGACTTGCACCCTGTAACACCAATGTGCCCATCCAAAACTTCTTTGCTAAACAATTTGTTTCAGAAAGGTGTATGCAGAAATATGCATTTACACATACTGTATAGAGAATGATCTGTACATAACACTGCAGATGCTATCAGGTTTTGCTGCATTGAATTTTAGTCTTCAAGGAATTAATTTGCATGACACAGATGCAGTATATTTAAATTTCAATATAATAGGATTGATGCTATAAAGCAATATGTCACTAAGAATGAAAAATATTCCATAAGAAATTCCTCTTGCCAGAGCGAGAATATATCTGTGGCTGTTTATAACTATAGTGGCTTATTTGATAGGAGAATAAATAAAACCAGAGCACAAATAAAAACTATTGCTAGTATTTGTAGTTTATTTGTTGTATTGCTGAGATGAGAGAGCATGGCTAGACCTATTTTATACTATTCCTTTTCACCCCCAAAATCTGTGTAAATATATCCATCTCCAATAACAGTTTTAGTAGAAATTTTAAAGCTTGCTATGGGCACAGTAAGAAATGCTGATGGTTCCCTTCTGGGATTTAATCTCATCCTTTCCAGTAACCATAATTATAAAAGGACTGTGTTGCACCCAGAACACACTATTGTTCATAAAGGGGCTTCTGCATCCTTGGCACATGTTTGGTTCATAAGAGGAAATAGATTTTTCAGGTGAGGATTTAGATGGCAGAAAAACAAATTTCTGCAATAATTATAATACTGTAAATTTGATAACTTAAAAGTTAGATATTGGAAAAGTGAATATTTCTCCTCCCCTCTACTACAGTTAGATACAACGTGAGTTCGTTGACAATTGTTTTGCATGTTTCTTTAGTTCAATATAATATAAAAAGAAATGAGAATAGAAGGAGGAATTGAAAGAAACCCAAATGATGTCTTATTCACATTAGCATGAAATTGATAAGACTCTGATCTTGCTGTTCAATATTCACTAGCAATTTTATGGGACATGACATTTCTTCAGACTTTAAAGTTATAGCCATACTTCCTAATCTTAAGCATATGTGCATGCTAGTAAGTCCCTACTGATTTCAATAAAACATACTATCAGGATGGTAACGCTTCAGATGTTTTTAAATCATATTTTTAAATGCTCACTATTTCTCCAGATTTTCTGTGATAAAAACCTTGATTCCCCATTTTTCTAAATGTGAGCATGAATTGTTAGTTTATTGCAAGGTATACCTCTGCTTAACAAAAGTACTGATTAAAGCTGAGGAGAAAAGGAAACATTTCTAGATGTGATACTCAATATCCAGATCAGTTTTGGATGAATGGAAGACTAAATACCTGGAACTTACTAATCATCATTGTTTACTAAACTGTCTTTTTACCTTATCCGAGGTTCTGTGATTCATTAAAGCATTAAAACAAATTAATAAGGAACCAGCTTTTTAAAAAATGTTTTCTTTAAAACTTCCAAGGTATGTCCTAACGATATAATTCATAATTTAATCTTTATTATACCAGGGTACCAAAAGTCTGGCCCCATAGACAATTTATTATATAAATTACATTAAATGTTTGAATTGGTTGCCATTTTCTTCCCTTCCTTACTAGTTTGACACAGGACCTTTGAACATTCTTAAATATAGCAACATTTTTCTCTGGAAAAAACAAAACAAAACCATAATGTGATTAGCCTATGGCAGAGCTTTCCAAACTTTTCATGTTGGTGACACACTTTTTAGACATGCATCATTTCGCGACACACTCTTACAGCAGGGCATCATTTCGCGACACACTCTTACATCAGGGCACAAGGCAGGCACTAGGACCTGCGCGGAATCACAGCAGGTTTGGAGGCAGCAAGGCACGAGGCAGGCACTAGGACCTGCGCGGAATCCTGGCAGGGCTCAGAGGCAGCAGCAGCAGCAGCCGCGACACACCCAGACACTGCAGCCGACACACTAATGTGTCCCAACACACAGTTTGGAAAGCTCTGGCCTATGGGGTCTGACTTTTGGTACACCCTATATATCTATTTATTCATCTTGACATTTATGACTTATAAGTCTGAAGTTCCAGTCAGTATCTACAAGTCTTCTTACTTAGTGCAGACTTTCGGTTCTTGAAATAATAAGGCAACATTCTTACTAAATATCTGGTTAATATCTCTCAGTTCTAGTAATGTAAAAGGAGCATATTTACAAGCAAATACAGTAGTGCAGTGTAGGCTATAAAAGCAGATGAGACTTAAGCAAATTTAGACTAGAAAAGTTAACTTTTACCTTGTTTACTGCTATTTTCATAATAGTATCTGAGCATTAATTCACCGTAATTGTAATTTTTTAAAATGTGGGATGGGAGTTAACCCTTTTATTTATTTAAATAATTTATTTACTTGGGCTTCCTAAACCATGGATTGATGATTGCACATACAGCCAGTTTGGAAAAAAAGCACAATCTGTCTAGGTTCAGCCAGTTAGGAATTGACAAGCTCCCCACTGGTCAAACTTTTAGTGAAATCTTCAATTATTCTGTAGTAGTAGTAGTAGCAGTAGTAGTTTTTTAAGAAAAAAAAAGTTGTAACAAGAAAAAAGTTAATTGGATAACCAATCTCTGTATATCTAATATGTCATATTTTACAGATTGTAGAAAAAAATCAGCAAAGAACAAATTGGTAGGGGAGGTATAAACTACTTGGGAAGTGATGCACAGTCATATCATAGGTACAGCCTATGGAGTAGCATTCCCTCTGAGATCCAGATAGCTTCAACCCCACCTGTCTTGTGAAAGACCTGGCTGTTCCCCAGACACTGGATCAAGTGGTATTGTGATCCCATTTCAACTATTTTGGTTGTTTAGATTGACTACAGCATGGTTTAAGTATATTTAATTTGTTGGTTCTTATTTTGTATCATCAATCATTGGCGATCACTCGTAGCCGAGTAAGATTGTCTTCCAAAGGTAAAATTTTAACAGTGGATCCGTAAGTGGCTATAAAGGCCAATTCTGGATCCGCACAACCTCCCACAGTGAGGGCATAGGTTTCCGGGTGGGAGACGGTCATGATGAGGGTTTGCCTGACGTGCCTTCCTTTTAGCTCTTTTCTCCCTTTCTCCCTGTACTCGTGCTTCTTCAAAGTCCATAGCGCCATTAATAAAGGCTGACCTCCAATTGAAACGCTCATGAGTTAGGGCTTCCCAGTTCTCAATGCTGATATTACATTTTTTTAAATGAGCTTTGAGAGTATCTTTGAATCTCTTTTGCTGTCCACCAATATTCCGTTTTCCATTCTTAAGTTGGGAGTAAAGTAGCTGCTTTGGAATCACATGGCAATTAGGTGGCCATGTAAATTGAATTGAGGTAGGTAGGTAGGTAGGTAGAATACTGTGCTACTGTAATTTCTTCAACGTACTGGCCTGCTGAAAGACTCTGGCTGCTTAAGAAATGGAGTGAGAAGGTGATGGGCTTTCTAGCAAACCTGGCGCTGCCTCATACATTGTTTTTGTATATGAAGGCTGCTTTTTCGTATTCTTGTTTGGTAGTCATGGATGGCTCTGCTTTTTTTGAATTTGTTCATTTCTTTAAATGTACAGAAGGTGTGTTTTGTGAAGAAGTACTTCTTTCTTCATGCCAATCAGCTTCATGCATGTCCCTGAATTCTAATACAGGTTGGTCGCAATCAGTGCAAGTCTAAATAGTGTGATATTCAATTTAGTGTGAATTATAAATTGATACCATGTCGTGTTTAATGCGAGCCAAAATTCAGTTAATGTGAGGCTAGCACATCCACAGCTGAGCCTAGTGCATGCGCAGTTGCCATTGGGATTTTAGATGCTAACCATTGTGTGTGTAAAATGGAGAAAGGGAAGGTTCAATTCGAGGAAAGCTCAAAAAAGTAGAGGCTCATTTTGAAGAACTACAGCAGAATACAGGAGATAGCATACTTTGGATATGGGTTTGTCCTCCAGCTTGTCCTTTGTTCACTTGATTTATTTATTTCAAATATTTATGGGATCTATCTATCTAGAAGATAGATAGGAATGATATTTAGAATTTTTTTCTTTTTCTTTCTATAACTACTCTGTTACTTTGTTAAAAATAAATTTAAGTTGTGAGTATATTCTTTTATATTCACTAAATTTTTGACCTATTCTTCTAGGAAGCTTAGGCAGGCATGCAGATTTTCTCTCTCCCATTTTTACCTTCAAAATAACCCTGGAGTGGGTCAGCCAGCAAGTTTTATAGTTCAATTGGATTTCAGCATGGGATTTTTCTGGTCCCAGTTCAGTACCCTAGCTATTGCATTACTAACCCTCGTGACAGGGCTGTAAAAGAGCTCTGCCTGAAAGTTGGGAAGCCACAGCCATCTGTAATGGATGATGTTGGCCCAGAAGAGCAATAGTTTGGTAGGTACCTCATATTTGTTTTCTCCTCCAGAATAATGGGTCATTCATGATGATTTTTGTGTTGTTACTCCTTTCTGTCTTGAGTATCCCTTAGTCAGGTGTTCTTTGTGTCTCTCTGATTTTTTCCATACTCAGGTCTACTTGCTTTCCTTTCTTCCTTCCCAGGACTGGCTTGAGAGGACCTTCTGCCCAAGTTGGAAGGAGGACTTGCAATTCTCCTTGCTGCTCTTCCACCATGCTCCCTTCTTTCCTGGTGACAGCAGAGCTGCTGTTTGCCCTCTGGCATGTATCGGTGTAAACCAATGCCATTGCTGCCTTGCAAAATGCCGCTGTAAGCATCCCTTCAAAGTAAAGCATGTAAGGCACCTGGCTGGGGCCAGAAACATGTCCCAAAAGTTATTTAGCATTGGTACAATGAAGCAAGCATTCTAGGTAGTGAATCAGAAGAGTAAAAAGTAAAGTCTCGTATTCAGTTCCTTCCGTGGTCAGACCTGCTGTCCAACACTGCTTCTTCCCAGGACTTAAGATTCTCTATATTGCAATACAGGTAGTCCTCATTTAGCGACTGCCTCGTTTAGCAACCGTTCGTAACTTTGCAACCAATCCTTACATTTACGACCTTTGCAGGTCTGTAAAGCAAAGGAAAGCTGAAGTATGATCATAAGCACAGTCAGTTTCACTTAGTGACCACTTCACTTAACAACCGAGTTGCCGGTCCCAATTGTGGTTGCTAAATGAGGACTACATGTAGAAGAGCATTCTTTATGAGCAGGCCCAGGACAGTGCATTCTACTTTTTTTAAAGAATGCACTAACAGCTAATACATCATTTTCCTCTATCTCTTATTTACGTGTCAAAACTAATAAATGAAACTTTATATATAGCACATATTTAAATGTGTGTGTGTATTGTATGTGTGTTTGCATATATTCACAATGCGGAAAAATATATTTTCTTTGCAGGAAGGGAGAAGATTTGCATTAGAATGGTAAGTTTGAACAGTAAGGAAGCATCAAGTGTATGATCAAACCTTTAGTTCTCAGGAAATTTTGTCCCTACAGTTTTGCATGAATCATTGTTAAACATTTCTGAGAGCACTGGATGTTAAACATAACCAGCGTAAACTTTAATAAAACTAAATAAAGCAGCTTCTGTGTTATATTGTCCTGTGTCTATTTTGAGTGGATTTGCCTGAGATACACAGCTTTTTTTATCCTTGAGTATTCCCGAGGAATGGAGTATCAAATTTTGATACGGCAGATAAAGAGCTTTTTATGCTTGAAAGAAATTGTAATTTTCTGACTGTTCTACAGTACATGCTAACCCTTGTGTTTTTTTCGCTTTCACTTTGTTGAGGCAGATCCCCAAAGATTGTTTCCAGTAGCGCAGATCAAAGTGGTGCGTATGAACACCTCAAATACCTAGAGTCATTTCTGAAAAAAATTAAATGTCCTGTGTTTGCTTGCACACTGATCAGGGCACTCTTGATGCTGATAGCAATCAGCATAAACTTTCCCTACTGCTGATGTAATGATGATGAATGCTGTGGCACTGTTACTTCAGACAGCTCTTCTCAGTAGATGCAAGCCACTTATTAATGAATAGAATGCAATTTAGGCAGCATCAAATAGAAAGGGGGATAGGAATTTGAACAACTGCAGTCAGTTAAAGAGGCAAAGACAATACGCTCCCAAATGCAGGAAATCATTTGTGTTTGAGAGAGAGAAAAATGCTTGGAACTGGAGACCTTGCAAGCTCACTGAAGTTCAATAAAGGGATTAGATTTAATGGAGCCTTGGAGTTCATGCTGCTTGTTCACATTTTTCTGCACTCAGGAAACCCATAATCCAGAAGGCTTCAAACTAGCGATGGGCAAAATTTACCGTTCTTGTTTCTGATGTACTAGGTTTTGAACACCGTTACTTCAAACCAAACTTACTCCCATTCCCCACGGTCTTCATGGCTCATTTTCCCTGCCCTTTCATTGTGTCACAAGAAAATGATAGGTGCTCCATGAATTGTGTTCTTTCATTCTTGCTTGAGTTCTACAACATCAGCTCGGGTGAATTTTTTATGTGGACACAACTAAGAAGTGCTGAAAAAGGTTTTAGTATTACATACAGTACATTTTCAAGTCTGTTGCCGCTGCCTTAAAAATCATAAATTTATAGGGGCTTTTTTTGGAAAATACAAACCAAGGCATATATTTTCTAGACTGCTACAGTGGAAATACAGAATATGGACAGATCTATTGAAACTAAGCACGTATAGTGTAGTATGCAGCTAGTAGTCTAGCCTAATCAAGAACTCTGCTGCTGCATTGTGTACAACTGAAAAATCTCTTGAAAGCCTTGCAAAGGCATTCACATAGCAGTGTATAGTAATATGGCGTAAATGATTGTCACTGCACCCGATATTCATATTTATATTTATATGCTGCTTTTTGTTTAAAAAAAAAAGACCCTGAAAATGGTGGAAAAAAGATGGGATGCAGAGTTCCTGCCTCATGGTTTTAATGGGTGGACAATAGCATACAGAAGCAATATACAGGACCTAAATTGTGTCAAGGTCTAAAGCTGATTGCCAGGATTAGCTGTGCTCCAAAACATTTTAGAGCCAATACAGATCATCAGAATAATGTGGATCAAGTATACACCTCCTGACAACATTTTGGCATATTGCACATAGTTCACAAATATTATGTAAGGCAGCTGACATGGGCTATGTTGTAGTGCTCAAACCAGAATTTGTGACTGTGTCAGAAGTGGCCACATCTGTGTCCTCCAGGAAGGGTTGAAGCTAATTTACCTGTTTGAGCTGTGCAAAAATGCTCCCAGACACATCTAAAGTGGTTTTATCCAGGAGAATATAGTTGAGTTCAAAAGCAGTCTTAAACTATGACACTTCAGCAGGAAAGCTATCTTACAGAGAAGAGACTGAATACCATCAAAGGACTGCAGCTTTTTCAAGAGGTTGTCAAAAATAATGTCTCACATACTGTATATTGTGAGCGAACTCAACTGGCCTTTCAAAACAAATGCATTTTGTGCAAAATTATTGTAACGTCCAGTATCCTGATTACAGAAGGAAAAGGAAATAATTGAGCTTAACTTTGGGTGACTTTATGGACACATCCATGCAGTTTTCTTGGCAGCCTTCTACAATGTTTTGTTGACTTCCTAATCTAGTATATAGTTTGGGATTCCCATCCAAATCCAGCCCTGCCTGCTGAGCTTTTTGAGATTGGTGCCATCAGTTAACTAGGCTGGTCACAGAATGGAAGGATAATTCAAATGAGTTGGGTCTACACTATAAAATTATGATCAGAAGGAATGAAACTTGCCCCAGTTCATTTGGTTTTTTTTTATATTTCTGTTGATACAAATATCTCTAGCTGAAGTGTCCAAAGTCTAGTATCAACTCTTGGCATTCAAGCAGGTGAGCATTCTCTACCGATGCAAGAAAAAGTAAATTGGTATCAGTGCAACTTCCTCCTAAAAACATGTATAGTATGTTCAAGGGTTCACAATTGTATTTGCCTGATTACTGCACGTTAGCACATTTTTAAATTGACTAAGAATGGTTACTCTTGTCTGGGTTTGGAAGAGAGTTGGACTGTTCCCTGTCCTTGTTTTACCTTTGGAAGTATGCAGAATGTATCTAGGGTAGTTCAAGGATGAACTTATCGGTCTTGGAAGAGGAGAAGAGTGCATGAGCTTAATGTGTCTATGAAGGTTCTCAGTCATCCAGGTGGAATTGTCTGTAGCTTGAATCATGTCAACTGGATTTCTATTTTCTCAGTGGAAACGTTTCGCTCCTTATCCAAGAAGCTTCTTCAGTCTGAGTAAAGTTTGTAAGGGAATCCTTAAATATGTTTCTATGGTGGCTGTGTGACCTTGCACCTGGGGCTAGGACCCACCAACACACTGAGACAGGCTTGTACACCCCAAAGATCAAACTCCAAAACACAAGAAAAGCAATGTAGTGTATGCAATTCAGTGCAGTGAGGAGTGCTCTGAGCTCTACATTGGAGAAACCAAACAACCTTTGTACAGGAGGATGGCCCAACACAGGAGGAGCAACACCACAGGACCAGAGTCAGCAGTTTACCTTCATCGAAAGGAAAAAGGACACTCATTTGAGGACATTAATGTTCACATTTTAGACAGGGAAGATAAGTGGTTTGAAAGAGGGGTCAAGGAATCCATTTATGCCAACTTGGAAAATCCTTCTTTGAATAGAGGTGGGGGCCTCAGGCACAATCTCTCCCCTATTTTCCTTCCTGCTTTGTCTTCTGTACCTAGGAAGATTAAGAACATTTCGCAATCTCAACAACAGCAAGGTAATCTTAACGATCCTCCTTTGGATGATAAAGGGACTTAGAAACATCTCAAATAACCATGACCTAGCCCCAGGTGCAAGGTCACACAGCCACCATAGAAACATATTTAAGGATTCCCTTACAAACTTTACTCAGACTGAAGAAGCTTCTTGGATAAGGAGCGAAATGTTTCCACTGAGAAAATAGAAATCCAGTTGACATGATTCAAGCTGCATGAGCTTAATGCACCAGTGCACTGTGTGTCTGTAAGATGTTTTCTGTCTATCTGATGCAAAAGCTCGGAATAATGTCCTATAGCAGAGCTTTCCAAACTCTGTGTCGCGACATGTTAGTGTGTCGGCTGCAGTGTGTAGGTATGTCACACAAACATAAGGAGAAACCTCTGAGTCTGTGCATTTTTACGCAGCAAAGGTGCTGTCAGAATAGAGTCTGACTCAGAGTTGAAGGAGGGGGAGCTCAGCAGCAATGGCAGGAAAATTGATACAGAGCTCAATGCAGTGGGAAACCCAGAGCAGGACAACCAAGAACAGCTGATGGGCGGTGATCAAAGGGTGGAGCCGCTACCACCTATCAGCGCCGTAGAAACGGGGGCAAAAAAGGGTGACAAACGGAAAGCAAGCCGATTGGCTTCTAAACCAAAACGGCGGGGAGAAAAGATAAAAAGACGACCAAAGGAGGAACGGGTTGTTGGGGACAACCGTTCACTAGACTCCTTCTCCCAGCCTCTTACCTTGCCTCCAGCTGAAGCCTCTGCAGAACTCGAACTTGGGAGCACCGTGGAACCTCCTTCCTCCTCCGCTGTACCCAGCCTTCCTGCACCTTCTCTGCCTGTTGCCGATTCAAACCCAGCCCCACCGATCCAGCTCGCTGCCTTCGGAATCGCTGCTGCTGCGACTACCAGCGTCGAGTTCTGCTCCTGAGCCTGCTGGCTTCCGCGTAGGTCCTAGTGCCTGACATGTGTCTGGCTGCTTCAGGGAATTCCGTGGCTGAGTCTGCCTTGACCTTGCTTGCTGTCTTGTAAGTACTCAGCTCTCCAACCTCGCTGGCAGCCACGCAGGTACTCCTTACCTTGTACCCAGTGCGAACTCTGCCAAGCCTTGACTTGTAACCAATTGCAGTTGAATTACCCCTAAAATGGATAAGTTTCTAATTAAGAAAAAAAAAGCTGGTGAAGATGATGTTTGCAATGAACAAAATGCATCCAAACATAGGTAAAAACGCGTTAAAAATTCTTCTGCCGTTCTCTACTACATACATTTGTGAAGTATCCTTTTCAATGATGACAAACTTAAAGACACTGAAATGTGGAAGCTTAAAAATGCTTGATGATGAAATGCAAGTGTCTTTATCTAATATTCCACCAAATATTCAAAAGCTGTGTTCATCCCATCAACCTCATCCATCTCATTAAAATGGTAAGTAGTTATTGGTGTTATTCAATTTTTTGAAATTCTTGCACATATTTACATATTGTTACTCATAAATGACAACAATCTTGGAAATGTATGTTACTATCTTACAAATCATATATTTTTAAAAATATAAATGAAAAGTTTTCATGAGATATGTTGTGTCCCCATACATTTCGCTATTACAATTCATGTATGTGTCCGTATCTCTTATAAGGGGTTAGTTTAACCTCCGGTTTGCTAGTAAAACTGAATTATTGTGTCGCAAAATGATGCATGTCTAAAAAGTGTGTCACCAACATGAAAAGTTTGGAAAAATCTGTCCTATAGGATCTACTCCCTTCATGAGGGAAGATGGGAAGTGAGCTCTTAAATTTTTAAATTTTGTAATCAAGGTGAACCAACTTTTGTAGAACTGTTAACAGTTTGTTGGTCCATGGAGGCTCAGTTCACATTTCTAATATATAGATGAAACAAGCAGCATGTTAGTGATGTTATCTGAGCCTTCATTCAAATGTATTATTTCCATTTCTTAAATGATCATGTACCAGCAACTTGTTCGTATCATTCCAATTTAACCATAAATCAGTGCAGGCTTGTATTTTAATGTTTTGAAAACCAGAGGTGCACCTGCAAGCAGGTTGTTGGTCTGGGAAGGATTAGCTTGAAAGTGGGGCTCAGATTAATTTGTTGAATGGGCTCAAGCCTGCGGGAGAATTGCAAAAGAATCAGGCATGGTTGAATGGAAAAAAACCATGACTGTTTGCTTTCATGGAGGAATGTTTATCCCTCTTTTTTACCTAAAGTTCAGAGCTGCTTTTTTCTCTTTGCTGCAATCATCATTCTGGCAGGAGATGATAACTTAAGAAGCCATCATTTCCATGTTGGAAAACAAAGTTGAAAACTGCAAAAGGGTTTTTTAAACGAGGAAAACCCAAAATCTTAACAATGAAAAAAACAAGTACTGCAAAATGTGATAAATTATGTGCTATTGTTTCAAAGTGAACTTTGTTTAAGATTAGTTAAATATAATGGTTTTATATTACTGTAAAAGTTTGTACTTGATAATCGGGAAAGACCGAACGATGCAAACTGCTGCACCCTATGTTATCTAAGAACGTATATCTTAGTTTTTGCCAGTTGGGAAGCAGGAAAAAGATTAAAAATAGAAACCACAAATTTTATAGTAAACAATAGAAACTGTATTTAGACAGAAATAGTCTCCTATAGTTAAAGTCTAAGAACTAGTAGTCTATTTGGATAAAGTAAACAACACTAAAAACAAACTGTCATATCATTCTGTAAAGCTGTGGAGTTTCTTCATAAAGAGCTTGCTGCTATCCACCTTAAGAGTGTAAAGTCATATCCTAAAATATTAGATAAATAATAATAATAATAATAATAATAATAATAATAATAATAATAATAGAAGAAGAAGAAGGAGAAGAAGAAAAAGTAGTCTTTTTTGCAGTGTTTCCCCAAATTTAAAATTTTCCACTTCAGGTAGTGTTTAGATAGTGTCATGATATGATTTGATTTCTAGATGACTTTGGCCATGGATGAACTCTCCAGGATCAGGAGTTTCTTCTTCCTGTCCTGTGCTTGTTGGAGAAAGCATAAAATATTTTTCCAGCATCTGGACTAATTCATCCTTTATACCACTGTTTTGCAACCTTGGCAACTTTAAGATGTGTGGACTTCAACTCCCAGAATTCCCCAGCCAGCATCTTAAAGTTGCCAAGGTTGAGAAACACTGCTTTATACTTTCTATTACAGACACTATCCTTTGAGATGCCATCCTTTGTAGAAGTTTGAGCAAATCTTCTGTGCTAGGAGAGAAAAATAGGCATATAAAACTTATTATTATTCTCTAGCCTTTTCTTGCCTTCATCTTTGTTGTTGTCAAATATTTTACATTCATTGAAATAACAGAATAATAATTATATTATAATTACAAACCAAGTGATTTTCTGCTATTTTTCAATAATGAATTTTGGGCAAAGTTTTCTTTGTGGAATATGTTTTGGATACAAGGATGCCAAGATGGACACCATTTCCTCCACCACTCCCAATCAAATCTGGTGGTGATCTCAGCTGGTCTTTCCTTTTCCTCTTTTCCTTTTACTTGAGATAATACGGCAGCAGGTTAAAGGTTTTCCCCTGCACAGTCGTGTCCGACTCTAGGGGCCGGTGCTCATCTCCGTTTGTTAGCCGAAGAGCCAGTGCTACCCGAAGACGCTTCCACGGTCATGTGGCCAGCATGACGCGCACGGAATGCTGTGCTCAGCAGTTAAGATGCCAGGCTTGTCGATTGGAAGGTCACAAGTTCGGAGGTTCGAGACCCGAGCGCCGCGTGACGGAGTGAGCTCCCGCACTCGCCCCAGCTCTTGCCAACCTAGCAATTCGAAAGCATGCATCTAACAAACGGAGATGAGCACCGGCCCCTAGAGTTGGACACGACTGTGTGGGGGAACCTTTACTTTTACCTAATACTGCAGCAGTACACACACACAAACACACACACACTTTTGTTTTTAACTGCTGTTAGCTGTTCAGAACCACCAAGGTGAGATGGGCAGCCATATAAATAAGAGGGGTGATAATTCAGGTAGTAGGACCAAGGAAATCTCAAAATTCTATTATCTTTTCCATCCTTCCACTTCCAGCTAGATGAAATGAGGAGAAAAAAAGACTTTGGGGAAGAATGAAAATATTCTCACCTTTGGTTAAATTTATTTATAGCTTAAAATTTTGTTTGGTGATTTAAGCCAGAAGTTTCTTGTGAAATGGTTTGGGGCTATGTAGACCCTTACTTTGAACTGCGTTGTGCTGACATCTAAGTAAGCTACAAGTTAAGATAAAAGATAAAAAAATTAAGTACTGTACAGATAGTCTAGAATGCTAAGACTTTGTTTAATCTGCAAAATCTAGTAAGTTTTTTGCATTTATTTATTTGAAGGTGTCTTAAAGTTACTTTAAAATAAGTGCAGATGCTCAAGTGTTCATCAGTCATTTCAGTGTAATTAAATGACGTATTCACTGGCAGAAATTTTGGAAGTCCAAAGTAGTTTTACTTTTTACAGCACAACTAATTAACTTAAGTTTCCAGCTATATGAAATATTTCAGGAGTGGAAAAGTATCCCTATAACATTACCAGTGAATAACTTCTGAAACTGCCACATAATAATAGCCATTCTGCAGATCTAAACAAGTTCTAAGTAAGTGAAAAAAATACATATGGCACCAAGGACACATACAAACTTATGTAAAAGATCTGCATTTGAGATGAGTACAGATTTTTTCACATGCCATAGAGTGTTGAAAAATGCAAAGGCTTAGCAAAAGTGACACAATGCACATTCTGACTCTACAGTGCAAACCACTCTGTTAGGCACTGCAAAAACACACCCACAGTAATGTAAGTGAGAACTAAGATTCACTCTGCTTAAGAACAATTTACAGTCTCTTTTCTTATGTTTTAAGCAGCATAAGAGAGTGCAGAATTTGAAACTTCCATATCTGCCTTAACTTACTTTTAAGGAGATTAAAGATAAGCCACTTATAAAGACTTTCAGATAATCATGATTGCAGACTATATGTGGATTATTAGTAGAATATGATTTTGTCATTCAGTAATGGGCTATTGTCTACCTTTCAACTTGTAAAAAAATCAACTATAAGATGGCTAGCAATAATATTTATGTAATGTGGAAATATTGAAAGTTGAAAAGTCAAACCAGTTCATTCTGAACAAATAGTTTTAGAAATGTAGTTCTTTGAAGAAATTGTACTTACAAAATAAAATAATAAAATAAAATAAAATAAAATAAAATAAAATAAAATAAAATAAATCCTTGCAATGTGACAGCTTCTCATGTGTTTTGTTTTTTTAATAAGAATTTTATTAACTTTAGAGGAAAAATAAAAACTACAAAAAAGCAAAAAAAAACCTACAAAAAGAAAAAAAAACTAAAAAGGTGTAGAAACACAAGAATCTTTTTTAAAAGATTACATAAAGAGATGACGTCCGACTTTAAACATCAATAATATACGACAATTTCCCACAATTAATCCCTTACTCTATATTAAACCAAAATCGTATTATTTCTATAAATCATTCCATTAGCACAATATAAAAATCACTAAACACAATAGTTCCCTCCCCTTATATTAAAAAAAAGAAAATATATAAACCTCCTAAACAACTTGCCCCCCAAAAACACTTATTTAATTATTTCCTTCCTACCACTATTCTATATATTTCTGTCCACTATAATAAAAATCAAACTAAAAAGCATATAAATGTTCTGCCCTTATAATTAATAGTACTACAATGATAACAATCGTAATCATATTAAACCCCAAAGCAAGCATTTATTATTTACCTTATTAATCTTAATCCAAATCCTTACAGAAAAATGACATGAAACATACCTTAAAAGCAATCCAGATAAACATTCTCAAACCCTTACCTCACTTCAAAATAGACCAAAGCATTCACATATCTCCACAATAAACACAAGGCATTTTTCAGAGAGATCAAAGAGCCCAACTACCCTTAAAAACTCCGACTTCTCAGCAGAAAACCACCCATAGATAACAACCCCTTCCTTCCCATAACATTCTATCAGAAAGACGATTCCCTTTATAGTTTGTAATTCAGCCTGTTCCTTTAATTTCTTTGAGTCGACTGCCCGGTCATCTGGCAATTCAGCAAAAGCCTCAATCTCGCTGTTAGCAGAGACATTTCTGTAGTTGTTAAATTCCTCAACTTCCTCCACAACATCCCCAACCAGATGACACATTTTAGAACTAATGTTTTCCACAATGTCCCAAATATCTTGAATAATAACTTGACAAGAATCCAAAAGGATCTGTTTGAGGTCTCGATGGAACTCTGAAAGAGTCTGCTTGAAATCTTCCATGTCTCATGCAGTAAATTATGGCGCCCCCTAGATACTTAACTGGGAAAAGTAGAAGACAATGGAAAGTTTTCAGAACATGTTTACGAAAGTGAGAGTCTGGTAATGGGCAGTTTCCTAAAGAAAGTAGCAACAGAAAGCTAAAGGTTCAAAGCAGCAGATTCAACGTGTAGGAAAATATTAGAATCTTTAAATTCAGTACAAAAATAATAACAGAGACAAATAGTTACTTCCAGTCCTTAATATTTAGATAGGAAACAAGCGAAAATGTAAAAAAAAAAATAATCCCCAAAATAATGATAAGCGCCGAGAGAGATCTCTTCTTCTTGTAGAAAGCCTCTCTTAGGGTACATAAACTTAAAAAATTAAAAATTGGGTGATTTAGAAATGGGGTGGCTTGTCTTAGTGTCCATTTAAGGTTACAGTGCGGCTTGGAAATGGTGACGTCCCAGCCGCCCGGCAGCTCTTACCAGATTAGCGCAAATGCTGTTTACGATCCTCTGGCTGTAAGTCGCCATTCTGGAGGACAAATGGTATGATTCCGAGCATTTTCTGTCCGTGAAAACGCTTCAGGGCTTCAGGAAAAGTCTGCCTGAGCCCCCCCAAAAAACGCATTGTGAGTTCTGCCTGAGAGCACAGCTGCTCAGTCCACCATGTCCCCACCGGAAGTCCAGCTTCTCATGTCTTTTGAAGGGGAAACCCATAACTTTTGAATTAGCTTCAAAGCCTTTAACATTTGCATGTCAAATTGATTTATTGATAACAAATATTGATTGTAGGTGTTCCCCCTTCTCCCGGTAACCGCTTTGGTGACCACTTCTAGTAGTTTAGAAGTCTCTGAAGCTAAAAATGCCACTGGTTCATATGAAGATGTCAATAGGTGTTGTAATTGTAAATTCAGTGGGAATTAGAGATCCCCATTTTGTCTAAACAATGGGAAACTTAAAATCTGTATCAAAAATTTCAGTTGATTTTAGACTATGGCTTATTCAACAAAAATATTATTTTGAACTTTATTGGATTCCATTATGTTTGTATAAAAAAGGGATGAGTATATCCTAAAATTATACTTTGAGAACATGTAATTATTTTGGGAATTCCATATTCTTTTGAACTGTATACCTACAGTATTACATGAAATGGACAGCTGGAGAACAGAATGAATTCTTCACCTCCTTCTTATCACCGAAGACCAGTTCTTCAAAATTGGAAAGATAAATTTGTGGCCCCAATTACTTAGTGGATTAAACACTTGATGTTACTTGAGACTTATGAATGAGTTATTTATAGATGTAGATTAGGTATGGATGATTAAAGGGTGGATTATGCTCATCCTTTAGGGAAACTGTTTTGAATACACACACACACACACACACACACGAAAAGCCATCATGTGTATTGATTGCATTGTTTTTGCTCTATTTTTTCTTTTTCTGTTCTGTCTCATTAATAAATAAAACCAAAAAAATAGCTTTAAAGCAATTTTTACCATTTCTAGTGTGTAGAGTTGATCTGAACTTACTCACACATCTGGTAAAGATTGAGGTATCATTTTTATTGTTCAAAGGTCTAGAACCTGTCTTGATTATTTATATGATCTACATGGATGAGTTGGGGCTCGCTCTCCCTACATACATCTTACCTATACTAGAAAAATGAAATAAGAAATATTGCCATAAAAGTGAACAGGCCAAGGGTCGGCTGTATGAGCCTTGAGTACCTGTTTATGACCATGCTCAAGGATGGCAGATGAGGGACAGTGATGGAAAAAGGAGCCATACGGAGAATGGCTTTCTTAGTTGTGTTGATCCCAGACAGTTTATATTACATTTGGTTGCATGTAGTGGAATCCATAGGAGGGGGGTGGAGGTAGAAGCAGCATTATGTTGTTGTGATGTAAACCATCACATGTGATATAAACCATCATTCCTTTTGTACATACTTTGTAACATCGCACACACATAACAAAAGGGGTGGAGATTGAGCCATGGCAGTGAAATACTGCTTTCATCATGTTGTTGAAAGCAGCAAGATCTAGTGGATACCCATGGTGGCATGTGTAGATCTAATAGACTGTCTAAGATATCTCCTCTGGAGGGCACATTTCTGCATTGTGAGAATAAAGGCTAATGTGTCTGATAGATATTTGCTTTTCTTTACTATAGAAGTCATGGCTCCAGGCATGTGTGAGAATAAACCAGCCACTAAGTAGAATGAGCAATTCTGTTCAAAACAAAGGTAGTCTGAGTTGACAAGCAACAAAAATTGTCTGAAACCAAAGGTAGTACATCTATTGTACTTGTACTAGTATAGTAAAGGATGAAATAATGTTGCTTTTCCGTCTTTGGGGCTTGCATTGACTCTCCATTCTTTTTCCTGGCTGCATCTGCCAGTAATCATGGCTAATAAATTGCTGTTTGCTAATAAATGGTTTAACATGTTGCATGAACCTGAGAGAAACAAGCTGGAGTCTCTGGTTCAAGTCTTTTAAGGAAGAGTGATGGAGCTGTCTGTTGGTTCTCATATTCCTCTGGTGGCAAAAAGAGCTGGTAGGAACAATGGAACAGTATATGCTACTTGTTCATTGGTAAACCAGGATCATATGATTTTGACTTGCCATATTATTTACAAGTGACATACATATGTGTGACAGTGACACATACAGACTCCCAGAAAAGTGTTATCTGGGATATCTCTCTTTAATAACGCTGTTGCTGGCACCAGCTTATTTTATATTGTAACTGCTGTGGGCTGCTAGCCTCAATCTCCCCCCCCCCCCTCTAGGTAGTAAAATAGCTAAAGCCAACATTAGCATTAGTTCCTATATTTTATTGGTTTCAAGCTCAGTAGAAAATAATTCTTGATTACAAGTCATAAAACTTGCTAGCACATATTGTCAGGTACTGGGCTAAATTACACTCCAGAAAACTCGTGTTCCTTCCTGGATTATTTTTGTGTGGTATTAGGCTGTCATTACACAGATGTGCAGAGTATGTTACTCTTCTTGGAAACCAGTAGGTCGTGTGAATGCGAGAACTATTGAAAGAGCCAGCAACAACAAATGATCCTAAAAGTAGAAGATTCAAGATAGGCTAGCAATATATTGCTGCATAGTATTTTGCATTGTAGGGCTGTTAAACGGCTTTACAATTAACTAGTGATCACTCTCCTTCTCCTCCTCATCCTCTCTTTCCTCTCTCTTTTTCTTCTTTTCGTTCCCCCTACAGGTGCCGTACTCCAATAACCCTTTTTAGCCTTACATTTCTAAAACAAACAAAACGAACTGTTTACATGATCAACCTTGAAGATATAATTCATTGTGGTTTGGTTGGACTGATGTAAATGTCAAAGTTTAAATATTTGGATTGAGAGTCAAATGGATGATCAGTTCAGCTTCTGCTGTGCAGTTCCAAACTAGGAGGAGACAGTGGAAAGAAAGAGTTGGCTTTCTGCCCGATCCCTTAGCGATTATTCACAGATCGCTTTTGGCTGGTGGGAATGTGTGTAGAGGGAATATAAGTAAGCTTCCTCTGTAAGCTTTAGTTTCTTCTACACCATTTGGAAACAACTTCCTTTGATTTAAATATAATGTTTTACATATAGCATTAAAGATAGCAACTCAAGGAATTGGATATAAGGCACAGTGGACTCAGGATACTTACATTTCAACTTCTGCCTAATCATATATGTTTGAAGTATTGGTCCTCAGCTGGTGGGTTTGGAATTGCGGCCTGATCTTGGGACAGAGCAGGAAAGATAACAGCAGAAGTATTCCCATGCAAATATGTTAAAAATATACGGGTAAATGTTGAGTCATGAATGTAAAGAAATTGAAAATTAGTATTTCACCAATAAGGCTGGGTAATTGATTTAAGTGGATAATACAGGTGAAATACATTATGCTTTCTTAGTGACTCTGTGCTAATTTCATTCCTTTTCAGCCTAACTTCAGAGTAGCTCTCCTAGGAGTTCAGGATAAGGGTATAAAGATAATAAATTGAAGTTGATTTGATGAGATTTGTGAGATGGCCTGTGTGTTTTAAGCACCAATAAGCAACACGTCTTATGAGAGAAATATGGCAGGCTTTTTATCTGGCCTTTTCCTGCTCTTTGGAGGAAGTCTTATAGATGTGTTTGTTAATGCAGGTATTTGCGTGAAGAGGACTGAAGTAATGAGAAGGCATCATGGAAGCTCAGTCCCATAGCTCTGCCACAGGTGAGAAGAAAAAAGTTGAGAATCCCATAGTGAAATACTCCGCTCGAACAGATGTCAGTGAGAAAGCCGTGGCCTCCAGCACAACATCCAATGGTAAGAAACAGCAGAGATTTACTAGCTGCATTCCATGGGAATTGAGTGTTTGCACCTGGATTCAGTGTTTGATCTGAAGTAAAACTGAAGTTAGTAAGCAAGGATTTTAGGGGTGGGGTGGGGCAGAAGAGGGGAATGGGAAAATGTGTTTACTATAATGAGCCCTGTTCTGTCATCAGATTTTGGCTTTTTCTTCCAAATTATCCAATTTGAGTAATTAGTAGTAATGTGATTTATTATGGGAAGTTCCTGTTGTGGCACTTTGGAAAATAATCATTAGTTGGAAAGAATTTTAAATACTTGATATTTTACTATGGAAATTGCTTACCCTAGTTAGATAATTGTTTAATACAAAAGACTCAAAAGAAGTCCTGTCAAAAATTAATAAGAGGTTTTCTTCTTTAAAAAAGAAAAAAGCAACAATTCTCATCCATTGTAAACATCCTCTCCACCAAATCTACTTGTCCTGGATTGCTTTAATTGCAGAAGACAAAACAATTATGTTTCAGAGAAAACATGCTCATTTTTAGAAATGTGAATATGTAATTTGCAGGAATTGCTTTGGACTTGTTTTGCTACACAGCAAACCCCAGGCAGCATGGTTAATAGAAGGGATTATGGGAACTACAGTGTAAAATATCAGAAGGCACTGGATTGCGATTCTTGACTTTCCTCTTTCTGCTTGAATTTGCTTCATAATCTGTCAGCTGATGGGAGCCTCTGTCTTTTATTTATTTTTTCCTTTTTCCTCTTTCTTGCTCATATTGTTATATAATGACCAGGACAGTATGTGTGACATGGGAAAATTAATTCAAATCCAAGCCCCCCCCCCCCAGGAAGGGATTTCTATTACATCAAATGGATAGAATTCATTTAGACCTGTTCTTGTGTTGGTCTAATGGTTATAGGCACTTGGAAGCATTGTGGAATGTTGTTGAAGGTTTTTTGATCCAGAGCATCTTCATCTCTGCTTGGAAAGTGCTCCTTAGGAAGTTGGTAGAAAGGCAAGACCATGAATCCAAAATTGGGAATCTTACTTCAGTTTTGGAAGAGGAGAGTTTGATACTTGTCCTCCACAGCATATCAGCAGTGGTATCAATGTGCCACCAAAGTTTTTCAGTGGTGCAGCTGCCCTTTCTTTTCATTTTGGCAGGAGGGGTAGTGGTTAATACTTAGTACTTCCTGCAGTTTCATGTTTTGGAAGTGTTCTTTATTGTTTTAAAAAAGGTAGTTTGCTGCCAAATTTCAACATTAATCACTATATCTTGATTCAAGTCGAGAATCCTCAGCAACCTGATTAGATTAAATTAAGCAGAGAGTGTTCTCTAAGTGTTTGAAATATGTTTTGTTCTATTGAAATTAATGGGACGTGATAATAATGACCCTGTGATTTCATTCAGACTAAAGCATGATTAAGTCTGGATCTGGCTTAACTATTATTTGAAAGCATTGATGTGATAATATTTAAGAGGCTACTGTTTATGTTAGAGTTCATTTGGAAATAGTAAGTTCTATATTTTGGGGTTATTGACTATTTATTTATTTATTTATTCATTCATTCATTCATTCATTCATTCATTCATTCATTCATTCGATTTATCACCACCCAACTCCCCGAAGAGGGACTCTGGATGGTTTATAGTCAAATATAATTAACTATACTACAAATATAAATAGAGTTAAATTAACATTAAAAAACAATTTGTGAATATAATAAATATACTAAAATCCAGATGGTAGTATCTTCTTTAAAACCATGGAAAGGGCACTCTAGGACCACCCTAAGGCGTTAGCCATCCACAGGAATGTACACTCTTCTTCCCGCCCCAGGCATGTTGACAAAACCAGGTCTTGAGTTTTTTCCAGAAGTCCAGGAGCGAGGGGGACTGTCTTTTCTCTGGGGGGGGGAATGTTCCACAGAGCAGGGGCTACTGCAGAGAAGGCACGCTTCTGTGACCCTGTTAGATGGAATTCTTTAACTAATGGGATCCGTAGCATGCCCTCTCTGCATGACCGGATGGGATGGGACGATGTAATGGGGATGAGACAGTCCCTTAGATAGCCTGGTCCCATGCCATGAAGGGCTTTAAAGGTCATAACCAACACCTTGAATTGGACCCAGAAGCAAACTGGAACCCAGTGCAGCTCGCGTAACAAAGATATTACATGTGTCCGATTAGGGACACCCAAAATTGTCTGCGCGGCTGCATTCTGGATCAGCTGAAGCTTCTGGATATTCTTCAAGGGTAGCCCCATGTAGAGCGCATTACAGTAGTCTATATGGGAGATAACCAGAGCATGAGTGACCGTTCGAAGGGCCTCTCGTTCCAGGAAGGATTGTAACTGGCGCACAACATGAAGTTGTGCAAAGGCCCTCCTGGTCACGACTACCACATGCTCTTCAAGCAGGAGTCATGAGTCCAAGAGGACCCCCAAGTTATGCACCGGGTCTGTCTGGGGCAGTGCAACCCCATCCAGAACTAAAGATGACAATTTCCTAGATACCGAGGAGCCATTAATCCACAGCCACTCCGTCTTACCAGGGTTCAGTCGGAGCCTGTTTTTCCCCATCCAGGCCCCTACAGCCCCCAGGCACTTGGACAGGGTGGACACTGCATCACTTACTTCACCCGGGATGGAGATGTATAATTGAGTATCATCACCGTATTGATAATAGCTCACCCCGTGGTGACGAATGATCTCGCCCAGCGGTTTCATGTAGATGTTAAAAAGGAGCGGAGAGAGTACTGAGCCATTCAGGACCCCACAATAAAGGGCCCGCGGGCTGGATCTCTTGCTCCCGATCAACACTGACTGGGACCGGCCCTGGAGGAAGGAGGCGAACCAGCGCAACACAATGCCACCCGCCTCCCTGAGCCACTCCAGAAGGATACCATGGTCGACGGTATCGAAAGCCGCTGAGAGGTCAAGAAGAGCAAGAATGGATGCCCTGCCTCCATCTCACTCCTGCCAAAGATCATCCATAAGCGCGACCAATGCAGTTTCCATCCCATGACCAGGCCTGAAACCTGACTGAAAGGGGTCCAGATAATCCGTTTCATCCAGAATCCTCTGGAGCTGCAATGCCACCACCTTCTCAACCACCTTCCCCAAAAAGGGGAGGTGGGAGACTGGACGAAAATTATCCAGTACAGTAGGGTCCATCAATGGTTTCTTGAGGAGGGGGCGCACCAGCGCTTCCTTAAAAGCTGCCAGAAACACCCCCTCTCTCAAGGATGTATTCACCATCATCTGGACCCAACTACAAGTCACCTCCCGAGCTGCTTTCACCAGCCAGGAGGGACATGGATCTAATTGACAGGTGGTGGCATTTACAGTCCGGAGAACTCTGTCCACTTCCTCGGGTCCAACAGGTTTGAACTGTTCCCAGTTAACAAGGTAAGTACATTCCCCGGGTATCTCAGGTATCTCTACTTAAATAAGAAACACACCTAATTTATAATCATATTACTATTTAAGATTAATACTAGTGTCCTCATAATTCATAACTATAAATTGATACCTTTTTTTACCCACCATTCTAGATTTTAACAACAATAAAACATTCAATATTCATACTAAGTGTGGTCTCTACAACTAATCTTGAAAAAGATGAGAACTATGACATTTTTAGAAACCTATGCCGTAATCTTAAGAATTAGGGAAGATGTAATGGAAAAATACGTGGGTAATGGAACAGATAGGCATTACTATTGTGGTATTGTAGTACATTTGTAAGCTGATATACTGTAGGTTCTCATGTTGATGGTTTATCTCTAGAAATGTTTTTGTGCTTAGAACATGCAGTACTTGAGCTTTAGTGAGTAAGCCATTCATAGACTGTATAATGTAGACTGATCTCTGACAGTCCTGTGCAACATTAGTAACACAGGGATGAATATAATGGTTATATATTTATATAGAGATATTCATGTCTCTTTGTTTCTATGGACAGAATGGTAACTGCATTGGTAACCTTAAAATATGGGTAGAACTGGTGGATTGGATGGTTTATTTAATGTAAAGATGGCTCAACCTAATTTCTTCCAAATGTGCTGAATCACAACTTTCTGGATTATACCTGATTTATAACTACACAGCTACCCATGGATGGCAGGCTGCTGGGTGTTGCAATTCAGGAATTCTATTTATCAGTTTCCCTATAGTTTATCACATATTCTGAACCAAGGTATGGCTTATTTTTCTGATAACCAAACATTGTGGTTCAGTGATTTGCTATACATGCTGTTGCTGGGAGGATTCAACAAGAATAACTGGCTGTAGCGTTATTATTTGCAATATACTTTTGTGGATCAGAATTCACTTCACCAGTGGCAAGCACAATATGGGAAGATATAGCACTTAAATATTGAAATTAACTAAAATAAATTATTAGTCAAGGTATATCTTTTTTACATTAAGCACTGTATGTCTCTATTTTTTCAGTTTTCTTACTTGAATTTGCATAAGTCAGTTTCAGTTTCTGGCTGATGGCCATAATATAGGGCCCTGTGCAAGTGATGAATAAACACTGAGATCAGTTACCGAAGAGGCTCCATGCAAACAGACGGGGCTCTTTTTCCTTTCCCTGGTTGGGAAATTCAGCTGCTGAATTTGGTTCGGTGGCTATATGTTTATTCAAGAAAATCTAGTTTGTTTCCATAGATTTCTTACCTCTTACTTTATTTTTAATGGGAAATGGGGAAAACTAAGGAGATCGTGAGTTTGGTTATCGGGGAGGTGGGGTATGTTACGGGTCCCCATTAAGGAGGTCCATCTAGTGTGACTGAGAAGAAGGGCCTTCTGTGTGGTGGCTCCCTCCCTGTGGAACATCATCCCTGTAGAGATAAGACTGGCCCCCACCTTAATACTCTTCCAAAAGGCCCTGAAGACATGGTTTTGCCAGTGAGCCTGGGGATCCCAGGTTGATGCCAGCCCATCAAGTGGTTTGTTTGAATGTATTGTTGCTGTCAGGGGGGTGGGGGTGTAGTGGGTTTTGTATTTGGGATTTTATTTCTGTAAGCCACCCAGAGTCACCATGAGTGAGTTGGGTGGCCATATAAATCTCAATAAATAAATAAATATTTCTTAATGATCCTTAGTTTTACAGTGGGATAATATGTAAACCATGTATGGTACTAGAAGAACTATGACTTCCAGTTTATTAAGGTTATGGACATTTCTGCATTTGCTTCCCTAGCAGCTTCTTTTTATTTTCATGTCTTCATGATGTTTTCTTTATCTCATCTTCAAATTGTACCTGAGGCAGCTTTAAGAGTGTTTTAGCTGTTCTGATTTTAAAGTAATGTTAAGCAGGTAATAAGCTGGTACAATTTTACCACGTGTACAATCATGAGATGCTTTTCCAGCCATTCAGTTGCTGTCATAGTCAGGTAATCCCTAGAGGATAGGATCGACTCAGCACGTCAACCACTTTAGATTGGTGTGGTCATATTCCGTCCTCTCTAGTCCTTGAGCGTCGTCTCTCAGGGCCAATCTATTTTGTGCAGTTGGAGAATCTGGATCATTCAAGCCATCTTTTCTTGTTCCTACCAGAGGAAGATCCGACTTAGTAAGAGGGATAAACCAACTAACTGATGCCAGGCCCAAATAACAAGTGACAGGCACTGCCACTGGATCATGGTACCCCACTTTGTCTATCACCAATTAGTTGGTGTTAGTTAAATGCAGATTTACTGCTCTTTCCGAAGAGTAATAAACCCATGTTACAAGTAGCCTGAGTTAACAGCTAACAAACATGTGGGAAAAAGGTTCCACATTGAAGTGGAAGGGACACAACCATCCCTCCTGTTATCTGTTTATCAGGGTACTTTTAATATAAGTTTACTGCTTTTCTGAAAGAGTGCTGAACCTGTGTTTAGATGGAGCCTGAACACTGATATAGCACTCTTTGAGAGGAGCTGATAGGCATTGGGAGGCTGTTTTGTGATCTACAGGCTGATAGAATAGAGCTGGCAAAGAGGGGAAACTACTCTTCATTTACAGGTCTCTGATCTCATGAATCATTTCCATGGGATTGGTAGGTAAGGAGTTGACCTTCCTCCTTCTCCTTTCCACCTTCACGGACAACTAGTGTTCATCATGTTGAAGACCCTGTTGGCTCAAGCTTTTCCTCAGTCACCCATCCAGTTCCCAGGCATTACGTCCCATTACATCTGCATGCTAGAATTCTCCTCTTGGTTACCAAATGTCAGGGTAAATATGCTGTGGTAATGCAAGGACCAGCCTTTTTAGAAATATAGTACATTGAATAGTCTTTAGTAGTATAAGAAGACAGCTGATACAGTGAGGAAAATTAAAATAGTTTGAGTTGTCTCACTCACTTTCAAAACATTCAAAGTGAAATCCTGTACACCATTATCCACGATCACTATGGAAGTAGAAATGGAGCTGTAGTAGGATTTATTCCCAGTTAAATAAATGTAGATAAGGTTGTAGCTCCTATTTTAGTATATATGCTGCCAAAGTGATAAATTTATAGCTTTGAAATAATTGTCTGATTCTTAATTAGCCAAATCCTTAGACACGTTAAAATAGTTTTAAGAAGCTCATGTCAATTTGCTATTGAAGCAGAATGAGTTTTCAAACCACATTTTTTTTTATTGCGGCAAGAGTCATATTAAAAACATGAAGTCAAAAATTCTATTAGGGTCACCTAAATTTTTTTGAACAAGTTTAATAAGGTAGTTAGATCTTAGTTAATATATTTACTTTTACAACTGAAGATTGGTGGTGTGACTTTTCTCTTTATCTTGCATATATTGGACCACACACTTATAAAACTTGTTTGAAAGCTTATGTATTCAACTCCTGTTATGATAGACACCATGTGGTCATGAATGTGATGAACATTAATATTAATTACTCTGGGGAAGATGTGAATTTAAATTTATAAATGCATCTATAGAACCTCAAGACTCTTGGAGAAAAGATGATTGTTCAAGTAAAACATGGATACATTTTATTTAATTAGCCCCTCAAACAAATATTCTTTCTTCTACATCCTGTTGATTCCCTTCAAAATGGTGAGTCAGGTGAATCAATATTTTTAAATAAATATGACTGAAAAAGACCTGCAGATAATGACAGTTTGGTGGCAATCTTCCTGTTTCTTGATATAGCCTTGACGGTGTTTATAAGAGGAATCGGTTTCTACAGGCCATCACTTGACCTCATGTAGAACTTTTGGATTATATAATGGAAGAGCTGGAACTGAAAGCAAATAAGATACAATTGAAAGTAAAATACACAGCATGTTTCTCCTAAAATCCAGTGATTCTACATTTTAGCTGTTTATATTTTTGTCCCACGTAGCTTATGCAGGGTCAGAGAGGAGTACCTGCAGGAACTTCTGGCTGATCAGCTGTCCTTCCTCAAGATTGTTCCTAAACTTTTTAGACTAACCAACTAAAGTTTTGTTTGATTGTCACAGCCGATTAGAATAGTGGAATAAGGAATACTTTCTTAATTTTCAAAGAAATGATTAAAGATGGCCTTCCTTTCTAACAAAGAGCCCAGCTTTATTTCTTTATTTAATTTTTATCCCGCCTTTATTATTTTTTATAAATAACTCAAGGTGGCGAATATACCTAATACTCCTTCCTCCTCCTATTTTCCCCACAACAACAAACCTGTGAGATAAGTTTGGCTGAGAGACAGCGATTGGCCCAAGGTCACCCAGCCGGCTTTCATGCCTAAGGTGGGACTAGAACTCTCAGTCTCCTGGTTCAAAAAAAGGTATCTATAATACATTGATTTTCCAAATTTATTTAAATTTAATAAATCCATTTATCAGCCTGCAGAAAAAGTGATGGATATTTAATTAAAAATCCTTCAATAGTGTACAGTTCTACTGTAAAAATAGTAACTTCTACTACAAAATAGTGACTTCTGCTAGAAAATAGAATTTTTGGTAGGATAAATGGGTTGAAAGTAGCAAATAGAGCATATTCATGCTGGTATTAAAATACATGTTTGTATGCAGAGCAAGTCAGCTATGACAGTTTCATGTGTAGGAATTAACTTACTGATACGTTCTGTCATTCCATGCTGGATCCCCAAATCATCTTCATAAAGTAGGTTTCATGTGGATTTTGCTAGTTGGAAGCATGAATAGGACATGTGATTCCATGAGATTGTTTTTTCTGTTTTATAAGCAGTATTATTTCCTACCATGTGTAAGAGGATCATTACTATACTGCAATAAACATGTTCTCAATAAGTCCTGTATGGATTTCTAAACATTAAGCACTAATATTTTCATGTATGTGTTTACTTTTTCACAGTGAAATGAAAGTATTGTCTTAAAGTACCTTTTTATGTCCCTGCAGTACTGATATAGTTCGTAATTACTGGTCTCTAGCAACTCATGAAATATATTCTGTGCAAGTATTCAGGGTTTTTTTTAATTCACTGAAATTGTAGCTATTTTCTGAAAGGCTTGATCATGCAAAATGTTTGATGGCTTAAAAAAATAGCAACAAAGTAAGGCTGTTTTAAATTTGTTAATTGATATGCTTACCCAAACAAGTTCTTGCATGCTTCTTTGAGACATTCCTGTTTCACCTCATAAACCTGTCTGGGCTTTTAAATACTGTTCTTTTTTATAGATATCAGATTCATTAGCAAAATTTATAGGATAATATATTAATTGAATGTCACCTCTCTAAGAGGTGCTGTCTAATGTAGCCATTTTCTCCTTGGCTCCACTATTATTATGTGCTATCAAGTTGTTTTCAACTCCAAGCGACCACATAGATAGATTTTCTCCATGATGATCTGTCCCTAACCTGTTCTTTCAAGTCTCCCAATGGTGCGCTCATCACCACTGAAACTGAGTCCATCCACCTTGCTGCTGGTCATCCTCTTCTTCTCTTTCCTTCCACCTTTCCCAGCATTAGAGCCTTTTCCAGAGAGCCGGGTCTTCACATAATGTGTCCGAAGTAGGAAAATTTGAGCCTGGTCATTTCTGCCTTGAGTGAGAACTCTGGGTTGATTTGTTCGATGATCCATTGGTTTGTTTTCTTGGCTGTCCACAGTATTCTTATGTTGGCTCCACTACTTTCTAAAAGTCCTGAATGGAGAGACAGGTTGAACTTTTTTTAGAGTTTTATGCAGAACCTCTACTCATATAGAGTAGAAGCTTTTTTGAATCTTTGAATAGTTTACATTTGTTTGAAGGATATTAGCCTAAATAGATGGCCTTCTCAGTATTTTTGTTGTCCATTTAAAGATTTAAAGCATTACAGTTTGTTATTTCACCAGGTTCAGAAAAATGAAGTATATATTAGCATAGTATGATACTATCTTCAGTAGCCAGATTTGGGGGCAACTAGGACAGTTTTTCAGAAGCAGGAGATTTCTCCTGTTTTATCAGTCTAAACAACTGTCCTGATAAAAATGATTCTATAGAAGTTGGAAAGACTTGTCAGACATCCTTTGACCTATTACTGTTAGTAGACATTCTTGATAATTTTACTGATTTCCATATTGCCTTCTTCTTTGGGTGGAGCTTGTCAGTGGCACCCAACTAGTTTCAGATTCAGGATTTGCTCTAGACATGGTCGGAACATCAAATAGCTCTTTAAACTAGAAACATACAGATTATCTGGTCCCTGACAGTACGTCATGAATTCAGTGTAATTCTGCATTTTTTAAAGATTGTTTTGTAAGTAATATTCCCTAATTGGAATATGTTTATGTATTTCCCAGATATACAAATTACTGAACATAATTTTTGAATCAAGAATATTTCAAGACAAATGTTAGCAGATTATGTAAGTCACAGGGTTGTTTGAACGGCTACAGATTCAGTTTTAGTATTTAACTCAGGACTTCCGGTGGGGAAATGGCAGACTGAACAGCTATGCCTGTGGGCTCAGCGGGCAGAACTGACAACGCAGCAGTTTTTGAAGCCCAGGAGTGTTTTTCTGGAAAAAGGAAAACACCTGGAATCACCCCATATGTCCTCCGGACGGCTGCTTGCAGCCAGAAGATCACAAACAGCGTTTGTGTTCAACTGGTAAGAGCTAGCCGGGGCGCTGGGACGTCACCATTTTCCAAGCCGCTCTGTAGCCTTAAAGGGACACTAAGACCGGCCACCCCATTTCTAAATCACCCAATTTATATTTCTTTAAGTACGCATACCCTAAGAGAGGCTTTCTACAGAAAGGAGAAGTGGGCTCTTTTGGTGCTTATCGTTATTTTTGGGATTAATTTTTTTTAAAAAAATATATTTTTAAGTTTTGGGCTTTGTTTTCCCTCCAAATATTAAGGAGGGTTGAGAGTAAATAATTGTCTCCCTGTTACTATTTTTGTACTAAATTTGAAGATATTAGCATTTTCTTACACGTTGAATCGGCTGCTTTGAACTTTCAGTTTTCTGCTTCTACTTTCCCTGGGGAACCGTCTGCATATCTCATTTTCACTTGTGTGAACACATTCTGGAATTCTTTCATATCTTCGACTTTTGCTGGTTAAACTCCTAGGGGGCAGTATAATCTACTGTGTGAGACGTGGAGGATTTTAAACAGACTTTCTCTGACTTCCACCAAGATTTTGAACAGATTCTTTCTGATTCCTACCAAGTTTTTATGCAAGGCATTAAGGATATTGTGGAAAATATGAGGTCTAAAATGTGTCATCTGGTTGGGGATGCCGTGGATGAAACTGAGGAATTTAACAGTGACAGAAATGTTTCTTCTAAGAGTGAGATTGGGATTTCTGTTGAAATGCTGGATGAAGATTGGATAGTCGAGTTGGAGAAATTTAAGGGAGAGAGCGAGTTGCAAGCCACAAGTGAAATTGATCTTCTGGTGGAACGCCATGGAAAAGAAGGGGTTATTATGTATGGGAGGTCTCTTGAAGAGAAGTTGGAGTTTTTGAGGGGGGCAGTTGAGCTGTTTGATTTTTTTAAGAAAAAAGCTATGTGCGCATAGTGGAGATATGTAAATGCTCTGGTTTATTTTGAAGTGGGATAAGGGTTTAAGAATATTTATCTGGATTGCTTTTAGGGTTTGGCTGATTTCATTTATCTTTAACGGTTTGGATTAAGATTATTAAGGTATAATAAAAAGTAATGTTTATTTGGATGGTTTTGGGTTTAATATGATTAAGATTATTAAAATTGTTGTATTATCAAGTACAATGGCAGACAATGTATATGTTTTTTAGTTTGATCTTTATTATAGTAGACAGAAATGTATAAAATAGTAGTAGGAAGGAAATAATTAAATAAATGTTATGTTTGGGGGGGAAGTTGATTAGGAGGTTTATATAATTTTTTTCCTTTTAATATAAGGGGAGGGAATAACTGTATTTAGTGATTTTTACAATGTGCCACCCAGCTCTTGCCAACCTAGCAATTTGAAAGCATGCAAATGCCAGTAGATGAATAGGTACCACTTCAGTGGCTAGGTAACAGCATTCTGCGCATGTCATGTCGGCCACATG
Organism: Charina bottae; assembly: GCA_023362775.1. Classification (NCBI taxonomy): domain Eukaryota; kingdom Metazoa; phylum Chordata; class Lepidosauria; order Squamata; family Charinaidae; genus Charina; species Charina bottae. The sequence continues at coordinate 8,373,757 of JALMGJ010000007.1, forward strand.
ACCGTGGAAGCGTCTTCGGACAATGCTGGTTCTTCGGCTAACAAACGGAGATGAGCACCGGCCCCTAGAGTCGGACACGACTGTGTAGGGGAAACCTTTACCTCTACCTTACCTACAATGTGCCAATGGAATGATTTATAGAAATAATGTGATTTTGGTTTAATATAGAGTAAGGGATTGATTATGTAAATTTTTGTATATCCTTGCTGTTAAAAGTCAGAAGTCACCTCTTTTTGTAACTTTAAAAAAATTTTCTCTTGTGTTTCTGTACTTTTTTAGTTTTTTCTTTGTAGTTTATCTTTCTGTAGTTTTTATCTTTGCTTGAAACTTAATAAAATTCTTATAAATAGATTCAGTTTTAGTATTTAACTCAAAATCTGTCAGATTTTTTTCAATTTCCTGATTTTAAAGGCCCTAGAAGGTAGTTTTGAGGGAATATTGGTGACAGCAAAGCTTTTAACATTTTTGTTTATTTAATTTATTGGCCGCCTTAAATCTTCTGGAGTATGTAGATCGTAGCCAACCTGAGTAAGATTCATGTCAACGAGATTTGTGAGTAAAAAGTACCTTTAGTGTGTGCATTTCTCATCCACAGAAACCTATTAATACCTTGCAGTTTCAGTTTCCTGAAAATCTATGCATGCCAAATGTTATGCCCTTATAGAATATTGGCATTGTAATTAGCTAACCACAAACTAAGCTCTAGAGTTAAAATAGCATTGTAAGTGTTCAGAAGCTGCCAACATTTCAACATTTCAGCTTCTTGGCCATTAAACTCAGCTCCAGGCTGAAACTTGAATAAAGAGTGAATATTGGCACTGGTGAGAAATTTTAAAGCATGTGCTCACAAATTTGTTACTGTTTTTTTGAAAATAAAAGCAAGCTTATAATAGATATTTTAATCACATCAGGTAGATTGTAGCAGTATATTAATGTTCTGTTGAAATGGGAAGGATGTGTTGCCAGTCATTGTGCTTGCACATGTTTGCTGGGTTTTATACATTTTTTTTTCTTGCAGTACTAACAGAACAATCTTAAGGAGTAGAAATTGTCTACCGTGTGAAGAAAAAATGGAAAAAGCTTGAAGTCTGTATGGATGAATAGTTGCTTCATTGAGAAGGAAAAAAGACGTATAGGAAATGGAAGCAATGGCTTCTACTAATGCTGTCTATTAAGGAGTACAAACTGGTGGTTTTTGCTTGTAGGATGGAGTCAGGAAGGCTTAAGCGCAGAAAAAGATGAAGGTTGTAATTTAAAGTCAGATACTTTTTTAAAGTGCATTTGAAGTAAAAGAAGCACCAGGGAGGTGTTGCTCTGTTGCACAAGATAGATGATTAAATAATAACAGGGAATACAGAAGATAAAAGTGTTTAACAACTTCTTTGTATATGTCTTTTCTCAGAATAGGAAGAGAGCCCTTCCGCACGCAGTGGAGGCAGGGGGCAGGAATGCAGCTGCCCTAAACAGAGTTATCCATCTTGCTGCCTTAAAGAAATCTAAGTCTCCAGTGTCGCTTAATTCATTTAATTAATTGGAATTGTTTAAGTAGCTGGCAGAAGTGATTTCAGAACCACTGTAATCTTTGAAAACTTCTGATGAGGTGCTTCAAGACTGGAGAAGAACAAACATAATCCCTATGTTCAAAGAGGGGTAGAAGGAGGATCTAGGATAAGACAAAACTTTTAGATTTTTAAATTTATTTTGCTTTATTTTATTAATAAAACAGAACAAAAAGAAAAATAATAAAGCAATAATAAAAATAAAAAAGAATACAATGCTTCAACAGCAATATATATATATATCCGTTTCAATAAAAGATGACCCTATTATTTCTTTGTAATTATCCATGCATAATCTGGGTCTATAAGTAACTCGTTCATGAGTCCCAAGTAGCATCAGTGAGTGACAGGCCATAAATTTGTCTTTCCAATGTTGAAGGACTAGTCTTTTAGCAATAAGAAGGGCATGGAGATGTCATTTATGTTGTCTAACAGGTATATAATTTGTGCCGCCCCACTCCGCAGGGAGGCAGGACCTATTCGATTTGTCCGCCCCCAGCGACTTATGGACCCAATGAGGTTTCAGAGGGAGCTGGGGGTGTTACCAAGGATCTGTTGCACGGTCCAGCGGAGGCCCTGGCTGCAGCCTGGAATAGGGAAGCGGCCGGGGCTTTGGACAGGATCGCGCCTATGCGACCTCTCTTGCCACATCCAACCCGTCATTCCCCATGGTTCATGGAGGAGCTGAGGGTGTTGAAGAGGGTGAAGAGACGTCTGGAGCGCTGCTGGAGAAAAACGAAGACTGAATCGGACTGAACACAATCTAGAGCCGCTATTAAGGCCTACCTTGTGGTGGTAAGAGCAGCGAAACATGAATATTTCTCCGCTCTTATTGCATCCGCAGAATGCCATCCGACGGCCCTGTTTAAGATTACCAAATCTCTTTTGGGCCGGGCTCAATCAGTGACCCATTTACAGGGCTGTTCGGAAGAGTTTTCAGAGCATCTGCAGGATAAAATCACTTGGATTCATTCTAAGTTGGACTCTAAGCGTGGGGCACAGTCTGGGGAGATGCCAGGGGAGCGTACTTGCCCTATTATCTGGGAACGGTTTGATCCTGTTGGACCTGAGGAAGTGGACAGGATCCTCCAAACTGTAAATGCCACCACATGCCATTTAGATCTGTGCCCTTCCTGGCTGGTAAAATAGGCCAGGGGGGTGAGGTGTGGCTGGGTCCAGGGGATGATTAATACATCTCTGGGGGAGGGAGTGTTCCTGGTAGCCTTTAAGGAGGCACTGGTGCACCCCCTCCTCAAGTCATCCCTGGACCCTGGACAATTTTCCTCCTGTCTCCCACCTTCCCTTTTTGGGAAAGGTGGTTGAGAAAGTGGTGGCACTGCAGCTTCAGAGGATCCTGGAAGAAGCAGATTATCTAGACCCCTTTCAGTCAGGTTTCAGGCCGGGATATGGGACGGAGACTGCATTGGTCACGCTTATGGATGATCTCTGGCGAGGGTGGGATGGAGGGAGTGCATCCATCCTTGCTCTCTTGGATCTCTCGGCGGCTTTTGATACCATCGACCATGGTATCCTTCTGGGGCGGCTCAGGGAGTTGGGGGTGGGCGGGGTAGTTCTACACTGGTTCACCTCCTTCCTCCAGGGCTGTTCCCAATCGGTGGTGATAGGAGAGGAGAGATCCGACCCGCGACCTCTCTTATGTGGGGTGCCGCAGGGTTCGGTGCTCTCCTGTTTAACATCTATATGAAACCACTGGGTGAGATCATCCGTCACCACGGGATGAGGTATCATCAATATGCGGATGATACTCAACTGTATATCATCATCCCGGGTGAAGTAAGTGATGCAGTCGATGCCCTTTCTCAGTGCCTGGGGCCCTTTATTGTGGGGTCCTGAATGGCTCAGTACTCTCTCCGCTCCTTTTTAACATCTACATGAAACCGCTGGGCGAGATCATTCGTCACCACGGGGTGAGCTATTATCAATACGGTGATGATACTCAATTATACATCTCCATCCCGGGTGAAGTAAGTGATGCAGTGTCCACCCTGTCCAAGTGCCTGGGGGCTGTAGGGGCCTGGATGGGGAGCAACAGGCTTCAGCTGAACCCTGGTAAGACGGAGTGGCTGTGGATTGATGGCCTCTCGGGTTCCAGGAAGTTGTCATCTTTGGTCCTGGATGGGATAGCACTGCCCCATTCAGAGCCGGTGTGGAACTTGGGGGTCCTCGTGGACTCACATCTCCTGCTTGAAGAGCAGGTGTCAGCTGTGGCCAGGAGGGCCTTTGCGCAACTTCGGGTTGTGCGCCAGTTGTGCCCATTCCTGGATCGAGATGCCCTCCGAACAGTCACTCATGCCCTTGTCATCTCCCATATAGACTACTACAATGCGCTCTACATGGGGCTACCCTTGAAGAGTATCCGGAAGCTTTAGCTGGTCCAGAATGCGGCCGCGCAGACAGTTATGGGTGCTGTAAGATTGGCCCATGTAACACCTCTGCTGTGCAAGCTGCATTGGGTACCAGTTGCTTCCGGGTCCAATTCAAGGTGTTGGTTATCACCTTTAAAGCCCTACATGGCATGGTACCAGGTTACCTGAGGGACCGTCTCATCCCCGGAACATTGACCCGCCCCACTCGGTCATGCAGAGAGGGCATGCTAAGGATCCCATCGGTAAAAGAGTTCCATCTAGCGGGATCCAGGAGGTGTGTCTTCTCTGCAGTAGCACCCGCCCTTTGGAATATCTTGCCCCTGGAGCTGAGGCGTGTTTCTTCACTCCCAACCTTCCGGAAAAACTTGAAGACCTGGTTCTGCCGCCTGGCTTGGGACGGGAATGCCAATAGTTCCTCTTTGGAGTGGCTGGTGCCCTGAAACCTGCCTTATTATTAACATCTTTGGTTTGGATTTTATATGTAAATTATTGTTCCTGTAATTTTATATTTTTAACTTATTATTGTGAACCGCCCAGAGTCCCCAGGTGTGGAGGAGATGGGCGGTGATACAAATTTAAATAATAAATAATAAATAAATAAATAAATATAATTAAAAGCAATATGTGGATCCAAAAATATTAAACCATCTCAGAGTCAAATAAATGTATATAATTACTTTTGTTAAATGAAAAATCTTTACTGCATAACAATGTTATGATTTACTCATTCCTTTTACCCAAACACATTGGGGTCCATAAATCTGAAATATTTTTCGTTGAGTAAGCCTTTATCTAGCATCTATTGAGATAGATCTCTATTGAGATCTATTGAGATTGAGATTGAGCGTGGTGGCTCAGCGGGTAAGACGCCAGGCTTGTCAATCGGAAGATCGCAAGTTCAGAGGTTCGAATCCCTAGCCCTGCGTGCGGAGTGAGCTCCCGCACTCGCCCCAGCTCTTGCCAACCTAGCAATTCGAAAGCATGCAAATGCAAGTAGATGAATAGGTATCACTTCAGTGGGTAGGTAACAGCGTTCCACGTGCGTCATGCGGCCACATGACCGTGGAAGCGTCTTCGGACAACGCTGGCTCTTCGGCTAACCGGCCCCTGGAGTCGGACACGACTGCACAAATGTGCGGGGGGAACCTTTACCTTTTTATTGAGATTTTTAGCATTGAGGTTAAAATAGGATGACCATATTTCCTTGAGACAAAAACGGGACAAGAGGAACTGACAGCCGGAAGTAGCTGGAGTAAACCGTTTATTAAAGCTGGGAAAAAGGAGATGGAGAAATTGTAAGACATGCAAATGGTGGTAGTAAGTAAGTAACTAAGTAAGTCCGTGTGGTCTGTTGCTAGGAATGGAAAATCAAAATGCTGGATATGATAGTGTGCTTCTGTCCATTAATTATACGGAAGTGACAGTTGGATTTGTCAGAAGAAACTTGAAAGTAGTGGCAATAAGGTACTAAAGAAGTGTGTGTCGTAAATGAATGAATGGGTGCTGAACGAATGTGGATTGATTACAGAAGTAAATGAGCAGTACAAAAGAAGTAGTGGTTTGGTCATAGAATGGCTGAATAAATATCAGTGAGGATTTAATTGGAAAATGAAAATATGAAAGAAGAAAGAGTAAGTCATGAGGAAGGGGAAGATGTTTGGAGAGAGTTGATGAAATCCTCAAAAAGAGAGAGGTGAGCACAAGCAGAGTATGGAACTGGGTGACCTTGGGCCAGTCACACACACTCAGCCCAACTCACCTCACAGGGTGGTGGTTGTGGGGAAAATAGGAGGAGGAAGGAGTATTAGGTATGTTCGCCACCTTGATTTATTTATAAAAGTAATAAAGGTGGGATAAAAATTAAATAAATACAGTAAATCAGTAAATAAATAAATAAATAAAAATTAAATAAATACAGTAAATCAGTGAATGAATGAATGAATGAATGAATGAATGAATGAAACAGTATACGGATGTGGTGTAAGCCAGGTTGTTTTGGAAAGTTAAAAGGGTATAGAGAGGTACAAGAAGTGGTCTTGGTGTAAACTAAGTATATATTTTATTTTTCTATATTTTCTTTTTCTCATCTCATGCCTTTAATTTGTTTGACATATTACTGTTTACTTCTTTTCTGCACTTTGCATAACATTGCTTACCATGTAGGGGAATAGTGTAATGGGCATCCATGTATTCATACATTCAGGACATTGTTGACTTATCTGTAACTTTTATTAATTTGTATGCTATGTTTTGGAGAGAATTGTAGTATAGAATCATGCTATGCTATGCTATACTATTCTATACACCAGAGCTTTCCAAACTGTGTGTTGCGACACAAAAGTGTGTCGCCACACACAGTCTGGTGTGTCGCCACACAACCCGGAAGTGCTGATCATCATCAGCGCTTCCGGGTTTTCCTGCAGCGACACACCAACTGCAGCACGCAAAACCCGAAAGCAGCAGCAGCGCTTCCGGGTTTTTGCGCGCTGCCGCACTTCCGGGTTTTCCTGCGGCGACACACCAACGCCGGTTGGTGTGTCGCCGCGGGAAAAACTTTGGAAAGCCCTGCTATACACATACGTTTTTTTAAATGCAGAAGACATTATGCTTAAATATTTCTACTGGGTTTTTTGGTATGATATTCTTCAGGTAAGTTTGACCCCAGTATCATTGTGTTTTTGCCATTTTGCACTGGCATTTGATTGTCTCTAGAATTCTTACTTCTGATGCCATGTGTATGTGATACAGTGAGTAAAGATGGAGAACACACACTCATATATAGGTGGCTATCACACATAGATATTTCATTTCATTATCATGCTATCTGTCTTCATAAGGTTCCCAAGCATTGTACAGGTTTCTCCTCACCTCAGGTTTTTTTCTTCCTGGCGTTTTTCCCGCAAGTGCAGGGTCTGCTTTTTTTCACATCAACTGAATGTTGATCCATTGGTTGTAACAGGAATTAAAAACCGGCTTGTCGCCCAAGCCTGACGTCATGGGCTGAGAGAGAGTGACTGGCCCAAAGTCATTCAGCCAGCTTTCATGCCTAAGGCGGGTCTAGAACTCTCAGTCTCCTGGTTTCCATCCTGGAGCCTTAACCACTACACCAAAGTGGCTCTCAAACTTGAAACTCTATGGGTATTATCTGAGAAACCCTTTGGTTGTTTGAGAGACAAGTATTTCTTTTCATTTGGCTATGTTTTGGCTAGTTTTTGACCTATGAACTCATTCTGTGTAATCTGATATATCTTATTAACTTATTATTTTGCCTTAAAGGAAGAAAAAAAAGGCTAAACATAAACATGTGTAGGTTATGGCCTTTGACTACCTTTAGCAGAATCAGATAGTTATTGAGAATATATTTAATGTGATAGCAGAAATTGCTATCTTAATAGTGAAGTAACTTGAAACGAAGCCTGAATGAAGGAGACAAAGATATTTAATAGATTTTAGTCTTATTAGAAGAGAAGCCATGTTGAGGATTCTTAAGGGGAGAAAGAAATAATCAGTAGGATTTTATTTCATAGAAATTGCATTTTCTTGACCTTCTTTTTTTATATGTATATCTTGTTTTCCCCACTCCAGAAGAAACCAGTAATGTTGGTTTCTTAGTTGTATAGTACTGGTTTACTGATTAGAAGAAATGGAAAGAAACTGGAAATTGGTGAGCTCTGTGTGTTTTGGTTAATGTTATACCTGTGCTTGGATTTCAAAACTTGAACTGTTTTAGGCATTCCCCTTATAACTGTCTTAACATCATAAGAGTTGTGTATCTGTCAGCAACAAACAGTGATGTGGAGAAAAAAGTAGCATACTATATAATGTTGTACTATATTGTCCTATATATAATGTTGTACTAGATGTTATGGTTATGAAAGAGGAATGGGCTTTTCTTATCTTTTATGAGCTCTTTGCATCATATTAATGGGCTTACATCTACTTAGACTCATATTCTGAAATGTTCTTAGCTGAGCTAAAAAGCAGAAGACTAGCCCCCCCCCCCCCCCCCATTGCCTATATAGTGACAGCCTGCCAAAGGAACTCATTCCCCTTTTTTTCTATTATGCTGGTGGAGTTGGAGGAACATTTCATCATGTTTTCTCTTTTTTCTCTTCTATGTCCCATGACTATTTTTTAATTTTTAAGTGTTTCTGGTTATGGGAATACAATCTACCCACCCCTACCCCCATCTCAAATATTCTTAAAATGCTTGTTGCGCACGGTTTGCTGAATTGACGTCTGTATTCACTGCTAAAAAGTAATGCTACGAATATTATAAGATACATATTCAAAGAAGTGTTTACTCTTGTCAGTACCAAAGCTCAGTTGGCTTTTGCTCCCCTAAGAGGAACTTTGCCCTCCAGAGCTTTGATACACACAACACCTCAATGCTGCTCCTCTTTGATGTTACTTGCTACACAGCAGGAACATCCTGAGTCTACTTCAGAAGGAGAGATTCATAATGGCTCTCTAGCCACTTCACTCAGGTGACCAATGTGGTCTCATGGGATTTGTCCCTGGAATCATGTCTCATATGGATCAGCATTTACCTCCTGTGATCAGGTCAGTCATTAGGATTCTGTTCGATACTGTTGTTTCAGCTTCTGTGGCTTGAATCTGACATCTGCTATTGTTCTCTGTACCTACCACTTAACTATGTTGTTGCACTCATTTTGGAGGTTCCTGTTGGGTTTCTATTCTTGATATTTCATAGTACCAAATAGGAATGGTGGAACATCCTGATCTTGGATGTCTATGATATTGATCACAGTTTGAAAGCTTCATATGGAAAGCTTCTCTTACTCCATTTGGGAGACTCAAGAATGTCTACTTCTATGTTCACTTCATTATCCTCCCTTTTGGCCTAGCTAAGGGAAGAGGAATTATCACCAAATGCATTTTTATTTAAAACGTCCAGTAAACAAAATAATTACAGTGTGAATTTCAACAAATAATAAGTATTTTATCTAGTTTTGTGTGAAGCAAAAGAGGTGATTGATTAAAACACTAATTTGCATACAGTTTGCTACCTAACAGGATAATCATTGTTAGTGTCTACCTCTACCTCGGTAGAGGTAGCAGCATGCCCACCAAAATTACATTGGCTCATCTCCCATAACCTCTTTGGTAGGCAAATTCCATAGTTCTTTACAGATTCATAAAACATTTTCAGTCCTAACGAACTACTTAGAGGCAAATATTCTATCTTTTATTGACTACAGTATGTAAGGTAATGAGACTTTATTATTACTTATGATTATTTTGACAGTGGAGAAAAGCTTACTTTTCCTTACACCGTAGCCATGGTGTTGAAAATATAGCTCAGAAGATTATCAAGGTTTTATTTCATGTTTATTGTTTTTTTAAAACTTGATCCAGTTCACTTTGAAAATACTAAGCGTATGCTAACTTATGCAGATATAATTGAAACAGAAAGGTTTGTTTTGAAGGAATCCTTAACATGAATGGGAAAAATGGAAAATCTGCTCCACTGATGCTAATGATGTTTTGTTTTCCAGATTAACCAGGGAAGGTTAAATTTACAGACTGGTAGTGGCAATCCTAAAAGTTCTTCTTCTTCTCCTCTCTGTCTCTCTCTCCCCCTTTCCCCTCCGGGAAATCCCATTGAAAAGTTTGCCTTTCAGTAAGCATGATCTGTGCTATCTTCCCTTTCCTTTTCTCTCATGCTCATGCTTTCTGCCTCCCTCTGCAGAAAGTTGAGTTCCATCCCAATTATTAAATCTTTGGAGACCATTCCCACATGGTTCGGTAAATGGAAGCTTCATCCTGAGTTCTTTCATCTCTTTTCCTGCTCTCCTGGCTTGACAGTTGAAAAGGTCTGACTGTGCCACACAATGGTTTGATTGGTTTCTCTAGGGGAGGCTTTTCCCTGCCTCATCATTTGCCAGGCAGGTGGACCAGAAAGTCTCTTGATTCTTTTGTTGCCTCTGAAAGTCCGAGGTCTTTGACTGAATAAATCCTTCGTCATGGGATAATTTTCTAAAAGGAGTCTGAAAGATGTGAGAGAAAAGCCTCCCTACTTGGGTGCTGAATTAATGAAATAACTGGGCCTTGGAGTTCGCAATTGAAAAATCACTAGGAATGCAGTGGGTGGAGACAGTCTTCCGAATGCAAATCTATTCTCTCCCCACACACCCAATGAAATGAAATGAAATGAAATGAAATGAAATGAAATGAAATGAAATGAAATAAAGTGAAATAAAGTGAAATAAAATAAAATAAGAGAGCTTTAATTCTCTTCCAATGTAAGTTGGCTTGTCCAACATTCTTTGGATTTATTTGCATTATGTCACTGTGCTTGGATGGAAAACTAGAGCAGAATAAAAGTAGTTCTGGTGCAAGGCCTACTTAGTCATTAGATTATAACAAGTGGATGGAAAAGCCTTCCATATGACAGAACTAGGGTTGAGTTAACACAGGGTGAAAAGTAATTTACAGATAGGCTGTCCTCAGCCATCTTTGTAGTCTCTGATAAGGTTTCATTTCAGAATGGATAGGCGACATTTCCACTTACGGGCCCATTCTGCGACACCTGTGATAACAGCTTTGGGATCCTAATTGAAATTGGTTTCAAAATGGATTTTCACTTTTCTCTGTCTGTGGAAAATATTGAATGGATTCAGAGCTGCCATAGAGAATCCCAGAGCTTGGAAAATGGAGCAGGAAGCTGGGATCATCTTTCATAACAGTGTCGATGATATGACAGCCTTGTTATCTGTCTTATTAATGAAATCATTGATCACCTGATGAGAGAGATAATAAACGACAGTTCCTTCCATTCAAGAAACTCAATTAGATTCATTAAAAATGTTGGGAGGTGGATGGTGTATGAGTGGAGAGAATAAAGCTTCAAATACTTAAGGTCTCTTTGCATTTCTTCTTGTAAGTATAATTTTCAAATTCTGCTGCTTCACTATGTATAATGCACAAGCAGTCTTTAGGCTTTGATAACATAAAGTTGAGGAAAGGGTGTTATATTTAAGTATGTTGTAAATAATTCTATGTTAGCACTGAAAAAAATAAGTGCTTCAGAATGCAGAAGCAAAATATTCATTTAATACAAAGGAAATATAGTACCAATTGTTACCCCACTGAAGTATGGTGAAGTGTGGATTATTTGTTGAGAATTGAAACTAATAAATATAATTGCTATACTATACAAGTGTTTAGGAGGAGTTGCTATTGAAATTATAAATCTGTATCTGGGATATAACGTTTTTGACTGTAGGATGGAGCTCACCTAAATGAATGCTTGCTTAACTTTGAAAAATTGCATGTTGTTTCATGATATATTTATATTCTCCTTTCATGTTATATTAATATTCCATATGCGTGCTTCTTTCTTTTTCTTTTTTTCTTTTTGTATGAGGGATAATTCAGTCACATGAGTTACCAATTTTATTTTATTTATCCTGGGATTTATATCCCACCTTTTCCTGACATATGCAATCTACATTATAATCTGTACAACGTAGTACAATGCATTACATAGTGTTCAAGCATAGAAAAGAAATAAATATGTTAATACAAACAAAATTAATCTACAATGAATTATTATCAAAACCGCTTTTGTTTTGCTATACAAGATTCCAGGATATTTAGGAAATAATATAGGTGTTTATATACGTTTGGGAGCGAGTGATATGTGTATCTTTCAGAAACAGTATAGTACTTGGGTCCAGCTAGTGCCATCTCCTTTTTCATTATGAATTGAACCCTAGGAGGAGGAATAATTCCTCACTGCAGGCAAAGGGTCATTTTATCCCCCATTCTGAGTTTGAAAGAAGAGATGTGATCAAAGGCTTTAATGATGTCACTGAACTTTGACTGATGAAGAACAAAGTTATTCCGAATTCTGTAAGCTTATCTTTTTCTTATCACCTCAAATCAGTTAATATTTACCATTAGATTTTAAATCCCAAACATTATTAAAAATTGAACCTACCATTGAGAGATGGATTTTACTTTTTAAAAATTCAACTGAGCTATAAAGAGCAAGATTTTTTTAAAAAAACCAACTCTTTAAAGCAGAGATCCTTATTTTAGCCATTATTGGAAGTTTGTCTAGAAATTTTGTTGTTTATTCATTCAGTCGCTTCCGACTCTTTGTGACTTCATGGACCAGTCCACGCCAGAGCTTCCTGTCGGCCGTCACCATCTCCAGCTCCCCCATGGTTGAGTCTGTCACCTCCAGAATATCATCCATCCATCTTGTCCTTGGTCGGCCCCTCTTCCTTTTGCCTTCCACTTTCCCTAGCATCAGCTTCTTCTCCAGGGTATCCTGTCTTCTCATTATGTGGCCAAAGTACTTCAGTTTTGCCTTTAATATCATTCCCTCAAGTGAGCAGTCTGGCTTTATTTCCTGGAGTATGGACTGGTTTGATCTTCTTGCAGTCCAAGGCACTCTCAGAATTTTCCTCCAACACCACAGTTCAAAAGCATCTATCTTCCTTCGCTCAGCCTTCCTTATGGTCCAGCTCTCGCAGCCATAGGTTACTACGGGGAATACCATTGCTTTAACTATGCGGACCTTTGTTGTCAGTGTGATGTCTCTGCTCTTAACTATTTTATCAAGATTTGCCATTGCTCTCCTCCCAAGAAGTAGACGTCTTCTGATTTCCTGGCTGCAGTCAGCATCTGCAGTAATCTTTGTGCCTAGAAATACAAAGTCTGTCACTGCCTCCACTTTTTCTCCCTCTATTTGCCAGTTATCAATCAAGCTGGTTGCCATAATCTTGGTTTTTTTGAGGTTTAACTGCAACCCAGTTTTTGCACTTTCTTCTTTCACCTTCGTCATAAGGCTCCTCAACTCCTCCTCGCTTTCAGCCATCAAAGTGTTATCATCTGCATATCTAAGATTGTTAATGTTTCTTCCAGCGATTTTAACTCCAGCCTTGGATTCCTCAAGCCCAGCACGTCGCATGATGTGTTCTGCGTACAGGTTGAATAGGTAGGGTGAGAGTATACAGCCCTGCCGTACTCCTTTCCCAATCTTAAACCAGTCCGTTGTTCCGTGCTCTGTTCTTACCGTTGCTACTTGGTCGTTATACAGATTCCTCAGGAGGCAGACAAGATGACTTGGTATCCCCATACCACCAAGAACTTGCCACAATTTGTTATGATCCACACAGTCAAAGGCTTTAGAATAGTCAATAAAACAAAAATAGATGTTTTTCTGAAACTCCCTGGCTTTCTCCATTATCCAGCGGATATTGGCAATTTGGTCTCTAGTTCCTCTGCCTTTTCTAAACCCAGCTTGTACATCTGGCAATTCTCGCTCCATGAATTGCTGGAGTCTACCTTGCAAGATTGTCTAGAAATACTAATGGCTTTTTTCTCCCAATGGTCAGTGATTATTTGAATTAAAAACAAGTTCCACATTGGTTCATATTTAAAGATATGACTGTATAAAAATGGATCACCATATTATTTATCTGAGGGGGAGTAATATTTAATTGCAGCATGAAGTCTATAGTCAGCTTTCAGATATATTGGGAAAAATGTTAAAAATTTGTGGAACAACCATTTTCCATGTTTATCTATATCTGTAGTATATTCATACTTTATCTTCCATTTCAACTGATTCACATAGCATCTAACGAAAAGCTCATACAAGTTAACATTGAAATAATAAAAATATTTAGAGCATTCCCAAAAGAGAAAGTTCAAAAGGCCATGAACTCTACTGCTTAAAGGCTTCAAATCACCATAATATCTTGATCTGAAGGAATATGCCAAAAAGGATCTTGGAATTAGGACAAGTTTTCACAACTGGGATGTCTTCCTCTGCCCCCAAATGCCTTTTATTTGTGATTGTTAATTTTAACAGAAAACTTCAGTTAATAAAGAAATTCTTAAGAAATAAGTGCTCATTATGTCTGCTTGATTCTACGTTTAGACCTGAAGAAATTGGCTGCAATTGTGTACTCACTAGTTTACTGAACTGAAAAGCATTTAGCTTCCAAATAGATGCATATAGGATTGCACTATAACAATCAACTCCAGTGTCTTGAATTTAGTCTGAAAACAATCTGACAGAAAATGAAGTTCTCTTAATACTGCCACATGATCTTTTGTAACTATCAAGTCCGATAAAATTGAAGTACCATGATGCTGGAGTAAAGTTGGGTATGTCTTTGTAAGTGTTTCCTATGGAGTTTACTAATGCTTTTGTTGCCTATCACAAATGCAGGTAAGTCAAGAAAGATAATTCAGTATCACTATGTTTGGGGTTTTGTGCAAAATTATTCCACTTGCAAATGGCCATGGGAAGCAGGAATAGTGCAGGACCTAGCACAGTTATATAGAACTTAATGAGCAAATCAGTAACATACTCATTTTATTCTGAAATTGAAGTTCCTTGCAAAATATACTAATCAATTCACAATTAAAAGTTTATTAAAAGAATTAGGGAAAATAACACACTTGATTTTCCCTTTCCTTGTGCATTGTCTGGATATTGCTTTGCTTTTTTTGGTAGAGTTCTCTGCTCAGTTTGAATGAACCAATATGCTCCCTAGAAGTCTCTGTAATGGGCAAGGATTCTGTGGTAGATCAATGTGTAGTTATGTCCTTAGACTTGCATTAGATTGCAGTAGAGGCCATTGAAAGAAAATAGAGGGTTTTTCCCCCCTTTCCTTTTCCTTTTTAGTGCTGGCCCATGAACATACCATAACAATTGGATTAGGTGCACCTATAGCTAGGATTGATTGCATCTTGAATGGGAAATTAGAACATTTGAAAAATTCCTTTTTAGATGGAACAGAAGCACAAGAGGGAAAAGCTGGATGAAAACCAGAGAAGAACTGTAAATCACTACTATAGTTACTTCCTATGGTTTACCATTGGCTGTCAAAGAAAATTCCCCCAGGCTTATTTATAGTTAATTCTGTCCACAGAAAACTTTAGTTTGTAGACTGGCCTCTGAATGGGATCTCTGTTTGTAGATACAGATGAGTGTTAAAGATTACAGATAATGCAAATGACTCTCTTGATTAAACCACCAAGTAATTATGAATATAATTTGACTGAAACATTGTAGACTTTTTGGAAGATTTTTAAATCCTCTTTCAATATGTTTAAGGAGAATTATAGAACAAAACACAAGGTAAAGTGTACTATCCTGTCATTTGTAAACATAAATGTTTCAGAAGAACAGTGTATATCCATGTTTCTTTTGAAGGAAAACTTAAAATAGGACTAAGTTAAATAAGATATATCCCACAAATATTCATGTAAGTAGATATTAATTTAAAATCAGAAGTTGAGACTGCTGTGAGGCAAGAAAAGAATGAAAAGAGCCCAATGCTTCATTATCATCATGGGAAGGTAGCTGAGGAAATCCATGCCCCTTGCCTCATTCCAACTTTGCTACCCTGACATGCCCAAGTCTTGTGACTCATCTTTCATTCTAACTTCAGTACCAGCAGATACTACTAACCGAATGGAAGGGGGAGAGTGAGGACAACTGAATGAAACAAAGACTGCCTCATATGACAGCGCTGAGAAAAGCTCTGGATGGTGGGAGTTGCTGACAAGGTTGTGGAGGACCTGGATTCCTTATTCTTTCTGCTCTTGGTGATTGGGAGGAGGGGGAAATAGAGACTCTTGTAAGAGGAGGAGCTCTCTGACTTCAGACAAAGAAGAAATGAACATTTTGCTTTCTGATATCTTTGGGCAGGAGGAGGGTGAAGAAGAAATGGATATTTTTCTCCCCGTGTGCCTCTTCCCCCTAAAAAAATAAAATAAAAATAACCAGCCAGGATAAGGGAAGAGTAGACAGGCAAGGGAGAGGGACTTTGCCAACTTCAGCCAGTGATCAAATGGAAATCAAGAAGAGGCTCCTGGCCATTCCAAGCCAATAGAGGAGAATTAGAATAGAGAGGGAGGTGATGTGAGAACTGGAGCTGGCAAGGCAGGAACCAAGACTGGGAACAGAGAAGCCAATTGTTTAAACTCAGTACAGGTGCTATTAGCAGCTCGGCCTGAAAAATGGGCTGCAAAAATCTATTTCAAAGCAAGGTGGGGGAAAACGATCCAAGATTTAAAATGTGGGGCTGAAAAGGTAAAGGTTCCCCCTGCACATTTGTGCAGTCGTGTCCGACTCTAGGGGCCGGTGCTCATCTCCGTTTGTTAGCCAAAGAGCCAGCATTGTCCAAATACGCTTCCACGGTCATGTGGCCGCATGACGCACGCGGAACGCTGTTACCTACCCACCGAAGTGGTACCTATTCATCTACTTGCATTTGCATGCTTTCGAATTGCTAGGTTGGCAAGAGCTGGGACTAGTGCGGGAGCTCACTCTGCATGCAGGGCTAGGGATTCGAACCTCCGAACTTGTGGGAAATGTGGGGCTACACACATATAAATGGCTAGATTCTTAGACTGCAAAATCTGATTGCTGTTACTAGGGCTGTTTTCTATCTTCAATTAAAGCTACGTATCTTCCTGAACCTTGTCCTTGACTTTCCCTTGAGAACTCTTGAGTGTGATTTGAGTTTCTAGAGAAACTACTGCAACCATGGGGAACGTAACCCTGATATGTATATAGAGAAAAAGTTGGTTACCAAGTATGTTGTCAAACAGCACAGAATAATTAAGATTTAAAAGGTAAAGAAAATGCAGTGCAATTTTAATGAAAATCAAACGTTGATTGGAAGTGGATGAAAAAGGCTAAACAAGGAGAGTTCAGCAAAGCAAATAGAATAAAAATTAAAGTGATACAATGATTTGGGATGAAACCTAAGGGAATAGTGGAAGGTATATTTTAAAGATTTGTATGGAGGGGCTGGTGTAACCAGTTTTGTAGATGTGTGAAGACTGCATATGTGTCTGATAATTGGAGGAATGCTCTTATCGTTTCATTATATAAAGGGAAAGGTAGCAAAAGTGAATACAAAAGCTACAAAAGGATTATTTTGTTAAGTATGCCTGGGAAGGTGTTGGCAGAATTTTGATTGAAAGGGTACAAGAAGTGGCAATGAGAAAAAAATGGAAATGCTGTACAGCCTTATGTTGCAGTTTGCATATTTTTGCTCTCTGGCAAGTCATTGAAAAATATATGAACCATTTGTTGATTTAAAGAAAGTATATGATAAAATGAATTGCTTTGAATTATGGAATGTTTTGTGCACACATGGAGTTGAAAGTTGGTTGCTGAATGTGATAAGAAGAGCATATGATAGTACAGCAATCACTCCAGAAAATAGAATTATTTATCAAATAGTTCAGAATTGAGCAGGAAGTATGACAAGGATATTTTATATTAATGCCCCTTAGTTGTTTAATGTATGTTTACATAAATGTCATGTTACAGGTGTATTGGTTGGAGACAAGAATGTACATGTATTTTTGTATGCAAATAATTCTGTGTTGGCTGAGATCCTGAGCAATTTAAATGAATGTTAGATAGACTGTATGGTACAACAAAGAGTATGGATCTGAAAATGAATGTAGCAAAGACCAGGCTGGTTGTGCTTGACAGGAAAAATGGAGTAAATAATTGCAAGTTATGAAGTGGTTTATGAATACGATGGAAGCCCGGGGTAGTTTGCGAGGTTTGAAGGAATAGAGAACTGTGGGGAATGGTGTATATGTGTACTAGTTTTAGTGATGTTTCCTTTTCTTTTTCTTACTTCATGTCTCTGATTTCTCTGTGGTACTATTTATTTGTCCTTTTTTGTGCTCTGTATAATGTTACTTACTCTAAAAGGTATTAGTGTGATATATATGTACTGTATGTATGTAAAACTAACTTTTCTATATGTAAGTGGTTTGAGCTCCTTGGAGTATAATAAAGTCCCATTCCTGGATGGATCTTGCAGCATAACTGTAACAGGTGACGTATCAGAAGAAGTAAATGCCTGCTATGTAGTTATGATGAATTTTAGGAATTTAAGCTTAACATTTCAGTAGATTCAGTAAACTCTGGGATGCCATACCTCTCGTAACTGCACCCACAGCCTCCAAAACACCATTAGTTTTTCATTAGCATAAAAGAAAACAGAATGAGCTAATTAAAGGTCAAATGTAAATATATTTTATTTGTGGCATTTTGCTGTGTTGTTTATGGATTGCTCTTGTATCTTTTTTATAAGTAGCATATGTTCTATATTGAAATAATATATTGTGTTCTGTAATTTATGTTCCCTTTTTGAATAATAATAATAATAATAATAATAATGGTTGGTAGGATGATTAGTGGGCATTGTTTTAAACTGATATTTGGATTTCACAATAAGTCTACTAATGAAAACTTGATCTTACTTTTTCCTTATATAAAGAATGTGTTCTAAATACAGTAGGAAATGAAAGATCCCTTCTACAGAGGCTAGTGCAATATGAAATAGTAATAGAAACCCCATGAGAACAGTTCAGATATACTAGTGAAACCTTTAATTTGCTTGAACATTTGCAAAGTGGAAATAAGGAAAATGTAATTACTGAAGTTTTGTACCATTTTTCTTAGTTTTCTAACATAATTACTAGTAATTCGAATGGCTGAAAGCCTTTCCTGGAGTTCCCCTTCCCTTGAGTTCAGTCCCTAAAAACAACCCATTCTGGGTTCAAAATAAAGGATGTAAAGGACTTTTTTAGCACTGCGTGGGGTTTCTCGTATTCCACATGAAATTTCTCCAGGTGTTGATCTTCTGTAAGCTCACTGATGACTTCTTGGTCATCAAAGACATTTTTTTCTATTTCAGGTTTGTCATAGCTTTCCTCAGTCATTTCTGCAGTGAGGGGACGACACCCAGCCCTGACGTGTGAGGGGAAGAAGATGGAGCAGCATATCACATGCTGAGTGGGTCAGGAAAGTGTTGGCCCTAATAGAAGTGTAGATTAGGCCCTCTGCTGACTTAGCGAAAAGATTTGGTAATGATTAAAAGCCCTCTAGTTTTAGCTGGTCATCCATAATTCTGTAGCTTTTTATAAGCCACTCCTACGAAAAACTTATGTGCAGGAGGAGAAATAGAAGATGCATGACTCAGTTTAGTCCCACTCCTAACTTCTGTGAGTTGAGCATGGAAGTCTGTGGGGGGAGATGGGCGGTGATATAAGTTGGATAGATAGATAGATAGATAGATAGATAAATAAATAAATAAATAACTAACTAAATAAATAAATAAATAAATGCCACTGCACAAGCAGTTGTTCATTTGTGAGACTTTCTCTTACAATCTGTAAGTAGTTGTGGGGTGGGAGGCTAGCTTATCTGTATAATGTAGGCTGCACAAATATTGTGGCCCTGCTCCTCTTGTGAATGAGAGACCTTTATGCAATGAAGAAGTGAAAAGGGCTTCTTTGGTGAGTTTGAGACTAAAGTTGGGATTTCAGCCTAGCCATGCTCAAAGGAAAGTTTTGAGGAGGAAAACAGAGGAGGGCAAAACTAGGTGTATTGTCTCTAGTTCTTTAGAAATGAGACTGGGTATAACTGGGTTTATAAATCTCATCTGTGCCAGACTAGGTTTCTCATACTAAAATGTTCAGGCTATGTACTTTCCTGCAACTTGCAGTGGAGTTTTCAGCACCCAAGAATTTATGTACAAAAATCAGAATATGTGTATGTTTCCTTCTAAAAAATTTTGTGGATTAATGCAGACATTGAATGGAATGGACTTAAATTTACATTGGAAACTTCAGGGATTCCTGTGTAATAAATGTTTTGTTAGCAATTGACCTGGCATTGAAGAGCAGACAGGTGTGGTCAAAAGACTGTGGTCAAAAAAGTCAGGTTGGTGGCTGTGTTGGTGCACATAAATAACAAGCTCAGCTTTGATCATACCGTCATGGCCACCATCTTGTCTTTGTCACACCCTGTAGACACCCCTGAGAGCAGGGCTTTGAGGTTGGAGGGATCACCTTGACTTCCCTGGTTAAACAGCAGCCTGGAAGGAAAGGAAGGCAAGAAAGCACTGTCCTGCCCTTCTTTTTCTGCAGTAGCCAGTTTATAAACTCCCACCAGATATTTCCCTGCTAGTTATTACTTCAAAGTTTGCTGCCAGTCCATTTTTCCTTTTTCTACTTTCCTCTGTTTCTCCCAGGGTGCCTCCTAACACCAGGTTGATCCAAATCCCTGCCCTTTTAAAGAACCATACATGTACATACAAAACCAAGAGTTGGGTGGCTTGATTGCCAAGGTCCTAGCATTTTTTAGCCCTCAGCCCCAGAAAACTGATGCTATTTGGGCAGACAGAGTGCCAGAAACTACCCCAGGGAAAGCGCTCAAAGGATAAATGTGGTCCTCAGCCAGGAAAAGAGCACATGGCTGAGCTAGGGTTTTACATACTATTTTACAGAAAATCGTTTTAAAATACTGACTACACTGTTGCATGCCCAGTAAGTTGTAGCATGCACACACACTAGAGAAGATTGGTCTTGGAAAGCAGCTTGGAACTTTTATATTAAATAATCCTAGGTATCAGGGGCGTGGTGGCTCAGCGGGTAAGATGCCAGGCTTGTCGATTGGAAGATCGCAAGTTCGGAGGTTCAAATCCCTAGCCCCGCGTGACGGAGTGAGCTCCCGCACTAGCCCCAGCTCTTGCCAACCTAGCAATTCGAAAGCATGCAAATGCAAGTAGATGAATAGGTACCACTTCGGTGGGATGGTAACAGCCTTCCACGCGCGTCATGCGGCCACATGACCGTGGAAGCGTCTTCGGACAATGCTGGCTCTTTGGCTAACAAATGGAGATGAGCACCGGCCCCTAGAGTCGGACACGACTGCACAAATGTGTGGGGGGAACCTTTACCTTTACCTTTACCTTTATCAGCTTATTCAGAACTGCTTATATTACTGTTGGTTTTATTAGCAAGAAAGATATTGCACAAATATAAAGGCTGATGTTGAAGTCCATTGTTACAAGAATTGGAACTTAATGATCTAAAGCTACAACCTTCCTGGATCCATAAATACAGATATGTATTACAAGTAGTCCTCGACTTATGACCACAATCGGGCCTGGAATTTCCATCATAAGTCGTTGCAGTCGTAAATCGAGTCACCACATGACTGGACCTGATTTTACTACCATTTTTACAGCAGCCATTAAGTGAATCACCATGGTCGTTTAGTGAATCACAGATCATTAAGCAAATCACTGTGGTCGTTAAGCGAATCCATCTTCCCCAATGGGTGTTTTTTTGCCAGAAAATGGCAAAAAAGTCGCAAAATGTGACTGTGGGACGCTGCAACCAGTCATAAATGCAAGCTGGTTGCCAAGCGCCTGAAATGCGATAATGTGACCCCAGGGGGGTGGTGCGATGTTTTGTAATGCTCAGAAGTGCTTTACAGGCCATAAAGCACCCATTTCGATGCCGTCGTAATTTTGGACTGTCATTAAACAAAGGGTCGTAAGTCGAGGACTACCTGTATTTTAAAAATATGTATGTCACAACAAGTTTCTCCATAGTTACAGTATTTGAAACAATAATGCAACTTTGAATGGAGATTGGCTGTGAATAATATATATTTACAGGCAGTATTGAAACATTGAAAGTGAAATAAAAGTTAATTGAGTGGCAGGGGCAATGATAAACAGCACAGAGGAGAAAGAACGGGATACATACAGGCATTAATGCTCTTTTGTAGAAATATGTTACTTGCTTCCTTGTGAAGATTAAAAGACAGTATTTTTTTAAAAGGTTTAAAACTAAACATTTTAGTTGGCTTTTATGGAAGCAACATTAGCATAACTGTGAGTATACAGTATATGATTAATTTTGTGCATAACAAATCATAAAATTAATAACTTTTATTTTCTGAATTTAAGTTAGCTTCTGAATCTGTATGATGCAGTTGACCTTCCTAAAATGAAACGGGGAATGTGGAAAATTCCATTTCTTGAAGGGAGTTATTAATTTATGTTGAAAGGGTAAATGTTTAGTTGGAAAGAAATGTAAATGTAAAGCCCTACATGGCATAGGACCAGGGTACCTGAGGGACCGTCTCGTCCCGATAACGTCGACCCGTCCCACCCGTACATGCAGAGAGGGCATGCTTCGGACCCTCTCAACAAGAGAATTCCATCTAGCGGGGTCCAGGAGGCGTGCCTTCTCTGCGATAGCGCCCGCCTTGTGGAATATTCTGCCCCCGGAGGTGAGACTGGCCCCCTCCCTCCTGGCCTTTCGGAAGGCCCTTAAGACCTGGCTCTGCCACCTGGCCTGGGACGACGGAGGTGGTAGTGCCTCCTGGGGTTGGCTGGCCCCATAGCTCCACTATCTATTCTGCGGGTCCAAGCCCATCCTGGATTTTATTTTATTATGTTTTGTTTGTGTTTTTAGATATTTTGTATAGTTTTTAAATTTTTATTTATTGTAACCCGCCCAGAGTCCCTTGCATGGGAGATGGGCGGGGAATAAATTTGAATAATTAATAAATAAATAAATAAATAAATCCATTTATTTGGGGGGAAATGCGCTATATGGACTACACAAGATTGTTCTAAGCCATTTTTTAACCGTTTCTGTTCTGTTCTGTACAAAGCATTCTGAACTTAAAATATTCCAAACTTTGATAAGTTGTTAAGTGTTTTAAACTTGCAACAAAATACCTTCTTTTCTGGAATTTTGGTTGAATTTGTGACATATGGGACATATTATTTTATGTTGTCAGTATTATGATGTCCTGTTATTTCTCCAAGCCATGGAGGCCTGAAGGTAATGCATTAGTCCAGAGCTTTCCAAACTGTGTGTCGGGACACGTTAGTGTGTCGGCTGCAGTGTCTGGGTGTGTCGCGGCTGCTGCTGCCTCCGAGCCCTGCCAGGATTCCACGCAGGTCCTAGTGCCTGCCTTGTGCCCTGCTGTAAGGGTGTGTCGCGAAATGATGCCCTGCTGTAAGAGTGTGTCACGAAATGATGCATGTCTAAAAAGTGTGTCAGCAACATGAAAAGTTTGGAAAGCTCTGCATTAGTCAATAAAATAGCAGGCAGAAGTTCTATTTCTGATGCCATTTGCTAGAACTAGTTGATGAGAAAAGATGGTTCAGTATAATATAGACTCGATGAAACACACATTCAAAGATTTGGTACCCTTTGGACATAAATAAAAAAAGACTACTGCTTGCCTAGCATGTAGATTCTTTGTTATGGAGTTCATCTGTTCCAGTGTGATATTGCTTTTCTGTGTTCTGTGTATATTCTTTTATTTTCAGTCAGGATGTCAAAGGCAAGAATATGTACTATGTAAGCATGTGCATTGTCTAATGTACATATTATTCCCTGGCTAATAACCAGAGAAGTCTATTTTTATTGCAGTGTTTTAAAGATGTTTCAAAGTGACTTCATTGCTGTTGCTTCCTTCCTCACTTCAGTTTTGTAGTTACTTATGCAAGGAGGGGCTGCAAAATGCATGCAAAATGTATCGTTTCTATTGTTTGCTAAAAAACTTCTTTTTAAAAGTAATCCTTTGGTCAATTTTTCTGGGTGGTGATATAGCTTACCACATCAAATTTCAACCAAGGGCAAATAGCTGTTTATTCTAAGTTCCCAGCTACTCCCAGAATTATAGCATAAAGCTACTTTATTCTGATCGCAGAACAAATCTGTCTGCTTTTTCTTCACACCTCTAGTTTGCTGGTCACGTATATTCACAATGCAACATTGTGGTAGAAACATTTAAGATCTGTCACTTGTGTTAACTAGGAACTATAATAGATTTTTCATTAGCTTGAGGGGGGTGATGGTTCAGTTTTCAACTTAGCTCCTTAATAGTTTTGGCAAATTGGGCCATTCCATTTCTGTTGGAGGAAACACAATAGTAGGGCAATGTTGTATACTTTATCATGATACATGATATATGAGAGACTTGCTTAAACTGGTATTGTATACTGTATATCACGAAATGTTGTGACTTATTAAAAATTGTACTTTCATTGTCATTTATTCTGAATGCTGACATATTCTTTGTTAAATAATTGGACTCAAGGACTCTAACATTTCTGTGTTCCTGCTTTGCCATGCCAAGGTACTTGGGGACACTACCACTGGCGGATGATAGATTTTAACATCATGTTCTTTCTGCTTCAGAACTTGGGGAATTGCTATGCCTTTGGTCTCTATCAGAATATTTCATTTATTTATTTATTTCTTTATTTCTTTATTTCTTTATTTATTTATTTATTTATTTCTTTATTTATTTAATTTTTATCCCGCCTTTATTATTTTTTAAAAATAACTCAAGGCAGCGAACATACAGTACCAAATACTCCTTCCTCCTCCTATTTTCCCCACAACAGCAACCCTGTGAGGTGAGTTGGGCTGAGAGGGAGGGACTGGCCCAAGGTCACCCAGCTGGTTTTCATGCTGAAGGCGGGACTAGAAACCACAGTCTCCTGATTTCTAGCTCAGCACCTTAACCACTAGACCAAACTGGCTCTATATCAGAATATAATCTGATAACAGTAGTTTGATACCAATAGTTTCATTAATAGATCTGTTTCTGGTCTTCTGCCTCTCTTTTGGGACAGACTGGAAAGGTTTTTTTTAAAAAAAATTGTTGCTAGTTGGTCGAATTTTTCCTACATATCCACTCCAGTTTTGTGATTTCTGCCCAGAGATGATTTTTGTACAAAGGAAAACTTGTCCACACTTTTCTGCGAATGTGATTAATAAAGATGTCACAAGATAGTTTTATTTAATGAATAATGCAATTTTTCCTATAGATCAATAAGGCTTCTATTGTTTTTCATATCCCTACACCTAGAAGACCAGCAGATCCAAGAAATGTGTAAATCTGAACACTGATATATGACACACAGTGTTCCCAAAAGATGAGAACAGCATCTTATTTTAAATTATCACTTTTTAAATATTACATTCTTACTGCTTTTGAGGGGTTTTTTTTTTGATGCATAATAAGTATTATGAATCTCTGGCTTTTTCAGTAATTCTTTCTGTGGAAAAGGAAAAAAAAAACATACTAAGGCTTCTTTCAATATTCTTGTAGCCTACAAAAACTAAATACCATCTGAGATCCTTTTGTGTCTAAGATTGAAAGTGTTGATTGTTATCTCAAGGGCTTGCCTTTATCTCCCCCTGATTATGCATGGGAAGAGAATTAGTAGCCTCTGGTGGTGCATAATGGAGTGATTAGATAATTCAAACAATATGACTTATTCAAACAATTTATAAACAAAGAAGCAGCTAATGATTTTTGGTTCCCTTGGCAGATTCTCCTTATCCCAATCATTCTCATATGATGGGGCTGCATTTGTTATACTTGTAAAATATCTGAATACTTTCCTCTCAAGAGGTTGACATCAGGTAAAACAACATGCATATGCATAGCATACTAATCTTTATGCCTAAAACATAAGTACTTAAGATGGAATGCTGCATAATGATGATCAATTATTTGTCAAATAAAACATGGTAAAAGTATGGATGGCTGCTGTCAGAAGTATCTGCTCTTCTTTGTGGAGTTACCTGCATATTTAGCAAAAAGTATAGTTTGGTTCCAGTGGCATCTGGGGTGTGTGTGAGTGTGTGTGTGTCAAAAGAGGCAAGATGGCAGTGGCACCATCACATACATATACAAAGGGGTAGGATTTGATCTTGCTGCTACAACTTCTACTTGCCTTTTTTTACCTGTCCTCCCAATTACCAGTCCCTCAGATTACCATCCCATAGGGCAGTAAAATGTTCATTTTAGAAGACTGGGATGATTTATTTTTATACTTGCGTAAAAAAGCAGAAAAGAGAGATCTGTGCTTTGGCTCAATATAAAGTGGTTGTCAGCCTTCAGCTATGTGCATGCAAAGTATGTATTGAGATACAACGTCTGGTCATTCACTTGGACTTTTGTCTTCCGCATTTCATTTCATTTTTTGATTTGATTTTATCTTCGAGAGCAATATCTGGAACCAGCTCTTAATATCATAGACCCAGTGTGGTCCTAGGATTCCTGGGTGTCCCCCAAGATCCTCTCAGGGGTCCATGAAATCAAAATTATTTGCCAGCCTATGTTGAAAAATAATACAATATTAAAATCCTATCAAACAATCACAAAAAGTGGTAGTGGCAGTGAATGCAACATTTTTAATTTTTAATACGGTCAATATAAATAAATGTAACCCATACAAACAAAAGCTTTTTGGGGGTCCTCCATACCTTTTAAAAGTGGGAAGGGGTCCCGAGAGAAAAAAGTTTAAGAAACAGTGTCATACATCATTTGACCCATTGTATGGATTTGTGGAAGTGGAAGGAAAAAGGAAGAGGGGCCGACCAAGGGCAAGATGGATGGATGATATTCTGGAGGTGACAGACTCGACCTTGGGGGAGCTGGGGATGGCGATGGCTGACAGGAAGCTCTGGCGTGGGCTGGTCCATGAAGTCACGAAGAGTCGGAAGCGACTGAACGAATAAACAACAACAACATGGATTTGTTGTATTTAGTCAGAAGGGCAGTTCCTCAACAGGCAATGTAGCATAGGAAGCAGCTTTTTATTTTTTGGGGTGCTATAGGCTGGAAAGCTGACATACCATACCAGTTTCCTTTGCTAGTGCAGTGTATTTTTACTGCTTAATAAGTTTGTGGTTAGCATATAAGGAAGTTTTATTAAAACTACATCAAAAATTCTATTTGCTTAACCTCAGAGTGGTTAACTGTTCTATCACAGCTATGCTTTCAAACACAGAATCATGCTATTGAATATCATCAGCAAAGTACCAGCTTCTATAGGCAACTTCTGTTGGGGAAAGGAGAATGGTAAGTGGAAATGGCTACTTTTCTGTGCTAATCTACTCCAGAGCAGTAGAAAAGAGCATATAGAAATTCACATTTAGGCACCAAGGAGCAAATATATGGGTTGATTTTCCCAAGTTCTACAGGGCATCCCTTGCTCTTTTGGCATGGTTCTTTCAACTTGGTAGCTTTCTTTCTATCCTGAATTGTCAACCTCAGGGTGAGTCTGAAATATAGGCCATTGTGTTGGACCAAAAATCAATCTATTCCAGTATACTGTTTCAATAAGTGTGCAGTTAGAGGCTTTCCTTAATCTGTGTTGAGCTGCAGCTTCCATAGCCCAAGTTGGCATGGCCAATTGATGGGAGTTGACCTCTGACATACTTGCAGAACATTAAGGAATAATAAATATGTTCTGAAGAAGATACATACTGCCTCCAAATATATAAACTCCATTTTGTAATTTTTTTTATCCCGCCTTTATTATTTTTATAAATAACTCAAGGTCACCCAGCCGGCCTTCATGCCTAAGGCGGGACTAGAACTCGCAGTCTCCTGGTTTCTAGCCCGGCACCTTAACCACTAGACCAAACTGGCTCTCTTTTTGCTATTAAATAATTATTTACAGCTTTCTGTAATTTCTGTAAGCAACTGTAAGGCTAATCTCACATAGAAAGAGAATTTTTATTTTAAAATAAATACAGAACTTGGCACATCAGAGTGAAAATGGAAGTATTGTGTTTGTGTGTGTGTGTACAATAAATGTATATATATACATAAATATAAAGAAAAGAATAACAGTCAAAACTTTTCATTATATGATTCATGATTCCCATAGTTTCAACATTTACACGTCATTTATTTTTGTGAAGTTAAGATATGTAATTTATACTTATTTATATATCCACTTTCTGGTATATTTCAAACATGTTATTTTTATTAGACGTTTATATTTATTTCCCCCCCCCCCCCCTTATGACTGGCTTTTATATTAAAAAGCACTTTTATTGTTTTTAACCTCTCTTTAATAAGCTACTTTGGAAAGAGCTTGAATGAGGTATTAACAGCTACTAACACGAGATCAAGCTTCTGCCCAGACTTTGTCTCAGAGTCCAGCCTGCTTGATGGTACCTAAGTAATTACTGATCAGCTTTTCTCCACACAGGTTTTAGAGTCATGCACTGATGCTTCAACAACTTGGAGCTGCACAAAATGAGGTGGATATATATTTGGCTTCTTGGAAGCACTGATCAGAACTGAAGTAATAAGTTAGAGAGGACAATTAGAATAATTAGGGGCAATGGAAAACAGGATACTTGTACTAGAATGTTCATAGATGTAGCTTTTTGATCCTTTGAACAGCACTTGCCAAAATTCTTCTACAGAAGTATTCTTGTGAAATTGGGGAAGTATGGACGTTTGTAGAAAAGCATTCTGGAAATATAGTCAGTTTCTTAATAAGTTAATTGTAAGTTTTTACATCTTGTTTGCTAATCCTTAAGTGCTTTTCTTTCTTAGTTTTTTTTTTAATCTTCTATCCCGCCTTTATTATTTTTATAAATAACTCAAGGCGGCGAACATACCTAATACTCCTTCCTCCTCCTCTTTTCCCCACAACAACAACCCTGTGAGGTGAGTTAGGCTGAGAGAGAGTGACTGGCCCAAGGTCACCCAGCCAGCTTTCATGCCTAAAGCGGGACTAGAACTCTCAGTCTCCTGGTTTGCTATTGGCTCCTTCCTAGGGCTGAGAGACAGGGACAGGCCCAAGGTCACCCAGCCGGCTTTCATGCCTAAGGCGGGACTAGAACTCTCAGTCTCCTGGTTTCTAGCCCATTGCCTTAACTACTAGACCAAACTGGCTCTAAAAAAAAGTTAACTTTTGCATTGTGGTTTACCTTAAGTTACTGAGAAAACCAAAGTAGTTACTAGAGAAAAAATGCTTCCTTAATTATACATAGTTTCACAGTTCTTGGTGAGAGTAACCTGTAGTAGTTGAAACAGGATAAGTGACAAATGGATGCCTTAGGCTTCTTAGTTGAAAATAATGAAACTATAAAAATTTCTTCCTGCTGAATGAATAGCATTCCTGTTGGCACAAGCCCGCAAGAAATGCCAACATAACACAAGTCAAGAGTCTAATCTGTTAATCAGACAGGAGCATCGCTTGAAGCAAGAGACACTACATGCCATAGCAGAAGGGCATATAGTGATGTTTATAAGCTACAGGCATTATTTGTATAGCACAAAACTCTATTGAAAACACTGCTCAGTATGATTTCACTCTATATCCTAGATTTGTAATTGCATATTTTATTGTGTTTCTTTTCTTAATCCTCTGTGACATAATGTTTCTCATTTCCATCCAACTTTGTTTTTCTTCTTTAAAAGATCTGCTTGGTGATGTTGGGTTTCTGAAAACTGTTAAAAACAAACGCAAGGCTTATGCTTTGTTTTGGTTAGGTCTGATTATTAGTCCAGGACTTCATCTTTATGTGAAACATATGATACACATTTTTTCTTGGAAAGGAATGGCTTCTGTGTGCACAGTGTAAAATGCTTTATTGTATGAGCTCGTATACTTAAATGTTTTGGCAGGTTGGGGTTGGTGCGTATATTCAAAGATGTGGAATGCATTCTAAAAATGTGCTACTGAAAACCCCCTGTCAATGATGTACCACATGGAGAAGTCCCACATTATGTGTGGCTTGGTCAGTTTTACACATTTGTGGCTGCTACACCAAATTTCCCTCCATCCCCCAATATAGAGTGAATGTGAAACAGAACATTCTGTCTGTAATGCGGTTTGGCTTTTTTTATGATTAAGAAGAAGCTTCCTGTTATGACTTTTGAATGTTTTACATTTTTTTAAAAAGTCCCATTTTCAGTATTTTCTTGTTGTGAAGGTGCCATTGCTGTGTTGTATGCTAAGTTCATATTAGATTTCAGTATTGCAGCTGATAGGGACACATTCTGATAAGGTTGCTATTCTCACTAATGAATTGGTCAATTGAAGTTTTTTTTAATTATATGCACCTATTATAGAGCGGGTAAAATGCCAGGCTTGTCAATCGGAAGATTGAAAGTTCGGAGGTTCGAATCCGTAGCCCCGCATGACGGAGTGAGCTCCCGCACTAGCTCCAGCTCTTGCCAACCTAGCAATTCGAAAGCATGCAAATGCAAGTAGATTAATAGGTACCACTTCGGTGGGTAGGTAACAGCGTTCCGCGTGTGTCATGCGGCCACATGACCGTGGAAGCGACTTTGGACAACGCTGGCTCTTCGGCTAACAAACGGAGATGAGCACCAGCCCCTAGAGTCGGACACGACTGCACAAATGTGAGGGGGGAACCTTTACCTTTATTGTAATGTGTACATCATTTTTTATTATACTGTCATACTCTATGAATTTCTGCATGTTCACTCATACATAAACTCTATTTTATCTAATACAACATACTTTATTTTATTACTGCAATTTATGTTCTTTCTTTACAAAAATATTCAAGCCAACTTACCAGTGGCTCCTGAGGAAGTGGACAGGGCTCTCTGTGCTGTCAGCTTGGCCACCTGTTTACTGGATCTGGGTCCTTCCTGGGTTGTAAGAGTGGCCAGGAAGTTGACACTACTACCATGCAGTAGTGTCAGCCTCTTTGATGGAGGGGGTGGTGCCCTCAGCCTTGAAAGAGGTGGTGGTACACCCCCTCCTCAAGAGGCCATCCTTGGACCCAACGGTCTTCCATAACTGTCGACCAGTCTCCAAACTTCCCTTTCTGGGGAAGGTTGCTGAGAAGGTGGTTGGTCTGCAGCTGATGAGAACCCTGGAGGAAACAGATTACTGTATCTGGACCCGTACCAGTCAGGTTTCAGGCCCGGATTTAGTACTGAGACAGCTTTGGTTGCGCTTGTAGATGACCTGTGGTGGAGCCAGGATGGTGGTGGTGCATCCATCCTTGTGCTTCTTAATCTCTCAGCGGTTTTCAATACGTTTGACCATGGTATCCTTCTGAGCTGGCTCCATGGGTTGGGGATTGGGGGCACCATTTTACAGTGGTTCTCTTCCTTTCTCTGGGGCCAGTTCCAGTTGGTGTTGATTGGTAAGGAGAGATTGTCCCCTAGGCTCCTCCTTTGTGGGGTACCGCAGGGTTCTATTCTCTCTCCCCTTCTTTTCAACATCTACATGAAACTGCTGGGTGAGGTCATCCACCAGTTTGGGGTTTTGTATCATCAGTATGCTTATGATACCTAATTAAATCTTTCAACTCTGGGCTGGCCAAGTGAGGCTGTCAAGGTGCCTGGAGTCTGTGTGGATGGGGAGGAACCGTCTCTGACTCAATCCTACCAAGAGGTAGCGTGGCTGTGGATATTTGGACCACCCAGATAAGGGGATATTCCAACTTTGACCTTGGATGGGTTGCAGTTCCCCATTCAAGGGTGGTGCACAATTTGAAGGTCTTCCTGGACTCACAGCTCCTGCTTGAGGAGCAGGTGGCAGCTGTGGCCAGGAAGGCTTTTGCAAAGTTTCATCTGGTGCAACAGTTACACCTTTTCCTAGATCTGGGGGCTCTTCAGACAGTCAGTCATGCTTTGTTCACCTCACAGCTTGACTACTACGATAAGCTCAACATGGGGCTGCTTCAGCTGGTCCAGAATGCAGCGGCATAGGCAGTGATGGGCATGCCTCGGTAAGCTTTGCAAGCTGCACTGGCTGCCAGTTTGCCTCTGGGTGCAATGCATGGTGCTGGTTGCTACTTATAAAGCCCTACATGGCATAGGGCCTGGTTACTTGAGGGCCCACCTGTCTTCCATAGTATCTGCCCGGCCAGTTCAATCTGGCAGGGTTAGTGCGCTCTGGGTTCCTTCGATTAAACAATGTCATCTATCGGGACCCTGGAAGCGCACATTCTCTGTAGCAGCACCTGCCCTCTGGAATGAGGTTCCTCCTGCGATTTAAATGGCTCCTACCCTACTGGTATTTCGAAGGGCCCTGAAGATGTGGCTCTTTGCCCAGGCCTTTGGTAAGGACAATTGATGCCTTTCTTCTTTTTCCTTGTTCCCTTCCGGGTTTGTTTTCTTTGCCTCTTTGCCTCTTTGTTCTTTTGTTTGCTTTTGTGTTTTTATATTGTTCTTTTTAAAAAAATGTTTTTAACAATTGTAAACCCCCTGGAGTTGTTGGGAGTTGGGTGGCATATAAATTTAATAAACTATTATTAGTTAAATTATTACTGTCTTATAAATGCTTGCTGTCTGCTTTATATTCTTTAATCAAGAATTTTATAAAACTTCTAAAGCTATGTAACAGTAACACAGATGTGAAATAAGAAGTGAAGGACAAAGCAATAAAGTTAGGTTGGGTTATAGCACATATATTTCAAGCATTTCATCCAGATGCAAGTGGCTTATCTTACGATTATAAACTACCATTAACTTAGTTGCTCCTGCTGCAGAGGCATCTGAATCCTGAATAATCAACATGCACCAGATGTTTAACAGCCCAACCAAGTTGCATCAGAATGTATTATGCAGACATTTGCGTTGGGTAGAGTAACACTGTAGATTTGTCTTGTACCTGTGGCAAGTTGAAGAGTTGACATAAATACATACATATTTACCCATAACACTTTCAGGTTTATCAACTTTATGCCCATTACAGATTACTTTGGATTATGATCACTGTTAAAACTATGCTTTACTTGTAGATGGCCTCATCTAGTCAAAGTGAAGCACTTTTAAGTCTGATTTCGGGGGGAGATGGGCGGTGGCGAAATTTGATAATAAATAAATAATTCAATGGGCCATCTGGGTACACATGAATAAAAGTATAGTGTAAAGCACATATTTATTTCTGTTTCATTGAATGATGCATTATGGGTTTTTATATTTCATAATCGTGTTTTTTAAAATTCTGTAAACTGCCTGAATATTTGCGATTAGATAGTCTATAAATAATTTAAATAAACACAATGTAAAGTGATTCTTTATTAAAATATTATTAAAATATTAAAAAGAAGAGACATCACCTTGCCAACAAAGGTCCGTATAATTAAAGCTATGGTTCTCCCAGTAGTAATGTATGGCTGTGAGAGTTGGACCATAAGGAAGGCTGAAGGCCGAAGAATTGATGCTTTCGAGCTGTGGTGCTGGAGAAGACTCTTGAGAGTCCCTTGGACTGCAAATCAGTCAATCCTAAAGGAAATCAACCCTGACTGCTCATTGGAAGGACAGATACTGAAGCTGAAGCTCAAATACT
Organism: Charina bottae; assembly: GCA_023362775.1. NCBI lineage: Eukaryota > Metazoa > Chordata > Lepidosauria > Squamata > Charinaidae > Charina > Charina bottae. Next base: position 8,406,649 of record JALMGJ010000007.1, read on the forward strand.
TTGGCCACCTAATGCGAAGAGAGGACTCACTGGAAAAGACCCTGATGCTGGGAAAGACTGAAGGCAAAAGGAGAAGGGGATGGCAGAGGATGAGATGGTTAGATAGCATCACCGATGTAATGAACATGAATTTGAGTAAACTCTGGGAGACAGTAGAGGACAGGAAGGCCTGGCGTGCTATGGTCCATGAGGTCACGAAGAGTCAGACACGACTAAACGACTGAACAACAACAACAACAACAACAAAAGTGATTCTTTGCCAGAATCACAGCCAGTGTTCATTGTAATATATCAGTTGAATTCCTGGAGAAAGGCAAAACTTAAATGCAAGAAATAAACAGATAAAGAATTGAAGTTTTTAGTGGGAGAGGTAAATTAACTTTGTAAATAGGTCAAGAAATTTACTGTCGTTATAGTGCTTGAAATTGTGCTTGAAACCAATTTGGCTTTAGTTTTGTGTTTCTATTTATTTCATTAATTGATCTGACTGCTCACTTGCCAAATGACTTTGAGTGGGTAAGAAGCATTTATATAACACCGAACTATGAAAATTGAGGGAAAGAAAAACATTTGAAGAAAAGTTTTTTTAAAAACATAAATTAACATAGTAGACAAAAAGCAGCATACTGTTAAAATATAAAGAAAGGGAAAGACTTTATTTGCATAATTCTATACATAAATATTGAGATGTCTTACTGCTTTTCACTGAGGTATTGTCATATGCGCAGATTACATGTTTTACAGCGTAGTTAGTCCCATGACTTCAAGAATCATATTGTCAGACAAATTGGTATCCTGGCACAGAATAGTTTAATTGTGCCAAACACCTCTTTGCACTGTCTTGAGACAATTCCAGAAACATGAACTTTTATGAGTAGGATGATCCTTTCACCAGCATCGTCCAAATTCCATGGAATCCCAATTTACCATGGAATGTAGCTGGATGATCACTCACCTTCGGCATTTGTGAATTTGAGCTTTGGAAATTATTGCAACATTGTGGGGAAAAAAGCCCTACTGTAGTAGCTCTCATGCTGCTAAGGTAACATTACAGGTTTCAAAGAATACTGTTGAATTCCCTAGAACTCAGCAACTAACTTGTTTTACAGATTCCATTTATCTCTTTGGGCACTCACAAAGTTAATCAGTCCGTTACTGTTCATTAGAAATAAGAATAAAAAGAACTGAGTTTTGGACTTGTGTTAAAGAGGGCTCTGCCATATGCATAGATCAGGGGTGGGGAACCTTTTTTCTGCCAAGGGCCATTTGGATATTTATAACCGGGGGGTGGGGGGCGGGGTTTCTGGGATTTCTGCGGACTGGGGCCCGGAATTTGCGGGCGGGAGCCAATCACAAGCACTGGGGGGTGGGGTTTGCAGGTGGAAGCCAATCGCGTGGAAGGGGCAGGGTTTGCGGGTGGGAGCCCCGCGGGCCTTAGGCAGGAGCCCCGCGGGCCTTATACAGCCCGCGGGCCTGACGTTGCCCACCCCTGGCATAGATGGTTAGTTCTGAAGGCTAGTGCTGCAGTCATATGCTGGAGCACAATAAAAAAAAAAGATGATGCTACTTCATCATGGTCTTTGAGATTCACACACATGGGTTTTGTGCCTATGGATAGCCTGTTTGGAAACTTAGAACTGACAGAATTCTTGGTGGAAGTCCTGCCCTTCATTAGCATCATGCACGATTAGGTTGCAACTCTGTCTCTTCTCAAGCACATTTGAATTCCCTGTCTCTGATGGTCTCAACCAGACCCTCCCTTTCCTCTATCTCGGTAAGTGAGATCAAAGCCAATTATCCAGCAACTATACTGCCTTTGGGGAATGCTTTTTCCAACTTTTATTGGTTCCATATATTCCCACCTGTCTTTTGCTCTTTGATCATTGGGCTTTGTAGCATCAACCTGGATTTTGTTCTGATAAATTGGCACATGGTTCTTGGGGCAGCCCTAGATATTGTGATGCTGATCACTATGTGCCCTGGCCTTTCATCCCATATTATTTTGCTTGCCCCTGTGTAAATCTCATGGCTTTCTTTCTAACCATGATTGTGGTTTTGTGGAGCAGTCTCATAGTTGGCAACTTCCTGTTGCATCACTTTTGCATCCACAGAACACTTCTGCTTTTCAGAATATCCTTTTGGGACAGATCTTGCATCTGAATTTAATGGGATATGGCCTCTCACTCAATGAATGTCACCTTCTCCACTGCCAATAATTGGATCTCTGTGTTCCAGTGCTCCTCGTCTTCAGAATTTTGCAAGTGCTGTTGGTCCTGGAAATCTCCCATTCACCGTTTTGAAAGGCTCAGGCTGAAGTATCAGACAAATGTCTCTGACACCTCTTTATTCCTGTTGGCTTCTCTAGTCAGCTTCTGTCATGTGGGTCACCAGATTCCTTGGTCTCCATCTGTTTCTATAATGAGCAAATCTGTCGGATGTCTCAATCTCTAAGTCTGGAAGTTCAGCAATCACTGCGGGTTGTGAAAGATCTGGTTTATCAACTGCGTCAAGATGCTACTACTTCTGCCATCTTATTTCCTGTGCTCCCAGAATTGTTGAAGACAGTGAGGGATTCCTGGATTAAACTGGCTACTCTTCCATCAAGCTTTCACCATATGGATAAACTCCCTCAGAGTTATGGCACTGAATTCTGGACATTCCCATGTTGAATTACAAATTGGTTCTAGAGCATGTCAGGAATCATGCCAGGGAGGCCTACTTTCCCTTACAAAAAGAGGCAGTTGAGTTTGGAGAACTGCACTCTCACCTTCAATTCAAGAGACTTCATCATACCCATATTTAAGCTCTCTTGTTTCAAGATGATCTTGATAACTACCATTCTTTCCCTTCTACAGGTAGTCCTCATTTAACAACCACAATTGGGACCAGCAACTTGGTCATTAAGTGAAGGGGTCGCTAAGTGAAACCATGATTGTGCTTACAATCTTACTTCAGCTTTCCTCTGCTTTACAGACCTGCGAAGCTCATAAATGCGAGGATTGATTGCAAAGTTACTTTTTCATCACTGTTGCAACTGCGAATGGTTGCTGTCTGAGGCAGTCGCTAAACAAGGACTACTTGTATAGCAGGAGATGTGATTCACATCTATTGATTTGTAAGAAGCTTACTTTCATATTATCATGTTACCCTACTATTATTCATTTATTTGTTTTTTTAGAGTGAATAGTTGCATGTACCACAGTTGTGTTTTACCATTTAGTCTTGCTACAGCCTCTAGAATTATTTCAAAGTATATGGAATCAGTTGTGACATATCATCACTTCCATGCTATTCCTTATCTGGATGAATGGCACTTTGGTTATCCCACACTGAACTATCTTACCACATCTCTCAGGTGGTTATATTTAAGAGTCTGTCCTGCTTCCTATAGAGTTTATCTAGATCATGGAGCAACAAGCAGGGCTACTAAGGGACCTGCTTTTTTTTTGCACTTCCAGGGCTATGTACTGTATAATGCAGACTCTCTCACATAAGAGCTCATCCACAACAGGAATGAAGTGTAACTGAGGTTGCTCCTTTTGCCCATTTTCAGATGGTCTCCTTACAGGTGTGATACTTATGTACTGCCTCCTGCCTATATGTCAGATGGCTCCATATCTTCATCCCACCTTGTGTCCAGGAATCCTTCTACAGATCATCTCCCTGAGGAAGTAGCCTATGCAACCCTTTCTGATGAGTCTGTTCACCACTGACACATCTGTGTCTTAGTGAAGAGCAAACCAGTTACTTCACATCATAGGCACTTGGTCCATTCTTGATCTATTAATGGTTCGGAAGGTGCCCTTAGCCTTTGAAGGCTTCTTCCAAGATTGAACAGTTCTAGTTTTATCAGAAAATGCTGTAGTTGTCTGGTACATAAACATGGCTGAAATTGTCACCACTTTTTACAACTCATATTGTGACGGAGTGAGCTCCCGCACTAGCTCCAGCTCTTGCCAACCTAGCAATTCGAAAGCATGCAAATGTAAGTAGATGAATAGGTACCACTTCGATGGGTAGGTAACAGCATTCCGCGTGCGTCATGCCGGCCACATGACCATGGAAGCGTCTTCGGACAACGCTGGCTCTTCGGCTAACAAATGGAGATGAGCACCGGCCCCTAGAGTCAGACACGACTGCACAAATGTCCGGGGGGAACCTTTACCTTTACCTAATCTGTTCTTTAAGACTTCTAAAAATTTTCCTTGCTCTTCAAAGATTTCTAAATCAGCTCACAAATTAAGAGTTATTAAGAACAAAACAAAACAAAGCAGAAGCTTTTTTATTCACCTCCATGGAAAAATAAAATGCATTTCACAGAATCATATTATGTGCTTTTGCTTATTTAAGAGCTTATGCATCATACTGCAGTTGCATAGAAACTACTGAGGGATACCTCAGTTATAATACTATGTGGGTACTTGCTCAGAATTTTGTCCAACAATGGTAGCAGCTGTTTTTCTTCTGTGTAGTGTTCTTTAAATCCAGCCTAGATTTAATTATAAGTCATAATTTAGTCAGATACTTCAGTATCTGGATAATCTGTGTGTGCTGTTAACATAAGTGTGCCATTCATAAAGAAACATGAACATTTCTAGATAGAGAAAAGAGGATTGTTTTTAAAACCAGAGATGTGGTGTGCACGTAATGTGCTTTAGTTACTTCCAAAGTGAGGAATAATTAACTCAAGTAGCACTGAAGTATAGAGTTGCTGATATTTTTAAAACATAGACACAAAGACACATATATTGCAAAAGAGAAAATCAGGTTGATCAGTCGCACATGGACCAGCATCTGCTTCTAAGGGTCAAACATGGAGCTAAGAGATGGTACAAGGTGTATGCATTTTTTTAATAGTAAATTTTATTAGGTTTCAAGAGAAGAATAAAAACTACAGAAAAACAAAAAACTACAAAGAAAGAAAAAAAACTAAAAAAGTGCAGAAACACAAGAGAAAAATTTTTCAAATTTACAAAAAGATGTGGCTTCCGACTTTTAACAACAAGGATATGCAAAAATTTCCATAATCAATCTCTTACTCTATATTAAACCAAAATACCACATTATTTCTATGTCATTCCACTTTAACACATAATAAAAATCACTAAGTACAGTTACTCCTCCACCTTATATTAAAATAAAGAAAAAAAGTTAATATAAACCTCCTAAACATCTTTCTCCCCTCCAAAAGATAACACATTTAATTATTCCCTTCCTACCACTATTCTATACATTTCTGTCTACTATAATAAGAATCAAATTAAAAAGCACATAGGTTGTCTGCTATTATACTTAATAGTACAACAATTTTAATAATCCCAATCTTAATAAACCCAAAAAACAAAGACAATTCAAAACAGTAATTCCATATCTTTAAAAGGGAATAACATCAATCAAATCTTTAAAGCAAACCAGATAAACATTCTTTAACCCTAATACAACAGTTTTAATAATGTTCATCTTAATAAACCCAAAAAACAAAGCCAATTCAAAACAGTAAATCCAAATCTTTAAAGGCAAATAGCATCCATCAAATGCTTAAAGCAAACCAGATGAACATTCTTCAACCCTTATCCCAGTTCAAAATAAACCAGAGCAGTTACATATCCCCACAATGTGCACAGAGCTTTCCTCTTGAAAGAATTTTCCCCTCAAAGATTTCAGGTTCTTTTCATGGCATTCCACCAGGAGATTTTACTTATGGCTTGCAGATCACTTTGCCCCTTAGATTTCTCCAACTCCATTATCCAATCTTCATTCAGCATCTCGATAAAAATCCCAATCTCAGTCTTTCTATCACTCTTAAATTCCTCAATTTCATCCACCACATCTCCAACCTGATGGCACATTTTAGATCTCATATTTTCCACAATGTCCTGGATATCTTGCATAAAAGCTTGACAGAAGTCAGAAGAAATCTGTTTAAAATCCTGGTGAAAGTCAGAAAGAATCTGTTTGAAATCATGTCTCACCCAGTAGATTATGGAGCCCCCTAGGTGCTTAACAAGTGAAAGTCAAAGATATGGAAGAGTTCCAAAGTGTGTTTACATAAAGTGAGAGTGAGATAGCAGACAGTTCTCAAGGGAAAGTGAAAACAGAAAGCTGAAGGTTCAAATCAGCCGATTGAACGTGTAGGAAAATGCTAATATCTTCAAATTCAAATTCAAAAATAATAACAGGAAGACAATTGCATTGTCGAAGGCTTTCACGGCCAGAGTTCAATGGCTGTTGTGGGTCTTCTGGGCTCCCTGGGCACAGAGAGTTCCCTTCTGTCTGTGCTCCTGCCCTCTGAAGATGCTGGCCACAGATGCTGGCGAAACGTTAGGAACCACAACTTCCAGAACACGGCCACACAGCCTGGAAGACCCACAACAGCCAAGGAAGACAATTGTTTACTCTCAATCTTTGGAATTTCCTTTGGAAGGAAAATGAAATCCAAAACTTAAAATATTTTTTTTAAAAAAAGTAATCGCAAAAATAACGTTAAGTACCAAGAGAACCAGCTTCTCGCTGTAGAAAGCCTCTCTTGCAGTCGAATCGAACTGTCCATTGAGTCGTATCCGACCCTTGGCGATTCCATAAGCCAGCGCTCTCCATGATTTCCAATCTTGTACAGCTGCTTTCAGTTGCTTTAAATTTAGGCCTGTGTCTGCTTTGATTACATCCAACCTGCACGTTCTTTGGCATCCTCATTGTCTTTTGCCACTGACCGTTCCATGCATAACATCTTTCTCCAACGATGTTGATCTCATGACATGACCGAAGTAACTAAGTCTAAGTTTTGTTATTTTTCCTTCTAGTGACATGTCCGGTTTTATGCGCTTCAACACTTCTTTATTCGTTATCTTTGCAGTCCAAGGGATTCGCAAGAGCCTCCTCCAACACCATAGTTCAAAAGAATCAATTTTCCTTCTATCCAACTTTTTCATCGTCCAACTTTCACAACCATAAGTAGTTATGGGGAACACGATAGTGCGGACTAGTCTACACTTAGTCGTCAAGCTGACATCCTTGCTCATCATTGCTGTACGACCCAGCATGATTCAGCATTTAATCTCTTGGCTACATTCACCATTTTGATTGACCACTGATCCTAAAAAGGTTAATTCTTCCATGCATTCCAACTCATCTCCATCAATTACTATTTTGATGTTTCCATTCTTTGCAGTTGTCATGAGTTTGGTCTTTTTGATATTTAGAAAGAGGCCAAACTTCTCGCTTTCTTCTTTGAGTCTCATGATTAGGTGCTTTAGGCCTTCCTGGGTTTCTGAGATGAGGGTTGTATCATCCTCGTATCTAAGGTTATTGATGTTTCTTCCACCAATTTTTACCCCAATTTCTGATTCGTCTAGCTCCAGTTTCTTGATGATCACTTTGGCATACAATTTGAATAAGAAAGGTGACAGAATGCAACCTTGTCGCACACCTTTCTTGATCTTGAACCAAACAGTGTCACCATATTGAGTTCGTACAGTGGCTTCCTGATTTACATACAGTGATTTCATCAACTTCACTAAATGTAGTGGCACCCCAAGGTCTGCTAGGGCTCTCCATAGATTGTCATGGTCAACACAATCAAACGCTTTCCTGTAGTCGATGAAGCACATATAAATATTCTTTTGATATTCACAACATTTTTCCATTATCCATCAAACATTTGCAATGTGATCATGGGCGCCACGGCCCTGTCGGAAACCAGCTTGGACATCTGGCAGTTCCCTTTCGATGATTGGAGCCAGGCGTTGTTGTATGATTTTCAGTAGAATCTTGCTAGCGTGAGATATGAGAGCAGCAGTGCGGTAGATTGGGGTAATCTTTAATCTCTTGGGGTACATATACTTAAAAAAAATACAAATTGGTGATTTAGAAATGGGGTGTCCGGTCTTAGTGTCCCTTTAAGGCTACAGTGCGGCTTGGAAAGTGATAAAGTCCCCGCCTCCCAGCTGGCTCTTACCAGTCAAACGTGGAACGCTGTTTGTGATCTTCTGGCTGCAAGCAGCCGTCTGGAAGACGGATGGGATGATTCCAGGTACTCTCCTTGATCCGGAGAATGTTTCTGGGCTTCAGGAAAACCTGCCTGAGCCTGAAAAAAGTTACTGCGTTGTCAGCTCTGCCCGCTGAACCAGCGGACACAGCCGTTCAGTCCGCCATTCCCACCGGAAGTGAAGGTTTATGCATTCTTCATTGTTCTTCTTAATCTATTCAGTTTAAACTGGCATTTCAAGAAATTATTGTCTGTATTTATTCTGTGTGCTAAGTTTTATATTGACATATTTGCCCAGTAGTATGTATTAATAAGCATGCAAAAGGAAGCTCTGTGGATGGGAAAAATAGTTCATACAGACCCTATTCTGTAGAGAGATTATCTGTAATCATATTTTTGGAATGACCTGCTCTATGATTTCCCAGAAGAGCTATATTAACTATACTGTCATCTTCTCATCTTTTCCTCTCTCCCAGCTCCACAAACCTTAGTTGACATAAGTTTTGAAATTCTGTCCTCACTTATCAGTCCATGGCAAATAGAGTCCTCACAACATTTAAGATGGAGGATTCTGATAACATACTGTATATTTAAGAATACATAAGCATTCATGAAATATGAATACTGGAGACTTGTCCTGCAACTGCCAGTTGTTTGCATCCTTATATAATAAGTTTTAGAAAACTGAAATTGAAAACCCTAAGACCCAGATATAGGTAAGTGGACTGAAGGAAGCTAAGCTAGTGATACTGTAAGAATCAAAGACTTAGTAATCAAATTGAACCTTATCTTGTTTCACAAAGTTTTATTTCTTTTCAGTCTATTGGTGGGGGAGAGGGGGAGAATGGGTTATTTCTTCAGCTCTACTGATTTTACCAGAAATGTCTCAGGCACATTGAAGCCTGTATTTACATCTAAAGGACAGTGACCATTTTTGTTTGTTTGTTTGTTTTAATGGGAAGTGGAAAATTTGAATTAAGTGAAGATTATTTTTAGTTTTAAAGATTTGTGATTGGGGCTTCCAGGAGTAATCCTAAGAATATTTTCATGGAAATTACCCAAAATATGCATATTTTTGTTCTTCTACACCTGCAGTGGATCCATGAATTCCCCCCCCCCAATGAGAGAGACTGTAGGAAAGAATTAGGGTATCCCCTGGCCATATGTGAAGATCTGTTTACTATGCCTTTAGAGTGTTGCAACCAATGTTGTTTAAACAATATTGGTTCTGCATGTAGCTTTAGTGCTTCTTCTCTTGCTCTCCAAGTAAAATGGATATGGGGCACTTACATAACTTCTTCTGAAATGTGTGTGCTCCACAAATTCTAGACAGAATTATTTGTGAAACCAGAGCCCCATTTTATAGCAGGAGAACTTGAAGGAGAGTGTTTCAAATGTGAAATGGTTTGAATACAAATTGTTTTGTACAACCATAATAATAAATGTATAATATTTTTGATAAAACTGCCAAGAATGACTAGATGCATTTAAAAATAGGAATTGGGAAACATGTGACCTCTTAGATGTTGCTTGAAGACCCAATACCCAGACATTATGGGCAGTGATAAAGGATGCCAGGAATTGTAGTCTACCAAAATCTAGTGAGCCACAGGTTCTCACAGTTATTCTAGAAAATGAGCTATATAATATATATAGCGGGGCAGGGCCTTGAAATAGCCTATGAAGCTCTTGTTAATACAGTACACAGCCCTCAAGCCTCTAGAAAAAGCTTTATGTTTATACATATCCATTTTGTTAAATCAAATAAAAGGTTATAAACATTCTGTTCTTACAACAGCAAACTGTATGGATCTAGGAGGCCCACAAACAGGACGTGAATGTAAGAACACTTCCCACATGTACCGTATTTACAGTATCTGGTTTTAGAAGTAATGTTTAGCAATAATGACTAGTAGTCATATTTTACTTCCAATATCAGAGGCAGTATGCCAAAAGAAGCTGAACAGGGAAAGCTTAAGAGCCCAGTTCTAAAGCTCTTAGCAAAAATATAGATTTGATAACAAGAAAATAATCTAAAAGTCCATTGAAATAGTAAAAGAGAGAGGGGGGTAGTAATTTTATATTTTTTAAAAAGTCTGCTACATAGTAATTGAAGGGGCGTGGTGGCTCAGCGAGTAAGACGCCAGGCTTGTTGATCGGAAGATCACAAGTTCGGAGGTTCGAATCCCTAGCCCTGCGTGCGGAGTGAGCTCCCGCACTAGCCCCAGCTCTTGCCAACCTAGCAATTTGAAAGCATGCAAATGCAAGTAGATGAATAGGTACCACTTTGGTGGGTAGGTAACAGCGTTCCGCGTGCGTCGTGCCGGCCACATGACCGTGGAAGCCTCTTTGGACAATGCTAGCTCTTCGGCTAACAAACGGAGATGAGCACCGGCCCCTAGAGTTGGACACGACTGCACAAATGTGCAGGGGGAACCTTTACCTTTATTGTAATGTGTACATCATACTATTTTCTTTTCTTTTTATGCAGTCTGAGTCAGTGATACACAATAAAGTTTGACTGATTTTATAGTACTAAGAATTTTTATTGTGAAATGCTCAGTATCTCCATCTTCCACTTGCACTCTAGTTCTGTCAACTCAAGATATGTAACACAGTAATTGATTGATTTAATTTCATTTACTATCTGAGACTAAATTACAACAATGCAAGTTCCATTGTAAATAGGCAAATACATAAAGATAGAAAAATAAAATAAGACAAAATAAAACATCAAGATACATAGAAAGTGAGTAAAAAAATATAGCTAACTTTAGAAACTAAAAGATTGCTTAGTCATTGGAAAACAGTAAGAAATAACAACTGAGATACCACAAAGAAAACATAAATTCTTTTTGCTTTCAAATCTAAGTGGGGTAATGTGTTATAAATGAAATATTCCCAAGAATAGCTGTTTCAGATGAAATGGCTGCCATTTTTTCCATATCATATATATCAAGATTAGATATAGATACAGAGATAGAAATAATTCAAACGTGAAACTGAAATACAGGTAGACATCACTTCGCATCTGCCTCAGGCAGCAACCATTGACAGTTATAACGGTGATGAAAAAGTAACTTTGTGACCAATGCCCGCATTTATATCCTTTGCAGCGTCTCTGTCTCAGTCACGTGTTTGCCATTACAGTCAGTTAGTATGCGTTGTCCTGTGCTTGACCTGTTTTTTTTTCTTTTTCCCCTCTTGCAGAGCAGAGAGACTGGCTAAACAAGCTATCTCTCCCTGAGCTGCTTTTCTCCCCAGCACAGTGATTCCCCAAAAGGTGCTAACTGCAAGCTAACAAGCTCAGCTCTGAGACCTTAATTAGCCAGCTGGCAGCTACTGCCTGTAACTGACAAGTCTTTAATTACTTTCACACCTTCGGCTTTTGTTTGCTGCCTAAGCAGCCTGGGGCTTGGAGCTGCAAGCATGCTAGGCGAACAGCTGGCACTAGCGCATTGCTTTCAGTGTGTATTCCCCATTGTGTGCCTGCTTACTCTCTTGTAATCCCTTCCTCTTCAATGAATGTAAATGCAAACATTAATTCCCTTCTTGCTAATTATCCCAGCGCGGGAATGACCATTCCAAAGAGTGAGGGAGTGAGGAAAAGGAAACACCAGTCGTGGTCATGCGGTTTCCCACTTAGCGACCATGTCGCCGGTCCCAATTATGGTTGCTAAATGAGGACTACCTGTACTGCCATTCTGCAACAAGTCCCTTCCAGAATTTGCTTGCACTTGGAAGAGTTGCAAACGACTAAAAAATCTTCTGTCTTGCTTTTTAAAGCATGTGATGGAGTGTATGTTAAAGATAAATAAGGAAGCTTCCAGATGGAGGGCTCCTGGTGTTACTCATCAAAAGACAGTATACAGGTCTTCCATCTTTTTCTCTTTGATAGATTTTTTTTTGTGGAAAGAAAAAAATGATAAATGGAAGGAGCAGCAGGAAAATACGGGTTAGAAATAAAGGATAACATTCTGTGTTTGTGTGTGTGCGTGCACTTGTGCAAAACAACCATTATGTAATGCTTAGTTCTAGATTAGGACTATGATGGAAGTGGAAGACTTGTAAAAAATTATGTCTTTCATGCACTATATTTCCATCAAATAATCATCACTTGCAGTCTTCTTCCCATAGCTGATTGCTTCAGGAACGACATATTCATTAAGGCTGTAGTATAGAGAAACCTCTGTTATAGTCATAATAAGGATTGGAGGCTCCCCTACAACAGCACATATATAAATGTATTTTAAATACAGAGTTTTGTTTCCCCCTAAAATACAACGTAGTAAGGATCATAGCAACTCATTCATTCTCTGCAAATTTTGGGAACAAAACACAGTGTACATTTACTGCACGTGTTTATTGGAAATAAGTCTCACTGAGTTCAGTAGAAATTACTCTCAGGTCACCAGGCAAAATATCCACTATTATGCTAGTATTAGTGGTGTTCTGTTTAGTTAATTTCTTTGGTTTCAGATGGTATATTTTAACTTACCCATGTGTAACCCAAAGATTTTAGATGCATAGTATGAAGCAATATTGACAATATAGAAATGTTTTATTATATTAAACAATTGGTATTAGACCAAAAGTAGGTTACATTTGCAGAGCTGAATTTTGTGATATCTTGTTTTAAGCTGGTCACTGACTGAAATAAAGTTGATCTATTTATCTAAACAATTAGTATGGTGATTAACCCTGTGGGGGTATTCTTCTTTTCTTTCTTCCTGGAGAGATTCCCCATAGGGTTCAGTAGAGGTTCTTTTTTCTTCTTATTTTCCAATCTTGGCATCATCACCATTGTGAATAGATTGAAGAAAGTTTAATTTTAATTTATGATTTGTTCTACCTTTATATTTTAGATTGTAAGCATTTTGTTACATTTCAGTGAAGGAAAATTTAATTTGCTTATAGAATCATTTTGCTTCCCCTCCCTGTTCAAAATGCTCTATTACTGAATGATACTACTACAGTATACATCCAATTAAACATTAAAATTCTGTCTTAATGTCCACACAGGAAATATATTCAGATTGAAAGTTAGAACTATAATTCAACTTCTTAAAAAAAAACCTTTTCCTAGGAGATGACATGTTTTATCCCTAATTACAAGCTGAGTGTGTCAAGCCATTCATCCCCAGATGTGAACTGCATATAATTTTTGATGACTCACAAAATCTTGAAAGATTGATAGAACCACCAAAATTATATTTAATGAATGAAAGAAGACTATGATTAAAAATGTCAAACTCATTATTATGACACTTGACTCCTCAACTTCTATGGGCTTCTTTTTCACTAGAGACTATCATTGGTCCCTTTTAGCCTTAAGTGTTTTTTAAAAAATGTTTCATAAATCTGCAGAAGTCCGTATCATGCACCTGCATGTACTGTGAGGTTGGATTACAACCAAATACTGCTTTATTATTTGAAATGACAGTTTGATATGAGTCCCAATTTTAAGATAGCATTACCTATGAAACAAAACTATTTGAGCATCTGCAAGTTCCATTCTGTAATTTTTTCATACATTCTAGATGTCTTATGGATAATATTTTATTGAATAATTCTAAGGGCCAATCAGAGTATATAATTGCCATGAAGATTTTTGTCTACATTCTGCAGTTTTCTCATAGCAGTCCTAATCCTGCCATCCTAATTCTTCCTTGATCAGTTTATGTAATCTCCATATTGCCTGGCCTTTCTCTTTTACTTTCCATGCCGGGGTATGAAAGCAGGTATCAAAATCTGTTATGTAATCAGTCCAAAATAGTTAGATTCCATATTAATATACAAATGGCTGCATCATTAGTTAAGCCTATGGGACAGAGCTTTCCAAACTTTTCATGTTGGTGACACACTTTTTAGACATGCATCATTTCGCGACACACTCTTACAGCAGGGCATCATTTTGCGACACGCTCTTACAGCAGGGCACAAGGCAGGCACTAGGACCTGCACGGAATCACAGCAGATTTGGAGGCAGCAAGGCACAAGGCAGGCACTAGGACCTGCGCGGAATCACAGCAGATTTGGAGGCAGCCAGGCACAAGGCAGGCACTAGGACCTGCGCGGAATCCTGGCAGGGCTTGGAGGCAGCCAGGCACAAGGCAGGCACTAGGACCTGCGTGGAATCCTGGCAGGGCTTGGAGGCAGCAGCAGCCGCGACACACCCAGACACTGCAGCCGACACACTAACGTGTCCCGACACACAGTTTGGAAAGCTCTGCTATGGGAGAACAAGACTGAAAATTGGGCAAAGATGGGTTGCATCATAATCCATTCAGTCATTCATCTACAGAAATGAGATCTTAGATCTGAGGTATTAAGATACAGTATACACACTGATTGGCTGTTTCAGCTTTCCTTAGATTCACCACCTCTGTTGCTTCTTCCTCTCATGTGCCAAGTGCATGTTGATCATTAATAAGCGATTGTTCCCCCAATTCTAAGGCCAGATTTTTGACGAGAGAGACATAAAATTCCTTTCTGCCAGTTAAGCCAGACTTTAAATGAAGATTCATTGGGTTCTGTCAAAGATGACATAGCCTCTTCCAGCTTTTGCACCATTGATTTTAATGGTGTAATTGCATTCTTAGTAAGCTGAACTAGAATTGACATGAGTAAGTTAGTTTTCATAGTCCTATGGTTGTGGGTTGCATGGAACCAATCATCTAGTAACAACCATGCCCCCATGCTTGAGCTCAGACAAGAGTATAAGAAATGTATTACATGCAAGAAATCATGTCATTTGTCTTCCCTTTACTCAGTCCTAGAGTTAACAGCAAAAAATCTGAACGCAGTCATTTTTTACATTTGGTTGCTGGGATATTGAGGGAATGTGAGTTTTCCTTTGATATCCCACACCTGTCTCTATCTAGGAGAAACTTTATGGCTAGATGTTTACTGGCCCCAATTGGTGGCAGACAGGGGGACCTACATAAGAAATTATGTCTGGCTTGCTGCAACTCCCCACTTTGACCTTTGGTATACAAATGGGAGATTGAAGGGCTTATTTCTACTCTGAAGCTCAATAAGGTTCCTGGTGAAGACTTCCTACCTCCTGAACTGTTCAAATGCCATGCTGGTTGGTGGGGCTCTTTTTTGGCAGGTCTCTTTATTCATATAAATAATTCCTGCCATATTTTGGCAGCCTGAGAACTCTCTATTGTGGTTTTCATCTACAAATAAGGCAATAAGGGTGATCCATCTAATTATAGACTGATCAGCTTAGTTGACATTGTAGCATGTACACCAGATAAGTTTTGTATAAGTTCAAAGACATATACAACATAAAACGGTTTGTTAGCTGAAGAGCAATCTGGTTTTAGTCTTAGCCCACTCTACTATTGATAACTATTTCATTTTATATCATCTTATGGGAAAATATACAGTTAAAGGAAAGGGAGCCATTTGTTTACAACCTACAGTATATAGAGCTCAGCACAGCCTTTGATTCAGTGGAAGAAACTCATGGGTCTGAATAAGGAACCCAGGCTTCTCTATCAAACCAAGTATTTAAACTTATGTTTAAGGGTAATTATAGGTATCCACAGTTCCCTACCTGGGAAAATTTGCCCTGTTAAAAGGGTCAGACAGGGATGCATGTTGGCTGTTATCTTGTTTAATTTGTATATAAATGTTAAAAGAAGTACAGGAACAGGAATGGGTGGTCAACATGTCTAGCCGCCCATTATCCACTACAGAACACAGTATCTTGCAGAGAGGCCTCAATTATAACACAGAGGATGCAAATAACTTAGAATTCTTTGCAGCTTTCGAAGCAGCATTGAAAACTGCAGGACTTACTATAGAAACCCAAGAGAATGTAAGACAGATAATCATACCACAAACCAGAAGGACATGGAAACAGAACCAACTGAAAGCAGACAGAGCAGCCCTCAAAAAACTAAAGATGGACCAAAATATCATCATCCTCCCAGCAGACAAAGGCCACACCACCGTCATTATGGACAGATCACAATATATACAAAAAGCCAAAGATTTACTTGAGGACAAAGAAACGTACACCCCAGTAAACACCAATCCGATACAGAAACTGGACAACCAAGTCAAAAGAATCCTCAACGACCTCACCAAGAAAGGTCAAATCACTAAAGAAGAACAGAGGTGGATGAAAAGCAGTGGACCCATCATCCCACACTTCCATTTTGTTTATTCGTTCAGTCATTTCCGACTCTTCGTGACTTCATGGACCAGTCCACGCCAGAGCTTTCTCTCGGCTGTCACCATCCCCAGCTCCCCAATGGTTGAGTCCGTCACCTCCAGAATACCATCCATCCATCTTGCCCTTGGTCGGCCCCTCTTCCTTTTGCCTTCCACTTTCCCTAGCATCAGCTTCTTCTCCAGGGTATCCTGTCTTCTCATGATGTGGCCAAAGTACTTCAGTTTTGCCTTTAATATCATTCCCTCAAGTGAGCAGTCTGGCTTGATTTCCTGGAGTACGGACTGGTTTGATCTTCTTGCAGTCCAAGGCACTCTCAGAATTTTCCTCCAACACCACAGTTCAAAAGCATCTATCTTCCTTCGCTCAGCCTTCCTTATGGTCCAGCTCTCACAGCCATAGGTTACTACAGGGAATACCATTGCTTTAACTATGCGGACCTTTGTTGTCAGTGTGAGGTCTCTGCTCTTAACTATTTTATCAAGATTTGCCATTGCTCTCCTCCCAAGAAGTAGACGACTTCTGATTTCCTGGCTGCAGTCAGCGTCTGCAGTAATCTTTGCGCCTAGAAATACAAAGTCTGTCACTGCCTCCACTTTTTCTCCCTCTATTTGCCAGTCATCAATCAAGCTCGTTGCCATAATCTTGGTTTTTTTGAGGTTTAACTGCAACCCAGCTTTTGCACTTTCTTCTTTCACCTTCGTCATAAGGCTCCTCAACTCCTCCTCGCTTTCAGCCATCAAAGTGGTATCATCTGCATATCTGAGATTGTTAATGTTTCTTCCAGCGATTTTAACTCCAGCCTTGGATTCCTCAAGCCCAGCATGTCGCATGATGTGTTCTGCGTACAGGTTGAATAGGTAGGGTGAGAGTATACAGCCCTGCCGTACTCCTTTCCCAATCTTAAACCAGTCCGTTGTTCCATGCTCTGTTCTTACCGTTGCTACTTGGTCGTTATACAGATTCCTCAGTAGGCAGACAAGATGACTTGGTATCCCCATACCACCAAGAACTTGCCACAATTTGTTATGATCCACACAGTCAAAGGCTTTAGAATAGTCAATAAAACAGAAATAGATGTTTTTCTGAAATTCCCTGGCTTTCTCCATTATCCAGCGGATATTGGCAATTTGGTCTCTAGTTCCTCTGCCTTTTCTAAACCCAGCTTGTACATCTGGCAATTCTCGCTCCATGAATTGCTGGAGTCTACCTTGCAAGATCTTGAGCATTACCTTACTGGCATGTGAAATAAGTGCCACTGTTCGATAGTTTGAACATTCTTTAGTGCTTCCCTTTTTTGGTATGGGGATATAAGTTGATTTTTTCCAATCTGATGGCCATTCTTGTGTTTTCCAAATTTGCTGGCATATGGCATGCATCACCTTGACAGCATCATCTTGCAAGATTTTAAACAGTTCAGCTGGGATACCGTCGTCTCCTGCTGCCTTGTTATTAGCAATGCTTCTTAAGGCCCATTCAACCTCACTCTTCAGGATGTCTGGCTCTAACTCACTGACCACACCGTCAAAGCTATCTCCAATATTATTATCCTTCCTATACAGATCTTCCGTGTATTCTTGCCACCTTTTCTTGATCTCTTCTGCTTCTGTTAGGTCCTTACCATCTTTGTTTTTGATCATACTCATTTTTGCCTGGAATTTACCTCCGATATTTCTAATTTTCTGGAAGAGGTCTCTTGTCCTTCCTATTCTATTGTCTTCTTCCACTTCCGCACATTGCTTGTTTAAAAATAATTCCTTATCTCTTCTGGCTAACCTCTGGAATTTTGCATTTAATTGGGCATATCTCCCCCTATCACTGTTGCCTTTTGCTTTCCTTCTTTCTTGGGCTACTTCCAGTGTTTCAGCAGACAGCCATCTTGCCTTCTTGGTTTTCTTTTTCTTTGGGACGTTTTTTGTTGCCGCCTCCTGAACAATGTTGCGAACTTCTGTCCATAGTTCTTCTGGGACCCTATCTACTAAATCTAGTCCCTTAAATCTATTCTTCACCTCCACTGCATATTCCTTAGGAATATTAGTGAGCTCATATCTAACTGATCTGTGGGTCTTCCCTATTCTCTTTAGTCTGATTCTAAATTTTGCAATAAGAAGTTCATGATCTGAACTACAGTCAGCTCCAGGTCTTGTTTTTACCGACTGTATAGATGTCCGCCACCTTTGGCTGCAAAGGATGTAGTCAATCTGATTTCGGTGTCGACCATCTGGTGAAGTCCATGTATAAAGTCGTCTTTTAGGTTGTTGGAAGAGAGTGTTTGTTATGCACAGTGAGTTGTCTTGGCAAAATTCTATCAGCCTATGTCCTGCTTCATTTTGTTCTCTCAGACCATGCTTGCCTGTAATTCCAGGTGTTGTCTGACTACCCACCTTAGCATTCCAGTCTCCTGTAATGAAAATAACATCTCTTTTTGGTGTATTATCCAGTAGGTGCTGCAGGTCCTCATAGAACTGATCTACTTCTGCTTCTTCAGCATCTGTGGTTGGGGCGTATATTTGGATCACTGTGATGTTAAATGGCTTACCCTGAATTCGAATTGAGATCATTCTATCGTTTTTTGGATTGTATCCAAGCACTGCTTTAGCCACTTTATTATTAATTATGAAGGCTACTCCATTTCTTCTGTGGTCCTCTTGTCCACAGTAGTAGATCTGGTGGTCATCTGATGTGAAGTGGCCCATCCCAGTCCATTTCAGTTCACTGACACCTAAAATGTCTATATTTAATCTTGACATCTCACCAATAACCACATCCAATTTGCCCTGGCTCATAGATCTTACATTCCAGGTTCCTATGGTGTGTTGATCTTTAGAACATCGGATTCGTCGTTCACCACCAGCACCGTCAGCCGCTAGCCGTCCTTTCGGCTTTGAGCTAGCTGCGTCATCACATCTGGGGCTAGTTGAACGTATCCTCTGTTCCTCCCCAGTAGCATTTTGACCATCTTCCAACCTGGGAGTCCCATCTTCCGATGGTATACCGACATATCTTTGGTTGTACTGATCCATTTAGTTTTCATGGCAAGAATACTGGGGTGGGTTGCCATTACCTTCCCCAGGGATCGTATTTAGTCTGACCTCTCTGCCACGACCTTCCCGTCTTGGGTGTCCCTTCACGGTTTAGCTCATGGTTTCATTGAGGTGCTCAAGCTCCAGCACCACGACAAGGTAACGATCTCCTTTGCTGGAGATCCACACTTCCATGGATGCCCCAAAATACACAAGCCCGACATACCACTCCGTCCAATTGTATCATTACCAGGGACCCCCACATACAACATAGCTAAAGAACTTACAAGAAAACGGGGGCATCTCACAGAGGAGAGTGAATACTCTATCAACTCCCCACTACAGTGCCTCCAGAAAATCAAAGACCTAAAAATAGATGAAGACGAAATTATGGTGTCATTTGATGTCACTGCACTCTTTACATCCATAGACCAAGCACTAGCGATTGAATCCATGGCAGCAGTTCTACGTAACACACCTGACCTAACTAGATACACCAAGATCAAAATACCCAGAATCATGGACCTCATCAACCTCTGCCTCACCACCTACTTTCAGTTTGATGGACAAATATACCAACAAATCAAAGGAACACCTATGGGATCACCACTCTCAGGACTCATAGCAGAGATAGTAATGCAACAACTAGAAAGGATAGCACTCCCACACATACAACCCAAAATATGGATCCGGTATGTAGATGACACCTTCGTCATAATAAAAAAGGATCAACTGGAAGAAACACATGAAACCATCAACAACATCTTCAAAGGAATAAAATTCACAAGGGAAGAAGAAAACAACAACACACTACCCTTCTTGGACATCCTCATCAGTAGAAGAAATGATGGCATTCTAGAAACACAAGTCTACAGGAAATCTACCCACACTAACCAAGTGCTCAACTACCAAAGCAATAACCCTACCTCCCACAAGAGGAGGTGTAAGAACACTATTCAGACGAGCACAAACACACTGCAGCAACCCAGAACACCAGAAAAAGGAAACAGACCACTTATATAGCATCTTCCAGCAAAATGGATATCCACACAACTTTATCAAAAAGTGCCTGACCACTCAACCCACCACAGCAAAACCAACAGAAGCTATGAAAAGGATTACCCTGCCATATATCAGAAACATCTCAGAAACTACTAATAGACTGTTACAACCACATGGCATCACCGTAGCACACAAACCATGTGGGGTGTTGCTGGCTTTTGGGGTTCCAGGCGCAGAGTAATCCAAACAACGTGTTTTAAGGCTAACAATATCTTTATTGGTAGCATAAGGCAACAATGGATGTATAGTGCATTATTGCAAAAAGGAAAAAACAAAGCATACGCAGAGTTCCATCAACAAATGTGAGGAAAGAAAAATCATGGTCTATGCAAAGACCAGGCGTAGTTACAGTACAGATAGCAGTCAAACAGAAGCATAGAATTGAGTGAGTGAATACCCACAGTTCATAGCTGAATTATACACTTGAAAACCTTGTTTCAGCATTCTGATTGGCTAATGTGGGCTAGGCCATTTTTCAGCTTAACATTGTAGTAACAGTTGTACTTACTATAAACCGCCACGAGGTGGCGGTGTTGCATATTGGCTTTTCTCCCGGGGAACAGTTCTCATGGGACAAGACTGTTATCACCATATTGTTTTGACTAGAGAAAAGCACATCTGGTGTTTACTTGATTTTTGTTATGGGAAACTGCTTACAGCAAAGGGACTTGGAAAATTCCATTTTACAGGCTAGGATTTCACAGTGAAGGAATCCATTCGCTTGAATCCTACATAGAATAACGTTAACAAATAACTTTAACAAACCAACCAAAACCCTTCAGAACATCGTAAGTAAACCAAAAGACCCAGTAGCCCAAGAAGAAAAAACAGGAGTTATCTACAACATACAGTGTAAGGACTGTAACAGCCACTATGTAGGACAGACTGGCAGAAGACTAGCAGAACGCATCCATGAACACCAACTAGCAGTCAGAAGACATGATGAAAACTCCTTAATCTCACAACACATAGACAGACTTAACCATACTTTCAACTGGGAAACTGTGAGCATATTAAACCAAGCCAGATCCAAAAATGCTAGAGAATTCCTGGAAGCTTGGCACTCAGACAAAGCAGCCATCAATAGACATAGAGATAAACAACATTTACATACCATTCATAAGAGACGATAGAAAAGCCAGAAGACCAGAACACCTCTTGGCCAGCAATCAACTACAAGATATGCAAAGATTAACAGCAAGATTAGCAGCAGAGGAGCAATCAAACAACACAATAGACCCTAATCAAGGAACTATTAACTCTGTCAATCAACCAAGCAGTAAACAACAACCCAATCAAGGTACTACCAAGGAGAGTACAACACCCCCACCAACACAGGCAGGACATGCCAGGGTATATAAACAGAGAGCAAGTTCCACTCCCTTTTCGCACTGAAGATGTTGCCTAGCCTGGCAATGAAATGTCTGCAAGAAAACAACAAGGCTCAGAGAGCACCAAGGACTCCACATATAAATGATAATCCAAACTGATATGCATATGCCTAAAATTAAGAATAAACATATGAACATTCTCTTCTATACAGATGGTACAGTACGGATGTCTCATATCCAGGTAGGGATCAGAAGATTGCTGTGTAGGTTTAGCTCCTCCCGTGAACTTAACTCCCTGAATATTAGTAAGACCAAGTCCAAGGCGGTTGTCTTTGGGAAGAGGTGGACCAGGTATAACTGGAGTCTGGATAGGGAACATATAGACCAAGTTAAATCCTATTTGTATTTAGGTATTGTCTTTTCAGAAACAGGTTCCTGGCTTTGGCATTTTAAGACGAGCTCATTGAGGGCCACAGCCAGTACCAATTCCATACGGCAGCTTACCAACCATAACTACCTTGGATCTACCTAGTCTTTTCATATCTACAGAACCTTTTCCTTAAATTAGCCCTCTGCTCTCAGTCAGATTTAAAAGATACAAGAGGGGCATTTAAGGGCCATGAGAGATGGTTTCTGTGGGTTAATCCCACAGTACCAAAATACTTTACAAGCATCGTTGTTTATGGGGATATTTTCTACTATATAATTTTAATGTGGAATAAATCTGCAGAAAATCCTTCTAATGGAGTTAGCATAATGTTTAAAGATCTCTTTTATATATTTGAAATTGCTGAAAAAGTGGAATATTTTCCTTTCCCCTCCTCTTAGCCTTATAAACCTCTGTAGTTGTGCTGTATTGAAAAAGTATAATCCTCTTCAGTGTTGTAATAATTTCTTCTTTTTTTCCTATGAAGACATTTATTTAATATAATACCTTATTATCCAATGAAGTAATCAACCTGTTCACATTATAGGGGTTTCTTTGCAAGTACAGTACAGTAAGCATAAATACAGTGGCTTCATTCCCTTCCCATTGTATATGTGCAGGGTGAGTTATTTTGAGATGTATCTAACAGGCCAGAAAAAACTATACTGTATGTATTATCCCTTAACTTGTTGATGTGGAGAAAGCAATATAGGAACAGTCATTTGTCATAGGCATTTTGCTTTGAACGTTCACTGATGATTGCTAACTTCAGAACAAAATTACCTTTTTTTAAAAAAAAATAAAAACCTGTGAGTTCTGATCCTGTGCTTGCAGTACTGATACTAGAGCACTTGCAGAGGGGAATTAGTGAGTACTGAGTACTGAAAGGTTCCTTAGTCTGCTGTTTTGCCCTCCAGGTGCTCTTGCAAACTGTTCTGAAACATCCATTAAAATAAAAAATTGGATATTAATCTGATTAAGGGGAAAATGCCTTATCTTGGGGAATTAACTATGTGTTCTCTGTTCCAATGGATTTATGAATTTACAGATCTGCAGTTGCATGCTAGAATATAACAGTTGTATAGTGAATTGTGCTTAGATAAACACACAATTCTTCAGCAAGGAAACATAGGGAATATTTTTTTTTAAAAAAAGTCGGGAATAATTAGCAGATGGCCATTAAAGGCCAAAGTCTGAAGCAAACAGATCTCTCTGGGAAATGATTTAGTTCAAGAAACAACATGGTAGATTTTGCCTTGGAAATGGAGAAGAAATGAAAGGAGAAATGCGAAGAGGCCAATTCATTACTCATGCTTAAGACCAATAATTTATGAACAAGTTGAATGGCACTAGTCTCACTATAGTTCATTGGCAGGCCCTTATTTACAGTCTCCTTTGGGAGCAATGTCCATTTATTTCTGCCTTTTGTTTTCTGTTTTTTAAAAGGTTACTTGTCCCTAAGAGAACCTCTTCTCTGATCCCACGACTTCAAAGTTTGATCAAGAGTCTTGGGTGAGAGACTTTGTCAAAAGATCTTTGAAAAATCTTTGCCGTGGTACTACCTCTTGACATATTTGTGACAATCTCAAGAAAATGTTAAAAGTTAGTGTTAGTGAGACAGTGTAGAAGCCATGTTAACTCTTGTTTTGTAAAACTGCCCTATAGCTTTTGGAATGTTATATTTCATAGCATTTTCCATCAGTTTACCTGTTATAAAATTTGCATTGTATTTACAGACATTACATTACATATTTTGTTAGAAAATTAGCAATTTCACATTTGTGTTTTGGGAACTCTTAGAAACTTACCATTTGGACTTTTGATTGTGATTTATGTATTTTAATTTGCCAGTACATTCTGGAGCTTCATCTTTTGTCGCTTTTATTTGCCTCAGCTCCTCATATTCCCTTCTTGAAAATACTAGTTTCCAAGTTTGCATATATGCCCTTCATTTTCTGCCATGATGGTAGATTTCATTTATTTTTTGCAATCTGCTTATCTTCCTTTACTACCCCAAAATCCCTGCTTCTCCCCACAAAAAAATCCTGGCAGGTTTTCCACATTGTCCAGAATCAAAACTGTTTAGCTTTGCCATATGATATGGCATGCACATAATATCATTTGCAGTGGAGGAGTCACATAACACCACAAGGACCTTTTTTGTGACTAGAGGAGGCACTTAGCATCTGAAGGGGGTTTGGCTGATGGATGGTCCAGCTATTTGGCTGGGGGTATCTGCAGGGCTTAAGGCACACATTCTTCAGTTAAATCCTCCCCCATGTTAGAAATCAGCAATAAATTTTGGGTTTGAGGAAGATTGAAATGGGTGAAATCTATGCCTTACAGCAGCCTTTCTCAACTTTTTGACCCTGGAGGAACCCTTGAAATAGTTTTCAGGCCTCGGGGAACCCCTGCACATTCTGGCTCAAATATAGGCCAGAAGTTACAAAATTATTATATTAATTTCTTATTTAGGCCTGTATATACTGTATGCATTAATAGACTTTTTAATAGACTAAAAATAAAGAATGAATAGACTAAAAATAAAGAATGAAACTTACCTCTTTAATGTGAAGTTGCCTGAATTTGAAATGATTTGTTAAATAAATTGTGATCTTCCAGGGAACCCCTAGTGACCTCTTACGGAACCCTAGGGTTCCACAAACCTTGGATGAGAAACCCTGCCTTACAGCTTTGCAAAGTTTTAAGGTGCCCATTTTGCCCTTTGAAATCCTTTCCCCACCCACTTCAGAGGTCATCCTGCTGCCCCGGAGTTTCTCTGTCAAGCAGAAAAAGGAATGATGGGGTAATGGACTGCAGTTACCCCACAGGCTCTATGGCTAGAGTCCCTTTTCTAGACATTCTGTGCAGCTCTTTCTAGAGCAAAGTATTTTTATAACTCAAGATGTTAATGTTAAACTTAACAACATAAATTCAGTAATAGGCAAAGCCAGGACACGGACTATAACAGAAGATTGGGTTTTGAGAAAAGGAATTGCCAGGATTCCCCACTGCTGAGTGGGGAAACTCCCATCTGCTCTTGAAGTTGACTTGCTAAATATGGTTTTAGGAAGAAATGTTTGCTAAGATATTATGCTGTTACATGACATACTAGATTCACAGCAAACATGCTAAATATATTTGGTTAAAGGGTCATTATTTGCACATGGCTGTTGAGTGAAGAACAAGTCTAACATTTTGCATAAGCCTAAGTAACATGAAAGTATTTCAAATTTCTGGTTTTGTTTTCATCGCTCACCAGACTTACTGATTTGTTTATGGAAGTACTCATCTTTACATAGCATCTGAGCATACAATCTCAAGGTCAATAAGTAAGGAAGATTCACAAAAAGTAGAACTGGATTCACCAATGATGAGTTAAAATATTGAGAAATGTTGTGAACTTCACTAATGTACAAATATCCATACTTGGCATGTGTTTCTGTTTTGGAGTATTGGATTGTACAGTACCATGCCATTGTTTTTGAAAGCTGACATCTATGATGCATCCCGTGGATGTCGTGGAACAATGACAACATACCAGAGAAATCTGCTATGCATTTTTAAAATGAAAAGTGAGCCTGTTATCCACAGGTAGGCATAAAAATAGTATCTACTTGGACAAGAAGCACCATTTTTAATTCTCCTAGGAATTTATTGTAGCTCCTTTGGTGTAACTTAATTAGCCCACTCAGAAAAGCAATGACTATCAGACTGGCTAATAGACTGAACTTTTTAACCAATTTCAGTTCTTAGTCAGGTTTTAGCTTCCTTATTGCTTTGTAGGAAATAATATTTTTAAACTATTTGGATAGAATGATAGGAAAGTATATTTTGATGTCTTTCCCTCCAGTGAATATGTGTATCTAGCTTTAAGAGTTTTTGGAGGGCAGAGAGAAGTGTGGATGAGATTAAAAATTAGTCAAAATTAGAAGGATTTACCACATTTTCTTGCGTTAGAATATAATTTGCACTATTGAACCATTGTGGAAAAAATATTTCAAACAATATTTCTGGGAAGCTACAGCTATTAAGAAATAAAAGGAACCAGGAATATATCAGTCCTATTCTTATATTTCTTATATTTCATTCTTATATTAAAATGGAATTTCTTAGTATTCTGCTGTTTTCCTTGAGATATTTCATACTTGTGTGGAAATGTATAGAAGAGGCATTTGCTGTAGAGCTTTTCTATTTTAGGGCTCTTTCTGCATTGTTGAGATGCCGATCAGCTGTGCAGCAGGGAAGCGGCCCGGCAGCGGGCGCACGTGATTTTTGCCTCCCTGCCGGAACCGAGGGCATTTTTGGGGTCCCCGGAGCCTGCCCCTTCGAAAGGGCAGGCTCTGGGGACCCCAAAAATGCCCTCGGTTCTGGCAGGGAGGCGAAAAGCCTTCCCGGCCCGTGCACGCTACCACCACCGTGCGCTGATAGGTGGAGGTGGTTCCCCTTCCGGGCCCCCACCAATCAATGCTCCGGCTCACCTAGTGGCCCACTTCCTAATGGCCCGCGGACCACTGGTGGGCCGCGGACCACAGGTTGCCGACCCCTGCTGTAAAGCAGTGTTTCTCAACCTTAACAACTCGAAGAGGTGTGGACTTCAGCTCCCAGAATTCCCCAGTCAGCAAGCTGGCTGGGGAATTCTGGGAGTTGAAGTCCACACCTCTTTGAGTTGCCAAGGTTGAGAAACACTGCTGTAAAGAGCTACCTTTGGACTTTGAATGGCTGCTGGCGGCCATAATCCAAAATGTAAGCAGGACCAGGACCAAATAACTGGCAAGATAGTAAATTAATTAAATAATATTCAATGGGATTAAATTAATAGTGGAATATAACTTCTCATGTAGTTAATGTTCATTCTGCTACCTTAAAAATGATAAATTGTAGCCTGGGCGTTGCACCAAAAGCTTTTGGGGGACAGGTTGATAATTGGGCAGATGTTTCTTCAGGTTCTATTATGCTTTTGGTAATTTATTCTAGATTAGAGTACACGGCATGGATAGGATTAAATATTTCAGTATTTGCAATTCTGTGAATCACATTTTAATCTAAATGTACAAAATTAAATATTGGTTTTTGGGCAAGGCTAAAGTGGCTGCTCTTATGTTTTTTCTACTGAGTGTTGATGGACTTCATTTTTTCTACACCTTTCTTTTTCTGAAATTATTTTCAAACTTCAGCCTACCAAATGCTTTAAGAAAAAGTGAATTTGGAAACTAATAACATATGCATAGTTAGTTTTCTATTTTTAAAACTACTATTCAGGGTCATTTCATGCATTAACCTTTTTATCTATGCATTTAGAATTCCATCCATCCATCCACCTATGGATATGGTGTAGAAACCATTTGGAGGAGTGCCCTGAACTTGCTGCTGAATAGTCCCAGCATATTTTTCTTTGTGTGTGCATTTGCATAATCAGAAAACTGAGAAAGGCCTTTAGAGAGACAGTACTGAACCTTCAAGAGGTGTGGCTGCCTTGGTACTCCAATCAGGGAGTTCAGGGGTGTATTTTGCTTGCTTTGCTAACTACCCCTGCAGATGCCTTACCCAGTCATAATATAAATGTATAATGGAGGCACACTCATTTTGCAGCTTGGATTGGTTGCATCTACCTGTTTGTACATATATATAGCTTCCTTGGGGTTACCTCTGACTAATGGGTGAAATATCCCTCATGGTTCCTGATAATATGCAATGCTTATTTATATTAACATTTTCCTCTGAGGAAAACGCAAAAAGTGAAATGTGAGAAATCTTGGGTTTTTAATTAGGTTAGGTCATCCTTTCGAATATATCTTCTAGGTTAGGTCATCCTTTAGAATATATTTTTCTCTTCCTTCCTGTAATATTGTTTGAATGTCTGACATTCTGACATTTTGTTGTCAGAATGTCAAACCATATTGTTTCTGCTAGTTGCTTTACATTAATAAATAGATAAGATACATCTAATCCTGATCTAATGCCTGTTGTGGAATGACAAGACAGAAATTGCAGCAGGGTAAAAAGTGTAAAAATGGGGCAACTTTTCCTCTTCCATAGCTACTCTGAGATAGCTGAGAATTTTTTAGCTTTTTTGAAAGCTTTTTTGTGTGTGTAACATTATGAGAAGGGATGGAGAAGTTCAACATTCAGAGCTGCATGTTGAACTGAGATATTGCAGGACAGCGAAGAATAGTTTTTACATTTCTGTTTAGTTGGTAGAACATATAGTATTTATAACATGAAGCTTTATCTTCTATTGACAATTTTATTTCTGTCCAATATTATGGAGAGAGAATCTCACTGAGTAGGGATACCTCATACTCTTATCCAAACTGATATTGAGAGGAAAATAACATTGACATTACAGCACTTGAAGATCATTGATGTAAGGTAAAATAGTTCAGTAATTGAGCCTAATCATTACCTGAGAAAACAGTTGCCTTAATGGACCTTTGAGGATGGCACTTTTGGTGACCCAGTTTCAGAGCTCCTCTGTTGCTCAACACATGGCTCACCTGTTTTCGTTGATGATTGTCTTCCTCATCCGTTGGCCACTGCCATCAACCATCAGATTTGTTTTTCCTGAAGTGGCAGTGATGGCGGAGCTGAGTTGGCATTAGCTTGAGTGTCTGGTGGGCTGACCTTGCACTTAAGGTAATGTAAAGTAGCATTGCTCTTGCCACACAATCAGAGCGTTTGTAGTATAAACTGATGGACTCAACTTGTGTGCAGTGATCCTTCTCAACAGAAGCAGAAGTGGTGCTAATATCAAACATATTAAATTCCCTGAAGAGGTTTGCCAAATTTGTGAGATAAAGTTCAGTAATTGAAAAAGGATTTGGTACCCTTTAAGGAAGCCATCATGGATAGTAACTGTACTCTGTCTAGCTCCTAGTTAAAAGGATGCCCATTCTATAGAGAAACATGGGGATCAATAAAGTTGAGAAAAAGATATCAAATTGGAAGTCTGTCCCAGGTGGGCCCAAGGTATTTTGGTATGGGAGCAATCTACTTGTAATGTTACCTGTGGGCTATATATTGCTGTATTGCACCCAAACAAAATACTGTACTATATGTTCCACATGTCTGAACAAACTTTTAGCTGCCTTTTTCTACCTGACACATCCACACTATCACATATGCATTGCCACATACAGTACATATCCTTATACTTATTCATTTTTTTTCTGGGGAAAAAACTTTAATGAAGTATTATAGTTTAAATGGCCTGGTAATTTGCCTTGCATAATGGAAACAGTGCATTTCTTGTTGATACAGGCAGAGAGAGTAAGTTTACAGAGGAGGGAAACAGCAAAAAAAGAACTTAGAGACAGGTTTATAATTATAATAATAATCCTAAAGAGCTAGATAAGCTCTACGGGTGTGTCTGTGAGAGAGTTTATGGAAAACCAAAAGGGAGAAAAGGCTTAAAATATTTGAGGATAGAAATTGAGGTGTTGCAGAAGAGAGTACCAATGATGAGTCTTTTTGCCGGTTTGTATACTTGTGGAATAAAGAGTGAGTGCAACTAGGCATGCGGCGTGTCAATGTGTTCTGCACAGGGGACTCTTTAAGAATTATATCATGGAATGAAGTATTTTATCTCAGCTTAGGAGGGTTTTTCTTTCTCTTTGACATTAGCTTCCATTCTGACAGTCGTAGACGTATTTCCATTCACTACAGTTGGTTCAGGATTGTGATCACCTTGAAAACATTATATATTATTATTACAATTTAACTGTTAAACTGTTAAATTTCAGTGAAAATATTCTTCATACCTAATTCTTTGTGCATCAGTCAGGAGCATCCAGCCCATTTCCTGAATATTTCCTATTCTTTTCTTAGTCTTCATTTTTTCCATTTCCCTTTTTCATAAGCATAGACATTTAAACATGTTCTAGGAAAGAAAAGCAAAATACTGCACCTCTGCTCTCCCACAAATTATCAAGGTGCGGAAATAAAAGAGTGTGAGGGAATTGTATATTGCAGTTCAGACTGCAACAACAAAAGAAATGTGAGAAATTACTGATAAGTCAAAAATTCATTACAAAGAAGAATATATGTCTATACATTCTAATATTGTTAGGTCAGATAATATATAGACAAGCACAAAGTGAAGAATGTTTGTACAATGTTCAAGTATCACATATAAAGAAAGTTCAGTGTATGCTATCTAGCCTGCTGAGATAATTTTGATTTATATGCTTATGATGGGCTGGGAGTCTGGTTTGAAAATGGCTTTCTGTGTCTGTATTCGGAAGGTGGTTACTTTAAGAATAACTTTTTTTCAAAGATAAACATTCATGCAGCTAGAACAATAAGTTTTATAGAAACTTCCCTTCTTAAAGTGAACTAAATTTTATGGTCAGATCCTGAGCATGTTTACTTGGAAAGCAAAGCACTAATTTCAATAGATCTTACCTCCATCATAAGGGTCTCTAAATAAGTCTATAACTTTTTAATAAGGTTAGTTGGTATATTTTGATGTAGGGGATTTACATGAATAGGATAAATGAGAAGCCAGACATACAGCGCACACGGACATAGCACTGTTACATCATTCAGAAGTGAAGCACAAGGTTTCCAAAATGTAGACCTCTTCTTACACATAGGGGACCTCTTCCTTCTTGGTTATCTGTTGTATTAAGCATTTTACCATTGCATTGTACTTTTTTAAGTGGAAAGGGGAACTGGGTGTATCAGCCATAAGTGCTACTTTACGGGAAGAGTACTGCTGCCGTGGCTCCATTTTGGTAATTTAATGATGGCGAGTTTCCTCAGTAAATGAAATTTTGAGTACTAGAATACTTATCTTATATCCAGACCTTGAACATAAAAGGCATTTTATACCAGCAATTGTTCATTTAATGAGCAATTGCTGAGTGCAGGCTGGTTAAGGGATTGAGATATATGCACCATTATTGCGAGAAGTATTCCAAAATACCAGAAATAGGACGTAAGCTCTGATCAGGGAGACTGTGAGCACAATTACCTTCTTTTCAAATCCTTCTGTGACACTGCGGGAGGAAAAAGGACTTTGAAACATGAAAGGATAGAGCTTGCTTTCAACCTCAAAAGCTAGGAGGAAAGGGCTCTGAAATTTGCTCAGTATTCCCAATTCACCATTAGCCTGTTTCTTCCTTTAGCCTCAAGGCATTCTCCGCTTTTTGAAAAGATGTTAAGAATTTCAGTCACAATAGAGAGCCTAGTTTTGAACATGTTTCACTCAGTCCATTGAGGTCTGGTCTTCAGCCTTTGTGTGGGGTGAATTGAGCTGAGCAGCTTGCTGGTTGGGGAGAGGTGAATGAGCAGTCTCTACGCAAGTCACCAATTCTGGCAAAGAAAAGATTACCCTTTGCTTAAAAAGAAGATGACAACGAAGGAGAAATGTACAATATGCATTCCTGTACAAGCCTGCCGGTGGCAATCTGCAGAGCAGAGCTCACGCTTAAGTCAATACGGAGCACTTTGGTTTAGAACAACTCCTGTTAAGTTTGCCTTATAATTGAAGATGCTGTTGACCTTGCTTGAAGACCATTAGTAAAACCGTTTATTTAGCATAAACTGAAATAATAAACCCTCCTTCTCTTAGGGCCGATTGTGATAGGGTGACATTAGTTTGATTTAATGATTAGCCGCCTGACCCCTCAGCTTGAGAGAGCTGCTTGAATAGGGAGAGTTCACTACCAAGCACACCGGAAGAATACTAATGAGCTTGTTAAATTTAGCATGGCACCAACCAATTTTAATTCCTCTAATGGGAGAAGCACAGCCTCTGTGAGAGAAGGAGGGAGATACAGTAAGAGAGAGAGAGAGAGAGAGAGAGAGAGAGAGAGAGAGAGAGAGAGAGAGAGGTGGAGGGGGGAAACTAGAGGCAGAAAGTGAGAGAGCTACAAAAGGAGTGCCAACATACCACTAGCTAGAGAATTTCAGTCAAGAGAAGAGCTTCCAGAAAGCAAGGAAAGAGCCTTTCGATTGAGTTGTAAGTACCCTGCCTGCCTTTAATTTTTTTTGTCTCTTACAAGAACCACAACTAACGGATTCTCCTTAATTGCTTGCAAGAGAAAACATTAATAAAGATAAAACCATGCAGTCTAAGATTCAGAATTTTTTTTGAAGCATCCCAGTAGTATTTTTCTCTCTCAACCAAACATCCGAAAATACTTTTTAAAGTTAAAAAAAAGGTAGCTTATTTATCTTTTGAAGCATGTTTCCTATAGCCACTGGAAAAGAAGAGAAAAGTTCACTGAACAAAGTTTAGCATACCTGTTATCTGTGTACATGTGTTTTCCTAGATTTCAATGAGCTGACCAAAATGCATGTTTATGATGATATGTTTTGGTGAGCAAAGATGTTTGGTGATTAGTATCTCTAAATAAATTCTTTCCATCCTTGGTTCTGTCCGTATCATTGCATACAAACAAGTTGTATATCACTGGAGAGTTATGTAGAGGTCAGACTGTGTCTTGGTATATTTTGTCGTCTAAAAACATAGCTTGAAAAATGCGGCATGTTAACACTCCAATATATCTGGAAGCTATAGTTCTGATATGGAAGACTTGCCCTAGATTCAGAGATGGGGTGTGGGAAAATACTTTGCACATGCTCGGAGTATTCTTGTTTCAATCCACTTGTATTGGAGGGGAAAATGTCCCTTTCAAATGTGTTTTGTGCTATTTGGTATTAGAAACAGTTTCAAGTGATTGAACGCTCCTCAGTTTAATCCTTGCAAATAGAGAGAACACATGGAGTGGTAGAAATGCAGTCTGTTTCTGGTGCTACAATAAAAGTGAAGAAATGTGTGAAACAATAAATATAATGATCATAACTGAAACTAATCAGGCTTTCAGTTGGTATTTGGTTTGCTACTTTCCCCCCCCTTTGGCAAAGGGAAGCAAAATAGACACTTTCTGTTGATTGCAGAGGATGCAACATTTTTTTAACATAGGCAAGCTGTAACAATTCTGTGCTTCTGGCTTTAAGACTCAATTGGCAGATGCTGCTGGAGAAGTGGCTTGTTTGCTTACATTTTTGCTATAGACCTCCACTTGTTGCCATGGTGGACTGTCTGTTTCTGTCAATAATTTGGCCTGGCACAGCTTGTCTGCACTGACTCTTAAATTTTATTGAACAATTCAGCTGAAACGGAACAAGATTAGGCAGCTTTCACTGTTTGGCTCGCTGAAGTGGTTTTACTGCAGTTATAAGAGCTGGTAGAATTATTGCCCCAAAAGTTTTCCTTTCAGTGGAGAGAGTGCTGTTTCAAACCACTTGGCTATTTGTATTCTGGAGTGCGTGCACTGTCAAGTTTTTCATCTGCCCCCTTTGAAAAGGAGCCCTTGCAGTGCAGGGCATGGAGTACACTCTTACCAAGGGTTAGCCCATTGGAATTTCTCATTAATGCAAAAATGCCACAGTATTAAAAAGGGGGAGGGAAAATGGTGATTTTGGCCAGCAGTTTTCCACTTTTATGAAAGAAAGAGAGATCTGTACTTCTTCATGTTTTTGGAAGCATCAAATATACTTTTCTCCCCTCACATTATACTGTAGAAGCTTCAAGTTGTATAGCACTTCTATACAAAATATTTTGCTTAAGTAATTGAGATCCAGCCATATTGATGGACAAC
This sequence comes from Charina bottae, assembly GCA_023362775.1. Lineage (NCBI taxonomy): Eukaryota > Metazoa > Chordata > Lepidosauria > Squamata > Charinaidae > Charina > Charina bottae. The sequence goes on from JALMGJ010000007.1 coordinate 8,440,273, forward strand.
AGGGGAAAAAAAGTGAAACCTTTGAAAAAATTTAATATGTCTATAATAAATAAAGTCAACCATCTCCATGCCGTTTATTTTGAAATGGAGTCCACTGCTGCAATTCTTAGTAAGTGTTAGTTGTTTGGGTGGGATGAGATCAGTACAAAGTAATGAATGGCCTATAGATCGTACTCTGAAGTAAATTGGGTAGGACCTAGACATAACTAATAACTCAACCCCATAACATTTCTAACACTTATAAATTAAACAGTAAGATCACTTAGCACAGTGTTTTAGCCTAAATTTGTATGATTAAAGTGTCTGGAAACTTTCTGAACATAATAGAATTCTCTCCATTTAGCCAAAGGAAAATAGATCTTACTTGTAAAAGTTTGGGATAAGCTGCAAGGACACATAATGAAAAGTATTAAACTAGAGAGTGGTACATAGGGTTAATGGCAGCTGTTTTATTTCTAAGCATGTCTAGATACTTCATTGCAATTGTATTATTCACCAAAACGTTCCTGGATATATCAAATCAAGGGGAAAGACTTGGATTTATTTGCTTTCCATTGTACCTTTCAGGACTAGCTTTTTAATCCAGAAAGGGAATTAGTGCTTAAAATCTTTTCATTCTTCTTAAAAATTAATGGCAAATGAAGAAATGTTTATTTTAATGAATGTAACATCAAAGCTACAAATGTTCCAAAGTTTACTTTAGATACTCCAACCTAGAACAAATCTGAAATAGTTTTAAACCTATTATAACATTTTTTAAAAAGCAAAATTAGTAAAAATCCTTCTGATTTTTGTTTTGTTTTGCATAAATCATAAGGACACACATTTATCCTCCCCAACTACCAAAAAAATGTTTCACTAATCTAATTGATCATTGTCATTTTGTTTCATTAATGCTGCTTAAACATTTTCCTTAATATGTGTTTTATAACTTTTAAACAATAATTGGCCATATCAAATTATTGGAATTTAATAGGTTAATCTTTCCTATTCACAATAACTAAATGTGAAATAGGTAATTTCCCACATTACACAGTGGTAGCAATGTATGAAATTTGTGTAAACTTGTGTTTACACAAGACGTTCACTCATCAATGGCTGCAGGCAACTATAATTCCCAGCCCTGATAGACCATGGTTATAAATAAGTATGCTTATTTATATTTTAGATATGTACTTAAAATATAAAAGACCTAAATGTATTTTCAACTATATCATATGAATACTGCTTTTTTAAAAAGAGGAAATCTTCACTGCAGAAACATTTTACATTTTTAAGCATTTTTACAGCAGTTGCTAGCATTGTTACTTTTGTAGAAATGTAAGGGTGAAAACAAGCCACCTGTATTAATCTTGTTTCTTTGAAGTGTTTCAATGAGATGTGCTTCCACTGGAAGAGAAATAGAATGTACCGTGGGAAGCAGTTTGTTTCTCTTAGCTGGGGAAAACATACTTAAATGTATACAATTTCCAGGCCCCCACTTTCTAATTGGGTTCCATTTGGGATCCTTCCTTCTATATATCAATTCAAAACCATTCTGCTGTGAATTCTGTGGGACAGGCTGATTATCCCTTTTGGCTGGCAAATTCACAAACTTTGTCGAGTCTGCTCCTTTCCGTTTTTTACATGGACTAACACAGAAGTGATGCTTGGGAATACAGAACTACAGTGTTTGGAGAAAAAGAATATTAATTGGATTGGATCTCTACACTTGCCAACCATGTTTTATGGTCTATGTCAGCATACATATTGAGATAAGTTTTCAAATAGTTGATTCTGACTGCATGACTTCTCTGCCTCCACATTCTGTATCAGGTGGCCTCATATGTTCAATGCACGTTTATTAGAAGCCCTTCATTTTTTAAATTTAAGAACTATATTTTTCTTTAATGGAAAGGAGCTTTCTCTTTCCAACAATCCCTCCTTTTTGGATATGAAGGAGCATGCTGGGAAGTATAAAGCACAGTGGGTAGCTAAGCTTGATTTAGTTTCTGCTAGCAGGAGTCTTCTGTGATTTGTGACAAATTGTTTTTTTCCAAAACTTCTAAGCTTCCTTGTCCCAGAAATGTGGTATGGGGGGAGCCAGTCAGTGTCCATTCCTGCAGGATTAATGGCCTCTCTGGTAAATGCATTAAGGAATGGGTTGAAGATGCTCTACTCAAATCCCACTTGCACTTAATGGTTTAGATTCCTTCTCCCCCTCTCCTCCTACATTTTTCAGGGAACATCTTTCATAACCACACATGTACCTGCTCCTTTAAACGCAACACATGCCATGTTAGAGGGCTGGGAAAACTTGTAAAGAAAACTTGGATTGAACGTTATAGCTGGGCTAAAAGTTTCATTTCCTCCTCTTCTCCTCTCCCAATCTCTCTTTTCCTCCCTAGAGGATGAAAGTCCTGGACAAACCTATCACAGAGAGAGAAGAAACGCAATCACAATGCAGCCACAAAGTGGACAAGGCCTCAGTAAAATCAGTGAAGAACCTTCAACATCTAGTGAAGAAAGGGCTTCATTAATCAAAAAGGAGATCCATGGATCTATATCACATCTTCCTGAGCCTTCAGTACCTTATCGTGGGACAGTCTTTGCCATGGACCCCAGGAATGGTTATATGGATCCTCCTTATCGTAAGTACTTAAAGCAAATTCATTTTTTAAAGACATATGAGAATGGTTTTACTAGCTCTTGTCTTCCATAGGATTTTATATTATATTTAACACTGCTTCAAGATGGATCATATTTATAAGGTGATTTTAAAATATACATCTGCTTTTTGAGAAACTTAGTGATGGGGAGAGAAGGGAAGAAGGGATTTACTATTATATTATCCCATTGCAGTTAACAAAAAGTGTATATTCCAAAATTTCTTCTGAATAAGTTGAGTTAAATGATTTTTTGCTACATTGGGCTCTTGTGCTACTCCCACATATTCCTGCAAGACTCATACAAGAGGAGTTCTTGTATTCTAACTAGTTGCATTTCATTTCTTAGTCTTAGTAGCATGCACAGGGCAGGACAGTGATAGGAAGGATGAAAAGTTGTGTCCTTTTTCTCATACAAAATTTGAAGAGGATTCTTTAACAAGTTATTTTTTACAGTGGTGGAACTGTGCAGACAAGGGCATCGGCTCTGCTCCCAGCCATTATATAACAAAAATGACAGAACATTACGGATTGTAACTTTGGTATTCCTGATCAGACATTAATATACAGTTAAAAGATTAAGGGACACCGGGACACAGATGTTATTCATTGTTATACGACTAACTTCCAATTAGAAACAGATGAAAAAAATGCTTTAAATGTCCCCACACTCTGTGCCTGTAAAGAAATATGTTTCTACATCCTGAGATATCATCCTGTACCTTTTCGTAATAGATTTATCATCTTGCTGTGATTTGTATTTACCATTTAACCTTTTGTACTCTCAAAACAGATGATAAACTAAGGCCCATGAAAAGCTGCTAGGGTGGGGGTGGGTCTTAATCCTTTACTGCTTTGTTACCCCTCCCCAAATTCATTCAGAATGTTAGTGTTTTGAGGCAAAAAGTCATTAGCCAGGATAGCTAATTACTGCATTTCTCTTTCTCACTGTGTTAAAAAAGAACCTGCTAGGGATAAAACTGGCTTTTATCCCTTCATCAGTTAGGCTAGCAATAAAGGAGAATGTTCACTCATCAGACTGCAGATCAAAGTGTGTCTTGCACAAAAGTGTTATTACTTGAACAGCCGTTTTTTTAAACAAAATCTGATGATAAAAGATGGCTGTGAATGATAAGGATGAGTAAGGAGGAGCATTAGTTTACAATAGAATTCAGGGGAAAAGTTTCAGTTCTGTATTCAATTATAATTGAGATCTGATTGTATGCTAGATTATTGAATATACCAGAGAAGACAGGTGCTCATTAGCAGCTTTCCCACTAAACATTACTGAATCTCCCTATCTTAAAAAGTTTATCATCCTGGAAAACTGTTAAAGAGCAAAAGGCCAGAACACCCTATGTGTTAATATTTATGTGTAAAGGTGTACCTTGCTAGGTGATAGTCAAAATCCACAACTTACAGTTTGTTCCATGTGTATTAAGATTGAAGCTAAATGGTTTTCATAGCCTGCATCTGATTTATTCTCCACTTGGGAATAAATGCCATGAAATTAGATGGGTACAGAGGTGATAAATAGTTCACTAAGAGTAAGCCGGGGGCGTGGTGGCTCAGCGGGTAAGACGCCAGGCTTGTCGTTCTGAAGATCGCAAGTTCGGAGGTTCGAATCCCTAGCCCTGTGTGTGGAGTGAGCTCCCGCACTAGCTCCAGCTCTTGCCAACCTAGCAATTCGAAAGCATGCAAATGCAAGTAGATGAATAGGTACCAATTTGGTGGGTAGGTAACAGCGTTCCGCGCGCGTCATCCAGCCACATGACCGTGGAAGCGTCTTTGGACAACGCTGGCTCCTCGGCTAACAAACGGAGATGAGCACCGCCCCCTGGAGTCGGACACAACTGCACAAATGTGCGGGGGGAACCTTTACCTAAGAGTAAGTTACAGCAAGTGTAGAATCTCTCCCCCCAGCCCCAAATAATCTTTGTGAAATGTTGTCATCAAATATTTCCTTCCTTATAGATTTTTAAAAATCTTCCATAATAGACAACTGGCCCCCAAATATTTTATTTGGAGTAGTTTTCATTTAGAGATATTGCAGATTGTTGCCCTCAAAGTTATATAATGCATTGTTTGTTGTTTATTCGTTCAGTCGCTTCCGACTCTTCGTGACTTCATGGACCAGCCCACGCTAGAGCTTCCTGTCGGCCGACGCCATTCCCAGCTCCCCCACGGTTGACTCCGTCACCTCCAGAATATCATCCATCCATCTTGCCCTTGGTCGGCCCCTCTTCCTTTTGCCTTCCACCTTCCCTAGCATCAGCATCTTCTCCAGGGTATCCTGTCTTCTCATTATGTGGCCAAAGTACTTCAGTTTTGTCTTTGTTTCCTGGAGTATGGACTGGTTTGATCTTTGCAGTCCAAGGCACTCTCAGAATTTTCCTCCAACACCGCAGTTCAAAAGCTCCTCAGCTCCTCCTCGCTTTCAGCCATCAAAGCGGTATCATCTGCATATCTGAGATTGTTAATGTTTCTTCCAGTGACTTTAACTCCAGCCTTGGATCCATCAAGCCCAGCACGTCGCATGATGTGTTCTGAGTTGAAGTTGAATAGGTAGGGTGAGAGTATACAACCCTGCTGTACTCCTTTCCCAATCTTAAACCAGTCCGTTGTTCCGTGGTCTGTTCTTACCATTGCTACTTGGTTGTTTTACAGATTCCTCAGGAGGCAAACAAGATGACTTGGTATCCACATACCACCAAGAACTTGCCACAATTTGTTATGATCCACACAGTCAAAGGCTTTAGAATAGTCAATAAATCAGAAATAGATGTTTTTCTGAAACTCCCTGGCTTTCTCCATTATCCAGCGGATATTGGCAATTTGGTCTCTAGTTCCTCTGCCTTTTCTAAACCCAGCTTGTACATCTGGCAATTCTCGCTCCATAAATTGCTGGAGTCTACCTTGCAGGATCTTGAGCATTACCTTACTGGCATGTGAAATAAGTGCCACTGTTCGATAGTTTCAACATTCTTTAGTGCAGGGCTTTCCAAAGTTTTCCCGCGGTGACACACCAACCGCCGTTGGTGTGTCCCCGCGGGAAAACCCGGAAGTGCCGTCGTTGCAGCAGCGCGCAAAAACCCGAAGCGCTGCTGCCGCTTTCGGGTTATTGTGCGCCGCCGTTGGTGCGTTGCCGCGGGAAAACCCGGAAGCGCTGTTGATGATCAGCGCTTCCGGGTTGTGTGGCGACACACCAGACTATGTGTGGCGACACACTTTTGTGTCACGACACACAGTTTGGAAAGCTCTGCTTTAGTGTTTCCCTTTTTTGGTATGGGGATATAAGTTGATTTTTTCCAATCTGATGGCCATTCTTGTGTTTTCCAAATTTGCTGGCATATGGCATGCATCACCTTGGCAGCAGCATCTTGCAAGATTTTAAACAGTTCAGCTGGGATTCTATCGTCTCCTGCTGCCTTGTTATTAGCAATGCTTCTTAAGGCCCATTCAACCTCATTCTTCAGGATGTCTAGCTCTAACTCACTGACCACACCGTCAAAGCTATCCCCGATAATATTATCCTTCCTATACAGATCTTCCGTATATTCTTGCCACCTTTTCTTGATCTCTTCTGCTTCTGTTAGGTCCTTGCCATGTTTGTTTTTGATCATACCCATTTTTGCCTGGAATTTACCTCCAATGTTTCTAATTTTCTGGAAGAGGTCTCTTGTCCTTCCTATTCTGTTGTCTTCTTTCACTTCCGCTCATTGCTTGTTTAAAAATAATTCCTTATCTCTTATGGGTAACCTCTGGAATTTTGTATTTAATTGGGCATATCTTCCCCTATCACTGTTGTCTTTTGATTTCCTTCTTTCTTGGGCTACTTCCAGTGTCTTAGCAGACAGCCATCTTGCCTTCTTGGTTTTCTTTTTCTTTGGGGCGTTTTTTGTTGCCGCCTCCTGAACAATGTTGCGAACTTATGTCCATAGTTCTTCCGGGATCCTATCTACTAAATCTAGTCCTTTAAATCTATTCTTCACCTCCACTGCATATTCAATAGGAATATTAGTGAGCTCATATCTAACTGATCTGTGGGTCTTCCCTATTCTCTTTAGTCTGATTCTAAATTGTGCAATAAGAAGTTCATGATCTGAACTGCAGTCAGCTCCAGGTCTTGTTCTTACCGACTATATCGATGTCCACCACCTTTGGCTGCAAAGGATGTAGTCAATCTGATTTTGGTGTCAACCATCTGGTGAAGTCCATGTATAACTGCTGGAGGCCGTCTCAGGGTTGGCGGTGGAGTTCCCCAGGCTTATGGTCTTGGGGGATTTTAACCTGCCGTCCCTGAGACGTGCTTCGGAAGTGGCTCGGGAGTTCATGGCTACCATGGCAGCCATGGGCCTGTCCCAGATTATTCGGGACCCGACTTGAGACAGTGGACTCACTCCGGATTTGGTTTTCTTGTCAGAGCAATGGCAAAGTGAACTGAGGGGAAAGTTAGAACTATCCCCGTTGTCATGGTCAGATCACGTCCTGATATCCCTAGGATTCTCTTATGCCGCCCCACTCCGCAGGGAGGCAGGATCTACTCGATTGGTCCGCCCCCGGTGACTTATGGACCCACTGAGGTTTCAGAAGGAGCTGGGGGTAATACCCGAGGATCTGCTGCACGGTCCAGCGGAGGCATTGGCCGCAATCTGGAATAGGGAAACGGCCGGTGCCTTGGACAGGATCGCGCCGACGCGACCTCTCAAGCCCCATTCGACCCGTCACTCCCCGTGGTTTACGGAGGAGTTGAGGGTCTTGAAGAGGGTGAAGAGACATCTAGAGCGCCGCTGGTGAAAGACGAAGACAGAACTCGACCGAACACAATCTAGAGCCGCTATTAGGGCCTACTTTGTGGCGGTAAGAGCGGTGAAATGTGAATATTTCTCCGCTCTTATTGCGTCCGCAGAATGCCGCCCGACGGCCCTGTTTAAGATTACTTGATCCCTCTTAGGTAGGGTGGTAGTGACCACCCACCTGCAGGGCCGTGCGGAAGAATTTTCTGAGCATCTGCAGGATAAAATCGGTCAGATTCGGTCTAAGTTGGACTCCATGCGTGGAATGCAGTCTGGGGAGGTTCCGGAGAGCGGTCTTGCCCTGTTATCTGGGAATGATTTGATCCTGTTGGACCTAAGGAAGTGGACAGGATCCTTCGAATTGTTAATTCCACCACATGTCATTTAGATCCCTGCCCTTCCTGGCTGATAAAATTGGCCAGTGAGGTGACATGTGGATGGGTTCAGGCTATGATTAACACATCCTTGTTGGAGGGGGTGGTTCCAACTGCCTTCAAGGAGGCATTGGTACACCCCCTCCTCAAGAAGCCGTCCCTGGACCCTACCATTCTCCCACCTTCCCTTTTTGGGAAAGGTGGTTGAGAAAGTGGTGGCGTTGCAACTTCAAAGGACCCTGGATGAAGCGGATTATCTAGACCCTTTTCAGTCAGGTTTCAGACCGGGACATGGGACGGAGACTGCATTGGTCGTGCTTACGGATGATCTCTGGCGGGAGCGGGATGGAGGTAGTGCATCCATCCTGGCTCTCTTAGATCTCTCAGCGGCTTTCGATACCATCGACCATGGTATCCTTTTGGGGCGGCTTAGGGAGTTGGGGGTGGGCGGCGTAGTTTTGCGCTGGTTCACCTCCTTCCTCCAGGGCCGCTCCCAGTCGGTGGTGGTAGGGGAGGAGAGATCCAGCCCGCGCCCGCTCCTGTGTGGGGTACTGCAGGGCTCGGTTCTCTCTCCTCTCCTATTTAACATCTACATGAAACCGCTGGGCGAGGTCATCCGACACCATGGGATGAGGTATCATCAGTATGCGGATGATACTCAATTGTATATCTCCATCCCTGGTGAGGTAAGTGATGCAGTGTCCACCCTGTCCCAGTGCCTGGGGGCTGTGAGGGCCTGGATGGGGAACAACAGGCTTCAATTGAACCCTGGTAAGACCGAGTGGCTGTGGATTGATGGCTTAGCGTCTTCTGGGAAATTATCATCTTTGGTTCTCGATGGGGTAGCACTACCCCGTTTGGAACCGGTGCGTAATCTGGGGGTCCTTCTAGACTCACGACTCCTGCTCGAAGAGCAGGTGGCAGTCGTGGCTAGGAGGGCTTTCACACAACTTCGGTTAGTGCGCCAGTTACGCCCATTCCTGGATCGCGACGCCCTCCGTACAGTCACTCATGCTCTCGTCATCTCCCATGTAGATTATTGCAATGCGCTCTACATGGGGCTACCCTTGAAGACTATCCGGAAGCTACAGTTGGTGCAGAATGCGGCCGCGCGGGCAGTTTTGGGTGCGTCAAGATCCACACATGTAACACCGCTGCTCCGCGAGCTGCATTGGGTGCCGGTTTGCTTCCGGGTACAATTCAAGGTGTTCGTTATCACCTTTAAAGCCCTACATGGCATGGGGCCAGAATACCTGAGGGACCGTCTTATCCCCATATTATCGACCCGCCCCACCCGGTCATTCAGAGAGGGCCTGCTACGAACCCCATCAATTAAAGAGTGTCATCTGATGGGGGCTAGGAGGCGGGCCTTCTCTGTGACAGCGCCCACTCTATGGAACATCTTGCCCCCAGAGTTGAGACAGATCTCCTCCCTCCCGACCTTTAGGAAAGAGCTGAAGACGTTGTTCTGCCGCCTGGCATGGGAAGGAGGAAGGGATAGTTCCTCATGGGGGTGGCTAATCCCCTAATTTTATAACTGTCCTTCTTTTATCTATTCCATTACCATCTGGATTTTCAATTTAATTTATATTTTCAATTTAATTTATATTTATTGTATAATTGAGATTTTAAACCTTATTTTAACTTGTTTATTGTGAACCGCCCAGAGTTCCCCATGGGGGGAGATGGGCGGTTATAGAAATTAATTAATTAAATAAATAAATAAATAAATAAAGTCGTCTTTTAGGTTGTAGGAAGAGAGTGTTTTTTATGCACAGTGAGTTGTCTTGGCAAAATTCTATCAGCCTATGTCCCACTTCATTTTGTTCTCCTAGACCATGTTTACCTATAATTCCAGGTGTCATTTGACTACCCACCTTAGCATTGCAGCCTCCTGTAATGAAAATAACATCTCTTTTTGGCGTATTATCCAGTAGGTGCTGCAGATCCTGACAGAACTGATCTACTTCTGCTTCTTCAGCATCTGTGGTTGGGGCATATATTTGGATCACTGTGATGTTAAATGGCTTACCCTGAATTCGAATTGAGAACATTCTATCGTTTTTTTGGCTTGTATCCAAGTACTGCTTTAGCCACTTTATTATTAATTATGAAGGCTACTCCATTTCTTCTGTGGTCCTCTTGTCCACAATAGTAGATCTGGTGGTCATCTGATGTGAAGTGGCCCATTCCAGTCCATTTTAGTTCACTGACACCCAAAATGTCTATATTTAATCTTGCCATCTCACCAATAACCACATCCAATTTGTCCTGGCTCATAGATCTTACATTCCAGGTTCCTATGGTGTGTTGATTTTTAGAACATAGGATTCGTCGTTCACCACCAGCACTGTCAGCCACTAGCCATCCTTTCGGCTTTGATCTAGCTGTGTTATCACATCTGGGGCTAGTTGAGCTTATCCTCTGTTCCTCCCCAGTAGCATTTTGACCATCTTCCAACCTGGGAGTCCCATCTTCCGATGGTATACCGACATATCTCTGGTTGTACTGATCCATTTAGTTTTCACGGCAAGCATACTGGGGTGGGTTGCCGTTACCTTCCCCAGGGATTGTATTTAGTCTGACCTCTCTGCCATGACCTTTCAGTCTTGGGTGTCCCTTCACGGTTTAGCTCATGGCATCATTGAGGTGCTCAAGCTCCAGCACCATGGCATGTTTTTAATTATCCAAAATAATTGTTGTGGCTGATACTTCAGGTCTGGATTGTTTCCATATTCCCCCCACCATTTTTTTTTATGAAGAACAGAGAGAGAAAATGGGACTAAAATTAAATATAAAGAAGAGGTACAACAACTAATCTTAGAATTGACAGTGAAGATATTGAATAGTGGATGGCTTCTGCTTTTTAGGGTTTATCAACAAGTAAAGGAACCAGCAAAAAAAAAATATGCCACATATTAACACTTGGTGGAGCAGCAATGAAGAGCTTGGAAAAGTTAGTTCAGATGCTGTGATATGTCTATACCTACAAAGATCAGAATTGTGATTTCCCCTGTGATATTGTATGAAACTGAAAGATGAATTTTGAAAAAGTGGGAGAGAAAGAGAATTGATGCTTCTGAATTTTGGTGTTGGAGAAGACTCCTAAGGGTATCATGGATAGTCAATCTAAAAAAGATTATGAAGGGAGCTGTAACACTCAATTTCTTATGTTGTATTAAGTAGTTCTATTGTCATATACATATTAATATATAAATCCATTATTTTTATTTTGACTTATAACATGTTTTCACATTTAGATTGCCACTACTGTAACTGAATCAATGTTCTGGTTAAATTAAATGAAAGAAGGCGAGACAAATAACATTTTAATTTTAGTTGCAATAAGGAATGTGTATGTGTGCATGTGTACACACATGAATTTCGCCTTACCTGTTGACAATATCCTTTATCCTTAGTAGTCCCAGCATTCATTGTTATAGAGCAAATGACAATTGAGGTCTCTTTCTTTGTGATATTGTTTGCTCCCATCCCAGTGGGGATGTGCATAAAGAGTTCTACAGGATAACTTCATTTCCTGGTTTGTTTACATGCAATACAAGTAATTGAACAGGTGTGATGAAATGGACTATAGTCCATTAGACCTTGTATCATAATAAGCTTTATAGTTAAAAGTGGCACAGGACCTCCCCTTCCCCTTCCCCTTTCCCTTCCTTTTGCTGCAACACGACTTTTGCTATGCTGGGTAGCTAAACTGAATGGGAGAAAACCTTTTTGTATATTCAGATTAGCAAGAGAATACCTGCAGAGAGAATAAACAGGAAAGGTTCAGGGTCCTTAGGCTATACCTTTATTATTAAAATAGTCCTTGTAATGAGCTGAATGCTTTCAGGTAGTCTCTGAGAAGAATTCTGATTATGTAATTGTACGATGGCCCTCCTGTTGCTACAGGTAGAGCCCCATTGGAGACATCTGTTTTATTTAGTTTCTTACTAATTTTGGTGAACAGATGGAGAAAAAAGGCTGTATTCTCTGCTGTAGCTGGTATGTAATTCCTTCATTTTCTGTGGTTGGAAAATGTGGCATTTTCAGGATGTCTTGTTTGTGCTTCTATATATATACCCAGTTTGAACTTAAAAGTGTAGGCAGTTTTTCAATAACACAGAGGAAAAAAGAGAACATAATTCCTATTTTTCTTTCTTCTCTTATTCTAAAGTGAACATATATATGTCTTAATTACCACCTCCCCAAACAAGCTTTTAAGTTGGTTGAATTTGAAATACAAGTCTGCTTAGACTTCAGGTTGTTAGGAAGGGATGGAAATCTAAGCTGCTCAAAAAAATAAAGGGAACACTGAAATAAGACATCCTAGATCTGAATGAATGTGAAATATTCGTATTAATTACTTTGTTCATTACATAGTTGAATGTGCTGAGAACAAAATCACACAAAAAGCAATGGAAATCAAATGTAAGCAACCCCTGGAGGTCTGGATGTGGAGTTACACTCAAAAATTAAAGTGGAAAAGAACACTACAGGCTGATCCAACGTTGATGTAATGTCCTTAAAACAAGTCAAAATGAGGCTCAGTAGTGTGTGTGGCCTCCACGTGCCTGTATGACCTCCCTACAACGCCTGGGCATGCTCCTGATGAGGTGGCGGATGGTCTCCTGAGGGATCTCCTCCCACACCTGGACTAAAGCATCCCCCAACTCCTGGACAGTCTGTGGTGCAACGTGGCGTTGGTGGATGGAGCGAGACATGATGTCCCAGATGTGCTCAATTGGATTCAGGTCTGGGGAACGGGCGGGCCAGTCCATAGCATCAATGCCTTCGTCTTGCAGGAACTGCTGGCACACTCCAGCCACATGAGGTCTAGCATTGTCTTGCATTAGGAGGAACCCAGGGCCAACCGCACCAGCATATGGTCTCACAAGGGGTCTGAGGATCTCATCTCGGTACCTAATGGCAGTCAGGCTACCTCTGGCGAGCACATGGAGGGCTGTGCGGCCCCCTAAAGAAATGCCACCCCACACCATTACTGACCCACTGCCAAACCGGTCATGCTGGAGGATGTTGCAGGCAGCAGAACGTTCTCCACGGCGTCTCCAGACCCTGTCACGTCTGTCACATGTGCTCAGTGTGAACCTGCTTTCATCTGTGAAGAGCACAGGGCGCCAGTGGTGAAGTTGCCAATCTTGTGTTCTCTGGCAAATGCCAAACGTCCTGCACGGTGTTGGGCTGTAAGCACAACCCCCACCTGTGGACGTCGGGCCCTCATACCACCCTCATGGAGTCTGTTACTGACTGTTTGAGCAGCCACACGCACATTTGTGGCCCACTGGAGGTCATTTTGCAGGGCTCTGGCAGTGCTCCTCCTGTCCCTCCTTGCACAAAGGCGGAGGTAGCGGTCCTGCTGCTGTGTTGTTGCCCTCCTACGGCCTCCTCCACATCTCCTGATGTACTGACCTGTCTCCTGGTAGCGCCTCCATGCTCTGGACACTACGCTGACAGACACGGCAAACCTTCTTGCCACAGCTCGCATTGATGTGCCATCCTGGATGAGCTGCACTACCTGAGCCACTTGTGTGGGTTGTAGACTCCGTCTCATGCTACCACTAGAGTGGAAGCACCGCCAGCATTCAAAAGTGACCAAACCATCAGCCAGAAAGCATAGGAACTAAGAAGTGGTCTGTGGTCACCACCTGCAGATCCACTCCTTTATTGGGGCTGTCTTGCTAACTGCCTGTGCTTTCCACCTGTTGTCTATTCCATGTGCACAACAGCATGTGAAATTGATTGTCAAACAGTGTTGCTACCTAAGTGGACAGTTTGATTTCACAGAAGTGTGATTGACTTGGACTTACATTGTGTTGTTTCAGTGTTCCCTTTATTTTTTGAGCAGTGTATTTTCATATGTATATCTGTACCTACAGTTGTTTTTCTTTTGTGAGAGAGTTCTTTAAAAACTAAAAAAGACGTATGAATTATCTCCTCCAGTCTATGTATTCAATAAATTTTGTCAGTGCCAATTCTCAAAGACACAGCATTGTGAAAACAACAACAACAACAACATAAACTTACAGGTCAAAAAAACATTTTTTTATTTTCTAAGTGCTTCTATAGCTAAACTATTCACATCAGTTTATCTTTTGAAATTATCATTCCTCCTGGCATAAGCAGGCAAGGCAAGAGTGTTTTTTATGTCTCAGGGCAAGGGGAGTATCTGTAGATTTGCCTAGAATACTGCAAGAATAACAAGATATTTGGTTAAACTCTGTGCTAACCACATTTTTTAAAAGAATGTTACCTTTCTCTTGCTTCCTCACTGTCAATGGATTAGACTTGAGGCCCATCAATGGGAGAGGATGAAGACAGCATTAATACTACTAGCTTCCTATCTTGTGGATGTGGATGTTGTAGTGCTGAAGTCTTTTTCAGCTATTTTTGTTCCATACAAGTTACTAATGGCATCTTTATTTCTCCCTCTGCCCATCCACAAGGTGGGTCCAAGTTCTAGTGTGTAATTAAGTCTATGGGGCAATAGCAGTGGAGAAAACAAACTTTCAGTTGTTGAAGCAAGCTATTCTGTACATACTACAACTATCAAACCAGTTTTTGAGGATTCAGAGAAAAATCAGTGGGTTTAGTCATTTTTTCCCCTGACTTTGCAAAATGAAAAGGAATGTGAAAGTGATTTTGGATTTGAAGTGGTCGCATTAATTTTATCTTGTACTTTGCTATCTGAATATCTAATCTGAATCTGTCTGAAGCTATTGTAGTTGATTTGTTTTTCACCATTGCCCATTTTTTTTCCTTTTAGCATATACTGAATTAGACTGTATCAATATTCTGATGATAATTCTTCCATATTTAATGATGGATGGATTCTCACCATAACACTCTGGGAACTCAAAGTGTTTCAGACATCAGCCTGCTCAGTTAGGGGACTTACTTCATCTCTCAAGTGGTTGACTCTAGAATCAGAGCAAAGCACCAGCTTCCTTGAAACTGAGCAATCTGACTAGCCCTCCTAATGTTAGCCCTAGCCCTAGCCCTAATGAAGACTTTTTTGGGAAATAACCTGCCTGATTAAAACAGACTGTGTATCTACCAAGATAAATGTTCAGGGAGTATTAAAACCACTTTTTACCTTAAGAAACATGCCATTTTAAAATGGGCAAAGCATATCCATTATTTCTCATGGTCAAACATTTGATAGGAAAGTCCAACTAACTGACAGGTTGGTTCATTCATACATTCATTCAAGAACTGGAATGGGCTCTTCATTCTTAAGTTTTCAGCTGGATATATTCAAATAACAGACCTCTTTCTCACCCCAACTTTACAGTTTTTTTTTTTTAGTTTGGTTTAATTTAGTTTAGTACAGAGCTGAGCAATTAGCTGAAAATGCTGTGATATAAAATGCTGCTATATCATTTTCCTTCTCTGCATCTGTTGCCAAAGATGATTCAGGGACTCCAAATAGAATTATTGTTGTGACACTGTATTAATTGCACTGTCATTGATTTTCGGTGCAGCTGGTGATTACCAAGGAGAAGGGATCTTAAATTTCAGAGCCTGGTGTTGCATCCTTAGCCATCAGTCTTCCATTTTATAGCCCAGAGGATGAGTAGAGATCTTTTACACTAATAAAGTATATTCTAATATTTAAACAGATGAAGAAATGAGGACTAAAAAGCTAAAAGGACAGATGTCTACTTAATTGGAGTATTGGACTGACAGGCTATAGGCTTTTTTTATTGTCCCCATCTTCGTAGGTTTCTCAAGGGGTGGTACTTTTAACTACCACTCCTACCCATAAGATCTTGCTTCAAGTAGATGCTTCATTTATACCAAAAGTGAACTGAATTTTCCAGAATGTTGGCCCTTTTTGCTGAAAGCCATCTCATCTTAAGAAAAGTATCAGCATAAGTTAGATGGGCTCTTTGATTTTATTAAAAAGGAATGATAACATGTAGGAAGTCTGAATTCATATTTACATATTTTCAGGCTGTTTTAGTGGGTAAGAAAATAGCAATGATAACCATTTTACAAGCTTATGGAAGCCTAGAGAAACAATCCGTTAACAGAATACCTGCCCCTCCATTAGGATGCACTGATTTGACAGCGGTGCTTTGGAGCTCTGCTCCAGTGTAGGAATTTTGTAGCATAGCTGTATGAACTTTCATTAACCATTTTTATATAAATAGGTTTTTGTTGATGCAGCATTTGGTAGAATGATAATTTAGAGAGCCTTATGTCACATTGGTTTTACTTGATTTTATTTCTAAGGGTTATGTCTATGAAGGTTCTCAGTCATCCAGGTGGAATTGTCTGTAGCTTGAATCATGTCAACTGGATTTCTATTTTCTCAGTGGAAACGTTTCACTCCTTATCCAAGGAGCAAAAGTTGGATAAGGAGCGAAACGTTTCCACTGAGAAAATAGAAATCCAGTTGACATGATTCAAGCTACAGATAAGGGTTATGTTGTTTTTTTACACATTGAAGGTCTGAATGCCTGGAATCCTTAGAAAATAGGAGGTAGTTACAGGAATGACTGTTTTCCAGATCTCCTACAGGGCATTTGCCCTAGCTGTTGTCCTTCAACTCTGGTATTTGATTAATATGATGGAATAAGGGTTTCACCCACATGTGCAGGAAGGGCTGTACATAGGCAGACTTAGGCTAAGATCCTCTATTTCCCCTGTGCCTTTCTTCTCTATTATTTTTCTTCACTTGAATGTCTTGTTTGTAATGGTGCTGACAATTATTCTTTTTATCTTGGGAAGAGGGTAAGTGGATTTAGACTGCTTTTTAATACAGGCTGGAAGATGAAAATGTTCCTCCCCTTGAGGACGCATAACAGATGTTTTGTCATTGCCTTCTGATCATAGAAGGCGGGTTGATCCCAAAGGGCAAATTAATCTGAATTCTCTCAGGAAGTTCTGGAAAACAGGAATTTCCCTTTTCCCTTCTATCATGTGTCAATAATAATTAGGGCTCTGCAGTACTTCTGATTCAGTTAGGAAGAAGTGAAGTGCTTCAAATAGTACAGTTTTGGAAACAGATGCAGCTACTTTCATGAGTTACAGATAGATATTGCATTCAGGCTTCTGCACATTATAAAACACTGCTTCCAAACAGTATCCTAACCATTGTATATCAATAATAGTAAGTTTAGCCTTTGAAGTTTTGTGCAGTGCAAGCGTAATAAGATACAGCCTCATATAAAGTGGACTTTTGGAGTTATAGGCTACTGGACATATAGTTATCTCATGGTATACGTTTGAAGATGAAAATTGGTTTTTCAGTGTTAATATATGTAAATACATTTTGGTTAATATAGCTACTCTCTATACTGTGTAAACCAGTGTGTTAATTTTTATAATGATAATGTAGAAAAACAATGAGATTGGTCATGGACAGTTGAAAAATACACTGTAAGTAAAAAAAAAAGAGAGAGAGAGAGAGAGAGAGTGCACACCAATTTGGTGTAGTGGTTAAGGCATCAGGCTAGAAACTGGGAGACTGGGAGTTCTAGTCCCGCCTTAGCATAAAGCCCAGCTGGGTGACCTTGCACCAGTTGCTCTTTCTCAGTTCTAGGAAGCAGGTGAGGGCAAACCACTTCTGAAATCTTGCAAAAAATGCTGCAAGGACTAGTCCAGGCAGTCCCCAAGTCAAGATTGACTCAAAGGCACCAAAACAAAAAAACCTTCAAGGAACTTTGGTATGACTGAGTATTGTCCTGAAAGCCCCCATGCCCCAAAGAGGACTTTGGAAGTTCTTGTGCTTGTAACAATGGGGAGGGGAAGTTCGATTGTAGCTATTAGGAACCCCCAAATTGAAACAGTTGAATAATACAAAGTATGCAGAGAAATCAGATCACAGAGTCTTAAAGCAGGGCTTCTGCTGACTACTGAATTAAACAGTGTGAAAGTTTTGGCTTAGGAAAAGAGTGGGAAGTATCTAAACAGATTTTCAAAAGTTTTAAAGCATGGTTAAATGGTTGATCTTGGCTTGAGATTTTCTATAGCGACTTCTTAAAATCATCCGAATTCTCAATTTGAGCACAGCCAATGATTATATAACCAGCACTCATGCACAACCAACTGCAATATATGTAATGCAGAAGTAGGAAGTTGGTATATTGTACCACAGTACATATATTGTAACATATTAAACATAAAGTAACTTTAGAAGGAGGTAGAATGTTTTCTCTGAATGTAAAAAAGAGAGCTACAGCATAGCTGTTAAAGATAAGTTTGAAGTTACCTTAAAGTTATGTTAAAGTTGTTGATGATGGAAATTAGGAAGATATTAGAGAGGTGCAGAGATAATGCTACAAAAAGATCACAAGATTCCATTTTAAAGAACCTGGCTTAATTTTAGAACTGAGCTAAAAACTCACCAATAAGGTAGGTGCCCAGGAAAAAAGTAAGAAAATTTGGTGTCCAGAATCAAGGACAATTATAAGGGTCAGAATCAATAGAGAGCAAAGAGAGTATAGTCTTGCCAAAACAAAAAGGATTGATTGTCAGATCCTGCGCAAATAAAAGGAATACTCAGTGAAGTTCCTTGCTAATTGCTTGAAAGAAAACTAAGCAAACAATGCAATATAAAGGGCATGTTGAAGACAAATAGCAAAAATGTATAATAAAAGAGCCTAGAAAGTACTGTAATCTGCTAATCAATCAGGAGTAGGAATGCTTCAAATTGGGCTGTTTTCCTGCAAAGGCTCTGGATTGGCCAATGTACAGGTGTCCTTTTGGTTAAGTAGCTGTGTGGCAACTCCACAATCAGCTAGTCATTCCACAGTTCCGTGGAAGCAACAGTTCAATGTAATACATAAGGACAATTAAGCTCTGACCCTTCTGCAGACATCTTTTTTTTTTCGGCAGCCAGCAGAGTCTGTGACTCTACTCCTTTTTTGGAACAAAATAGATTCTTGAGGCAAGATGATGTCAATGAAAGTGCAAAGTTCCAACATGTCTAAAACTTTTCAATTTTTCTACTGCTAGATTCTGACACAGTCAATTTGGAAATCACTTTGAAATCCTCTCTTGGTTCAAAGTGTTGAGCACATAACTCTGATGTTCGCTTTCTTGTTAAAAACAAAAGCCTTAAAACAGGGATCTCTCTCTCTAATTGGAAGGCTCTCTAGGAGGCTCATGGCAAATGTAAAAGATCCAGGTGTGAAACATGCAGAACACGGAGCACTTTCTGTGTGCCTATCAGAAGTGGCATAAAATTGATTTCTTCTTCTGATACATGTACTAATGTTTGCATCTCTGCCATATGCAAGATGAGGATGATATAATTTAATTAGAATAACCTTAATTTCATTGCTTGATTACTTTTTATATCAGTTGCAGAACTGCAAATGCTATTATACAAAAGGTTATTGTGCTTTATTGTCCTAGCAACTACATTAACACTAGCCTGATTTTCAAAGCAGGTCATTGCACCAATAGTTGTTCTCTTGGCATGCAAGGAATGCTGAATGAGAAGAACAGGATCTGGATTACTGAGCCTTTTGACATGAAGAGGGCCTAGTACCTAGAATTCTCCCTAGTACTGTATACAGATAAAGGTAAAGGTAAAGGTTCCCCCCACACATTTGTGCAGTCGTGTCCGACTCTAGGGGCCGGTGCTCATCTCCGTTTGTTAGCTGAAGAGCCAGCGTTATCCGAAGATGCTTCCACGGTCATGTGGCCGCATGATGCGCGCGGAACGCTGTTACCTACCCACCGAAGTGGTACCTATTAATCTACTTGCATTTGCATGCTTTCGAATTGCTAGTGTCAGGGAGATAATGGGCGGCGAAAGAGGGGGCTCCCTCCAGGAAGGGAAACGCATGCGTAGTACTGAATCTCTATGTTTCCCTCCCAAGAGGTTGAAGAAAGCCCCGCCCTAAGTTTGTGGACTTATTCTTTGGGCATTGCCACTTCATGTTAGTCTAGGTGGATTCTGTTAGGGTAGTAGGATAATAAATCACTAGAGCTTGATTCCAGCCTCAGCGTGTTATTTCTACGCCCGAAGTCAGGACAGCTAGGTTGGCAAGAGCTGGGGCTAGTGCGGGAGCTCACTCCATCACGTGGGACTAGGGATTCGAATCTCTGAACTTGCGATCTTCCGATCGACAAGCCTGGCGTCTTACCCGCTGAGCCACCACGCCCCCATACTGTATACAGATAGTCCTCGCTTAATGACCACAATTGGGACCAGAATTTCAGTTGCTATGTGAAGCAGTCATTAAGCGAATCCAACCTGATTTTACAACCTTTTTTGTGGTGGTAGTTAAGTGAATTACTGTGGGTATTAAGTGAACCCCATGGTTGTTAAGCGAATCACGCGGTTCCCCATTGATTTTGTTTGCCAGAAGCCGGCCAGGAAGGTCGAAACTGGTGATCACATGACCCCGGGATGCTGCAACAATCGTAAGTGTGAGGACCGGTCATAAGTTGTTTTTTTTCGAGCAGTGTTGTAAGTTTGAACCGTCACTAAACGAATTGTTGTTAAGCGAGGACTTCCTGTAATGTAGTATTGCTGTGTCTTACATCAATAAGAGTTTACACTTGTTTAATATTCAGGTTACACGAAAAAAGTTGTATCAGATGTTGTGTTGTGTATGGGACATCCTGCATTAGCATAGCTGAAAATCTATGAGAACAGTCTGGTTATGAAAATAGTCTGGTTATGGTGAGGTAAGCATTTAATTTTCCTTTACTTGTGAAACCTTTTTGGAAGGACACATGTTTGGTGTTAATTTCGGTTCATGGTTTACTTTTCAACACAGTTCTAGAACAGTATTATTTATTTGTTGGAATAAATTATTTTTTTCATCTTTGAATTATTTTCAAGTACAGACATACAGAGAACTTAAGTATAAATAAATGTTTAAATAAGTTGTCATTTGAAATATAAAGTCAGTGTTTGTCAGTGACTTTTGCTGGTCATCTGAAAGGTCTGTTGGTTCTTAATAAAGCATAAGGACTTAACTTAAAATAAAGGAAAAGGCAGTTTAGTTAGTCCAGCTTTAATACATTTTTGAGGAATGGCAATACTTTGTTCCTGAATTATTTGGGTTGATTTTTTTTTAATCTTTGAAACCCTGCTAGTATGTTTCTTATATGTTGTAAGAAGGTGTTTTTATCCATTGTTTTGCGGATTTGTTCTTCTGAAGAACTGTAATCATTGTTGTTATTAGATTTTTATCCCTCCTTTTTTATTCTTGTCTCCTATTTTCCCCACAACAAACCTGTGAGGTGGGTTGGGCTGAGAGAGAGTGACTGACCCAAAGTCACCCAGCCGGCTTTCATGCCTAAAGGAGGCCTAGAACTCACAGTCTCCTGGTTTCCAAACACCAAACTGGCTCTCAAGCTTTCAACTTTCTCCCCCTGTAACAACTAAAGTAAAACCCATGGTAGTTATTACTTCAGTGCTTGCATTGAGGTCTTTGCTCATTCTCCAGTCTCACCAAACTTTAGCACATCTGTTCATACCACACCCCAATGCAACCAGTAGTCAAATTATTATCCCATTACAAACCCTGGCCTATCCTGGTAACCAAATATACAAAAAGTAAATGAAGCAGAGTGCCCTACGTCCCAGATTCTCCCCAATGCAACTCTTAAATGGGCAGCATCCTCTCCACCCTAGAATAACTCTTTTTTAAGCCCCAGCTCCAAGAGATGATAATACTCCCTGAGAAATCTTAAACAAGGTTTTATCATAATAACACTGAAAGAATCAGTTTAAGACACCTGTTTGTGTGTGTTTGTGTGTCTGTATCCCAAGGTGATCAGCAAAAAATACAAGTGACTGAAGACATTAAATAGAAGTAAAAGAGCTCATATTAAAACTGGGTAATACTGGAAATAAAGAGACAAGATAAATAATAAAAACCCGTTCCCTTCAATTTAGAAAAGAAAATTACTAAGCTGTGTTATGGTTCCAGAAAACCAATCTCCACAAAAGAAGGCTGGGGTAGTTTTTAAGCTGTAACTTGGCCTTTAGTAATAAGGAAGAATGCAGTGAATATGACCTCTGTAACCTAAATACCTCTTCAATACCATGTCGGTTGTTGGTAAAACATCTATTTTCCAGAATATAATTTTGTGTGAAATTGCTGACCTGGTTTATGTCACAAAGACCTAGCAGAAACAGAAGTGGAAAGCCTTGCTACTCCATGGTGCACCATGTTAGGGTTGGAAAGTAAGGTAATAGATAGCTGTGGTTATAGAAAATTCTGTAGTTTTGATCACCTCTGTTCAAATCTCCATTCTAATTTGGAGTCTATATTGCTGTAATTGAATGGCTAGAACAGTGTTTGGATAATGTTTACCTCACCAGCTAAGAGACTTTTTTCTTGAGTTAGCTAGGGTTATCTCATACGAGACATTGGTTACTTGTCTTTGAAGATTTCATTATTCACACTGAGATTAACCAGTGAGGAGCACTCAGGATTTCATATCATTCATGAGGACCATAAACTGTTCTAATGAAACAAAAAGGGCGGGCTACGGGGACCCCGAAAATGCCCTCGGTTCCGGCAGGGAGGCAAAAAGCCTAGCTGGGCGCGCGCACGCTGCTGCTGCTGCGCACTAATACGTGGAGGTGTTTCCCCTTCCAGGCCCCCACCAATCAGCTGCTCCGGCTCACCCTGCGGCCCACTTCCTAATGGCCCACGACCCACCAGTGGGCCGCGAACCACAGGTTGCAGACCCCTGCTCTAGAAGGTCATTAAGTAGAATTGTAGCACTACTTCTTCATATGTTGCCCAACCTGATAAATATGCTGATATCTCAAATATCCTCTCTGTGACAATTGTTTAAAGTAAAACAAATAAGGACTTTTTAGGTCCCATGTTATATTTACATTTTCAAACATCTTAATTAATCTTCAGGCTTGTATTTGCCCCCATGAGGCTTCCTCTATGTTGATTAGTGTGTTCTCATTTAACTTGATTTGTTTCCTTGCAAATTTGATGCGACAGTGCATGAATGCATTGCTTGAAAGGAGTAGCCCATTAGAATATTTTGTTCTGGTATATTTGGTTGGATTCATTTGGTCATTTTGTTTGCAACATAGAAAGTTCTAGTTATTATAAAAAGTTACACTGGATTAATGTATGGTGTATAAAAGGCTGAGGTGATTTTGGCTGTCACTTTTTTTTATTTTTACAAAAGAACATGTTTTGAAGTAATAAAAAGTTCTGTTTCTGTGGGCTGAATTTACCAGGCTCTTGACCTTTATCTTGTTTTTATTTTACTAATAATTTATTATGATGAAGGATTTTGGCCAGCTGCACAAACTGGTTCACACTTTTGTGGCATAACATACTTACTTTCAGAGTCCTGCAAACTGTTTTTCAAGACATCAGCTGTATTTAATAACAGAGTGTAATATTGAATAAACCTATCTTAGCTTATTATTGAATGAGCTTATTAATATAGTTTATTAACTTCCTTATTGTTTATTAACATGCTTTTGAACATCAGAGGTCCAGAAATAAAGACTGGAATTGTTAAATGACTGGTGTTCTATAAAGTATTATTTTGTGTCTTAAAAAAAACAACCACCACCTTATTGTCAAACTCTGAAGATGAATGAATGAATGAATGAATGAATGAATGTCTTGCAAAGAAAATGTTACTGTGAACTAAAATGCCAAAAATTGTAGATTTATTTGGCAGTTTACATACACAAATTTACATACACAAAAATTCAACTCAGGGCAGGAAGAGAGACCACAGCGTCTCCACCCATAACCACCTTCTTCATGGTGAAGGTCTACAGAAAAATGGTAATTGTGTTGAACTGAACCTAGTGTTTCATATGATGGAGACCTAATTTTGGAGTGCTTCTGCTTGCAGGAAGCACTGTAATTATGGTTATATTTTCCCAGGAAATCTTTTCCATCAACATAGGGAGAGTATAGAAGTGGAGTACACATGTCTATCTCCTTTCCATGAGCAAAATGTCAAATGTGAGTTTAAACGTGCTGAAAAGTTATGTTTGATTGAGATCCTTGATACTGTATATTAGTGACATGAATCTGTATTTCCGGAACTGGAGAATATGAAGATTTATTGTTTCATATTTTGTTTTGGCTGTCTTCTAATACATGAATTCAGAACAGTTTGTCAGTATGAGTATCCATAGTCAGCTTCATTCTTCAGATCACTGACATAAGAGGTGTGGTTGGTTTCATTGTGATGAGTTTAGAATATGTGACCTCTATTAGGTTTTTATTGGAACTATTGGGAAGTGGAGTTACAACAGTGACTGCATATCTGATTTTGGAAGCACAGCTTTGAATTGTTCCCTTGTCTCAGGTACCCACATTAGTCTTTCTTGTACTCAGCTCAACATACCAGAACCATTGAGTGTGCCTTGAAGCTGAAATTAGATAACAGGTTTTTTTTAAAAAAAATTAAACACCAGAAGTTTTTTAAAAACCAGAAGTTGTGTTAGACGTGTGTGTGTGTGTGTGTGTGTGTGTATATTTACTTATAGCTGTCACTAGCTATTAAGATACAAGCCCAGGATATATTTATTATGACGTAGGCTTTCCACCTAACTTTAAATTAATTCTTGTGTATATTTAAAATAAACTTCGGCATAAACATTTAGGACATTTTTCTGTAATAAAGATCTGTCTTTATTTATTTCCTTTATTTATTTCCTATTTATTTATTTAGTCTTTATTTAGTTCCTTTAATTATTTAATGAAGGCCATGTGGCTTGTTGCTTCCTGGTTATTTATCTTTTAATGTGATTCTTAATATATCTCTGGAGTATGAGTATCTTAAAGTTATCTTTGACACGCAGCCTTCTCTTCTTGGCTTCCAGCATACTGATTCCCCAATTTTTTTAGGTCGTCTTCATGTAAAAGCTATCCAGTTATAACTATAAAATGTAAGAGGCTTGTCTCTGGAGGAAAACTCCACATTGCAGATGGAATATAATCCTTAACATTGTTTCCCCCCCTCCTTTCTGCTTTCAAATAGCTGGGGACAATGGTGAGAACTCCCTTTGTTTCATGTAGTGTACATTGCAGTGAAAGAAAGTAACAGAGCATAAAATGAAGAAAGACATAAAAGAATCTCAGCTCAAGGAGGTCAGATCCATCACAGACTTAATGTTGCCTTCAAAGACATCTGGGACAGGTGGCAGTTCAAGACAATCAAAGAAGAAGCATCCATGAATGCCAAGATAAGGGATTTTCACAGAAAATCTGTGTCCCAGTTTGCTGTAGCTCTGCTAGAGGAGACTTCTGGGAACAGGTTACTGCTACTGTCAGTGATAGGCTGCTGTTCTTGATCCTTTAAAGGAGTCGGTACAGTTGTCCTTGAGTATTTATCCACTTTCAGTTTTACATAGGAATGGGTTTTTTTAATGGACTGGCTGGGGACCCTCATACCACTTAATCAAAACATTTATTATTTTTACTCATTCTTCTCTCTTCCCTCTTTTCCTTTTCCATATTATCAGTAATATAAAAACCGAACCATGGAGGCATTTCTCCTTCCTTTATGGCTTTTACTGCACTTTGTTCTTGTTTTTGAGCATAGCTTGAGCAGTCACCATAGAATTAACAATAACCTGTCAGTTTCCAGTAACTGTGTTCCTTAAACTGCTGTACTTGGCATGCTTTATTTATTATTTATTTATTTTTATTTTTATCCCACCTTAATTATTTTTTATAAATAACTCAAGGCGGCGAACATACAGTACCTAATACTCCTTCCTCCTCCTATTTTCCCCACAACAACCCTGTGAGGTGAGTTGGGCTGAGAGAGAGGGACTGGCCCAAGGTCACCCAGCCGGCTTTCATGCCTAAGGCGGGACTAGAACTCACAGTCTCCTGGTTTCTATCCCAGCACCTTAACCACTAGACCAAACTAGCTCTCTCTACACACCCCTGTTAAAATGCCAGGTTTTTGAGATGTAAAAAAATCAGACCGAGATAAATCACTTCAGAATTAGGCTTTCATGCCTAAGGCGGGACTAGAACTCTCAGTCTCCTGGTTTCCTATTGTCTCCTTCCTAGGGCTGAGAGAGAGTGACTGGTCCAAGATCACCCAGCCGGCTTTCATGCCTAAGGCGGGACTAGAACTCACAGACTCCCGGTTTCTAGCCAATTTTTTGTCCACTTTCTACACTTTCATATCATATCCAGGCAATTTAAAAAATCAAACTTATGTTTCTGTTTGACTGGAATCTTAATGTTTTCTGTATTACCAGTCTAGAGTAATTTTAAATTATGTTCTTTGTTCTGAATATGTAAGAGGATACGCATTTGGCATCTGCAGTTGGGGGGGGGAAGCTAAAAAAAACTCAAGAGGGTATCCATGATTGAAGCCCTGCCCCTTTTTATGTGTGCCACAAGTGCAACACTCAAAAAAGAAGCGGGCTTTGATTGCACACTTGCAGACACTACCTTGCCTTAAAAAAAACCAAACAAACCTGCAGATGTCCTTAATATACATGTAATGATTACTTACTATTCAATTGATTTTGGGTGGCATTGCATCATTCATTCATTCATTCATTCTTGAGAGAAGATGAATTTTATTTCTGTACCTTATTCTCCGGGTTTTGCAATCAGAAATTGGAACTGGCTGTGCTTAAACTACATATTGGCCTTTATACTGGTGCTAGGTCTTCCTTCTAGTAGGAAGTTGCTATCGTTTTTAACTAGAAATGTTGTGAGAGCTCAGAGAGACTAGGACCCAGGGAACTGTGACTTAGTATAATCAGTGTAGCTGCTGTTTTGGAAATTGCTACTACTGCCAGGTGCAATATTGATACTCACTTGTTATGGCAAGAATTAGTGGCAGTAGATGAAATGGAAACTGGAGTCTCCTGCAGTCCAGAGGGCTTTAATTACTATTGTGGTAAGATAGAAATGTAATACATAATATAGAAGGATAGTTTGTTATAAACCCAGTGTTGTTACATGGAGAGGTAACTAGTCATAAAACCCTTAACCCCTGCAAAAAATGCTACACTTGCTATATTGTGTTTAGGATTACTTATGAGCTAACTGGCCTTTCAGTTAATACAGCCAAATTCTGAAAAACAGAGTTATTAATAGTTAAGAACACTGTATGTCTTTGTAGCTTCTATAATCTTCTAACTCATTAATCAGACATAAAAAACCTCATTCATCATCGCACTGCAACAAGCATAATTGGAGTTCCAAACAAATATTAAGACAATCAAAATATAAAAAGGCCAAAAATTGCTCCAAAGAACCATGTGGATTACATAGGTGTAGAAAGAATACATGAATGTACATTTCTCTCCATAAATCACTACTTTAATATTGTTCAAATTGAAGACATTATCAAATTGAATAGAATAGTAATATTAGTTAATATGCTCTTAAAGTTATTTGAATAAATGTATTTCTAAAAATGTATATGGTATTTATCTGATGATTTCCCAACTGTGCCCTTCAGATGTGTTTATTTTTCTTTATTTTATGTATTTTATGACCTTTCTGTAACATATCAGAAAAAAATCAAAACTTTTAGGCCAGAATCCAAAAAAAATGTTTTGCACACTAAAAGGACATTGGTCTTCGGCCTCAGCTCAAGAAGCGCTTTACAGAAAAAAAACAGTGGGCAAAGACAAATGGTTAACATATAAAGATTTATTGGTACAGGAAAATGGGGAGCTTATGATGAAATCAAGAGAAGAATTGACAGCAGAGGGATTTAGTTTTCAATGGTTCTCATATGCACAATTAAGAGAAAGATTTAATATAGATAAACAAAGTACAAGGAATAAAATATGATAAAATGGAATTTGAAAATGAATTATGTACAAATGATGAACATGTGATTGCTTAAATGTACAAACGTTTGCTGAGATTTGAAGCATAGGAAGAGCAAGTTGAAGAATGGTAAAATGGTCCAAGTTTTGGTTTTAGTATTCAAATGGATCAGTGGGAGAGAATGTGGTTAAAAGGTCTGAAATTCAGAGTCTTACAATTTAAATGAAAACTTTAAAAAAATGACGTACTGTTGGTATATTACAGTATAGGAATTATCTAAGATGTATAAAATAGTTCTAATCACTGTTGGAGATGTGAAAAACATGAAGGAACATTTTATCATGCATGGTGGGCTTGTGAAAAAGCGAAAAGATACTGGATACAAATATGTATGATGACGCAGAGAGTTCTAAAAATTAACTTTCAGATGAAACCGGAACTTTTCTTATTAGGACTTATGGACAGTCAACTAGAAAAGGCTCATGGACAATTGGTTTTATATATGGTAACTGCAGTGAGGTTATTATATGCACAAAGTTGGAAGACTACAGAAACACCAGCAATGGAGGAATGGATTGTGAAGATGGCTGAGTTTGTGGAAATGGCTAAATTGACTTGCTTGATTAAGGAGGGAACTCCAACTACTTTTATAAAAGACTGGAAACCCTTTATGGACTTTTTGCTGAAAATGGATAAAAGTGAACTGTTGATTTCAGGATTTATTGATTTAAAAAGCTTGTCTATGGGAAAAAGGGAACCATGATATGCAATATGGACGGGTGGAGATAGTAATTGCTGCTATGTTTGTAATTGCTGCAAAGAAGATCGGAAGTCACTTCTTTACATATCTTTCTTTCCTTTTTGTTATCCTTCACTTTTTCTTTTACCCTTTTACAATTTCTTTTTCTACTTCTTTTATGTTTCTGTGGTTTTTTTAATCTTTACAAAATCTTTTTTTAATTAAAAAATTATTTAAAAATAAATAAATAAAAGGACTTTGGTCTTCCAATTAAATGTATTTATCTTTACCTCCTTATAAGCAGTTCATGATAAAAATGTTTTTGATTTTACCGTCAGTTCCAAATATAAGAGGGAATAATTATTACGCAACAACAACAACAAAGTTTAACCCTCTTTTAATATCATAGTTCTTTGGATCATGTAGACACATGATTGGTGCCAGATTCATTCTCTTTACTTAATCAGTTTTAAGGCATATTTAATTCTTTTTTTTTTCTTAGTAGATTTTTTTAAACTTCAGGGCTTCAGATAACTTTGATCTTTCACTAATGTATGGACAGGATATCTTTGACCTGTCAGTCAAATATACATTTCGAGACCTCTCAGGCTAAACTCCTGGATGCTCCCTACCCCCACCCCCCGCCATGCTCCCTCTTGTCAGGCTTCATCCCATTCTCCATATTACCACCCCCTCAGCAGCCTTAGTCATAATTTAAGTTCACTTATATTTATCTCCCAAGAAGTTGGGATGAAAAGGTCTGAATGTATACGTCTTTTGTAATCGTTCTTTACTGAACAAAGGAGTCATATCCATTGCTCAGCCACTTTGACTCTGACTGTAATATATTCTGGAATTTAATTTACCGTGACAGGTTGTTTTTAGATTTTTTTTTTAATCCCACCCTTAATATTTTTATAAATAACTCAATGCGGGGAACATACCTCATACTCCTTCCTAGATCTTACCATGAAAAAGATTCTCCACAATTATGTTAGATGGATTGTTGGTCTATTCTCCTGCTTTGTATTTTTCCCTTTCCTCTTCATATCTTCTGCTTACAGAATAAACATCCATATAAGTTCAATACACAATAATTTCTATTGGTAACATCTAATGATTGATTATAATAGTTCTATCTTATTGCCATTTACATGTATATAACATACGACTCTTACTGTTAATAAAGTCTGCAAAGCTGCATTCCGGCACTCAATGTTTTGCAGAATAGGAGTAAGTAACATGTGTTCTTAACTCCAGTTTTTGGTACACTTAAAACCCTTCATGACTGGACCTCCAAAATTTAGCAGCAGAATTCCAGTTTTCAGTGACAAGATTTTTAATACTTTGTCTCAGTTTTATAAGGACAAGAATAGTGTTAGATTAACTTATCTCTTTTGTGTTAATCAATTGTTAAAAATATTTTTATGGCTGTCCATCTTAAGAGACACGACTCTGGGCAGGTCACAGCAGTGGTTCAAAACCAAAGCACCATAAATACAAAAAAAGTAAAAAAAGAAACCTGATGCCACAACCTCCAATGCAGCCAACACCACTGTTTCCAGGCTCCAACCTCACCCTATCCCAGTGCTTAGGGCAAGAACCAGCTCTTTGTGGCCTTCTGGAAGGTTAAGAGGGTGAGGGCCTGCTGAATTTCAAAGGAAAGAGCTTTGGAAAGCTCTTTCCATAGCAGGGCTGGGACTGCTATGGAAAAGGCACACTTTCTAGGTTCTACCAGATGGCAGCATTTAAGGGAAGGTACCTGGAATGGGCCTACTGTACCCAATTTGGTGGAATGGGCAGATATCCTCAAGGAGAAGCAGTCCCGCAAATAACCTGGCCCTATTAATCCCCTCAAATAGGGACAGAAATGTCACCCTGGCCCCTTCTGACAATGTCATTACATCATTGTGCCTCCCCTGTGTCTCTCATAGATCAAAGAATAAAAATAAAATAAAATCAAGTGTAGCCTCCAGAAAAACATGGCCTGTTCTCTGTGCTGTATGGGACTGCATATAATTGATGAGTTAGCTTGAAGCAACATTGGTGGAACTGTCTGTAGCTTGAATCATGTCAACTGGATTTCTATTTTCTCAGTGGAAACGTTTCGCTCCTTATCCAAGGAGCTTCTTCAGTCTGAGCAAAGTTGGTAAGGGAATCCTAAATATGTTTCTAGGTAGCTGTGTGATTTAGGATTCCCTTACCAACTTTGCTCAGACTGAAGAAGCTCCTTGGATAAGGAGCGAAACGTTTCCACTGAGAAAATAGAAATCCAGTTGACATGATTCAAGCTACAGACAATTCCACCTGGATGACTGAGAACCTTCATAGAAACATTGGTGGAACCACTGTCAAAACCAATTTTCAGTCTCTGCTACTCTATTTTGTTCTTTGCCATTCTCTTTTTCCATATTCAGTAGGCTGCCAAAGGCCTGGATTAATTTTTGTAGAGGAGTTTTGTAATAAAGTGATGATCTTGTGTAATCCTAGAACTGTGGGTTGCCTTCTCTTGTATGAAGCCTCTAATAGTGTTCGCCTGCTAATACATTTTCATAGAGTTGGTGGCCTTTGGTAATTAAGATAATGATCTATTTGAGGATCAACCCTTCTTTTTCCCAAGGACATTTATGTAGTGTAGGAGTGAGAATCCAATAGGGCACTGTTACCATGTTCATACTGTATAGTCAAGGAATTAGTAATTCACATCTCCTGAGCTGCTCCCCAGATTGCTCACTCTCTCCTAGCTTCCTGGGTCTCTTATGTTTTTTCTCTTCTGTGTCCTTGAATTTAAGGTAGAAACAACACATGAACATTATGCAAAATAGACTTAGAGCATGCATGTACAAAATTGGACAACCCTCTCCCCCAAATGCAAAATGGAATCCTGATTCTCCATATGTGTTTGACATGGCTTCAACCACTTTGCATGACCATCATTCTACTCACTGTGCTCTCCCAATAAAACACTGGGCCAACTGCAGTGTAAGTCAAGGAGATGTACTTTGTTCTAACTGCCCCATTGGCTCAAAGCACTAATAGAGAGGAAAGAATTGGAGAGTCAGGATTTCCATTTGTAGTCTCGCTAAATGCAGCATTTTGTGTGTGGACATTGTCTTTGTTGCTGCTGCTGGGCTAGAAACCAGGAGACTGAGAGTTCTAGTCCCACCTTAGGCATGAAAGCTGGCTGGGTGACCTTGGGCCAGTCACACACTCTCAGCCCAACTCACCTCACAGGGTTGCTGTTGTGGGGAAAATAGGAGGAGGAAGGAGTATTAGGTATGTTCGCCGCGTTGAGTTATTTATAAAAATAATAAAGGCAGGATAAAAATTAAATAAAAAAACCTACTAAATGCCAAATTCTCTTTCATCCTTTGTAACCTTTCATGCTTAAGAAATAGGATGCAGGCAAATGAGATTTCTATGCAGCTCCTTCCTTGCATGAAGAACCTGGGAAATGCATAATAGGCAGCACTTTGCTTATGTGTTTTATTAGATGTTAGTTCACAATCCTTGACAATAGTGGCTCAATAGATGCAATTACTTCAACAATTTCTTAAGTTTTTGTATAAGCATAAATACAGTATATCCTTAAATCTTCCCAGCTGAGAATCAGAGTTGTCTTTCCATGCAGTAGAAACCGGGCTTTGTTTTCATGTTAGCTCAGTCTGGAGTAATTCAGAAACATATTAGGGAGACTGCTACTCCCCAAAGTCTTAATGGAATAACCCTCCCTCTCAGCCTTGGGGAAATAAGCTCACAATCAGGCAGGTTTCTTGATTAAAGAAAGAACTAAATGTGGCAAATTGTTCTATAACAGTTTACCCAGAATCTGTGTTAGACATTTCTTGCAGTACAGAAATTGATAATACTCCCTCTCCCTTACATGCACATACATAAACAGAGGAGTGGGTCTGTGAAATGCAAAATGCCTTCAGTTTATTCCCATTGTTCCTGAATCAGCATTTTTTTTTAAATGTAAAATTTTATTTTAGCAATTGATCACCAATTCTGGGGCTCCATGTCCATGAAAATCAGTGAAATGAAACCATATCTAGACTATGGTTTAAATGTATGGGCATGTGTATAACTAACTGTATATACACCATTAAGTCAGTCTGGCTGGAACAAACTGGTGTAACTTGGTATTGTCATTTCTTATTTTGGTAATATGTTTGATTGCGTATACAACAAAGAAATGTAAGTGATTACATGTAATGCTTTTTACTATAGGTGTTTTCTGCTCAAATTATTCAATAAATCAAAATCAGGCCAGTTGCTGTAGGTAATATTTAGAACTGGATATTTGAAAGATTGTCAGTAGCTTTCCTTTGATTGAACAAGACACTCACGTCAGGTGAAAAACATGCTGTATTTTGATGAATGGCTGCATTAAGACGCCAAGTCTAGGGACGCAGTAAAGAGCAGTTCATATTTTCTTGCATTCATTTTTTAGAAACTTGAGAGCTTATATTACATAAAGGAAATACATTTTAAATATTTTCACTTTCTGTTTGTTTATTATGAAGGTATAGTTTCAATCTTCCCTCTGCATTAAAGAATATGTGCAGCTAATGTTTGTTTGTTCTGGATAAGATTACTTCCTTAGTTAATTAAATAATTCTCAGCTAAGTAGTCAAACTAGCCTTACCTCACAGGGACACATTACTGTATTTTGTTTGAAATAGTTATAAAATTTAGGTTTGAACATTCTCAGAAATAAAATGGAATTGCAGACTGTAGATAGGTTCCTCATTTCTACCCGATGCTGTCTTCAACCTTAATGCAACTTAAAACCAGAGAAATTAAATGGGAACAAGAAATAAGAGGATTATTTTCCCCCCAGATTTCTTGCAACATGTACACAGGGCATTTTCTCATGTTTTCTTCTTTGGGCACCTTGGTGGAGGACACCAGAATGATGGCATGAACTCATCTATATTCTATCAGTTTGGGTCAGTTATTAAAATCCCAGACTCATAGTTGTGATACTGCACTTAGTATCTCATGGGGAATCACTGATGAACACTTTGAGCATGATTTCCAATTCTAATTGTCTTGGTATCCACCACAAACTTAGATGGCTTGGTAATCATAGGATAGGATGTCATAGGATACCTTGTCAAATGTTTTACAATATGAAGGACTGTCTTATCCCCATTTTATCGACACAGCCTGGGGGCTGTGAGGGCCTGGATGGGGAACAACAGGCTTCAATTGAACCCTGGTAAGACCGAGTGGCTGTGGATTGATGGCTTAGCGTCTTCTGGGAAATTATCATCTTTGGTTCTCGATGGGGTAGCACTACCCCGTTTGGAACCGGTGCGTAATCTGGGGGTCCTTCTAGACTCACGACTCCTGCTCGAAGAGCAGGTGGCAGTCGTGGCTAGGAGGGCTTTCACACAACTTCGGTTAGTGCGCCAGTTACGCCCATTCCTGGATCGCGACGCCCTCCGTACAGTCACTCATGCTCTCGTCATCTCCCATGTAGATTATTGCAATGCGCTCTACATGGGGCTACCCTTGAAGACTATCCGGAAGCTACAGTTGGTGCAGAATGCGGCCGCGCGGGCAGTTTTGGGTGCGTCAAGATCCACACATGTAACACCGCTGCTCCGCGAGCTGCATTGGGTGCCGGTTTGCTTCCAGGTACAATTCAAGGTGTTGGTTATTACCTTTAAAGCCCTACATGGCATGGGGCCAGAATACCTGAGGGACCGTCTTATCCCCATTTTATCGACCCGCCCCACCAGGTCATTCAGAGAGGGCCTGCTACGAACCCCATCAATTAAAGAATGTCATCTGATGGGGTCTAGGAGGCGGGCCTTCTCTGTGGTGGCACCCACACTGTGGAACATCTTGCCCCCAGAGTTGAGACAGATCTCCTCCCTCCCGACCTTTAGGAAAGAGCTGAAGACCTGGTTTTGCCGTCTGGCATGGGATCGAGGGAAGGATAGTTCCTCATGGGGGTGGCTAACTCCTTAATTTTATAATGTCCTTCGTTTTAATTCCATCGTCCATCTGGATTTATAATTATTTATTATTTTTACATTTATTGTATATTGATATTTTATATTTTATTTTAACTATTTTATTGTAAACCGCCCAGAGTTCCTCATTGGGGGAGATGGGCGGTTATATAAATTAAATTAAATAAATATATTTTGAAATTTATGTCTATAGCATTACCACAGTCTGTTAAGCAAGTTACCCAGTCAAGGCTGTTTGGGGTTGGATGGGCTAGAACAGCAATAAAATTAAATTAAAAAACAGGCTAGTTTGGCAAGATTTGTTCTTGACAAATCAGTGCTGGCTTCTGTTAATATGTCATATTGTTTCCAAGATTCTTACCATATATCTCTGTCTCTGTCTCTGTCTCTATCTCTATCTCTATCTCTATCTCTATCTCTATCTCTATCTCTATCTCTATCTCTATCTCTATCTCTATCTCTATCTCTATCTCTATCTCTATCTCATCTATCTCATCTCTATCTAAACTTATATGGAACGCTTCAAGAATTTATGTGTCATCCTTGTGCAGGGGCCATGTTAATCATCTTTGTATCATTCCAATTTTAATATATGTGCGCTATATATATATATATATATATATATATATATATATACACACACACACACACACACATACACACACACACACACACACACACACACACACACACACACATACTTGGAACTCCCTTGACTTTTCCATTATCTATCAGATGTTAGCAGTGTGATATTGGGTGCCTCTTCCTTTTCTGAATCCAGCTTACACATCTGGTAATTCTCATTCTATGTACTGTTGAAATATGATTGTCAAATCTTGAGTTTCATCTTACTAGCATGTGAGATAAGTGCAGATATTTCTGATAGTTTGAACATTCTTTAGCATTGCTCTTTTTGGAATATAATGGAATATAAATTGATACTTTCCAGTCCCTTGACTATGCTGTGTTTTCTGTCCTTGCTTATAAACCACATGTAGCTGGTATTCCATCATCTCCTGCAGCTTTGTTGTTAGCAATATTTTCTAGGGCCTATTTCACTTCATCCAGGGATCCAGAAACATTATCTGTGGGGAGGCTCTGAAATATATTCTGAAGCTCAAAAGTAAAAGAGCTTTATTGGCAATCTTGGGCTTTGTGTCATATTTCTGTAGGTCTCTATCCCATTCACTTGGCGTTTTATCTTCTGGGAGGCTAGTTGGTACTCTTCCTCAGCAAATACTTCTGATCCAAGAATCCCTCATTGTCCATAATGAGCCGAAGCATAGATTCCTTTGTCTCTTAACGCCCTCACCTCCTATTCCAGCCTGCCATTGTAGCATATGTAATTAATGTCATGGAACTACACATGTCAAAGAGGGAAATAAATGTGGCACGTCTCTAGACCATCAGAAGAGTTCTCTTGGTCTTCATATTCCTCAGATGAACAGGAGAGAGAGAGGGGGAAAAAATCTCCCTTGATCTCCCCTGCAAAATTCCTGCTCATTGACTTCCTGTCTGGAAACGTTCTATCTAGAACTGGCTTCCTAAATTGCTCCTTGAGGCTTCCTCAACAGAAAGCAATGGGTAGTCAACACCCCTCAGGAAACATTCAGCAATAGTCAGTCAGCAGAGTGACTATTTCCTTCTTGGCTCTTCATCTCTCTTCTGCTTTTTCTCTTTCTTCAGTCAGACTTGCACATCAGACTCCTGTTTGCTAAGTCAGTGGTGCATATTTTTGAGATAGCCTTCTATAAGAGATGGAAATACCAGGATCACATCCTAGCACAAAATGAAGAGCATTTTACTGTTGAAATCAATGGGCTTACATCTGTCTCATGGATTATAGCCTGCGTTTCAGACACAAATATGTGGGGATGCAATTCTTATTATAAATACCATGATTTTTAATAAAAGCCTTTTGTAAAAGTTAATCTAAATCTATAGATTGTTTCACATAGGAAACAATCTGGTTAAAGCCATTAATTGGATCTGTGTTTTATCCAGATTATACTATACTAGTATTTATTGTTCGTTCTTATCTTTGCTCTGGTCTATTGATTGTAATAAAACTTGCAAATGCAAATACAATAATATTTTATTCAAATGCCTTAATCAACTTCATTTTTTTATATTCATACTAAGCTTATTGCTACTTATCTCCTGGGAATTTGGAGGCATCTACCAAGTTCTCTCCTTAGGAGTATCTTTGCATTGTAGAGCTTAGGCTGAGAGAATGAAAAGGGGATGGATATAGGAAGAACAAAAATAATTTTTTCGGAAGTGTAGAGCTGGGCAGACCATGGTTCAAATCTCCATTCAGCTATGAAGTTCGCTGGGTGACTTTTTCACATTCA
This sequence comes from Charina bottae, assembly GCA_023362775.1. NCBI lineage: Eukaryota > Metazoa > Chordata > Lepidosauria > Squamata > Charinaidae > Charina > Charina bottae. The sequence goes on from JALMGJ010000007.1 coordinate 8,476,919, forward strand.
CTGTCTGATTTCATAAGGTGAAGATAACATATGAAGAAAAACAGTGTATCCTGCTTTGAGCTCATAGAGGAAAAGCAAATTAAAAATTAAATAAATAGGTAATAGTCCTGCACTAGTGGTTGATAAATCCTGTAAAGGAAGGATGACCGGTAACCATTTAACTAGCAATGTTCTTCAGGCAGAGATCTGGAAAAAAACAGAACACCAACACCATATAATGTTAATGTTAAGAGCAGAAGAGTGGTAAGATTCAGCAGCTATTAGAAAAACATTTAGGAGATCAAGCAGGAACATTTTTGTGCGGGCATGTGTGTATACGCATGTATCTTTCTCTATGGTGACACTGGTGAGCTTTGTTTTGTTGAAAATACAGTTTTATTCAAAAGCCTGCTTTTAAAACAAAAGTTGAGGTGGGGAATGAATTATTAATGTGATTGCTTGATGTAACAATAAATATATTAAAGTGCTCGGAAAATGTAAAGATTCAGTAATATTAAATTACTCATAGGGGATTGGTGGAGCTGGAGTAGGAAGAAATGGTGTATTTCAGCTGATATGTAGTTCTCTTGAACCAGTGAAAAGCATTTCCCATGATAGTTTGGTGAAGTATGAATTGGGCATATTTTAATTGTGGAGTAGGTGTAGTAGTTTCTAGCACTGGGCTAGAAATTGGGAGACTGTGAGTTCTGGTCCCACCTTAGACCAAAGCCACTGGGTGACCTTGGGCCAGTCACCCTCTTTCAGCTCTACGAAGGAGGCAATGGAAAACCACTTCCAGAAAACTGCAGGGACTTGTCCAGGTAGTCGCCAGGAGTCAACACTGACCTGGAGTCACCAAACAAAACAAACCAAAAAAAACAGCCCATCAGATTTTGTTGTTGTTGTTGTTGTTTATATAATATATGGGTACCTATGGATTTTCTGCTTAAATCAAAATAGCACTCTCAGTACATCTGTACTAGGACAGTTTTTTTCCTGTATGCCATAGGAATTCTGGAGGGCATAAATGATATTCCAGTAACTGACCTCTATGCCAACGGAATGGTAGTTAGGCCATTTATTATGAACTCCGAGTTGGCCTTTGGCCTGTTTTAGATTGCAGCCTAAGTCTTCCAGTTTTGTTTTGAAACTACATTCTTTCCCCTGCACTTTAGATGAGGCATATAGTTTTGAAACTAATTATACTTAATAAAACTAATTTTGCTACCGCAAACATTGCAGTTTAGACAAGGGGTGTCTTTAAATATAAATATTAAAAAAAAAACAAGGAACAACTGGTTGAAACTAGTCCATTAATAATCATTTTATTTCTTTAGTAATTTCTGAAGTATTGCCAAGTATTTCATTATTTTCAGTATATTTATGTGTACATTTGTATACTTGTCTTGTATCTTTTTTTTCAGATTCAGCCCCTGCTTTGAATTCTTTAAAATACTGTAAGTAAATTTCTTCTTTTTTTTGTATTTGATTCATTACAGTTAACAGTCATTTGCAATTATATGTTACTATGGTGTACTGTATGTTTAATACCATTTAATGTATCATATTTTCCAACAACGATGTACTAGGAAATAATTTCTAGGTTGATCTAAATTACTTGCTTCCTTTGAAGTTCTTCAGATGTATGTCTGAGAAACCTCTCTATTTCCAATCTCTTTTAAAATTCAGTTTTGGTTAAATTTCAGTACTAGCTGTAATTTGAAATGAAAACCTAGATGTGATGTGATGTGATGTGAGATATTAAAAGCTGAGCTGTAAAATAGCAAAGGGCTATAAAAGTTTTGCCGCCTGGGTGGCATATTGAAATAAATTAATCACTGATTATATCTTCGTCCACGGAGAGGCTGTATGGGGTCTACCACAGACATTCATGCAAGATATAACTTCCATTTAAAATAATCACAGTCCATTATTGAGCTGAGAATGACCCCTGTTTCAAACCCTAGAGAGCTGCTGCCAGTCACAAAAGATGCTATATGCTGAGTCTGATCAGTGGTCTAGCTCTATAGAAAGCCGTTTTAGAGATTCAAAGGGTGCCCGTGATTGGGAGTCACCTGCGTGTCCTAAAACCTCTAAGGCTACTTACTGTATATGAATCAAACCACTGATTGGTCCAGCCTGTATTGTTTTCTCTAACTGCATCTCTTAACCTTATATATAATAATTCATACTTGCAGGAAGTGGTTTAAGGATGGAAGTGGGGATATGATGAAATAATCAAAACTAGTAAAGATAAATGATTAATATAAATAATCTGATTTGTACCTTGGGCAATCCATATCCTGCATTACCTTTAATCCTTAGTATTTTGCACTATAATGCATCGGATTTATAGACTTTCCTTGACATATGCATATTGGATTGTATTTCTGTTCCTGATTCTCTAAAACATACAGATTTAAAATTAGTTAACCTTAAGAAGAATTGAATGCAGAAAAAGTCAATTCATTTTTTTCTCTTTTGATTTACATAAGAAGGACATAAGATGATGTAAGGTTTAGTTCTGTTGAAAAGACTTTGTTTTTAAAATATAAATGTACTTAATGGCTTAAATCCTAAGATTTCTTGGTTCAACAGTTCAGGAAAGGGCATGCCAGCAGCTAAATAAATCCCCCTCCCTTAAGATGTTACTCAGTTTGTGCAATATTATCCTCATAGTTCATTAAAATGTTATTATTTATTATTATTCAATATTGGGCTACCTTTAAAATACCATAAAATAATACTACTTTTCTTTTTGTTTTAATAGCTGATGGGAAAAAATAAATACTTGGAATATGAACAAAATGTGAAAAATTACTAAATAAAAAATAGTAAATAACATATCTGTCATTTTTTTCTCCCTGATGTTCAAGTTGTAGATTTTTCCCTGGATATCTGAGGAAGTGACTGTTCCACACTCTTCCATTCATAAAAATTATTCTGGCAGGCTTCCAATTTCTTTTCTCTAGTGGTTAAGGTGCTGGGCTAGAAACCAGGAGTCTGTGGTTTCTAGTCCCGCCTTCGGCATGAAAGCCGGCTGGGTGACCTTTGGCAAGTCACTCTCTCTAAGCCCAACTCACCTCACAGGGTTGTTGTTGTGGGGAAAATAGGAGGAGGAAGGAGTATTAGGTATGTTCGCCGCCTTGAGTTATTTATAAAAATAATAAAGGTGGGATAAAAATTAAATAAATAAATAAATGAAATATGCCAGTTTCTTTCCTCTCTTTCCTTTCCTTCCTTGTCCCTCTTCTCTGAATTTGCAACCTCCCATATTTATAAGTTGCTCAGTCATTCAGTAAGGATTTCAAGTAATGTCCTTCACTCTTATCACTTTCTCCCTCGTTGACTCCAGTTTTGTATTGGTGTAAAAACAATAATTTGTATTCACTTGTTTTCCCTACTGTCTGTGGGCCCTTGATATGGTATCTTCTGTCAGTAAGGGGCATCCACATGTATACATTATGATGTCCCTTATATACATCTGGTGATGGAAATATTGGAGTCCCACTCATACATTTTAATGGGAGGAAGGACAATTTGTCTAATCTAAATTATGCATGCTTAGTATCCTTTCCATGGGTTCTGTACTTTGAAATCTTTCTTTAGTACAAAACCTATTAAATATGGTAGGTATCATAGGGAAGCCTATTTTATTAAATATTTATTTGTTGTATTGATGTAGCAATCTGGGGGGGGAAGGTATCCACATTCCAGAATTTGTTACAGATTAACATTAATTCCTACTGGGATTTGATTTTGAAATATTTACAGTACTTTTATTGCTAAAATTAAACCCCAATAGAAATTATTCTAACATCTACATTTGTATAAATTTAACATGTTAAATAGAACTTGATCTTTTTCATCCTATAATTTTCCCATCTGCCCAACATAATGTCTTCCATTCCCATTACTACACAGCTCTAAACAAATGCAAAATGATGCAAGTTGACACCAAAAAAATCCAAACTTCACCTATACATTAAAGGACTCTGAGTTTGCAGTGACTGACAAGGAAAGAGATCTTGGAATCACAGTGGGTGGTTCAATGAAAATGTCAACCCACTGTGCAACTGCTGTAAAAACGCATATTCCATGTTTAGAATTGTTAGGAAAATAATTGAAAATAGAACTATGATAATGCCCTCATTCCAATCTATGTTGAGACCGCACTTGGAGTATTGTTTACAGTTCTGGTCGCCACCTCTTGAGAAGGATATTACAGAGCCAGAAATGTTGGAAAAAAGCCCAACCAGCATGACTAAGGGATTAGAGCAGCTCACCCATAATGAAGAATTACAGCAGTTGACCCCTGTTGCTTAGAACAAAGGAAGATAAGGGAGGACATGATGGGGGTATATAAAATCATGCATGACATAGATAACATGGAGACAGAGAGTCTTCCTCTTGCCATAGCAAGGTCATCCATTAAAATTAAATGCAAGGACTAGCAAAAGGAGATCGAATCGAATTATCCATTCAGTTGTATCTGACCCTTGGCGATTCCATAAGCCAGCGCTCTCCATGATTTTCGATCTTGTACAGCTTCTTTCAGTTGCTTTAAATTTTGGGCTGTGTCTGCTTTGATTACATCCAACCAGCGCGTTCTTTGGCGTCCTTGTCATCTTTTGCCACTGACCGTTCCAAGCATAATGTCTTTCTCCAACGATGTTGATCTCATGACATGACCGAAGTAACTAAGTCTAAGTTTTGTTATTTTTCCTTCTAGTGACATGTCCGGTTTTATGTACTTCAACACTTCTTTATTCGTTATCTTTGCAATCCAAGGGATTCGCAAGAGCCTCCTCCAACACCATAGTTCAAAGGAATCAATTTTCCTTCTATACAACTTTTTCATCGTCCAACTTTCACAACTATAAGTAGTTATGGGGAACACGATAGTGCGGACTAGTCTACACTTAGTCGTCAAGCTGACATCCTTGCTTTTCCAAATTTGATTCATACTTCATTGCTGTACGACCCAGCATGATTCGGCGTTTAATTTCTTGGCTACATTCTCCATTTTGATTGACCACTGATCCTAAAAAGGTGAATTCTTCCACACATTCCACCTCATCTCCATCAATTACTATTTTTTTTTAAAAAAATTATTATTTCTTTTTGAGAATATATTTTATTAAAGTATCTATCTACAGAAATAAAACAAAAGACAATGAATTTTATTGTATTATTTTTTGTAGTACAGCAAATTTAAGCTATTATTTTTATACCATTTGTCAAATACTGAAAGTATTCTTTATTTTTATTTTTTATTTTTTATTTTTTTTATTTCTTTTTCCCCCCAAAGTTTTTATTATTTTTTACAAGGATAAAAAAACTACAAAAAACAAAAACACTGCAAACAAAAAAAACATTAAAAGTGTAAAAACACAAAAGAGAAAACTTTTAGAAAGTTACATACATACAGGTGGCTTCCAGCTTTCCACAGCAAGAATATACAACAATTCCCACAAACAAACCCTTCCTCTATATCAAACCATAATCACATTATTTCTATAAATCCCTCCATTAACACATATATAAATCTGTAATACAATTGCTCCTTCCCCTTATATAATATATATATATATATGTATACACACAAACACACACACACACATATTTAATTTTTTACTTCAAACTTCCCTTCCTCTTAAAAAATAATCCATTTAATTTTTTTCCTTTCTACTACTATTCTATATACTTCTGTCTACACAATAAACATCAAATTATAGAAACAAATAAATTGTCTGCCTTTATAATAAACAATCTTAACCCTATTAGATCTCAAAAACAGTATAAAACATTATTATCTTATCAATATCCTTTAAGTTTTACAAACCTATAACCCTATAAAACAATCATATTAGTCTCTTTATCAATCCAATTAAATATTCTTAATTTTTATAAACTGTCTACCTTTATAATTAACAATCTTAACCCTAATTATTTATTTTATTTATTTATATTTATTTAATTTATATGACTAATTATGCTTAAAAACAATATAAAATATTACCAGAACTTGTCAATATCTTTTAAGTCTTAGAAATCAAAAATCCTGTAAATCATGTTAACCTCATTATCAGTCCCAATTAAATATTCTTAATTTTTTACCCCTCCTCAAAATATACCAGGGCATCCAGATATTTCACCATTACACCAACAGCATTTTTTTACAAAGATCTAACAGTCCAATAGCTTCAAAAAAATACAAACTTTCCAGCGAAAGAGAAAAAAAACTCCCACATAACATACTCTTCGTTCCCATAACATTGATTGAAATAATCATAACATTTCCCCAGCTTGACAGTTCCTTTTGCAGTCCTAAAATTAAACAACCGTTTTAATCCCATAAACACCAATCTAGAGTTTTCAGCTGAGAGTTTTCCATTTCCCCCCACAACAGTAAAAACACCATCTTTTCCAACTTCATCTTCTTCTTTTATCATAGTATTTTCATATAGTTGTTGCATTTTAAGTAAAATCTCATCTCGAATGTCCCAAATAGTCTGTATCATGGTTTGACAACTCTTTGAAATAATATCTTCTTGCTGACAACGTAATTCTCTGAGATCTTCTTTAAACTCTTCCATTGTTGAAACAGTAAATTATAACACACCCTAAAAGTTAACTCACAGAAATAGAGGTTAATGAATTAATCCAAAATTAACCAAAGAAAATATACTAGCAGACAGTGGAAAAAAGTAAACAGAAAGCCTAAAATTTAAAATAAGAAGTGTGTCGAAAGAAAAAACTTCAACCTTGGAATTTAGCAACAAAGATAACGGAAAGGCATTGTTACAGCTCTGAATATAACCCAGATGGGGAGAAAAGCCAAAACTTTTTTTTTTATAACTAAAAATCTCCAGAAATAACTATAATCACCAAGAGATTCTGCTTTTTCTTACTGTAAAAAGCTTCTCTTAAGATACAAAACTTAAAAAAAAACAAATTGGGTGTTTAAGATATGGAAAGGTGACGACTTATTTCCCTTTTTAATAAGGGAATGCAAACGTGGATTAGAACAAGATTAAATCCCAGCCTCCCAGTGTAGTCTTACCGCTCGGTCGCAGACACTATCTACAATCTCCTGGCTACAACTTACCGTCTGGAGGACAAATGGGTCGATTCTCAGCGTTTTCCTTAATCCGGAAAAACACTTGGGGCTACAGAAAAACCTGTCTGTGCCCAAAAAAACCTACCACACTGCCAGCTCACAGGCAAAGTTGTTCAGTCAGCCATTTTCCACAGGAAGCCTCAAATCAATCAATTACTATTTTGATGTTTCCATTCTTTGCAGTTGTCATGAGTTTGGTCTTTTTGATATTCAGAAAGAGGCCAAACTTCTCGCTTTCTTCTTTGAGTCTCATGATTAGGTGCTTTAGACCTTCCTGGGTTTCTGAGATGAGGGTTGTATCATCTGCATATCTAAGGTTATTGATGTTTCCTCCGCCAATTTTTACCCCAATTTCTGATTCATCTAGCTCCAGTTTCCTGATGATCACTTCGACATACAATTTGATCAAAACGTACAAAAGGAAATAGCACATATTGAACTATGAAATTCACTGTCAACAGTTATGGTAATGGCAGCCATTTTGGATGATTTTAAAAAAGGTCAGGACAGTTTAATGGTAAATCAGTCTATCAATGGCTATTAAGATTGATGTCTCTTTACTACTTTTGGATCATAGGTAACATAGGTTACATGCCAGCATAAAGACTGGTTGCTAGGAAGTGATAGTGAAGGGGAGGACCTACTTTTCAGGCCAGACTTGTGAATGTCCTAAATGCATCTGTTCTGTGTTACACAGAATGGGCCTATGTAACACAAGATGGATTAATGAGCTGATGGTTTGATGTAGCAGAATTCTTAGTTTTTATTAGGGCTGTGCAATGCTTTGAATGTAAAGGCAAAAAGGTACTTTGGGGTGGACATAGCACTTATCAGCAACTCCTTAAACAAATGCACCTTCTCCTGGGATTGGGAGACAACTGCATGATTTTAGGAAAGATATGGCTGCTATGTGTATTTGCTCCCCCATGAAACTGGAGCACTGCTCTGCTCTACTACTTAAATACACAGAGACTGTTCCAGTTAATTTCTATATAGCAGTCATAGATTATAGATAACCACTAAAACAAACATATATTTATATACATCAGCTTTCAACCTATTTCTTCTTTTAGTTTGGTCTGGTCTTCATTTTCAAGCTATATCTGATGCATTGCCCACTGCCACATTTGATTTGTCTTTGTTATCTTGTTTTTAGACTGTAATTCTATATTTAGTAATTTATATTATTTTTATACAACCTTAGTAGTATGGCAGTACAGAAATCCCATAAACAAATAATATAGTTTTACATATTTGAAGTGCTGGGCCTTCAACTATATTAGCAATCATTACAACATATTTGTAGTGGAGGTAGATCATTATCTCATTGTTATCCCTTAAGTCTGAGGCTAAGAGATCAGATGACTGAAGCTTGCACTAAATCTTCTGTTTAAGTTCTAGACAGGAAAAGTTGGTAGTGAGAATTTTTTGGTTCATAATTCAGGATCTAAACTCTTGGATTATGCTATCTCTTCCTCATGTAGTACATTTCTTTCAAATGTATCTGATATTCCTAAAAAGAGTAATAAAACTATCACCAGTCGATTATAAGATCCTGATCATGCAAAAGGATAGTGAGAAACTTTCAAATGTTGACTTACTCATTTTTTTTGTAAAATCACAAGTTTTTTATTAATTGCTCGGAGCAAATTATTACACTGTGAAGCTTCACAACTATGTAAAGTAGATGATTTCTCTATGAATCCTGAGTTTAAGACAGGAGGCCCTGTTATGACTGTCTTCTCATGCTGAGATTGCTACCCAGAACGTTTAGCTTTAATTAATACATTTTATAAACAGGGCAAAAATAATTGCTTAAGTTTTTCTAGCAAGCTTAATAACTAATCATGGATCTTAGCTAGTTTTACAGCAGCCAAACCTATCTTTCTAGTTCTTGTATTACATTGTTTGTATACTAGTATGAGACCAGTGTAAATGTGCAATTTCACAGTTTCTCCTTCTTGTTGTCTTGTCTTTTTAAGTCTCTTCTTTTGAAATAAAAGAGAAAAATTCTATGTACATGTCTTTTAAACATTTACCAATTTTCATGCCCTGGGAAAAAAGATTTTGCCCTCTACCCACTTGCAAGCAGAGTTCAGTCTTACTTTGGATTATCCAGAATGTAAATCCCAGTAGATTTAATGGAGGAGGGATACTCCAAGATAAGTGGTTAGGCTAGGGGTAGCTCACTGTTTTAGACTTCTGAGTGAATTTGGAGGTCTGAAAGCATATTTTATGCATTTAAAAAAAAGAGGTGCCCTGCAGGGTGGAGGACTATTCATAAATCTCCCCGACTGGGGGAGATGGGCGGTCATATAAATTGAAATAATAAATAAAAATAAAATGCTTCACTTGGTATCACCAAAAAAACAAACAAACCCCAAACCCCCAAACCCCCTTCCTGGGGAGATTGCTCAGTGCTATTTTTTGGGAAGCTCCCTTCTACTGTAATGTACTTTATTCTAGTTAAGTGGGTACATTTCCAAAGGACTGGGGTCCAGTATTTATTATTTGATAAAATAATTACTGAAGACTGAAGCTTGGCTTTGCCCCAAACCCCTTTAATATATATTTTAATTAAGAGAATCTAAATATCAACTTTTTAGATGCAGGTGGGCTGGGAACCCATCTGAATCTAATATAGTGGTGCTATATGAAGTGTTCGTGAACCCCCTACAATGTACAAGTAGTCCTCATTCAACATCCATTCGTTCAGTAACTGTTCAAAGTTACAGTGGCGCAGAAAAAAATGGATTTGTGACTGGTTCTTGAACAGTGCCCCCACGGTCATGTGACAAAAATTTGAGCCAGCCTGCATTTACAAGCGCCCACCCAGATGACCTTTGTTGTCTTCACCCGCCACTCCTTTGCTGGGCTCACCATCCCGACAATGCACAGGGCGGTACCGTGGCTCTGGCGCTTCTTGCTGCACCAGGGCTCTGGGGCTGCTTACCATGCTGTGGCTCTGGAGCTTCTTGCACCCTCGCGCACCCTCCCCCAGCTGGCAGCAGCCAGCCCTGCCGCACCTCGCCTGCCACCTGCACACCCTCAGACACCTTCCCCCAGCCCCACTGTACTTGCGCTGCACTTTGACAGCCACCTGCGCACCCTTCCCCACCCTCCCCCACTCAGCAGCAGCCAACCCCCAGCCTTGCCTTGCCTTGCGTCACCCACCACCCGCACACGCTTCCCCACCTGGCAGAAGCCACTTGCTTGCCTGCCTGCCTGCCAGCCTACTTGCAAGCTACCTGGGACTTTCAAGCTTCCCCACTGACTTTGGTTGTTGGAAGCTGGCAGGAAGTTGTGAGGAGGTCCTCGCTTAATAACCCACGATCTTCGCTTAACGACAGCCACGGAGACTGCAGGGATTGCCGTCACTAAGCAATGTGGTCACATGACATCGCGCTTTATAACCCCAATGGAAATTCCAGTCCCAATTACCGTCATTAACCGAGGACTACCTGTATTAGCCAGTCATTTTCCTCTAATCTTAAGATATCTCTCAGCAGCAGGTTAATTTGGAATGGTAAATCCTCAGGAAAAAATTGCTGTTTTTCTTTTCCATAAAATTCTGTGATGATACACCTATTTGTCTTGAGCTAGGACTTTATGTATAATTCACTAAAATTCCATGGATCCTACAAGGTATAGGCATATGCATATACTTACTTGCTTTTTACATTCAGTAGGTGGAATGTATGACGTTTGTGACATCAGTATGAATGGAGTGGATAGACAAAGGTGTGATTGACTCTCCAATCTGAGAGCCTGAGAACTGTATAGTTCTTGACAATTTGAACTGCAGTGTATTGTTACATTGTTACATTTGATTTTTTTTTTGTTGGTCGGCATAAATCACTTGAATGTTGTCTGACTAACTTACCTTAAAAGTGTAGAATATCCAAATCTTCTTGTTCCAAGTATTTTAGTATATTAAGTTTATGCAATGACTTTCTTAGCAGTATCATCCGATTCTGTGAAAAGGGCTAATAACATCTTCCAGATTGTTTTGCACCATTTTAGTTGAAAATGCAGAAGGACTATTTTTTTCCAATCAATTTTTTTCTCCATCTCTGATAGGAAACAGTAGAAACAGCAGGGAGTGATAGCAAATTTATTCTTTTTGAAATGCTCTTCTCTCTTAAGGATGAATTTTCTTTTTGGTGGGCAAGTAGAAATGCCTGAAGTGACAATAGGGCGTCTGCATGCATCTGTTTTAAGTGAAAACATTTTTTTGTTCTTTCTTTCTGCCTTCCTGTATTTAATAACTGAGATGCATGTTTTAATTGTGTATTTAGTTTTTAGCATATTTCACAGTTTTATATTCATTGATTTATTTAAAACATTTGTATTTATTTATTTGTCATATTTATATAGCCGCCCATCTCACAGAACCTGACTCTGAGCGACTTACAATAAAAAACTATAAAATAGCAATATAAAAAGACAATCAACCATTAAAACAATAATGCATGATTAAAAAGGCAAGGAGAGAGACAATTACAGACAATGGAATCATTAACTCACCGTTCCCTTGAGACCCCCAAGCCTGATAACACAAACAAGTCTTCAGTGACTTATGGAAAGTTAACAGCGATGGGACCAATCTCACCTCTTCTTAATTCTGGGTGGTTTACAACCAATAAAATGATAACCTACAATTTAATGTTGCACTGTTTTTTTATGAGAGTCCCAGATCATTTGTGCTATGGGCTAGAAATATTAGTTAAGAAAATGATATTAATTGAGTTTGAATTCCTTTTTTTTTTTGTATATAAATCACTTTTAATGTCTTTATTTTAATTTGAGCTTAAATAAATTACCCTTTCCAATTTGAACAAAATAGTAAAACATGACAGGTTTTTACCTTCCCTTCCCTTCCCTTCCCTTCCCTTCCCTTCCCTTCCCTTCCCTTCCCTTTCTTTTCTTTTTTATAATAATTTTATTAAAATTACAATTACAAACTAAAGAAAACATAACAAAAAATAATACAAACTAAAGAAAAAAGAAAAAAATAGAAAGTGCAGAAAAGAAAAAAAGAAAAAAAATAGAAAAGAAAAAATAAGAATATAGTAAAGAAAAAGAAAAGAAATATATAAAGAAATTACTTCCCCCTTCATCACAACAAGTATAAACAATTTTAGTAACTTAGTACCTTCTCTTAAAATACAACAAATGATCTCTTCTTCCCATATCCCATCTCTTATCTATAAACAAATCCCTAAAGCAGTGTTTCTCAACCTTGGCAAGTTTAAGATGTGTGGACTTCAACTCCCAGAATTCCCCAGGCAGCATGCTGGCTGGGGAATTCTGGGAATTGAAGTCCACACATCTTAAACTTGCCAAGGTTGAGAAAAACTGCCTTAAAGCCTCATCATTTCAGTCCTGATATCAGCAAAAGTCCATTAAGGGTTACCAGAGATAATAGCATACCTATTTTAACCTTGATCAAATAAACCAACTTTATATTCCTTCCTTTTATTTTTAACAATCTTGATCTTTAGTCCCTTCAAATAATGTCCTAGAACTTGATTTCTTTTCATTTTTTCTTTGTCCCTTCTCACAAAATTCTTCACAGCTTTAACAAGCCTCTATTGTAAACACAATATAGGAAAATTATCTTGGTTTGTTATTTGTATATCCCTTTTAATTATTAAGACATCAGCCAGTTTCATCTGTATGTCCAGTGTAGCATCTTTTCCCATGTCATTCTTGTAGCCTGTCATTTTTTAATCCACTTTCAGATCATTCTCAGTCTTGTCTGGTAAAACCTGTTCCTGTTCCATAACACATTTTAAACACAGTATATCTATAGAGGCAGACACTCTTAAAATTAACTTCTGGGTCCATTGTTCAAAAATATCCTTCAATATGTCCAGTGTTAAAAATATTTTGCTTCATTCTGTATTTGTTAGTCAAATTTGAGTATTCTTCTCCTTTAATTATTATCTTTAATTCCTTCCAGTTCCCTCTAGTGTCCAATTTTTATCTTATTCTGTATTTTTTTAAAAATTCAAAACAAAAGCATTTTCCCATGGGAAACATTATTTATAATTAATTCCTAAATCTTTTTTCAAATTTATCTGGACCCTTCCCTTGACGTCCAAAAAAAGAATGGGACTTCCCTTTCTTTTCTATACTTTCAGAATAAGATTCATAGTATCCACTTACTATGAACTTAAAAAAAAAAAGTGTTATAGTATTATTTCCTTGCTATTTATGGCTTCAGAGTCATGGAGGGAAGTGCCATAGTGATATAATGAAGTATTTTACTCTCCCAAACTGCTCCCTGTGCTACTGGCTACAATTTTTTTTTGTTTATTTACTGCTGCTTTTCCTTCCAAATGAATCTTGCCATTTTGATAATCTGTGCTTCAAATAATTGTTAATTGTCCTTATAAGTATAAGGACTAGGGATTCTTTGCAGAATGGTGTCTCAGATAGTAAAAATGTAAATGCATTAAGGAAAAGAAATCCCCATTTTATTTTGGTAATATATCTGTAAAACCAGACAAACATTTAAAGAACCAAATGAAAAACAATAGGAACTACTATGAGTATGCAACATGCTTGGGTCCTGGAAAGAAGCAGTCTGTTGCGGCTGAATTGCCAGATATGTTTCTGCTGTATAGAAATGGCCAGAATCAGTTGGGCAGAGAGAGGACTTAGTTGAAGAGATCATCATCTCTGCATGAGAGAAGCAAGTTCTTGACAACAAATTATTTGCAACAATTAGTCACATGGAGCTACTGATGGTTTTGTTGGTTTGTTTCTAGGGATCACTTTCTTTGTACCCAGGTAAATCACTAAGCATTGAGTCTTCAGGGAAGATACGTTTTTAACTTAAATCACCTTTAGCAAATTGTGGATCTTTCCTTCCCTGTTGCCATAGTTAAGTGCTATCCACGAAAATACTTGCTACCTCCACTGCTAATCCCTATCCTATCTCTTGACGCTGTTCTGAGGCTCCTGAGACCTCACATCTCCTCTAGATGTTCCATTGAATGGTGGTGCCTTGAGATTACATGATGTAGGGATGGGGTAGGTTTTGACAAGTGGTGTGTTACTTCTTGTTAAGTTCATATCTCAGAGCTCTGCACCTCTGCACTTGTGGAGGTGTGGAGTTTTGAATGAGCTTTTTTCTTCTGTTCCTTTCCCCTCCCCACCACTCTTTTCTTGCTGCTATACTGGCCTGAGGGGGAAGGCAAGCTTCCCTCTCTACTTTGGCTGTTGCCAGTCACAGAAGAGAGAACCAATCACTCTCCTCTCTGCCACTAGAGTAGGTCGTGGGATGTGTTTACCCCAGATTGTGCACACACATTTACAAAATGGTGGCGGCTCATTTAGAGACACTTTTTCTCCATTTCAACTCCTTCCCTGGGGATACTGTGTTGCTTTTCTGTTATTTAGTAGTTCCCCAGAGTTTTATAACCCAGATATAGTATCTTTGAAAGAGCACAAAACCAGAGGAGTAGGAGACTAAAATGGGAGAGCCGGGTCTCTTAAAACTGAGTTTGGAGAGAGGTGAGACATTACTCCTCTCCACTAGTGCCAATTAACTGTTTGTGAGTTGGGTAGAACTGCCCAGTAGTGTGCGGGCCATAGCAGTGCCCTGATGTTTTCTCCCGAAAGAGAGAAAAAAAAGGAATGGCGGGCAGAGAAGGATACTCAGTGCTCCACACCAACCTGAAGGAGACACTGACTTGTGCCCATCCCTACAGGTTACCTGAGTGCTCTGCCAAGAGAATAGCTTGAAATTACTGTGGCTGCTCTCACCTTAAAGGGGGAAATCCTACTTTAAAACTGGAGCAGGTGACAAAAGCTTCCTTAAAACTAGAACAAATAAGGATAACTTAAACCTTTCGCACCCAGATTAAATCGTAGTTATGGGGATGCGGCAGAATAAAGAGTCTACCTGGGCACATTTATACCTAGTTTGTATCATGGTTAGAAGCAAATGGGGGAGAAGCCTTGTGTTAACGAGAGGCAGAAAGTAAATATTATAGTAAATATATAAATAATCACAAAATTATTATCTGGCAATCTCTAGGTCAAATTCATTGTCCAATTAGTGAACACAGTGGCCAACACCAGAATGTGTGGGTGGGTGAAGTGACTATTATTATTATTATTATTATTATTATAATAATAATAATAATAATTTATATGACCGCCCAACTAGAACTTGCTGGGAAGCCATGCCATCCAGCAGTTTGGAAGAAATAAAAGGTTTTGACTAGGGCCTGAAAATATCTAGAATTAAAGATCAAGAGCAGATGTCCATAATTCAACCACTGTCTTTATGTAAAATTGAAAGCTTTCACACTGTTTTGTAAAACTTAAGTTTGCCTTATAAAGATATTGCCTTGAATCAGATTAGGTCTTTTTCCTCTGCTATAGTCAGTACAATTGTTTTGCTTTGGGTATCAGATCAATGCAGTTCTTTCCAGCTTAATCCATTCCGCCCTTTTCTACTTTTGTAGTGTCACTAATTTTATTATTCCAAATCTGGCTGATTTCTGAGAGAATGTTCGGATTTCCCTTTCTCAGCTCACATAACTTTACTGATAGTTAACAGAAGATTTTAGCCGAATCCATGCAGATAATCTCTTCAGGGTTATCACTTACTTAACAAATGGACCTGCGAAGTATTTGTAGAGCAACTTTTTAAAGGAAAGTTCCATGTGGTTACAGCGTGGAGTGAAGATGAGGCAGTGTTTACATAGGGGCAGAGGATAATTGTCTGCCCAGTGTGCTGCTTCTCAAGTGCTAGTATTCTAAGACTAAACTGTTTGCCTTTCTAATGAAGTGAACTGTTTGTTTGAAATATTGGTCAAAGGTATTTAAATAAGGCTAAAGTAAACGCTTGGGCTCTCCAAATATGCCCCCTGCATATCTGCTTTGTGAGCAGAAGAAAAACACTTTAGCCACCGCTTAACACAAGGAAGAGCAGTGAAAGGAATTGTTTAAATAACAAACAGGATTAAAACAGATGCCGTCATGACTTCTTCCAGGCCGTCTGTGACAAAAGTTCCTTATACAGAGAATTCTTCAAGATTCTGTCAGAGAAGACAGGTTTGCCCCTAGAATTCTACATTGCTATTTATGATTTAAAATAAGTATGTTTTTCCTCCTTAGTCATGGAACTATGAGTTAGACCTTAAGCAACCATTCCTAATTTACTACAATGTTGAGTGACCTTGTTATATAACATATACAAGAAGTGTGAATAAATATATCAACATCTGGTTTTATGTAAAGCCAGATGAAAATAAAAGAATATAGTGCCAGCTGCTAATTAAGACTTGTGGAGACTGAAGAAGAGAGCAACAGGTGAGGCTGGTAGATTACTAGTCTGACGTTACTAACAATATAATGGATTGCAGCAGTGGGCAGAACACACGTGCTAGTAATTTCCACAGTGCTTTCCTGGATGTTTTTCTCCAGATTATCATTTTTGAAAATAGAATATATATGCAGCCAAGAGAAAAGGGGGAGGAAGAAAAGGGAAAAAAAAGTTTGCTAGATGACACAGTGGAAAGGTACAGCTGCGTGGGAGAGATACGAGCTATGCATGTCATTCATAAGTATCTTGGATCTCATCCAGTACTTAGCCTGGTATGATTTCCCTCAGGACCTTTTACAAACGGTTTGATGGTTCATGTTCAAGGCAAAAGTTGATCCACTCAAACCACTGTGATACCATTTTTATCCTTTTATTAACTCAAAAGAATTTACAATAATCAGGTTAGAGCATTTGTCACTTTTTAAATTTAGTTGTGCTTCATACAAAAATACGTAGAGTTGCACTGGATCTATCAATAAACTCTGTGTGTGTGTGTGTGTGTGTGCGTGCGCATTTAGGTGTATGTGTGCAACTCAAAAGTTTCTTTTAGCCAGTGTCAGCCCTCCCAGGTAAACCAGACAGGAAACACGACCAGATGAGCTAATTCTACTTTATTGTAAAGCTACATTAACAGAATCTTGCAAGTCTGAAAGCACAACTCTCCCACTGTCTCTTTTTACAGCCTGATCAATTACGGCAGATCTTTCCTAAGTTTCTTTCTCTGACCGGCAGATCTTTCCTAAGTTTCTTTCTCTGACCGTTAAGCAGTTGCGGGCTCCTCCCTCTTTTATATGATCTTCCCTAGGAAGCATCTCTTCCCCTCATCCCTCAAGGTCATTCCCACATACCATTACCTTAGCTGTTACTCTCTTTATCCTAAATTGCACAGGTCCATTGATAATTTGCATGCCCATCTTGGTGGTTTCTCTTTCCTATTTACCTGAGAAAAAGTGCTATGGACATATTTCCAGATTTCTTTTCTGCAGAATTGATTTTCACAAAAACAGTAATTTTAGACTGTGCTGCTTCAGTCCATAATTCATAGCTTTCCAAAGTGTGTGTCGCGACACACTACTGTGTTGCCTGTGGTTTCTTGGTGTGTTGTGCTAAAACCCGGAAGCGCTGATGGGGGGAACCGGAAGAAGCAGCACCCCCGCCAATCAGCGCTTCTGGGTTTTAGCGCAGCACATCAGGACACCGCAGGCTGCGCTGTCGGCGCCAGTATGTGTTGCCAACGCGAAAAGTTTGGAAAGCTCTGCCATAATTGTTTGGGGGATGGGGAGGGCAGATAATTCTAACGGAATATTTAAATATTCTTTGATATACAAGTAAATGTCAAAGAAAGGGTTAAACTGGAATCTTTCTCCCTGATATCATGTGAGTGCAGGGATTTGATTTGATTTCTGTCAGAGTCATGCTTAGTCATGTTGCACGCCTGTGCACACTCCACACACATGCACATACACCCTCAAAGTTTTTAAATGTCTATTGACACACTATGTGTGTACATGCACATATGCCTCTACAAAAAGACCTGATTATTTGAGGAATTTCTAAGTTCTTTTATATCATATTGAGAAAGCCGGTGTATATATATAGCTAAATGGTTAGATTAGGACTGGTTCAAGTCCATCCTCAGCCATGGAAATTCATTAAGTGACTTTGGGCCAGTCTTTCTCTTCCAGCTCAACCTACTCAGGTTTAATGTTGACAAAATAAAATTGGAGGAGAGAGGATTACGTATGCCTCTTTGCACTCCTGGAGGAAATAAATCTAATGGATAAACAAATTATTCAAATTATATTGCTTTCTAATTTCTGCTTAGATCAAGAAAATAATCTAAATTATTTTAGCCTTGATTTTGCCTAGAGGCTAAATGAGAGGCTTTAGCCTCGTTTATACAACTTTAGAGCTGGTATTTGTTATTAAAATGGTTTTAAAATATGTTGTTAAATACATGGCATAAAGAATGAGAATCAAAACCGGTCCTGTAGGTAGAATTTTCAGCAAGGTATTTAAGATATATCTTCTCTGAACTTGGTCTCAGTACCTAAACACTACTATTTTTTTTAATGTTCCCAGTGTACAGGAATCACACTTAAATTTCAGTCAGCTTCCTAAAAACTACAGTAACAGCATTAGAAAAAGATAAACCTTTTAGGGGAGACAGCTGGGGTTTTGGTTTTTTTTTTTATCTGTCTATAAAAATACTCTTGTGCATAATATGGAGACAAATAAATGTTTTTGTTTATTTTGAGATGGGATAAAAATTAAGAATAAGTAAAGTTTCTTGTAATGATTTAAAGTTTGTTTTTTAAGGTTTAATAGGGGTAAGATTGAAATGATAGTACTAAGTATAAAAGTAGTTAATTTAAATGTTTTTTTAAATACTTTTACAATTTGATTGTTAAAATTAAGATTAAATACTGTATGTAGATTGATTTTATTTTATTTTTCTCTAATGACAAAATTTCTTGTAATGATTTAAAGTTTGTTTTTTAAGGTTTAATAGGGGTAAGATTGAAATAACAGTAATAAGTATATGGATTGATTATAAGGTTGTATGATTCTATTTTTTTTAATGATTTAAAGATTGTAGTATTAAGTATAAAAGTATAATAATATGATTGTTAACATAGTTGCCAGAAATATATAGAATAGTGTTCGGAGGGAAACATTTTATAAATGAATTTATATGGGTGGGATAAGTTGATTTGAAGGTTTATATGTTTGTTTATTTTTTATATATATAAGAGGAAGAAGCATTTGCTTTTATTGATTTATATAATGTCAATGGAATGTTTTATAGAAACAACGTGATTTTGGTTAAATTTGGAGAAAGGGATTAATTATGGGAATTGCTATATATTCTTGTTGTTGAAAGTTGGAAGTCACTTCTTATGTAATCTAAAAAAAATTCTTTTTTCTTGCACTTTTTTTCTTTTTTCTTTTTTTGTAGTTTTTTCTTTTTATTGTAGTTTTTATTTATGCTCTATACTTAATAAAATTCTTTTAAAAAAAAGATAACCCTTTTGAAGATACTGACCAAATAGGAACTGTGGTCAGCTCTGTTAAACTTTTAACCTCCAATCTTTGTTTCAGAGCACTTTCCTATATGGATGTTAGCATACTTCTGCAGCTCACCCACCCCTCCATTTCTTTCTCAACTTAGTGGAGAAAGACATGTTGAAAAGGCGGGAAATCCTGTTTCTTTCAGTCCCAAGTTGTCTTTGAATATCATTTCACAGTGCATAATTTGTTACATTGAAGGACAGAGGGAAGCACTAGTCCTTGGACTTGCTTCAGATTTATGCTTTGAAATAATGAGACATTGCATAGCTAAATCCTGTGTTACCAGGGGTGGGCAACGTCAGGCCTGCGGGGCTCCCGCCTAAGGCCCGCGGGGCTCCTGCCCGCAAACCCCGCCCCTTCCACGTGATTGGCTCCCGCCCGCAAACCCCACCCCCCAGTGCTTGTGATTGGCTCCCGCCCGCAAACTCCGGCCCCTGGTCCACGGAAATCCCAGAAGCCCCGCCCCCACCCCCCGGTCCCCAGTTATAAATATCAAAATGGCCCTTGGCAGAAAAAAGGTTCCCCACCCTTGTTCTAGACCATGCAATGGGCCATTAAAAATTAGTTTTCCTTATTTTACATAAATAAACTCTGCGTGGGCAGTCTGCAAATATGCTCCTAAGCCTAGGCTGTTTTTTTCACTCAAAGAAATATTGCAGTGACTAATGATTGATTGATTTGTTAATTGATTGATTATGTGCCAACAAGTTGGTGTTGACTCTTAGGGACCACATAGATAGATTTAATTTATGACAATCTGTCCCTAACCTTCAAGTCTTCCAATGGTGCACCCATCACCAATGTAACTGAGTCCATCCACTTCTCTTCCCTTCCACCTTTTCCAACATTATAGCCTTCTCCAGAAAGCTAGGCCTTTGCGTAATGTGTCCAAATAATCATAATAGCTATGTAATTTACATTACATTGAATTAAATCAAATGTAGTTTTTAAAAATCCCACTTACATCACTTGTTTATCTTGCCTCACCTGCTTTTTGAAGTGCAATACTAAACCCAAAAGATTTTTTTAATATCTGTTCTATGGGGGGGGGGGAAGGAAACAGTAGCAAAAACAGCAAGATTAAACAAAACTTCCCAATTCAGACAAACAGTTCAATCCCATTGAACCAAACACCTCTGAAAGCTCAAAGAATATAAAGAAATTGCACTTTCTGTCTCTTTCTTGGCAAATATAATCTCAGAGGGTGGTGACTATGGCAATTCCCCTCCCAGTGCTGGGCTAAAATTGAATTTAAATGAATCTTTTAAAAAGTTTTATGTAAAACAGCCTGAAGTTAAGTACCAATTATTCATTTGATCATCTTGCTCAAGAATCGTACTGTGGAGAATAATTCTGTGAGCAAACAGTGAGGATTTACTGCTGTAATCCTAATCTTTCTTTACAGGTTAACTTTGCAAGAGACATCTTAACATGCCTCAACCTCTGAAGCAAATTTCAAATCTAGATTGAGATTTTTTTTGTATATAAATTGAATCTTTTCTATGTTAAGGAATAAGGTATTCTGTTTCCTCCTTTCCAGATATTGCAAGTTCTTTCTCTAAGTGAAAATAAGAGTTACTTGGTGGCTATTGAAAGATATAAAGGGTTGAAATGGTGAATGCCTAATTAAAATAAAGAAATGTTTATGCCATGGTGAATCTTTATTTAGTTATTTATATTGTTTAGTTTCATGCTAAGTTGTTTATGTTACTGCTTATCTTTTAAGGACTTATGAATAAGGGTGAAATTGAAATACATCAATAAACAAGCCAATAGACATGCTATCTTGGTGATCAGTGAAGAGAACATGTAATGGCGACAAGACTAGGATCTGAAACATAGTACATGGACAGCCTGTCATGTACATTGCCTGCTGTATGTATAATAAATACACAGGGCTAAGATGGATGAGTGGGTGGATGGATGGATGGATGGATGAATAATGCATAGCGCTAAGATCCTGTGGGACTTCCAGATCCAGACAGACAGGCAGGTACTGTCCAATCAACCAGACATCGTGGTAGTAGACAAGGACCAGAAGACAGTGGTGATAGATGTAGTGGTGCCAAGTGACAGTAACATCAGGAAGAAGAAGTATGAGAAGCTGGAGAAGTACCTGGGCCTCAAGGAGGAACTAGGGAGGATGTGGAAAGTAAAGGTCAAAGTGGTCCCAGTGGTGGTAGGAGCACTCAGGACTGTGACTCCTAAGGTGGGAGAGTTGCTCCAACAGATCCCAGGAACAACATCAGAGCTCTCTGTCCAGAAGAGTGCAGTGCTAGGAACAGCTAAGATACTGCGCAGAACCTTCAAACTCCCAGGCCTCTGGTAGAGGACCTTTGATTGAGGAAGACACATACCACCCATAGGGGTGAGAAGGAAATTTTTATATATATATATAGTCTTCTATTACATATGAAAAAAGACATGAATGACTTTGCACTACTAGCATGTTACCCAAGTTTGTTATTTTGTGTTCTGAAGTGATGTGTCATCTTCCTTTATTCTAGGTCTGTTTGTAGAACTGAAGACATTAATATCCCCCTTTTTTCAAAGGAATTCAAGGCATTACAAAATGATGCGGGCTATGCAAGGCTTGGCTTTGATTAGGAGGTTTTTTTGCAACACATGGTAGTGTGAATACATGTGAGGCTCTGTCCTTAGCTGATTCTTGGTGAAAACTACCCAAACCATCATATAACTAGTTTAAGAATATTTATTTTATGCTAGATTGAAACCATTTAAGTCAGTTGGTTACCCTTTGAAAATATCAGGATACAGGTCTTTTGAATACATTCCGTAGTTTAAACCTGGAACTTCTTTGTCCCACCTTTTCCACAGCTTAATGGATATCTTGCATTGTGTTTCTCATGCATAGGTCAAAGTAGCAGTTGGCTATTAACATACTTGGCATACCTGCCCTCAGAAATTCTGCCTTCCTACGTACAGTATCTGTGATGTCCCCGATCTTACAATCTAAAATCAGTAACTTTCAACGCAAGCCATAAAGGATATGTGCAGTTCTTTATTAGATTGGCATCGTGCCACATCGAAGATACGAATGAGTTCCCTTGCCCCGGGTCCCTCCTTAAACCTCTCAGTTCTCATTTCACCCCACCCCTCCCACTCAGTTTCTCTTCTTTTGTATTTTAGTTCCGTTCTTTGCTGATTGCTTTCTTCCTGCTTCGTGCCCGCCGGCGTCGATAGCTTTTTTCCCCGATTGCCTTCTGTGTCTCTCAATCTGAAGATGTTAATCGTTGTTTGCTTCTTCGTCAGTTTGTGTACTCCCTCCCCCAATCTCCCTTACATTCCTTTCTCTATTAATCCTGTGTAAGGTTGGAACATCCAGGTGCAATTGATCGTTGTTCCTGGATTTTCCATCCTTACAGTATCTCCCACAGCACAACACTTACCTCTGTTTCATTAAAGCAACTGCACTTGTTTGCAGGTTACCAAAGCTGCTATGGGAAGCTTCTACAGCAGCCACATGATCTTGAAAAAAGACATGGCTGCTTTAATGGGTCACAGATGCTGCATTTGTGCTTGTCTGCTTTCTGAAGAACCCCTCCTCCATTTGAATAAAGCATTGCACAGCCCTAATAAGTACAACATCAAAGAATAAAGGTAACAATAAAATACAATAAGCTTTAACTTACCATGCTGTAAATTTCAGTATCCAGGTGATATAGCAGGCTTAATAAAGGGCCCCAATATGTGACTAATGGGCTGCATTTGACCTGATGGGTCAGAAATTGTGCATATCTGCTCTACCACATTCTCAGCACTTGCAGCAAATTTTAAGATGGCAATGAGAGGTAGTTTGAGATATTTTCCCTAAGCATAGAAAGAATCCTACCAGATTAGACCAGCTCTTTTGTCCAATTCAGCATCTTATAGGACAACTGTGTAGATTTAGGAAGCCTTCAAGTAGGATGTGAAGACAGTGGCCTTCTCTCATTGTTCACCCTTTTTATTTTTTCCAAGAATGTTGGAAATAAATTATGCAAAGCGGTTGCAGATTCTATCTGTCCATCAGCAGGATAACTCTTTGTAAACAGAATGGAATGGGATCAAATTTGGTGTGGGGAGAAGAGCTGGCAAAAGAAAGATCAAATTCAGGAATGGGCCAGATGCATCCCCAGTGCATCCCTTTTGGAGAGGCTGTTAGGCAGTCGCTTGGAATGTTGCTAAGGAATTGGAAAGGCTCCCAGAAGGCATGTTCAATGTGCTTTCCATACCTAGTTGGTTTGTCTCACAGCACATGGAATGTTAATTGCTGTCTCTGAAAGATTCCATTCAGTTCTTGCTAAAGCTGTTGATAGAGCTATCCACTATTAAAGTGTGTAAGCTTCTTAAAACTAGTGCTTTAAAAGCCACCTAAGCAAATGTCTATCAGCAGTGATTCTATCTTACTTCTAGAATTTATTAACAACAGAACAGATTTCTATTCTGATTATTTTTTCCTGGATGATTAACTTTCAGCTTTTGGCATTGTTTGTTTTCTTAACAAGTCTTCACATATTTAGCAGTCATATTTTCAGATGTAGACAGGAGGAGAAATGTATTATAATAAATAAATATGCAGCATTTCTCTCCTATACTTGTGGGGGAGAGCAGTTAAGCCAGCTATGAAAACAACAACAACAGACAGACTTTAGTTGAGATCATACTTGATGATTTCATACTGACTAAATCATCTTCTGAATCAGGAATTTCTAAAGAATTCCCCTTCTCATTATTTTGGAAAACCACCAATGCATTCTGAGAGCTGAAATTATTGGTGCATTAGGACTGATTTATATTCAGCAGTATTAATTTTCCAAGTATCATGGGCTTTTACAGCTATTAAAGGAAAACATGTGAATACAGAAATATGTTAGCAGCATATGTCTATACAGATCAGTCCAGAGCAGCTAGATTGAAGTGCAGATTGACTGGCATTAAGTACAGAACTGTTGAAGATCTCTTGAATGTTTTGGCTTCCTTGGGGTGTGAGATGTATACATGGAAAGCACACCAAAGTGGAAGAGCAGCCCAAAGTGTCTTTTTTGGGGAGGAGAGGAGAGGAAAAAAAATCAGTGCAGAGGGAACAGGAGGGACATTTTTTAATCAGCCTTCTGGCAGAATCCATTTTGCCATCATCTTGCAAAGCCCACATTATTAAGTTCATTAAAGACCCAGGAGTTATTTTAAAAAAACCCTGTGGCAAATCAAGATTTCGAAGATCTCTATCCATTCCACAAGAAGACCACACTTCCAAATAATGTTGTGAGATGCACAGAACATTTCATTTCCGGTTTGTTTTCTTGAATCTATATACATGTTTTGTTACTGGAACTACAGACAGTTTGAGGGGGCCGTTATAACATCTGTCAAGAGGGGGACTTGAAAGAGAAATGTATCCCACCCTTCACAAATTTGACTTCCTACTATAAATATTCCTTCCCTGTGCCTTTGTCTTATGCATGCATAACATTTCTGAACATTGCATGGAGATGATACATACTTCTATCTTTGGAACTTGCATGAGCTACACTATTCACAGGGGCAGACGGTCATGCTGCACCAGATGACCAAGAAATGAAGTTAATTGTGAATGTATTTCAGCCTGGCCAACCTTGTCTGGGCTTGGAAACTAAACAAAGTTAGACCTGCTGGATGGAAGACTTCCAAAGAATCATTGTGCTGGACTGGGAAGTTGAAAAAAAAATACCAGAAGAAGAAAATAGGAAGTCACATTTATCCATCAGTTCTCCATGAGTCAAGCTCAACTTGAAGAAAATTTTACCTTACTACCTTTATTTTACATAATACATGCCTCAGATTGGTTTAGGTGATACAGAAATTGCCTTGCCTCTTGGTAAAGAACAGGCAAATATTCTTCTTTGTAAGAATATTTGTGATGTTCAATAAAACGTTCTGCTGTAATGTGGCAAGAACAAGTGGGAAATAATCTCTGGTTCTTTCCCCCTCCCTATTCTACATGCTCTTGCTATAGCATCTCCCTTTCTCACTTGACAAGTTTTCCCACACTCTGTCCTATTCTCAGCAATGGCCTGAAAAGGCTCTGGTAACTGGATGTCCATGGTATGATTAGGAAAACCAGCCATAATGGTCATGTAATTCTACGGGAATGTTTGTGGCTTTCTTCATATTTCCAGCAATTGTAATATGGCTCTATCTCCCACACTGGAGTTCTGGAATTTTCCCATCCCTCTGAAAAGCCTCTGTTTTAGTCAGGTCAGTCTCTGAAAATCTGGTTCTGTGTACAACTGCATTTTTATATCTCCATGATTACCATCCTTAGTAACAACAGTGAAGTGTAATTGTGACTGAACATTTAAATATTGTTTTTTCTCCCTCCATATTTCCGCCAATGATGATGATTTCCTAATCTTTTAAAATTGTAAGCTGTGACCAGGAAACTGTCCTAAATGTCACCAGCCAATGACATTTATGTTGCCTGTGAAAGGCAATTCCTAAATAACATGGTACAATCCTCTGGGAATTTTTCTTATACAGATGTTTTGTGGAATCTGATCACTTAACTGCTCTTGCACACTTGCTGTTTGTTAGGGATTGCTTGAAAAAATTGGGCAGATGAATCTGGTATCTATAACTCTCCATCACAAGTTGCCATCTCTGCCCATATTTACTCTAATAGTGAAATTTTAGGTAATTAGTATTAATAATGTTGTTATATTGGTTATTATTAAAGTGTGTTTAGAATGCTTATATATTAAAAGTGTACTTTCAGGTGTGTTTTTTTTAGGCAGGTAAAAATAAAGAATTTTTGAAACTTTTTAAAGCAGTACAACTGTTCTAAATCTGTCCACAGTGACATTACAAATTACAGTGATTCTGGAAAGCAATAAAGCTGTAGTTGAAAGCAGTCCGGCAGCTGTTTAGCCAATATCTGCATCGCATCCAGCAAGCTAAGGAGCTTTCAGAGCCTGCCAGTTGCTGAAATCAGTTCTAGTCCATTTTCTTCCAACTTAGATAGCCACTTCTTTTAGCATTTGGCATCCAGATTGTCAGGGAGCCACTGAAAATAAATAAAGTATGTTCCCACAAGATGTTTTGGTTTGCATACCACTCAAAGGTGCTAAAACAGACACCCAACTATGTATAATATTTGGTTGTGCTGCCTTGCCTTGCCAAGATGGGGATTCCAGCTGGAACAATGCCCTATTTTCTTAAGTTTGCTCCGGATCCCCCATGCTAGCTTTTTACATAGTATAAAGAAACAAGCTGGAAAACTCTATAAGAGCCAGACTCACGACTCTAATGAGTGAAGTATGATGTGGAATTCTCCACTGGACTTCAGTGAGAAAATCTAAATGCTCTTTTTCTTTATGTGAGTGTAATCACTGGAGATCTCTCCTTTTCTTATGCTCTTATAGGTCAGATGGGACAACTTGGTAAATTTAGATCTGGAGGAGTTTCAAATAAGGGTCCAAGAGTTCAGTAGCTTGAACCAACATGTAATAACAACAACAACAACTGTTGACTAGCCAAGGAATGCATGGCTAATTTTGTTTTGTATCTCTTGATGAATCCAAATGCCTTAAATTTGTCTGCAAATTGCAGGAGCCAGTATTGAAATCATTCAAATGTATTAACTACTACTGTACAATGGGTGAGCATAGATGGATATACTTAAATACAGGTGGTCTTCACTCGTTCAGCGACCAAACGTGTGACAGCACTGAATGAATGGTATTTATGACCAGTCCTTGGAGTTCCAGCTGTCACAGTGTACCTGCGGTCACGTGATCATGACCCAGGTGCTTGGTAACCAGCTCTTGATTACGATGTCACTGTGTCGTGCAGTCACGTTGTTGCCATTTGCGACCTTCTTTGCCAGCTTCTGACAAGCAAAGTCAGTGGGGAAGCCGGCAGGAGGTTGCAAATGGCAACCATAGGACATCCTCTCTGAATGACTCATGGCATTTCGTTTAACAATGGCAACTGGGGTTGCTGGAATTTCTCTCGCTAAGAGGTACAGTTGCGTGACATTGCGTTTTAGAATCGCGTTGCTTAGCAATGGCAATTCTAGTCCCAATTGCTGCTGTTAACTGAGGACTACCTGTCTAGAGTTCCCTGTTCCTGCTTCAGAGAGAAACATTAGTTGCTTGCAGGATCCAAAAAACTAGCATCATTCCAACTACATTAGAATTACATTGCTAATTCTAACTGCCCTTATTGCTTCACAGAGAACATCAATTACTTCATTCTGTGCTAAGAACAGAAAGCCCCATTTATCTTACAGCTTTTGAAATAGTTTCCAGCTATTTCTTAGTCTTTGTGAGCCATTTAGTTAACAAATAAATACTGGGACTATTGACTATTGCCAGGACTACTGAAGTAGTATCCTGAGTCCATTAACCTTTTTTTTTTTTGCCCAAACACTAAATTTACATGTTTGGATACTTGGGGGCATCACTGTAGTGGTAAAGTCTGCCCCCAGCCTGGCACTAAATAGCCATCTAGAGCAGGGGTACCCAAACTTTTTGGCACCAGGGACTGGTCATGGAAGACAATTTTTCCACGGACCAGGGGGGTGGGGTTTGCAGGCGGGAGACAATTGCGTGGACTGGGGGGACAGGGTTTGCAGGCAGGAGCCAATCGCATGGACTAGGGGCGGGGTTTGCAGGCGGGAGCCAATCACACAGACGTGGGTGGGGTTTGCAGGTAGTAGCCAATCGTGCAGATGGGGGCGGTTTGCAGGCGGGAGCCAATCGCGCGGACCACCACCACTCACCTGCCGTGCGGCCCACAGGTTGGGGACCCCTAATCTGTCTCAAGACAATATTTAGCCTTATTTCAGCAAAATAGGAGATGGAGTATTCATTGTTCTTTCCTTCATGTCTCCTTTTTTTTCTTGGTATGAAAAATTATAAGTTGAGTGTAACATACATGTTTTAAAGTTTCGTGACGGTAACTGGAATCTCTCAGCAAGATAAAGTGGTGTGAACAGTATACAGTGATGCAATTAGAGCAGTGCTTTCCAAACTGCTGCCATTTGCAACACACCAATGGCGGCAGCAGTGGCGGCGCGGGGGCACGCGTGGTGGGGGGGCGCGGCGGTGGCGGTGTGTACGGCGGCGGCAGCCTCGCTAAAACGTGGAAGTGCTGATGGCACACTGCCGCCGCCGCTGTGTGTGTGGAGGATGTGGAGGAATCACCTTCGGCTCAACCCTGACAAGATTGAGTGGCTGTGGGTTTTAGGTTCCCCAGTATCTAGAGATATTCATTAACTCTGAATGGGATAACATCCCCCCAAGCAGAATTGGTGCACAATCTGGGTTCCTGGAGTTGTGGATCCTGCTTGAGGACCATGTGACAGTAGTGGCCAGGAATGCCTTTGCACAATTACATCTTTTGCACCATTTGCACGCATTCCTAGATCAGGAGGCACTGCTCAGGGTCACCCATGCTTTAATCACCTCTTCACTACATTGTTGCAACACGCTCTACTTGAAGAGCACGTGGAAGCTTCAGCTGGTCCAGAATACAGTGGCACGTGCAGTATTGGACACCCCACTGTATGCCCACATAAAACTGCTGCTTTGTGAACTGCACTGGCTCCCAGTAGGCTTCCAGCTGCAATTCAAAGTGCTTGTCATCACCTTTAAGCCCTGCATGGCATGGGCCCAGGTTATTTGTGGTATCTCTTTTCCCTGATGGTTTTTACCTGTCCCACCAGAGTGGGCATGTTCTGGGTCCCATTGAAGCAATGTTGCTTGGTGTGCCTGCTCTGTCTTGGCATCTGTCTTTTCCTTACTTACCAATTACCCAAAGCCTATTGGGCTTCTGTGATGCCATAAAGACCCAAGAACTGGAGCCAGGCTGCTAATGGAGCTCTGATGGAGTACAGGTCTATTTTTTATTTTATTTTATTTATTTATTTTCTATCCCACCTTTATTATTTTTATAAATAACTCAAAGCGGCGAATATACCAAATACTCCTTCCTCCTCCTATTTTCCCCACAACAACAAGCCTGTGAGGTGAGTTGGGCTGAGAGAGAGTGACTGGGCCTTGATTTAGGGGCCTTGATTATGTGCACTTTCTCTTTATGCTATAGATTGTGATTTTGTTCTGTCTGTGTGTGTGTGTGTGTGTGTGTGTGTGTGTGTGTGTGTGTGTGTGTGTTAGCCAGATGAAAGAGTGCTTCTGGTAGATACGTTAAATAAAAAATAAATAAATAATAAATGCAATTCATTCCTATTCAGTGTCCTGTATTTTTAATAGACAATAACTTAGCCATCAATGTGCTGTTTGGTATATTTTCAAAGGTTTCATTTATCCTCCTCTTTGTATTATTATAGATGTTTCCATAATGTATCTACACATTGCTTTCCATTTTCAAACCCGTCTACTACTATCAGAAAGATTAATGCCACAGCTTTGGGAATCATTCTCTAATCATTTCCATTCACATGGGAAGATATTAGTGGTCATTTAACAAGTGGCAGTGTTTGTTTAAAATTGATCCTTCTTATTATGACAAGACTGAAATAAGGGGGGTGGGACTTACTTGTTGACTTTATTTTTACCCTATTTTCCTTGGGAGATCAAGGTAACATACATAGTATTTCTTCATTTTCCCCCCTCAGAACAGCCTTGTGAGGTAGGTTAGGCTGAGAGCAGGTGAGTTTCCATAGAGCTTCAGTCTCTCCAATTCTTGCCCAAGTCCAGGGTAAGAAGCCAACAGAAAGCCATGATGGTAGCTTTTATATATATATATATATATATATATATATATATATACATGTTTGATCTATGCTTCTCAGTAGGAACATTTTCAAGTAATTGAAGATTTCTATATGAGTATTCAAGTTCCATTTGTTTTGCACCTAGTCTTGCAGCCCATACTGCTTACCTGTGCATTTTAAAGTTTTAATTCCTTGAGTAAAATTTATTCTACCAAGTTAGTGTTCTCACTTTCTCCCATTTAGCATGTTGTTTTCCTGGCAGTAGAGTGCACAGCATTTCAAAGCTGGTTTGGGAATCCATCAGTGAGGAAATTGTGTGATAAATAGGGGATGGCCAGGTTTAGCGGCACTTCATTCTGCTTCAGCAGATTTAGTCTGACTTTGGAAAAAAAAATATTATGTGGTATTCTGTCAAGAGCCAAAATACAGGATGACTAGAGCACAGCATCTTATTGCACATATAGCTTGAGTTTTGATGTCCCACCCTTATACTGTTTGTCTGTAAATAATAAGCTCTGAGCTGGATAATTATGGGGAATGCCAGTTAGGCTGTTTTTTCCTCGTCATGCGAGGTGGACGTAGACAGCTCTGTTACGATGATGGAATACCATGCTTTCCTCTTCCACCCCTTAAATGGAAACAGCAAAGAAAGCGCAACCAAGTTTCAGTGATGAACTTAATTTAAGAGGACTTGGAAAGAACCTCTAAAATGTTTGGCCCAGCTTGTTTTGGAAATTACGTGCAATGCCCTTGGATGTTTCACAGCTATACTTGGAAGTATTAATGTGATGCTGGGTATAGGTTATAACACAATGATCATGTCGCTGGGATTTCATTCAGTTTATATGCTGAGAAGTATAGAGCAGGGTGGAAATATGTCTGGCATTTGGGTAATTTTGTCTTTGTAAACAAAGCTTACCTGAAATCCATCAGTTCTGTTTTCTTAATATACCTGATTTATTTGAAAATATTTTTGAGGCTCTTAATGGGGCAAGTGTATTTTTGTGCTTTTGATTTTTTTTAAAGGAAGCAGTATGCCTATGTTTTAAATAACTACATCGAATATTTTAGCATAGTTATTTTTGTTAAATTAAGAGTTAATGTATGTGCCTCTGTGTGTGTATGTCTGTGCAGTTCCTCATTTATGATTTTCTCTTCATTTGTCAAACTGAAGCAAGATCTTAGTATGTTTATAATATGGAACTGTATTTTGTATCAGCATTTAGCTACCGGAATAAAAATTTTATTCATCCCTAGCCACCAATAGATTATTTATCTCTTTACTGCTGATGTGAAATCAATATAATGCAGGCTGTTCTCTGCACTGAAAATAGTTCTTATAAAAGTTAAAACCCAGCAAGATAGCAATATCATGCCATCTTTTACTAACTATCTAGTTAGAACTTGATTTTGATCTTTATTTGTTATTTATTTGTTATATTTCTTTACCGCCCATCTCGTAATAACGACTCTGGGCGGTTTACAAACAGTTAAAAATAGAAAAATAACATATTGTTAAAGTAAAACAATATAAATACACCTATAAATATATATAAATATAAAGCGCAAAATATAAAATATAAAATTCAAGATGGCGAATTTTCCTTCCTTCCTTCCTTCCTTCCTTCCTTCCTTCCTTCCTTCCTTCCTTCCTTCCTTCCTTCGTTCCTTCCTTTTGACATTGGAGAAGGATCTGAGTTTTTTTAGACGCTTGATGAACCATTTACTGGAGATCACCTTACAGCACCTCTGTTTGTTTGTTTGTTTCTGTTCCAATTAGCACTATTTCCAAAATAAGAGTCCCCTCTTCAAATACTGAGTGGCGTTATGTATAATATTTCTTTGCATAGGTGATGGCCTACAAGCTAAGTCAATGTGCATTATGATTGGATTATTAAAAGCAGGTAGCAATGTGATTATGAGGGAAGCTAGATGCACTGTATTACTGCACTTAAATACTGACAAAGTGAATGCATGGATTTTATAAAACAAAGCATGAAAGCATACTTAGTGTAAATGTGTTACCTTTTTCAGGATATAACAAGCAGAGATGTGTAGGTAAAGCTTTTCATGGCACGAATAAGCAGTGATGGAAAAATAAATACTGTATTAGATGACTTCATCCTTGACTGTAATCATTAAAAGCACAGTGTCTCTTAACCATAAAAATGGCATCCTTTCTTTTATTTCTAGTATTGCACAGTTGTATAAACTAAATTGGAATATCTTTACATGAAATCACACTATTTATTCATATAATTCAGTACTGATTGGCAGTGAATCTCCCAAGTTCTTAGGGGAAGTATTGCTCCTTCCCTGGTGCGTGGTCCTTCAGACTAGAAGTTACCAGTGATTGCATCTGGGACTTTTGTGCAAAACAGCTGCTCTTATTACAGATCTACAGGTATACTCCATTAGACTTAAGTATACACATTTTTAATTTTGTTGTTGTTAGTTGCCGTCCAGTCGTTTTTAATTTAGCAGATACCAAATGAGAAGCCTTCACCCAAAATAGATTTGGTTTTGTTGTAATGAAGCTCTAATTGGTGTTAAAGTTTGGGGATTTGGCTTTTGTGCCCCCAGTTCATTTTTCTCAGACAGTAAGTCAGACTTGTTTTAAGAAACATTGGAAGTATGATTAGCATCATGATATTAGAATAGTTGTAAAGGAAATTGCCTCCATTTGGGTATATCTTCACTTAAAAGACACCAATACCAGAGGCTATTTTAGCCTGTTTTGGACATATGCATTATCTTTGCAGTCTGGATTTCGAGCAGTGTAAAGAAATGTTTGTCTTGGAAAAGATGAAGGAAACAAACCTTTTAAAATATACCACACTGTTTATGGTCAGTGCTTTCATGCGTGAATACAAAAACAGGTTTTTATGTAGAATGAGTAAGTCCTTCTAACCCTGCATTATTTCTAGAATAACTCCTGTAGTGGACTTTGGTATATCTCAGATAGTCTTCTGAATTAAAGAATTATTGAACTAAAATTTCTTTTTAAAAATATACTGTATACCTTCCTTCTTGATTTAGAAGTGTTTTACCTCTGAAACCACGTAATTCTCCACATGTTTTGAAAGTGTCAGTATCAGTATCAGCTCTCTATAATGCTAACAGTTACGTAAAGCGGTGAGAGCACTAATGTAGGCAGATTTTTTACCAGTCATACTGCAGATCAATGTTTAAAAATATATATTAATGTAAAAGGCACTCAAAATTATTATTCTAAGTCATACAATAGTATATTATACTATACTATGACAAAATTATTATAAAATTATTGCGGTTGTCCAAGATGCAGGATCAACTCATATTTGTTACCGAGAAAGCAATATAAAAGCCAAATTCTAAGAAGTAGCCTTTAAAAATAGATGTTATGTTAATTAAAATGTGATTAATATGTTAAGACTCTGATCTGATATGTCTATATGAATTTATATGCATATTCAGCTCATTTAACTAGGGCCTGAGAAGCATGCTCATTACATTTGCATATATTGGAATAATTTATAATATATTGATGGGCTTTGTATTTGGCCTACTGTAAATATTTTTTATTTTGTGAGTTTGCACAGTTTAAATTGAATATTCTGTGTCAGTGATTTTTAAAGCTAAATTACTGTTCTTTGTGGGCTACCACATTTTCATACCATATTGGGAAGGTTATATGAACAAATTCCAAATGAAAGCCTCAGTTTGATCTACCCTCCATTGGCACTTTTGAAGTATGTGGGGTGAAAATGGAAATTTAAAATATTTGATCTGCATATACTTTCAGGAAACAAAGGCCATTTTTGAACCGATTTTATATTTAAAAACTGAGAGCCTTGACTATATTTGAAAAAGAAATATGTTTCTCCTGACTTGCATTTTCTATACCAAGGGTCCATATGCACTTTTGGAATTTGGAGAGTATGTCTCACAGTCTTGGTGTATTGGAATATTGGTCCATTCATAAAAATGATGGATCAGAACACAACTTAAACTCAGTTTTTATACTTATTAGAATAATTGCTACAACCTAATGCCATCAGATCTCATTTACTCCAGACTAGCAAATTAAATGATTTTAGGAATACAATTTGTCTGATCTATAAAACTTAAGTATCATTTGCATATACTAGAACAGAGCTTTCCAAACTGTGTGTCGCGACACAAAAGTGTGTCGCCACACACAGTCTGGTGTGTCGCCACACAACCCGGAAGCACTGATCATCATCAGCGCTTCCGGGTTTTCCCGCAGCGACACACCAACAGCGGCACGCAAAAACCTGAAAGTGGCAGCAGCGCTTCCGGGTTTTTGCGTGCTGCTGCAACGGCGGCACTTCCGGGTTTTCCCGCGGCGAC
This sequence comes from Charina bottae, assembly GCA_023362775.1. NCBI lineage: Eukaryota > Metazoa > Chordata > Lepidosauria > Squamata > Charinaidae > Charina > Charina bottae. The sequence continues at coordinate 8,511,509 of JALMGJ010000007.1, forward strand.
ACACCAACGGCGGTTGGTGTGTCGCTGCGGGAAAACTTTGGAAAGCCCTGTACTAGAATCTTATACTCTTCCACTAATCCATCTAAAATCAGTGTTTTCAGAATTTCTGATTATATAAGCAAGAAGTTATAAAGCCAAATTAAAAGTAAATGGAGAAAGTAGAGATTTGGCATGTACCTTTACACAATTTTACAAAGGGAGGTTGCATCATTAATACTCACCCATGTTTTAGGAGTTGTATGAACCATATCAGTTCAAAATATAAAACTTTGGGAAACTGAAAATTACCCCCGGAGCTGAGGCTGATTTCCTCGCTCCCAGCCTTCCGGAAAGGCTTAAAGACCTGGTTTTGCCATCTTGCCTGGGAGGGAAACACCAACGGTTCCTCTTGGGGATGGCTGGTCCCTTGAAGCCTCCCAGTATTCTATTTTTAACATTTTATCCTTGGAAGTCATATTATGTATTGTTGTAATTTTATATTTGTTTTAATTCTATTTTATTGTGCACCGCCCAGGGTCCCCACTGGGGGAGATGGGCGGTAATATAAATTTAATAAAATAAAATAAAATAAATAAATAAATAATTTTTTAAAAGCATTCTCAGTGTTGAAAAAAATTATAGCTCCTGGGTCCTGTTTGGACTATAAACAAGAATATTAATTAAAAATTTGACATTTTGAGAAGCTTGACAGCTGCATGTATGTGTACATTACTCAGAAGAACAATAAAAAGTGACTGTTAGATCTTAGCACCCATATTCATCAAGGAAATAGGTCCTAAGTGTAAAGCCTATAATGGAATCCTTATCCCATTCAGGAATAGCTGTGATATTTGCTTCATTAAACTACAAGATGGAGATATATTGGAAAAACCTTCATCATATACCTCCAGTAACATAAGACATTTATTACTTTTTATAATAACCCATTGGAAAACCATCATACCCTTCCAAAATTTCATATTTTAATGCAGATTTCTTGAAGAGAAACAGGTAAAATAAGATTAGTGATGAATTCGATGATAATGTAGTAACCTCTCTTTTAAAAGGGAATCTAATTTTATTGCTGAAGAATTACTCTAGAGTTTATATTTAGTAATTTAGAGTAACATTTAATAGATGGCTAATAAATCTGGAATCTGTATAAACTTCTCCATTTATGTCCCCAATAGATGATGCATTATTATATTGCTTAATTTATCTGAGTCTAAAAGCGGAGCAAAGGAGATCGTTACCTTGTCGTGGTGCTGGAGCTTGAGCACCTCAATGAAACCATGAGCTAAACCGTGAAGGGACACCCAAGACGGGAAGGTCGTGGCAGAGAGGTCAGACTAAATACGATCCCTGGGGAAGGTAATGGCAACCCACCCCAGTATTCTTGCCATGAAAACTAAATGGATCAGTACAACCAAAGATATGTCGGTATACCATCGGAAGATGGGACTCCCAGGTCGGAAGATGGTCAAAATGCTACTGGGGAGGAACAGAGGATACGTTCAACTAGCCCCAGATGTGATGACGCAGCTAGCTCAAAGCCGAAAGGACGGCTAGCGGCCGACGGTGCTGGTGGTGAACGACGAATCCCATGTTCTAAAGATCAACACACTATAGGAACCTGGAATGTAAGATCTATGAGCCAGGGCAAATTGGATGTGGTTATTGGTGAGATGTCAAGATTAAATATAGACATTTTAGGTGTCAGTGAACTGAAATGGACTGGGATGGGCCACTTCACATCAGATGACCACCAGATCTACTACTGTGGACAAGAGGACCACAGAAGAAATGGAGTAGCCTTCATAATTAATAATAAAGTGGCTAAAGCAGTGCTTGGATACAATCCAAAAAACGATAGAATGATCTCAATTCGAATTCAGGGTAAGCCATTTAACATCACAGTGATCCAAATATACGCCCCAACCACAGATGCTGAAGAAGCAGAAGTAGATCAGTTCTATGAGGATCTGCAGCACCTACTGGATAATACACCAAAAAGAGATGTTATTTTCATTACAGGAGACTGGAATGCTAAGGTGGGTAGTCAGACGACACCTGGAATTACAGGTAAACATGGTCTGGGAGAACAAAATGAAGCAGGACATAGGCTGATAGAATTTTGCCAAGACAACTCACTGTGCATAACAAACACTCTCTTCCAGCAACCTAAAAGACGACTTTATACATGGACTTCACCAGATGGTCGACACCGAAATCAAATTGACTACATCCTTTGCAGCCAAAGGTGGCGGACATCTATACAGTCGGTAAAAACAAGACCTGGAGCTGACTGTAGTTCAGATCATGAACTTCTTATTGCAAAATTTAGAATCAGACTAAAGAGAATAGGGAAGACCCACAGATCAGTTAGATATGAGCTCACTAATATTCCTAAGGAATATGCAGTGGAGGTGAAGAATAGATTTAAGGGACTAGATTTAGTAGATAGGGTCCCAGAAGAACTATGGACAGAAGTTCGCAACATTGTTCAGGAGGCGGCAACAAAAAACGTCCCAAAGAAAAAAAAAACCAAGAAGGCAAAATGGCTGTCTGCTGAAACACTGGAAGTAGCCCAAGAAAGAAGGAAAGCAAAAGGCAACAGTGATAGGGGGAGATATGCCCAATTAAATGCAAAATTCCAGAGGTTAGCCAGAAGAGATAAGGAATTATTTTTAAACAAGCAATGTGCGGAAGTGGAAGAAGACAATAGAATAGGAAGGACAAGAGACCTCTTCCAGAAAATTAGAAACATCGGAGGTAAATTCCAGGCAAAAATGGGTATGATCAAAAACAAAGATGGTAAGGACCTAACAGAAGCAGAAGAGATCAAGAAAAGGTGGCAAGAATATACGGAAGATCTGTATAGGAAGGATAATAATATTGGAGATAGCTTTGACGGTGTGGTCAGTGAGTTAGAGCCAGACATCCTGAAGAGTGAGGTTGAATGGGCCTTAAGAAGCATTGCTAATAACAAGGCAGCAGGAGACGACGGTATCCCAGCTGAACTGTTTAAAATCTTGCAAGATGATGCTGTCAAGGTGATGCATGCCATATGCCAGCAAATTTGGAAAACACAAGAATGGCCATCAGATTGGAAAAAATCAACTTATATCCCCATACCAAAAAAGGGAAGCACTAAAGAATGTTCAAACTATCGAACAGTGGCACTTATTTCACATGCCAGTAAGGTAATGCTCAAGATCTTGCAAGGTAGACTCCAGCAATTCATGGAGCGAGAATTGCCAGATGTACAAGCTGGGTTTAGAAAAGGCAGAGGAACTAGAGACCAAATTGCCAATATCCGCTGGATAATGGAGAAAGCCAGGGAATTTCAGAAAAACATCTATTTCTGTTTTATTGACTATTCTAAAGCCTTTGACTGTGTGGATCATAACAAATTGTGGCAAGTTCTTGGTGGTATGGGGATACCAAGTCATCTTGTCTGCCTCCTGAGGAATCTGTATAACGACCAAGTAGCAACGGTAAGAACAGAGCACGGAACAACGGACTGGTTTAAGATTGGAAAAGGAGTACGGCAGGGTTGTATACTCTCACCCTACCTATTCAACCTGTATGCAGAACACATCATGCGACATGCTGGGCTTGAGGAATCCAAGGCTGGAGTTAAAGTCACTGGAAGAAACATTAACAATCTCAGATATGCAGATGATACCACTTTGATGGCTGAAAGCGAGGAGGAGTTGAGGAGCCTTATGACGAAGGTGAAAGAAGAAAGTGCAAAAGCTGGGTTGCAGTTAAACCTCAAAAAAACCAAGATTATGGCAACGAGCTTGATTGATGACTGGCAAATAGAGGGAGAAAAAGTGGAGGCAGTGACAGACTTTGTATTTCTAGGCGCCAAGATTACTGCAGACGCTGACTGCAGCCAGGAAATCAGAAGACGTCTACTTCTTGGGAGGAGAGCAATGGCAAATCTTGATAAAATAGTTAAGAGCAGAGACATCACACTGACAACAAAGGTCCGCATAGTTAAATCAATGGTATTCCCTGTAGTAACCTATGGCTGCGAGAGCTGGACCATAAGGAAGGCTGAGCGAAGGAAGATAGATGCTTTTGAACTGTGGTGTTGGAGGAAAATTCTGAGGGTGCCTTGGACTGCAAGAAGATCAAACCAGTCCATACTCCAGGAAATCAAGCCAGACTGCTCACTTGAGGGAATGATATTAAAGGCAAAACTGAAGTACTTTGGCCACATCATGAGAAGACAGGATACCCTGGAGAAGAAGCTGATGCTAGGGAAAGTGGAAGGCAAAAGGAAGAGGGGCCGACCAAGGGCAAGATGGATGGATGGTATTCTGGAGGCGACAGACTCAACCATTGGGGAGCTGGGGATGATGACGGCCGACAGAGGGCTCTGGCGTGGACTGGTCCATGAAGTCACGAAGAGTCGGAAATGACTGAACGAATAAACAACACAAAAGCGGAGACTTTTCTACACTTCTCTTTCTTTTCCCATTATCTTTGACTGGTGAAATGTAATACAAATTCTGTTCTGGAAGCATGAAGCTTGCTGAATCCGGTACGGTCCAGCAGGGTAGGTGTGCTTCATCAATTAAGCAATGGCATCTTGCGGAACCCAGGAAATGCATCTACTATGTTGCAGTTGCTGACCTCTAGAATGATCTTCCCCCAGAGATTCATATGTCTCCTTCCCTCATGTCAATCAGGAAATCATTAAAGACCTGATAATTCTCCCAGGATAGGGTCATTATGGAGCCTTGTTTTGTTTTGTTTTGTTTTGTTTTGTTTTGTTTTGTTTTGTTTTGTTTTGTTTTGTTTTGTTTTGTTTTGTTTTGATGTTATGTTATGTTATGTTATGTTATGTTATGTTATGTTGGTTTAAAGTTGGTATTTTGCTCTTCTGGTTGGTTGTGTTTTTGTATATTAGTTTTTTAATTGTAAGCCACCCAGAGGTGTTCTGGAGTCAGGCGGCCTTGGAATTTGATAAATAAATGAATAAAATTCATATTTAGCAAAAACCAAAGATCTGTATTGATTATGAGATGGATGCATAAAGAGTTAATAATTCTTTAACTTTCACCTTTGAGAATTTAACTTTGGCCATTTGTTAGTGCTTTTCATAAGAATTGTATCAGATAATTTGAACTCAAATACCTTAGTGGTGTTCCATTTCTTGTTCCATTTGCTTAATAAAATTTTTATCTTTCAGCAAATCTAGCTGAAAGCAATTTCTGTGTACAGAAGAAAGGAAAATATATTTTCATTGGGAAGGATTAATTGCATGCCAAATATCCTCTAAATTAAATTCACACATGTACACTTACAAAATATTATGAATCCAGGAATATAATTTGGATGGAGTGTTACAATCTAAAAGGGATCCAAAATTTGATAAAAATGACCTCCAACACTTATATGATCCACTGGTTACTGTTTCAGTGGTTAAAAGCAATTATATATCACTTGTTGAGTATCTGTGGTTGGACTGTATAAATGCAGAAGTGCTACATTTTGTTCACCCAATCTGGAAATAAGCATTAAAAGCTGACCTCCTCCATCTGATACAGTTTCTTCAACAATCAGCTGATACTCTACTGATTAAAACCCCAACACCTCTTGCTCATTTAGCATTATGGCTCACCACCAACCCGAAAACCATTTTTTAAAATAAAAGTTATTTATCTTTAGTCCCTTGGACTGCAAGGAGGTCAAACCAGTCAATCCTAAAGGACATCAACCCTGACTGCTCATTGGAAGGACAGATACTGAAGCTGAAGCTCAAATACTTTGGCCACCTAATGCGAAGAGAGGACTCACTGGAAAAGACCCTGATGCTGGGAAAGAATGAAGGCAAAAGGAGAAGGGGACGGCAGAGGATGAGATGGTTAGATAGCATCACTGATGTAATGAACATGAAATTGAGTAAACTCCAGGTGACAGTGGAGGACAGGAAGGCCTGGCGTGCTATGGTCCATGGGGTCACGAAGAGTCGGACACGACTAAACGACTGAACAACAACAATCTTTAGGAAGGATATGCTGCAAAAAAGCAATTTAATTTGTCATCTTTTTAAAATTTAACTAACACTTGTTAACACTTTGCTGGGGAATTCAGCCCTTTAACATTCCATGTTACAAAGCAGATTGCCATAGAAATTATTAATATTAAAAATAGCAAGAAAGGATATATTCTATATAGATCCATGCCAAATAGGGACTGTATCAGAACCCTAGGATTAAAAAAAAATATCAATAAACCATTGGTAGTCAAGCATTCTGCAAGTGCGCCTACTGCATCCTACACAAATTAATAAACTAATCAGGGGTTGTTATTGTTAATATTACACAGTAAAATGGGAAAGGGAAAAAGGAAATAAATTCTGATGACTAACCTATTAAGATATACTGTATTAATCTTAAATGAAGGCAAATTTAGGGGTGGGAAAGAAAAAGCAGGGGAGAAGAAAGAGAGATAGAGAAGAGGGTAAAAGGGAGAGAGCACAGATGTTAAAAAATCTACAATTGATTGTCTTTCCCTGTTCCAAAGTTATACAGAAGAAACAAGCAAACAGGTAATTAAAAACCCAAACATAATGAAATTTAATAGCCTGAATACAAGTAAACACAATAGCAAACATGAGGAAAAGAAATTAATCCACATTGTTCAGCAGAAATTTGAATCAGTAAACAATTTTTCAGTCTCCACATTATTAAGAATGATTTCTAAGTGTCATTTGATAATTTCAAAACAAAGTTATTGCTGAAATATTGAATTTTTTTTTCCTCTGAGCAATATATTTTGCTGTGTTGAGGACCTTTTTATGTTGTTGGACTTCCTGGGAAAAACATAAGATGAGACTTTTTACTTTCCCATTCAATTATTTGAGCAGCTCTGACCTTCTGTAAAATTTCATTCCTCATGACAAATCTAAGAAGCTTCCCAAGAAATGGCCAGAGCTTATCAGCTGTATGAAAAGAAGAAGCTGGAACACAAGTTAAGTATTAAGTCCTCTCAATATCTAAATCTAGGCAAACCCAATACTTTATTTATTATGGGTTCCATAAAAAGAACCAGTGACTTTTCTCACCTTCTTCTGAAATTGTAATCATACATAAATTGGAGAGGGAAATTCCAGAGACTGTTGTTCTTAAAAGTATGTAGTAAATCAGATATAAATACGTATACAGAATTCCCACAATCTTCCCATAGCCACATCTCATCTGATATTTGTAGTGTTAATTATTTCTGGAGAATGATAATCGCATCTTTCTCTGTACTGCTGAGAATGCCAAAACTGTCACCTTAGGGGAAATGGTCATGAAATATTTTTGGGTGCTATCCAGACAAATAGCAAAAAAGCCTTCTCCATTGATAAAAATACACAGTAATAATGTACTTCTGGTAATAATTAAAAGAGCAATTAAACAGTTAATTTAAGAAAATACTGTAGGAGTTGCTAGAAAATACTAGTATCTATTCAAATACAGCACCATCTTAACTGGAAATTGGGTGGTATGATCTTACATAAGTTATTGAGTTATTTCGTTTGCTCGCTTTCTTTGTGATTGTGTGTTTATTTTCTGAAACAGATTTAACAGCTTTGATTCATATCTCTCACTAGGTTCTAACTTGCTTATATTTAATGGAATAAATACACTACATGGATATTGTTATTGAAAGCCAAAAAGCCCAACCTAGGTTATCAATGTTCATGCTTTAAAACACTGTTGTCTTTTTTCATATTGGTCTGATTTATATAATGTATATAGCATATACTGTATTTTATTTTTCATGGTACATGGTTTGGATTTTTTTAAGCAACAAGTATAAACATATTCATGTATAATTCCTTAGTTGCCAGATTTGTATTCTTTTAGGGTTCTCTTCAGTATTACTCTGCAATTTTGCTCTTCTGAATACTCTACATTACAGTACTACATTTTACTAATATTTCATTGTTTCTTAACTCTTTAAAATCTAGTTTTACTAATTCTCAAGTTGTGCTTATGAAATACAAGCTGATCCATGTGATCTGACACTACACATGTCCATGACAGTTAAATAACTCTTTATATAACATCCATTAAATGTGGTGCAAAGAGAGCATTAGATATGAATATTCACATTTGCCATGGCAAAATGAAAGCGTCATAGCCTTTGTGCCTCTTAAGCACTTGGCTTGGGTTCATATAAATGAAAGTTACACTGAACCCAGATAAACTGCTATCTTTGTCATATACTTTTCTAGTCTTATTGGAAGAGCTGAATGTCTCCTGCAGTTCTGCAGGACTGTAGAAAATGTTTGAAATGAGATGTAGGGAGTCAGAATTCAGTGGTAAAGAACATTTTTATGAAGATGCTAGGTTCATTCCCCAGTATCTCTGCCAAACAAGAATCAGGTGCCAGGTCATACCTATTTGTCTGTGACCTTGGAAAGCTAACAAGTGAAAGTAAACATGACTGGGTTAGATGGGAAAATAGTCTTATCTGAACATCCTAAATTAAGCCTGACAGGACCTAAGGAATAATGCTGAAATCTTAGAAGCAGTTATGATTACTGAATGTGATCTCCAGTGTTCTGGGACAGAACTTATGTCCCTGAATAGTTGCCCTTCCTCCCTACAATTATCAAAATTAGAGTGATACAAAATGGCCAAAAAAGTAAAGAAATACACAAATGAGTTCAATTGCATTAGTCATACACAGGTAGTCCTTGCTTAACACAGTAATCGGGACTGGCAACTCCATCGCTAAGTGACGTGCTCATAAAGTGCAGTGCCACATGACCGCGCTGACTTACAACAGCAGTTGCAGCAGTTTCAGTTGTGGTCATTAAGCAAATCCCACACGTTCATTAAGTGTGATTTATTTTTATTTATTTATTTTTAAACTTCTATCACCGCACCATCTCCCCCAAAGGGGACTCTGGGCGGTTTACAAATACAACAATTAAAATGTATAAATATAACTAAATATAAAAACATACAATTCTATAAACGTTACGATTACTAATAAGTTAAATATAAAATCCAATAGGCAATAAGATGGTATTTTAAAAGGGCTCTATGGCACCAGCCATCCCCAAGAGGAACTATTCCCATTCCCATCCCAAGCGAGGCAGCAAAACCAGGTCTTTAAATTCTTCCAGAAGGACAGGAGCGACGGGGCCTGCCCCATCTCTGGGGGCAGAATGTTCCAAAGGGCAGGTGCCACTGCCAAGAAGGCCTGCCTTCTGGACCCCGCCAAGTGAAACTCCCTTAACGACGGGGTCCGAAGCATGCCCTCTCTGCATAATCGAGTGGGACGGTTTGAAGTTATGGGGATGAGACGGTCCCTCAGGTAACCTGTCTGTCAGGTAACCATGCCATGTAGGTCATAACCAACACCTTGAATTGCACCCGGAAGCATACCGGCACCCAGTGCAGCTGGCACAGCAGAGGTGTCACATGAGCCGATCTAGGGGCACCAATAACTGCGCGCGCAGCCGCATTTTGGACCAGTTGAAGCTTCCAGATACTCTTCAAGGGTAGCCCCATGTAAAGCGCATTGCAGTAGTCTATATGGGAGATGACCAGGGTATGAGTGACTGTACGGAGGGACTCCCGATCCAGGAAAGGGCGTAACTGGCGCACAACACGAAGTTGCACAAAGGCCCTTCTGGCCACGACTGCCACCTGCTCTTCAAGCAGGAGTCGTGAGTCCAGAAGGACCCCCAGTGATGTCATGTGATTGCCATTTGCAACCTCCTGTCGGCTTCCCCATTGACTTTGCTTGTTGGAAGCTGGCAGTGAAAGTCACAAATGGCAATCACTTGACCACAGGACACTGTGACTGTTGTAATTGTGAGCTGGTTGCCAAGTGCCTAAATTGTGATCGCTGGGATGCTGCAATAGCCGCAACTCCAGTCGTAAGTCTCCTCGTTCACCGCCATTGTAACTTCAAATGGTTGCTGAACAAATGGTCATTAACCAAGGACTACCTGTAGATATAGAATTCAGTATTTGGAAAGCTGTGTTTTTTAATGCAACGTGTATGGATTGCTGAATTGTGTTTTTTTTTAACATCCTACTATTAAAATTTAAAATAATGAGATCTGGACATTCTTTTTTCAGATCCACCTCACCTTTTCCCAACTTTCCACCCTCCAGTACCAATTGAGGCAAGACATCATGAGGGACGTTATCATTATGATCCATCTCCCATTCCTCCCCTACATGTGTAAGTATGAATATTGAAAAGAAAGAAATGAAGATCATATTTGCTGCTTCAGACAGTCTGTGGAAATGTATCTGCTAGCAAATACAGGCATCATAATAAATGAATTTTCTTGACTTTTTTGAGGATCTGGATGGCGGATATAGGTGGAAGCTGAACCCAAGTAAGGGTTTGATCTGTTTGTACATCAGGGTTTTCTGTTGCCAACAGTGTGTTTCTCGATAGGCAGGTACTACTTATAAAGGAGTGGGTCTGTGGTTTGGTGGCTTTTCTGGACTCACAGCTTCTGCTGGAACAGCAGGTGGAGGCTGGGGCCACAGGGGCCTATGGCCAGCTTTGTTTGGTGCACCGATTGCAGCCTCCCCTGGGCCAGAAGGAGCTGGCTATAGTAATCCATGCCCTTGTTACCACCTAGTTAGACTATTGCAATATGCTTTAATGGGGCTACCCTTAGCGACTACTTGGAAACTGCATCGGTCCAGAATACAGCAGCTCACATGCTTACTAGTGCTCACCATGGGGAGCATATGACACCAGTTCTGTGGGCCCTGCACTGACTCCCACTTGGTTTCCAGGTACAAGTTAAAGTGCTGATTTTGATGAATGAAGACCTTTATGGCATGGCATTAGGGTAGTTCAGGACTGCCTGCTCCAACCAGCATCAGCCCAAACTATTAGAACATCCAAAGAGAAACTACTTACAATCCCACATTTTTGAGCAGCTCAGGAATCGGAAGCTGGAAGGTCATCTTTTCTGTCTCGGTGCTGGTGCTTTGGGACAGCCTTCTGGCAGAAATCAGGCTAGTTTCCCCCTTGCTGGCTTTTTGGCAAATGTTAAAATTCAGTTATGTTGGAGGGCTTTTTCTTAAGTTTATCCTTGATCCCATCTTGTTCTTGTGAGGGTTTTTTTCCCTTTACTTTTATATTTGTTTTTTTTTATGGTTTTTATCCTGAGGTTTTTATGCTGGGATTGGAATTGATTTTAATCTGAACATGGATGTTTTAATTCTTGTTTTACATACACTACATAAACATTGCTGAACATTGCTTGATTGTAGTGAACTATACGTTTGCTCAATAAATAAAGGACATATATGGGCAGGATTCAGTGTTACATTAAGGCTCAAGGAAGGGATGTGGGAGGAAGGGAACAAGACAGTGTTATCAGGTAAGTTAAGGGGTCCTTAAAGGCAAGACTCCAAGTGTAAGCTGTTTCAGCTATGTGACATCTTCTTCCTACTATCTTTTGCAGTATTTCCAAGGAGGTTTAGTCCAGTGAGAATAGATGAATTTAACAAGTCTCAGATGATTCTACTGTAACTCAATAAGCAGGGAAGGATCAAAGTGTAATGATAGAAATTCATCGTTGAAAAGGACATTTAAGATTGTTGAGTCCAATCCCTGCTTATGCTAAGAGCACACAGTAGGTTCCGGTACCAACCAGGATGCTTCTTGATGGCAAGAGTTATCTGCAGAAAAAGCAGGAAATAATGCCTTTACATGTGCAGCTTCTTAAGAATTAAAGGATTCATAGCCATTATATTTAAAATATTTACATGGAGGAACATTTGCAAGGAAACCATAAAATTGAAATCAAAAGTAAACCTATATCCAAGTACATGTTCAGGTGATTAATGAAGTTATGGAAAATTTCTCACATTTGTGTATACATATTTGTCCACCAATTTTAAAATCTTTAGCCTATTACAAATGTCACATTGCCCCAATCTTGGCAATATGTTGCCCTCCTCCACTCAAATCTATTCCCCTTTCCTCTCTTGTCTGTGCTGGCATGGATAGCTTCTACATCAGTGACAAACATTTATTTGTTAAATTTATGAGCAAGATCTCTTGATCAGTGAAGATAACATCCATCCCCCTGCTCCCCCCCCTGCTTTTTCTGTTTTTACACAGTGCATATCCTGTGTGGTATTTTCAGTTACACTGACCACCAGGAGGTACCACGTGACAGGTTTCATACTTACCAAGACTCCTCAGATATGTGTAGCCACATGTTATTCTATGGGTTTGAAATGCTCTAAAAGTAATTGAACTCATGGGCCTTTGCACTTTAGATGACTATATACAATGCCTTAGCTTTAGGAGCTATCCATGTGCTGGCATTCAGTGGTTGCAGGAAGGGGTATCTAGAAGCTCTCAGAATGGTATATACAGTCCACCTCCCTTAAGCTCTCAAAGCAGAGGCTGTAAATACTGTGGAGTCCTTGGTGCTCTTTGAACCTTGTTTTCTTGCAGATGTTTCATTGCCAGGCTAGGCAACATCTTCAGTGCAAAAAGGGAGTGGGACTTGCTGTCTGTTTATATACCCTGGCTTGTCCTGCCTGTGTTGGTGGGGGTGTTGTACTCTCCTTAGTAGTACCTTGATTAGGTTGTTGTTTGCTGCTTGGTTGATTGACTGAGTTAATAGTTCCTTGATTAGTGTCTATTGTGTTGTTTGATTGCTCCTCTGGTGCTAATCTTGGTGTTAATCTTTGCCTATCTGGTTGTTGATTGCTGGCAAGGAGGTGTTCTGGTCTTCTGGCTTTTCTATTGTCTCTTATGAATGGTATGTAAATGTTGTTTACCTCTATGTGTCTGTTGATGGCTGCTTTGTCTGAGTGCTAAGCTTCCAGGAATTCTCTAGCATTTTTGGATTTGGCTTGGTTTATAAACAGAGAGCAAGTCCCACTCCCTTTTCGCACTGAAGATGTTGCCTAGCCTGGCAATGAAACGTCTGCAAGAAAACAACAAGGCTCAGAGAGCACCAAGGGCTCCACAGTTCAACCCTGTGCTACAAATATTCTCTTCAATTGGTACTGTAAATACCATTCTGAGAGCTGCCATGTATTGAGTATGTACAGATGTAAAAGTAAGGGATGTACTGTTTTTATGGAACGTAGCCCAAACATTTCCCAACCTACTCTCTGAGGCCTGCTCTACTACAGAGTATCTGGCTGGATGAAACAAGATTTATGCAGGCCACATAACTATTAAGTGATATCCTTTTTACACAAGCCAACCCAGTTAATGCTAATTAGGTTGACTTCTAACCTTAGTTAAATCTTGATTTCATGCCCTTTTAAACAAAAGAAATACTTGCTAGCATTCATATTTAGAATTGCTACAAAATAAACATTTCATCATGCTTGAAGAAAGCAAGAAAAAAGGAGGGGGACTCTGTATTGGAGAGGCAGTGAAGCAGGAAGCACCTATTCCCAAAGCTGCCTCCAATTTGCAAAACGTTACATACTATTGGTATACATAATATAACAATCGCCGAGAATCGGACACGATTGAGCGGATAGCATAATCATCATCATATACTATTGGAATGATTTCCTGGTATAGTGGAAGGGCAAAATTTACTCTTAACATTCTGGGACTTTATTCTGTGGGTTTACCGAAGCAAAATAATGCCAGTGCTTTTTGTAATATTATAATGAACAGCTATAAACTGGTCCCCCAAATATTTTGTTGCAATTTATTCTCAGCTGTATAATTTCATAAACACTAAATTAAAAAGTACTGAAGTTTGCAATAAACCACCAGCTAGTATGAGACTAAGATAATGAAAACTCTGGTAGATTTTTATAGCTTCTGAATACGGCATAAATGTACGTCCAATCACTCAGTTAATGGTGTTGTCACTCAAAGTAGTAAATGAAATTGGTAATAGTTTACACTAAGTAAGTGCTAGTCCTAGTAGTAATATATATATTTAAAAAATTACAAAAAAATAAATGCGGGGAAATAATATCCAGTATCTTGAACAGTAAAACTGAAGAAAAAAGCCTATTATAAGCCACAGAAAACCAAATTCATGGAGTTAGTTCAGCCTTTTACTAAAAGGCATGATATGTACATTTAATCATCTCTAATAATCCCTCATTCACTGTGTGAAAATAAAAGCCAATCGCAAGTACTACTTTGAACGATAATGCCAGTTGTTTAGATGGCAGATTGCTTCTCCATGGCTATTAGTTACAGCTGTGTAATTACATATATGGTGGGGGGGAAATGAAGTTGTTTTAAAACAAGTCCCCCTTTGTGAGTAGAATTAATTGATATTAACACTCCTAACTACATGGCCAAGTTACACACACCATATTTTATCAGCAGTTATTTTGGATCAGTCTCTTATTAGCCAAATAGTAATTTCAGAAGAAATTAGCCTGAAGGCTTGCAATCAATCTGTGTTGCAGTCACCCATGGGTATTAAAAACAAAAACAAATGTTTCTCTCTCTCTCTCTGTTTGTATGTATGTGTGTGTATGTGTATACACACACACACACACACACACACACACACTTATGAAGGAGGCAGAAGAAAAGAGGAAACTTCCATAAACTTGTGATGTTTTTTTTTCTATTATTGTTTGGGTTGCACTTAGTCATGCAATAAAATGCATTTGAATGTTTTAAGGTAATCTAACTGAAAGGATTGCTTTTTATTTCAAAGTCACCCAGTCTGTTTTAAAAGATACCCATTTCTATAGTATCTTTAAAAGCATCACGAGAATAATGGTATGCACAATTGGCTTGATAAATAGCTGTGGGTTTTTTCTCAGTCTGACAGTATAAGCCTAACCAACCATATATACTTCAGAAATAAGCCTTGATGAATATAGTGAAATTTATTCTATAATAGGATTCTAGTTCTATATTCACATACTTGGAAGTAATCTGTTGAATTCAATGGATGTTACTTTCTACATAAACATGCATAGCATTGGTCTGTCAAGGCTGCATTTGGATGTAATGTCAAGTAAAAGTATTTTTGTCATAGTTCTTGGAATCAACCCACAGTGGTTTGATTTGAACATAATGCCTACTACGGTGGGTGAGACCACATGTCATGCTAAAACAAAATAACCATATTTGGTTCAGCATGATTTGTGAACACAACAAATTGCAGTCTAATGATTCAATATTATATTTGCAGATATCCTCAGGAAGGCTTGTGTGTGATTTGCTAGATTGCTTTCATTTCTGCAAAATAGTTCAAGCTTTTTCCTAGACTGGATGGAAACATGAAATATTACTTTTTTAAAATTGTCAAGAAAAATGTTCAGCCTTCTTTCCTTCATGCCATTTTTCTTTCCACAATGAGCTTTTATTTGGAAGAAGGGATTAAACATATTCAGATTGCATATTTTCTGGTGCAATCCAGAAAATGGGTTGTTGTTGTTGTTGTTGTTGTTGTTATTATTATTATTTTAATTCTGCCTTTTTAAAATTTACTTATGCTGACTCTACAGAATCAACCCCAAACTAAGCTTATCACAGTCCTGGTGCTTCACATGTGAAGGAACAGCCATGTCAGTGGCTTCAGGTAGATAAACCCAGTAGCCTCATAGGAAAGACACTGTGGTCTGCTCCAACATTTTCAAGCACCTAGCCAGTAACAGACTGTTTTGCAAAATTCAACCAAATTTAAAACAAACAATAAAAACACCAATAAGGGTTTGTCCTCACATCCTGCCTACCTCGTGCAAAGATATTCCATTAACCGTTTGTAAAGACATGAATGCATGATGTCATCCTCAACCCATCCCCAGCCCACTGGGGCAGCCTCCACCCATATTTTCTAGCTGTGCTTTTTTTTTTTTTTGCTAGCACAAACCTTGCCAAGTAGTCAGTCTGTAGAGAATTGTTCCAAGGGGGAGGAACTTTCTGTGCTTCTATTGGCCACTTAAGGCTACTGGGGACACAAACATCCCCTCTGGTTTCTGGCTACTGATTTCAGGGCCATGCACCTTTTGGCTGTGGAAGAGTCAGGGCTTTCTCCCTGTACCACAAAGCCGTCTCTGCTCTTATTATTCCTGTTATTGCAAATAAGACTCAGGAGTAGATGATGAGATTCTGATGATATTAGATGATATTCTCATCCCCTACTTAGTAATTGATGGCTTATATGAAGAATTTCCAAGCTGAACTGGTAAAACAGCTATGAGTTATTCTGTTAACCCCCTAGGGGTTTCATGTCTGCAAAAAGATATGACTAGTCTAGGTCTCAGAATTTTAGGTGCGCCTGCACGATTCAGGTCAACAAGTTCAAGGAGCATGTACACTCTCTCGCTGCTCCTCTTTCAATTTCTCTTTGATCACCATAACATAATCTTCATTGGCAACATTATTTATTTATTTGTCATATTTATATCCCGCCCATCTCCCCCGCAAGGATCTTTATCCACCTCCCACAATTCTATTTTGATCATTCCTGATGTTTTCTCTTCTATTTTTTGTGCTTTCCAGACCATCATCAGTCTTTAATTTTTGTAGACTAGTCACTAGCTGGAAGTTATTCGGATTTTATAGATGATAACAAAATATAATAGTTGGGATATACTGTAGAGTCTCTGATACATTTGACATGTACTTTCATCCTGTAATATTCCCATAGTATATGATAAGCAGTTTTATCATATGACCTGTATAGGAGAATAAATTATCACCTGTTAGAGCACACAGAATTTTAATATCCCCTGTAACACAATACTTTGACAAAGAAGCAATTTTATATTCCAGTTGCAATTTATTTAATACTGAGGAATCATGTGATGCACGTGCACATGTAAACTAGCTCTAGAAACGAAGAACAGAATTTATGACAATGGTGCAATTTTTCGGATGATAGAAGGCAGATTTATCTCTCATTTTTTGTGCTGAGAAAAGTGAAAATAAAAATGGCTGGCATTATAAGTGGGTAAAAGTATTTGTAAACAGATAATCAGGCTGTAATTCTAGGGGCAACCCATCTGTCTGATGACATTGATAGAGCAGATTAGTCAAAATAGCAATAGCCCTGAATGGTTATTTGGCTACTTATTACTTTGTGTTGGTCACATACCAGATTCCCTCCCTCCCCTCCCCTCCCCTCCCCTCCCCTCCCCTCCCTCCCTCCCTCCCTCCCTCCCTTCCTTCCTTCCTTCCTTCCTTCCTTCCTTCCTCCCTTTTTCTAAATAAACATGAAATAACAGCCACATAAAATATACAGTATATTGAACTAGCTAGCACTTGTGGGAATTCAAAATATAATGTGTATGAAATGAAAGCCAAATACAATAAGAAGTATTTTTAATGTATTTTCTCATTGAGAAAGACAAATGCTATCTTACAAAGTAATTTTAATTACTTGGGTATAGAAATTCTTCATCCCATTTTACTCTGAAGCAAAATTATATACATATGAATTAAAAACTGTTCAAGTTTAGTATGATGAATTGCTGTCAGATGTTTAGTGCACTTGAGGACAAGCATCCACTGTTATGATTATGCTATCATATCCTATCATTAAAGATTCCATTGGAAAAAAATTATAAATTACTTCTTTTCTTAGATAAACCACCCATATTAAGGCATCAATAGTATGGCGTAGAATTAAATTAGGATCTCATAAAATGAAATATGTTCTGTATTAGCAGCTTGACACTTAATTTGCCTCCAAATGAGAAGAGGAAATCAGAAATTAACCTGCCTTTGTTTTTCCAACCATAGCTTATTAGGTGTTAGAACAACTGCAATTACAGCTGGATAATAATGCACCCCACCCCCCGCATGAATAAGTACAGAAATGTGTCACTTTGAGTTAATGAAACCTGTATGTTAGGACTTGTTTAGATTTTTTAGTATTCCTGTTGTACGTCTTCAGTATACAGTTCACAGCAGCATAAAATTTAAACTGTGTTATGCGCTCCCATGGTAGTTTATAGTATACAATAAAATCACAACATATGTAGCAACCCTAAATAAGATAAATATGAAATAAAAATTATATAAATAAAAAAGCTAGCAGCATAAATAAACAAGCCTATTATTCTTCATCATGACAGCTTTTCAACAACATTCTTTCTTGGCAGCTTGTACACCTCACAAAGCAAGGAAGGGTTATGTTTTAATTCAACAGAATTCAGTAATTTTTTAAACATCTTTTCTTATGATGCAGTTCTACCCAATGTTAGTAAATAGTCAGAATATTGTAGCCTTAGGGTGCCTAGTTATCTGAAGTCCTGTGCCCACCCTTTGCATTTCTGTTCAGCACTTCCTCTTGTCTGTATAAAAACTGTTCATGCTTGGAGACTGAATGTCCTATTCAGCAGATAGGAAGGACGAGGAAGTGCTATACCGAGCAGAGTACAGAAAAGCTCTATTTCTGTCTTCCGGGTGTTTTGACCCACACTGCGTGCAGGGTACAAATTTTATAGATACCATCATCACTTCACTCCCCATATATTGGCAGTTCTTACTGAGCGAGAGTGATAATACATGGGGTACAGTTTTAGCAATCAGTAACGTGAGTTAACATCTCACCTGCTCACTAGGCAAACAAACCTTATGCAATAGATGGTGTAAAATATTCATTCATTCATTCATTCATTCATTCATTCATTCATTCAAGAGATTTATATGGCCACCCTCCTTGTGGCACACAACTGTGGGTGGTTAACAATAAAAAACCAGAAGCAATAAAAACAATTCAAAAAGAAAAGAAAAATATCAAGAAAAACCAAGCGCTCAATCTATAACCATACCCATTCATCTCTACAATCCCTGGGCTCCAACCTTACTGTCCCAATGCTAAGTATTTAGCATTTCACTTTCTGTAAAGGTCTGTTGCATCTTTTAAACAAAGGAAAAATTGTTGCAGAATTATGGGATTCAAATTTTAAAAATTCTCTTCCATAGGTCAGCTTAAGATGTTTAGGACTTCTTTTACTTTCCACGTATTTCATTAGGCACAGTACACTATTTTGTTCTTCCTTACAGGATATATCTCTACCTACATAACAAAGGGTAATAATAGTAATAATAATAATAATGAATCAGTTGGTTTGGTTCAAATATAACAATTATAACTAGCTGAACAGTCAATATATTGTAATTTGGTATAAAAAATGTGGAGCTTGTTTTCCTCACTGTACTATATAATGAAGGCTACCGAGGCAAATAAGCCCTTTCTTCAAACATTCCATGACTATATAGGAGTATTTTTTGGTTAACATGGAAGGAATTTCCTTCTGTTGAAGTGCATCTTAGCTGAGAATGGTTCTAAAACGGTTTTAATCTCTGTAAGGATAAATCCTATTGCTAATATTACTGCTTCTGTAAGATGAATTGAGAAATATAGTGGTACCAAACAGAGAAAAGTGTTGTGGTGGAAAAGAATACCAACAACTGGAGAGGATCCAAACAACCATTTTATTGTTTCCAAAGCCCGATGGTTACAGTAGTTAGTCCAAATGACCCCATTGTTAAGTGTGAGTGATGTTCAAGATGTGCATCAGGTGCTGAGAGTGTATTATAAGATATTAGTGCGCTGATGCATATGTCACTGCTGACTAGAAAAAAGAAGCAGTAATACTCTATAAGTAAGTCAACTGAATAGACTATGAAAGTTTGCACCTTACTCCAAGGTTGCAACATTAGCATACCAGCCAATGTATCAGAATGATACACAGGGATAGGGTTGAGACAATGTGGAACATGCAAACACTTTATGTTATTCTCAGTCACCATGAGGCTTAACCAGACGTTTTCTTTCTTTGTCTGCAGGTTTTTACCTGTAATGGGTTTTGCTGTGTGGATTAAGCAGTGGTTGATGACTATTCACTACAATTGTATTTCATGAATATATTGATTTTGGTTGCTACCCAGAGACTATTTCTGATACCTGTCTATCTTGCATACAGTCCAGCTGTAGCATGTCTTTCTACCTAGTTCCTAATAACTTTGAAACCTCAGCTGTATTTTTCTTAACTATACTGAAAATAATTAAGAAAGCACCACTATCTTTGATAAGTAACAAATACTGTATTTAGCAAAATAAAAGGATGCTTGGCCTGCCTGGTAGCTGGATCCTGCAATTTTGATACCGATGCCAAAACTGATCAACCTTTGTTAAGAAATACACATACTTACAAAAATGTGGGAAAGATGAGTAAAATCTGAAGGCTGCTGAATTTATGAATTCATTTCATATGAATGAAAAAATTGAGGTGTAAAGGATAGATGCATTTTAAAAAATCATTTATATTTTTTAAAGAAATGATTAAGTTTGCTTTATTATTTATATTATTGTTTAAAATCCAATGTAAACTCTCGTGTCTGAATGGATGAAAATTCCAAATGTATTGTGCTTCTGAGAACTAGGAGCTCTGGCTTCTTGGATATTTCTGTCCTTTTTTTGTGTGCGCTAGGGTCAACATTCTTAAGGAGTAAGTAGATATTGACTGAGATACTCAAATTCAGTGAATCAGAAGCAAGCTAGTTCTGTAGAGTCTGCTGTAAAGCTTGTTGCAGCGCCCGGTAAGGTAGTAGAGTATGACTGTCCTCCTAAATAGTACAGTTTACTCCTATTAGGTTCATATCAAAGAAAACTAAAATGCATAATCTTAGTTGTTACTACTTTTAAAGAGAATTTATTTATTTATTTATTTATTTATTTGTTTGTTTGTTTATAATTCGATTTATATCACCACTCCAACTCCCCCAAGGGGGACTCTGGGCGGTAATATTTAAAGACTTACTTTTTTCTTTGTGTTAAGCCTACCAGTAACATTTCTGTATTGTATAAAATTGGTCTATTACAAAATATAGTTAGGTATGCTTTGTGGAATGGTCCCACACACAGAGATAGAATGTCTGCAAAGTGAAGATGATATCTTTATCATTCTTCAGTATGTTTCTCAACCATTTTAGTGAGTGCAAGCCACTCCTTTTCTGTGAGTTCACTTCTGTGAGTTCACAAATAAGCTTCAAGGCATGTATGCTTCGCTGAAAGGAGAGTGAAAGTGAGATGGCTTTAGTGGTTACCTGTTCTTCCAGTACTGTACTCCTTAGCAAAGGAGTACAGTACTTCTTCCAGTACTGTACTCCTTAGCAAAGCAAAGAAAAAAATGGCTTTTTAAAAAATAGAGCAGAGGGAGGGAGGGAGAAGCTAAATCCCATCCATTACTTGGGATATTCCTAGGAACCCCCATGACTGGTGGTCAGTCAGTCAATATCTTATTACGGTTACAGACCAGAATTACAAATAAAATACAAATTTGTACAAATACAAAGAACAATGCATTAAAATGAAATAAAACAAAACATGATAATATTAATGGTGGTATCATCAGTGGGCAATCAAAGTCTGCCTCATTTTACAGACAGTATAACAAAATTTAGCTACGTTCAGAGAAACTGAATCATACTGATCAGATAGGAACAACTGTACATAAAAAAGATAATAATTTCCCGGGTATTTTATGAAATGGGGAGTTATAAAATGGGTCAGGGAGTCCTTATAGAAGGTACAATATAGTGTACAGTATGGTGGTCTTTAGTCTAATCTGTAGTTTTCTAGAGACAGTTCTTTAAAGCAGGGGTCCCCAACCTGTAGGCCGCAGCCCACTAGTGGGCCGTGGCCTGTTCGGAACTGGGCCGTGGGGCTCCTGCCCGCAAACCCCGCCCCCTTCTGCACGATTGGCTCTCACCTGCAAACCCCACCGCCAGTGCTTGTGATTGGCTCCCGCCTGCAAACCCCGCCCCCAGTGTGCACGATTGGCTCCCATCCACAAACCCCGCCCCCCAGTCCACAGAAATCCCAGAAACCCCACCCCTCCAGTCCGCGGAAAAATCATCTTTTGAAACTGGTCCTTGCCGCCAAAAAAGTTGGGGACCCCTGCTTTAAAGCACACACCCCCCAGTAAATTTACACAGACATATGTTTGCTTTGTTTGAGCTGCTTAGAAGAGCTGGTGAGATAGCTTCAACATTTAATCAAACTATTATTGATCTGAAGTTAAATAGTTTGGCCCAGTTGGAGTTGACTTTCTCATCAAAACATCCTTCAAAAGAAAGGAAAAAGAAGCAGTGCTTTTTTGCATGTCCACACAAGCAGTCTTATGAATATCTGTTTATATTCTTAATAGGTTCACTTGTAAATATATCACCCAAGCTAAAAATTTGTATTTTCTTAATTTTATGCATGGAGCAGTTGTGCTCAACTTGTTCATACATTTTAGTGATTAAGAATGTATATGACTGGGGAACTATTTATGGGAAAAAGTTCAATATTACACTCTTGTTGTCATTTAGAAATGCAAAGGACATCTTTTGGAGTTAATTAGTTTTGTGTATTTTTGTGATTGTTTAAAAATTAAGAAAGCATATGATTTAGGTACCAAAACTTTGTTTATCTACTATAAGCATATTATCAATGCTGTACAGTTTTTTAAAAAAGATTTGTTTCTATCTAAAGTTGTCCCCCTTCCTGCTTGAAAACAGTATAGAATAGGAAGGACCTGAACAGCTGCCTTATACTCTACTGTTGAGAAAGTGATTCAGAACAGGCAAGAGTAGTGCTGTGTTTAAGGGAGGGGTTAGATGTAATGGAGAAACACATCTGGGTGCATTGATGTGTGATACATTCACTATCTATAAATTAAGAAACGGCCGTGAGAACATGCTGGATTAGTCACACTCTAGGAGATAGGAAATATGGCTGGATAAGGCTGTCTTGCACTGATTTTCTCATATGCAGTGCCCCGCCCATCTGATGAGGCCACAGATTGGTAAATGCCTACTTTCTAGATATGTGACAATATTATGGAATGTTTGCGTCCTGTTAAGTAATAACTTGTGGAAAAGACTAGCTTCAAAGTGAAAATGGACCAGCAGGTAAACTTTACTTGCAATTGACATTAAGCTTTTATTATTTTATTTTATTTATTTTATTTTATTTTATTTTATTATTTTATTATTTATTTTATTTTTTTATTTTATTTTATTTTATTTTTTTATTATTTATTTTATTTTTTTATTTTATTTTATTTTTTTTATTTTTTTTATTTTTTTTATTTTTTATTTTATTTTATTTTATTTTATTTTATTTTATTTTATTTTATTTTATTATTTATTAAATTTCTATGACCGCGCATCTTTCAGCCTGAAGGGTCAAGAATCTTGCCTTTAAAAATAAGAGAGTGATCAGGAATTCCAATCTTGGAGAATGTCTGTTTCAGTACAAAAGTCAGTATGAGGATTTATGCTAATGCGCAGCCAAGTAAATTTTACATTGTGCTGTCTTTGCCAATTTTTCCACCAATGCAGAGCTACAGTGAATATCTTCAAATTAAGTTCATTTTTCCTATAGTACAGTAATTGCTTGTGCTGATGCTCTTATCTCTGTTTATGTATAATATAAATATAAACTTTGTTAAAATTGGCATGGCTCTAGAACAGAGCTTTCCAAACTGTGTGTCGGGACACGTTAGTGTGTCGGCTGCAGTGTCTGGGTGTGTCACGGCTGCTGCTGCCTCCTGGCTTCCACACAGGTTCTAGTGCCTGCCTTGTGCCTTGCTACCTCCAAACCTGCCCTGCCAGTATTCTGCGCAGGTCCTAGTGCCTGCCTTGTGCCCTGCTATAAGAGTGTGTCGTGAAATGATGCATGTCTAAAAAGTGTGTCACCAACATGAAAAGTTTGGAAAGCTCTGCTCTAGAAGCTTTTTTAAAACAACCAACCAACCATTTTATTGGATTGATGAAAATTACTTAGTCAGGTTTGGAAGAGTCTGCACAGAGTAAATGACAGTCTTACGATTCTTTAAGCACAGGTAGTCCTTGTTTAGTGACCACAATTGGGACTGGCAACTCAGTCATTAAGCAAAGTGGTTGCTAAGTGAATGACTGTGCTTATGATCTTACTTCAGCTTTCCTTTGGTTTACAGACCTGCACAGGCCGTAAATGTGAGGATTGGTCATAAAGTTACTTTTTCATCACTGTCATAACTATGAATAGTTGCTAAATGAGGCAGTCACTAAACGAGGACTACCTGTAATCTCTCCAAAGGAAATACCAACTTCGTAGTACAAAACAGAGTTCTAGATCTGGGTAACAATATAGGATTTAGTCAAATCTTACAAGATAATCAGTAAAACAGAGTTTCAAGTAAGTGAGTTTTTGACACTAAGGTGGACTGACTTTATGAATTGTAAAAGTACATATTAAGGATAGAATTGAAAGGTTATAGGTTGAGTCACTGATATCCTTACTCACATTTTACAAAGTTTCTGTCTATGTAACTTTTAATAGAAAACTACCTGATAATCTACATGATTACTAATCCCATAAAATGATAACAGAAGTTCATTTGGGATTTTGAGTGTAGAAATGAAAAGCATGTTAGGTAATGGACCTTGCCAGCCTTTATTAAAAACAATTATTGACTTTTCGATAATATCTTGACAGCATTCTTCACACTTACAGAATCTTAGTAGCAAGCCTGCAATCACAGTGATATATTTAATGTTTGAGAAATAAGATTTAAAAATTTACAGGCACCATCTTTTCATTTATTTTCTTTAATTCACAGGCTCACGTTATAGCATGTACAATTGTAATTAAAATAGAAATCCCAGAGGGCTGTTGTTTAATATTATGAACATGACTTATTTTACGTGTTGAAATGGAATGGATTCTGAAAAAAAAGAAGACTGCAAATACGTTGGAATCACAAAGCAGACTTTGAGGGATTCTGCGTGCAGGGTAATCTGAGATCCTTTGTGGGCATCTGGCCAGGATAAAGAATGTCTTTGCTGCTTTAGTAATATGTAACCCTAGTGAAGAAGCTTAAACTTGTTGAAATAATAAATCTGGTTTAGCTAATGCTGCTTCATAATTGTGCTAAAAATAGGGATAATGTTATTGTTTTTTATTTATTTATCTATCATACTTATATCATCTATTATTAAATATGGTTTATTTTGTAAAAGGAAAAAGTTACAATAAGCCCATTTAAATCATTGTAAAATTAACCAAAATGGAGCAGAATTTAATGAAAACAGTATCTGTGTTTCTTCCTGGTTTATATAGTTTTCATCTCTGCCTTTCCCTCAAAAAAGCCCTTAGCAAAAGGAAAGAAAAGAAAAACTCAGAGTGTCTACAGAATTATATACTGTGATATAAATGGACATAAGTAGATTAATGGAAGGAGTTTGCAAAGTATTGGTGTGAAATTGATACAGTAACATCTACAGCCATGAGAGCCAGGACAATTCTTGGTTAAGTTCTTAAATTCATTTGCCAGTCACTATAATATGATACCTAAGTATTGTTATAAAACTGCTTTTAGGTGTTCTCCTTTTAATAGCTGAATTTGACCACTTCATTCTACATAAAATGTCCTGTAAAAGCAATAAGTGGGCTAAAATTTGATTTTCTTACCTTGCTTGTTATATAATTATGTTAAACACCATCATAATTTGACTGGTTATAGTCAAGAAGCTGATTCTTACCAATACAGTAGTCAGTTTTCTATGATTTACAAAGGACTACCTTGTAAATAATAATAATAATAATAATAATAATAATAATAATAATAATAATTTCATTGCATAACAGTGGCTCATTGTTGGGTTATCAGTACCCTACGTGGCTGTTGTACAGCCAATTTTCTTTAAAAAAAAAAGGCTTTAAACAAAAATAGTTTGTGGCTTTTTAAAAACTTAGTACACCATATTGCCAGAGTATTTGCTGGATATAAGGTCTGCCTTTGATGAGGTTTTTGTCATATGCACCCTGTGAAGTTTCGTGTACTTAAGCCCTTATTTCAGAGGCTTTGTTTTCTTTGTTGGGCTGTTTATTTTCTTTTCTTCCCATGAAGTTCTCGAGCCTCACTCTGGCAACTGCTGCTCTGCATGAGTTACATTCCGCTGGGGCCGTAGGTCTCCTGATTCTTCCAGTTGATTTGGTTCCTGCCTGGGTGATTAGGCCACGGCTCCTATTCGGTTTTTGCCAAGGTGGCTATCTGCTTGTTAAATATCTTCAACCTGAGGCCGTAAATGCATTTTTAACCTCATTAGTGCAGAGCTCTACTCTACTCCATGGGCATTACTTGAATCATCATTTGTTCTTACTCTTGGTTTGAAGCTGATTTATTTCTACACTAAAAGACTTTAGATCACGACTGATATCTAGAAGGGATTCAATACCTTACTCTCTGCCTTTGGCCACTAATTTTCCACACACCCCTGCCCCGTCCCTTTGAAACTATCTCAAGAACCAGTGGTAAAGAAAAGAATAACTGCCCTCTAACCCAGGGTTCCCCAAAGTGGTGAATATTGATCCCTGAGGGTTGATGAGACTATCCAAGGGGTTGTTGTTGTTGTTGTTGTTGTTGTTGTTATTCATAGTACTATTAGTTAAAGTAGTATTTATTAAATTATTTTCATATAATAAATGTTTGGGGGTCGACAAACAGTCTGAAACTTCATGAAGGGGTCAATGACCTGAAGAGTTTGGGGACCACCGCTCTAACCTCTTGAGCTGCACCATTGCTAAGGCAGTATCATGTATGACCTTTCTGTGAAAGTATTTCATTTAGATCTGGCCAAAAAATTAAAGGCCTTTGTGACAGGATAATTGTCATATAATTTCCCTATTTTCTACTGATTTTCATTCATATATGATGTATATGTATTTATTTGCATAAGAAATCTAGACACTTCAGCTTTGCATTGTACTAGTAAGATGTGTTTACTTTTGACCTGAGACTATGGTGCATAATGAAGTTAATTTCAGGGAAGAATACAAATATCCTGGACAACTAATAGTCAAGCTTCCACTGCAAATACCTGCTTTTGTAGATTAATACACCAGCCAAGCAATGTAAGTATTTGAAAAGGCAGGAATATACAACAGAATAAAGAACCAAGTGTATAGATTCCTTATGCAAACAAATGGGAAAAGAGCAAGTAGTTGCATGCCACTTACAAACAGTGTATTTCTGCAGATGCATAGCAGAGCCACTCTTGAGGGTGAGTCTTCATGATTAATGGTGTTTATTCTTGACAGAAGCCTCCTTTATTTATCTCCAATACAGTTTAGTGATTTTATCAGTCACCTGAATGAAAAATATTCAGTCATACCAATATTGCAGTGTAAATTGAGTAGAGTCACTTTTTATTATATCTTTCAGCCTTATCATCTGCACAGTAATTTTCTAGCAAGGGTTTTGATATAGAAAGGCAGGATTTAGCTGTACTTGACAGAAAGCCTCTTCAATTTCTCCGAAAAGTTCAGACTGCTCTTAGAAATGTATGTATGAAAAAAAAAAGTCTCCACTCTTATCCAAGCAATTTCAGGATTTGAAAGAATGAAGAAGATAAAATGCAGAAACATAGATATGAGAAATGCTGTTAATTTGGAAATGTCTAATAGTTATGAAATCAATAGTGGAACTGTTTCTAATGTTTAAATGTACCTCATAGACAGGTTTTTTTTACATGTTTTGCCTTTCATATTTTATATTTGCATGGCTACATATACTTCCTTCTTTTAATCCGTTCACATTCCACTCTAGTCGTCATCGAGGCAGCATTCCTCTAAGGTGTAATTTACAGAGCTGGAGATTCTAATGACCACAGGCAATCCACTAGCTCAGTGAGCAACTAGTGAGTTTTCCCAAAATGATTTTTTTCTCTTGCAGTTGAAGGGCATTTTAATTGCTGATTAAATTAGTGTAGTTTATAAGAGTTAAGAAAATGTGTAACATTTATTTGACCCTTTGTGTTTTAGAAATATGGTATTAGTCATGTCTTGATAAGCTATTTAAACACAGTAAGAAGCTTCAAACAAAACAATGCACTCGCTTATTTCATTAATAAAAGACTCTGCAGAAACAAATTTCAGTGTATATCCTATAAATTGCAAGAACTGTGAAACCTTAATATAACAGACTTTGGATGCAGTGGATGAGATTTCTACCTAGAGTCCTCCCAAGGTAACGGACATTTCCATTGTGTCCAAAGTAGTCTGGACAAGTCACTTAATTTTTTTTTAATCCATTAACTTTACCTTCTTTGTGGTGATTTACATAATCTGCATGACTTCCCACAATTAAAGCAAATGATGTTATTTGCATTGTGTTACATCATCTGCGTAATGACTAAATGGCAAAAATGATGACATTTGTATCAGTTTCTGTCATTTTGCAGTTGAATTAAATTGGTACAAATGATGTCAGTTGTATCATTTGCATGATAGCATCATGATGCAAATGAAGTATATTGATGTGAATGACATGATTTTTGCATTTAATGAAGAGATTCCCCCTTCTTCCCACCATGGCCTACTGAAGTTTCAATAAATATGCAGGTCTTAAACTCAGGTTAAGAAAAAAACGTAGAAGCCTATAATAATAAGGGTGTGGTGCACTGCATAAGTGCTGTGAAATTTTAACACACTAGGGGGCTGGTGGGCAAACACAGGATTTCCTGATGCCCCAAATCAGCATGATTTCTGATGGAAATGGAAAGAAATACAGTCTCTTAAAAGTACAGAAAGGGATAGCAAATGTAACACCGAGAGGGGGAGAACAGAGCTCTTCCCATTTTAAAAATGGGGGGGGGGGGGGACAAACAAGCAAACAAAAAAACACTTTGCCAACTTGCATAATGTCATGCATAATTGCCATGCAGCTTCCAGCCCACTAAAATATGTTTTAAAAGGGAGGCAGCTTTCTGCGAGAAAAAAACTTGACAGCTATTGCACCAATAAGAAGCAAACACAAATTAGTCCAATTGTTCTCAGTTCAGTACATTAAACATTTGAGACTTTGGCATCTCCTAACTTTGAACTCAATGGTTGAAAAGTAAATTCTCATAAATACAAACTGTCCATTAGCAATTCATTACCAACTCTTATCCAGCTCCAAGAAACTTAAAATTGTTCACATGTAGTTT
Organism: Charina bottae; assembly: GCA_023362775.1. NCBI lineage: Eukaryota > Metazoa > Chordata > Lepidosauria > Squamata > Charinaidae > Charina > Charina bottae. The sequence continues at coordinate 8,540,426 of JALMGJ010000007.1, forward strand.
CCCAACAATTTATAAGAATAGATTTATTTATTTATTATTCAAATTTATTCCCCGCCCATCTCCCATACAAGGGACTCTGGGCGGGTTACAATAAATAAAAATTTAAAAACTATACAAATTATCTAAAAACACAAACAAAACATAATAAAATAAAATCCAGGATGGGCTTGGACCCACAGAATAGATAGTGGAGCTATGGGGCCAGCCAACCCCAGGAGGCACTATCAGCCAGGTGGCAGAGCCAGGTCTTAAGGGCCTTCCGAAAGGCCAGGAGGGAGGGGGCCAGTCTCACCTCCGGGGGCAGAATATTCCATAGGGCGGGCACTATCGCAGAGAAGGCACGCCTCCTGGACCCCAGGAGGATAATCTTAGTCCTAAAATAGGCTTTTATAAAACACATTTAGACTATAGGTTTTATATCAAAAAGATCCAAGTTATAAAAATTCTGCAATGGTACTTAAATCTTCCTGGAAAAAAGGGGGGATTAAAAAAAAATTCAAAATGGAGTTTCTGCATTCACATAAACTACATTGATCTGATCGACCCAAAATTTAGCAAGTTTAAATGATAAAAATTTGAGTCAGAGAGTTAAATATGTACTTAAGTCTCTCCTGTTAAACTCTGTGAACTTAAGTGTTCCTTTTGCAAGGGTGATAGAAGGGGACAAAAAGTGTTCCTCCAAAATCTGATTTCAATTATGGCAGTTGTAAGTATTCTTCATCAGAATTTAATATTATTGGTGTTCATTTCATCTGTGTGATTATGAAGCATAGGCATGGTTGATGGACTAGGGCAGAGCTTTCCAAACTGTGTGTCGCGACACAAAAGTGTGTCACCACACACAGTCTGTTGTGTCACCACATCATCATCATCAGCGTTTCCGGGCTTTCCCACGGCGACACACCAACGGCGGCGCGCAAAAACCCGAAAGCGACAGCAGCACTTCCGGGTTTTTGCGCGCTGCCGCAACGGCGGCACTTCCGGGTTTTCCCGCGGCGACACACCAACGGCGGTTGGTGTGTTGCCGCAAGAAAACTTTGGAAAGCCCTGGACTAGGGATTTTAAAAGAGTGAAGAGATCATGGAAGAAGTTAATTCATATATAATCTGTAAGGGAAAAAGCACATTGTTGTACAAGATAGTTAGTCAGGTATAAGAGTTTGGAGCAGAATCATCTGGAATCAGCGATCTGGAGGACATGTGATAAATCAGATTAACCCAGAGGATGGAATTAGAAAGGGCAGTGGAGGATTCTTAATATGCTATATGAGAGAATGAAAAGCTAGAAACAGAACAAGATAGGAGAAATCATCCTATGATCAGTTGCCTAAGACACTGTAGTTGTACTATATCTTGTATCCTCAGAAACTAAAAAGAAATGCATATTATTTTGTGCATGACAAACATTTACATTTTCGAAGTCCGTAATAGAGAAGGAATGTGTTGTATATGAGGTCAGAACCATATCCCAGACAATTTATTAACTATTTATCTTATTATTATTGCAAACATTTGAAAGAAGCTCATACAGTACAATGATGAGAATGGCTACCCATATACTTAATTTTATAAATAAAACTGGAATACATTTCATTTGCCTCCTGGTTTTCCAGCTCTTTTATCCATTTGCTGAAGTCATGTGTATAATATTCTTTCTGCAAGTATTCAGGTTAAGAAAATGTTTTAGTAGAAAGCTGGACTTTTACTTTAACAAAAGTCCCCAGAGGTTTTTTTTTTTAAAAAAAAACACAAAATTTTTTTCATTCAGTTGTAAACACCAAGCAAAGACTCTGGATACTGCTAATGCATAATTTTGTATTGAGTCAATCTTTGGTACACGATATTCTTTATTGCCGATTAAAGATTTATTTGTACTGCATCAGAGTCTAATAACTGATAAATATCAACTAGCACTCTCTTCTTTCAAGAGAAAGTATGTGCTCTTTCATATATGTGGCCTTATATGAGAAAGCTATCCAGGAACTGGATTATTTCTGCAGATGTAAATCTTCCCCACTCTGCTCTGTAGATGTATGTGAGCTTGTTTCCTGCTTAGTTAAGTCAAAAGTTATTTCTAATTTCATTCATATAGTTCTTATGGCCTAGACTTTTACCATAATTTCTTTCTTTACATTATTAACCATAACTGCCAGAACGCACTTGTAGATCAGCTTTCTCCCAAGTTAAATAACACTTTTCCAATTCAGACTTCAACAGTACTTGAAACAAGAATTGCCAGATGTACAAGCTACATTCAGAAGAGGGAAGGGCACCCAAGATTACAATGCTAACATTTGATTGATAATAGAAAAGGCAGGGGAGTTCCAAAATATTCTAATTTTGTTTTATCCATTATACTAAGGCTTTTGATTGTGTAGACCACAACAAATCGTGGATATACCTTAAAATATAGCCATGTCTTTAAGGATATCCACAATTTGTTGTGGTCCACACAGTTCAGGCCACTATATCTGCTGTTGGAAAATGTTTATGATGACCAGGAAAAAAAAAAGAATGGAATATGGAACAAATGGTTCAAAATTGAAAAAGGTGTGCACCAAGGTTGTATACTGTCCCTTTATTTATTTATTTGTTTATTTATTTATTTAACTTATATGCAAACTATATCATGATAAATGCTGGCCTAGAAGATATAGAAATTAAAATTGCTGGAAGAAGCAATTACTTCAGATAGACTGATGATACTACTTTGATGTCTGGAAACAAGGAAGGCTTAATCTGTGGCTTGAATCATGTCAACTGGATTTCTATTTTCTCAGTAGAAACGTTTCGCTCCTTATCCAAGGAGCTTCTTCGGTCTGAGTAAAGTTAGTAAGGGAATCCTTAAATATGTTTCTAGGTGGCTACCTAGAAACATATTTAAGGATTCCCTTACTAACTTTACTCAGACTGAAGAAGCTCCTTGGATAAGGAGCGAAACGTTTCTACTGAGAAAATAGAAATCCAGTTGACATGATTCAAGCCACAGACTGTTCCACCTGGATGACTGAGAACCTTCATCGACATAAGGAAGGCTTAAAGAATCCATTACTGAAGGTGAGAGAACAAGGTGCAAAAGCTGGTCTGCTACTCAATACTGAACAAACAAGAACCAATCTTTAAATTTTGTCAATGTGCAATGCCAACCCAATGCAAATAAGTTGAAGTGGTAACAGACCGCCAGAAAGGCTCAATGACGAAAAATTGATGCCTTTGATTTTGGTGGTGGAGAAATTGTTGAGAATATCTTGGATGGCAAGAAGAACAAATTATTCAATATTAGATGAAGCAAAACCAGATTGCTCATTGGAAGCACTAATAATGAGGCTAAAGTTTAAGTATTTTGGACATACAGTGAGAAAGCAAGAGTCCACAAAGAACCTGTTCTTGGAAAAAAAATTGAAGACTGTTGACAGGCTAATCGAAGACAAGGTATCTAGACTGATGACACAAACAGGAGCTTACAAGAACTCAAAGAAGCAATTACTGACAAAGAATCCCTGACAAAATAATGTCCATCAGATCACTGAACAACAAGGAATCTTTAAGCCTCTTGTTTATATATACAGTACACCATGTATTTCTTCACTATTCTTTGTCTCATCAGATAGAGCTTCTGCAACCAGACAAATTTATGTTTACAACTCTGCAGATTTAATTCTGCTTTCACTCATCAGTCTGTCAGAGATGTAGCAAATTTTGGCATGTACCAGAGTACTATGCTCAGAAGAACTAGTACTTAATAAAGGGAAAAGAATGAATTTGGGAATAGTAAGTATGGAAGTGAAACAGGAGACTGTTTGGGAAAATGAAAACTGTATTCAGCCAGTTTTCTTTTGAGAAATTTGATAAGATGTACTGTATATGAACCAAAAGATTGACATCACACTACTATTAATGTAATTAACAGAGTGGCATCAGGAATATTCAACACTGAGAATGTTGAATCATGACATAGCCTTGATGGCTGTTATCCCATCATATTAATATGAATGCATGTTGTAGAGAGTGGGGCTGCCTGTCCCTGGGGACCCAGAATAGATTCAGTAGAAACTAGAGATGTGGAACACATTCCTCTTTCCAAAGCATGAGGATGAGGTTTTCCAATACACTAGACTTCATTCTACTTTCCCCCTTTCAAAAAGATCATATTATTAGGTGTTCAAGCCTGAAACTAAATGTAACTATTGATGGGAGTAAATGACAAAAATGATTCTTACCAGTGCAATTATACTGATTTCTCTATCATTGACTTTTAGCATTTTAATTTGAAAATAATTTTTCCACAAACATGATATAAAGGTCCTGGTGCTTTTTCCTCAAAAGGAAGCAAACTGTGATTTCAGTGAACCACACAAAGTTTTTAGTTTGATAGTCTCATCCGGTTTACAGATATTTCTGTCTCGGAGCACCTGGATGAATCACATTAAAGTTATGAATCACGCTTGGGTTATGAGTATGAACTAATCCTTTTTTTCCTACCCAATAATTAATTCTAAATCTTCAGGCAAGATATGTCATATTTTGCTAAGGTACACAGCAAATGTGATAACAGTGAGTATAGCTTTTTCTGAAAATGTTACAAGAGAATATTCATTTTAATTCAGTCTCTTTGCTGATTAATGGCAAGAAACTCACCACTGCTTTGTCTTTAAATGTGTACGAATGGTTTTTTCACCTACCGAACTACCCACCTCTTAAAAATAATCTTTGAAACCCAACATGATCAAAGGCATTTGCTGCCCTCTTAGGTTCTTTCGGCTGTGGCCTATGACTTTAATATTTCTGTGCTAAATTAACGGGAGCAAATGAGGCAAAAAAGCATTAAGCTAAGGTCAGCCAGTTGGGGTATTCCACATCCATGACACGTTTAATCACAGTTTGTGCCAGGAAATGAGCAAGTTGGCTAAAGTCAAAAAGCTTAACTTTCTTAACAAGAATGTTCTCTCTATTCAGCTTTGTAATGCTGCAAAGTATTCTGTCCCCACAGGATCATGTCACTGAAGTGTGGGGACAAGAGTTCTTGCCTGGCAGGGTGTTCCTTTTTGAAGCATTCTTCAAAGTGTTTGGCTGACACCTGGATTTAGGGCTTTGCTCTTCTTTTCTTACAGTTTCACAATATGATTTTTTTTTTAAAAAAAGGCTCTTCTCACTTAGCAATAGTTAATTACAAGGCTGTTATGCTACTACTACAACAGATGTCTTTTCTCTGCCAAATACATAAATAAAATAACATCCATGGATGGTACATTAGCAAATCGTGAAATTTCTCAGTTAAATAAAGCATGCCTAAAAGATGTCTTGCCTAAAAGCAAACTGAAAGCTAGATAGAAAATGTTTCTTATAACTGCAGATCAGCTGTAATAAATAAAATAAATTAACAGGTCAAGAAATAAAAGCAGATAACCAGATTAGTAAAAACCAAGGAAAACTACCAAAATAATTTTTTAATATGGCTAAAAATTTAATGTTAGTAGATGCTTGGAGGCACAATAAAGGAAATAAGAGAGATTATACATTTTATTCGAATAGATTTAATTCATTTTCTAGAATAGACATGATCTGGATATCTAAAAGCTTAGAAAATAAAATAAAAGACATGTCAATTCTACCAAAAACACTCTCAGATCACAACCCAGTTCAAATGACCCTAAACATCAATACTAAAATATTTAGATGGAGAATGAATGAAAATATCCTTAAAGACAAAAAATATATAGAAGAATTAGGAAAAAAATTACAAGAATTTTTTACTTGGAACATTGACAAGGGAGTTAAAATAGAAACAGTCTGGGATACAAGTAAAGCATGTATGAGAGGACAACTGATATCACTTAACAATTATCAAAAAAAGAACAAGAAAAAAAAAACAGAAACAATAATGGAACAGATAAAAGAGAAAGAATTAGAACTGCAAAAGAACAATAGAAAGAAAAAAGAAAAAGAGGAATTAAGAAACCAAATAAAATTATTGCAACTTCAAATTAAAATAGAACTAACAGAAGAATTGAATAGAAAACTAAAATTTATCAAACAAAGAAATTTCGAACAGGCAAATAAACCAGGAAAATGGCTGGCATACAAATTAAGGAAAGAAAAAGAAAAAAAAAATCATTTCAAAAATTAGAGATAAGAATAAAGAATTGATATATAATGAAGATATCAAAAAGGCTTTCTTTGATTACTATACCAGACTATATCAAAAACAGCAAATATCAAAAAATAAAATAGATGAATATATTGAAAAATGTAAACTAGAAAAATTAACAGAAGAAGATAAAGATTTTACAAATAATAACATTACAACACAAGAAATCAAAGATGCAATCAAAAGATTAAAAACAGGGAAAACACCAGGAAATGATGGTTTTATAGCCGAATATTACAAAAAATTTCAAGAACATCTAATTAATCCATTAAAAATTCTATTCAATTCAATACTACAAGGGGCAGATATACCAATATCATGGAGAGAAGCAAATATTGTACTAATACCAAAAGAAAACCAAGACTTAACAGAATGTAAGAATTATAGGCCAATTTCCTTACTAAACAATGATTACAAAATATTTGCCATCATTCTTGCTGAAAGGTTAAAAAAAATATTACAGAAAATTATTAATCAAGATCAAAATGGTTTCTTACCAAACAGACAAATAAAAGAAAATATAAGACATGTGATCAATCTAATTGAATACGCAAACGTTCATAACGAAAAACCAATAATGTTATTATTTCTAGATGCGGAGAAAGCTTTCGATAACGTTAATTGGGAATTTATGTTTAAAGTACTAGAAAATAGAAACTTTGGGGAAAAATTTATAAAAGCAATAAGAGCAATATATAAGACTCAAAAAGCAAGAATAATGGTAAACGAAGAAGAAACCCAAGAATGTACAATAACAGAAGGCACAAGACAAGGCTGTCCCATTTCACCATTATTATTCATATTGGTTCTAGAAGTATTACTGGAAGAAATCAGGAAAGATCAAAATATAGAAGGGATCAAGGTAAAACAGGATAATCATAAACTAAAGGCCTTCGCAGATGATCTAGTAATAACAATACAAAACCCAAGAAATACAATAGAAAAATTAATTTTAAAATTACAAGAATATGGCGATTTATCAGGATTTAAAATTAATATACAGAAAACCAAAATGATAAATTTAAATATGACAAAAGAAGAAAAAAGTCAATTAGAACAAATAACAGGATTTCAAAATGTCAGAAAATTAAAATATTTAGGAATACAATTAACAGATAACAACTTAGATTTGTATAAAAATAACTATGAAAATTTATGGAAAGAAATTAAAAAAGATCTTGAAAAATGGGCAAATTTACAGTTATCATTACTGGGGAGAATTGCTACAATAAAAATGAATATACTACCAAGATTTTTGTATTTGTTCCAAACAATCCCGATTATGATTAAAAACCAAATTTTTATAAAATGGCAAAAAGAAATATCCAAATTTATATGGCAAAAGAAAAAACCTAGAATAAAATTAAAATATTTACAAGACACAAAAGATAGAGGGGGATTAGCAATGCCAGACCTTATTATATTATGAAACATGCGGCCTAATATGGATTAAAGATTGGATAAAACTAGAAAATGAAAAATTACTGAATTTAGAAGGACACGACAATAGATATGGTTGGCACGGTTACATGTGGTATAATAAAAGCAAAATACATAAGGCATTTAATAACCACATAATAAGAAAATCCTTGCTAAATATTTGGAACAAATACAAAAAAACACTATTACCAAATCTTCCACTATGGGTGTCAACCCAAGAGGCATGTACCAGATTAGGGAGTCAAAATAAAAAAGAATATATAAGATATAAAAATTTGTTAAAATTTGAAGGAAATACTCAGAAACTTAAAACAAGGGAAGAACTAGAAAATGAAAATATAATATGTCATTGGTTTACGTATTTTCAATTAAAAGAGCAATATAAAATAGACGAAAAAAATTATCAATTTACAAAAATAGAAAATAATTGGGATAATATATTAGAAAAAGAGGAAGAACATTTAATTTCTAAAATATATAAAACATTACTGGAAATGAAAACCAAGGAAAAAAATACATGAAAAAATGGGAGGAAAATTTAGGAATTGAAATTACATATGAAGATTGGCAAGAAATCTGGGTCAAAAATATAAAATTTACTTTAAGTAATGATTTAAGAGAAAACATGTATAAAATGATTTTTAGATGGTACATGTCTCCTGAGGTGTTATTTAAATCAAAAATGAGTAACTCTATTTTATGTTGGAAATGCAAAAACAAAAGGGGTTCTTTCTACCATGTATGGTGGCTATGTGAAAAAGCAAAAAAATATTGGGTCAAAATACATAAATATGTATGTAAAATATTCGACAAAGAAATAAGAATGAGACCAGAATTATATTTATTGGGTAAAATTGAAGACAATATAAATAAAAAACAAAAGATTTTATTTCAGTATCTAAGTACAGCTGCAAGGATAAAATACGCCCAATACTGGAAACAAGAAAATATTCCAACAAAAGAAGAATGGATTATAAAAGTAATGGATTTAATGCAAACAGACAAATTAACAAATTTGATAAAAGGAAAAGAAAGTATAATGAAACATGGGACCCCTTCATAAAATATATTCAAAAAGAATATAACATTAAATAGAGAACAAATAATAATAATAATAATAATAATAATAATAATAATGATAATAATAATAATAAAAAAGTACAAATAAAGAAGGGGCGAAGGGAAAAAAAAGAGGTATAAGAAGAGAAAAATGTAAATCAAGTATTTACAAGAATTTTTTTTTTGTTAAGAAAACTGGAAGAATTTTAATGGAGTGTATGTATGTATTATGTATTATAAAACAAAGATTTAAACTTAAGATTGAATTTGATACAAATATATAAATAAATAAATAATATAATGTAAGGAAAGGGAGAAAAAGAATGATAAATATATATAAAGTAAGAAGAAAAAGAAAGGATTAGGTTAGAAAGAAAAAGAGGATAGAAAGGGTGAAAAGGGAAAGAAAGATAGGAAAAGAAGATAGAGCAGAAGAGAAGAGAGAGAAGAGGTTAGAGAGAGAAAGAGGGAGTATGAGAGAAGATATTAGAGAGAATGAGAAGGTCAAATAAAAATAAAAAAAAGAAGAAGAAGAAGAAGAAGAAAGGAATGGATGAAAGGATAAAAGGAAGAATAAAAATGAAAGATAAAGGAAAGGAAAAAAGAGAGATGGGAGGGTTAGAAAGAGTGAGTAAGGTAAGTGAGAGAAGAGATTAGAGAGAGAGAGAGAGGGTTAAAAAAGAAGAAGGGAATGGATGAAAGAGAAAAGGAGTTAAAGGAAGAATCAAAAGGAAAGGAAAGGGAAAGGAATAGATAGAGAGAGAATAGGTTAGAAGAGATTGAAAGATAAAGGAGAGAAAAGATTAGAGACAAAAAAAGAAGGATACATTGTATTAAATATAATAAAAATAATTATATAAAATCAAATGTAAATATATATACATAAATGTAACCATTGTTATGTGTTATATATGATCATTGTTATGTGTTATATGTTTTGTTTATGTTTTATGTTGAATGTAATAATAAAAAATTATATCTGCAAAAAAAAAAAAAGAAATAAAAGCATGTTTATTTTGCTCTTCAGCTGAAAAACCTCCAAGAGCAACAAATATCTTCAGTAAAAAAGAAAAAAGAAAGAAACAATGGTGGAATAGGGCTGATTGTCAGAACTGAATTTCAAGGCATTGAGAAGAAGTATCTGACAGGGACAGTGATAAACAGTTTTGCTGCCAACTACCAGGCAAATATTGCTCATAACAGCTCCTCTCCACCCTCTTTTACATAGGAGACATGGAGAATTGTCCAGGGATGAACAATCATAGAGACCAACTTACTTATTTTTACCATTAAAGTACTTTATCTTTTCTACAGTATATACAGAGTGCTTACATGTAAATAAAGATGAATAGCATCACAGCATCATAAGCAAATTTCAGTTTTCTTGATGTTACAATGAGGCTACGATTCACTATTTTAAACTGTGAAGGTAATTTTTCAGAGTGTTTTTATTGGGTTTGCTTATTAATTTGGTTTTCAATGCTGTCATATTCATAATGTAGAAGTAAATCATGGAATGATAGCAGAGATGTCCAAAGCATGCCCTTGTAGGACTATTTAGTTTTAGTCCAGACTCTAAACTTATCTATATGTGTAATTGAAAATGGATCATTTTAAAAAAATATACTTCCTCTCCATTGACTTACCATTTAAATACTGTATATGGTACAATAGAAAATAAGCCAACTGAGTAACGAATTCTTTAAACTTTTCTTGGAGAAGCCAAATTTATAATATCTGTTTGCTTATTTCAGCTCTGTGTACTGCCTATATCACAAAGATTCCAGGTGGTTTACAGCTATAAAATAACACTGGGTTGGTGGTACAGTTTATGTTTGGGACAGGCAGGAGTTGGGAGTTTTAGATGGTTGGAAATTTTTTGTTGGGTCGTAAACCCTTTCGCTGATCCAGGAATGGGAAACCAGAGTGGAAGCAGCCTGTAGGTGTGAGCTCTGGCGGAACACAACACCTTGATGGTAGCTTCTGGGGCACCTGGCGGCTTGGAGGAAACTGAGGGCTGTCCATCTGTTTGGAGATTTTTGGCTTCTGGAATAACCAGAGCAGCAGTGAAACCAGTGGTGGAGTGGGGCTTTCAGCATTTGGCAGCATTTGTTTTCTTCCTTGAGGAGCCACCAATCAGCTTGTAGAGGTTCCTGGAAGACGTGGTGACAGCAGTAGCAGTCCTTTCCTTTATTGCTCATGTAGCTGCAGACACATCCATGGCCAGACTTGTGCTTCAAGGAGGTGTCCAGGCTGTGGAGCAGGCAGTTGGACCAGGTTTCAGTAAGACTGTTAAATGGATACTGGTGCTCAGGAGCTGGCACAAGATGGCAGTGGGAGCAGGAGCAGGCTGGTGGTCTTGAGAGAGGACTGTTCTGCATCCTGCAGCTGTTAATTCGACTGACCACTTGGAGCAGTGGTGTAGAGCAGTGTTTCTCAACCTTAGCAACTTTAAGATATGTGGACTTCAACTCCCAGAATTGTCTTTTTGTTGAATTGGGGGGGGGGACGGTCTGTGAGGTAAAAGATCCAAGGGTATCTTGCCATACTTCAAAAAAATTGACTTGAACATGGGCCTTAAAATTGTGAAAATTATTTCAACAAGGATTAAGTTCAAGAAGTTTAGTCTGGATCTGATTCTGAATAAGATAAAATATTTGTACAATCAGTTATGCTACTTGACTAGCATGTATTGTTGTTTGATTTTTCATCCTGCCTTGGTCCCCGTATGTCCTCCAGATCTGCTTTGGAGAGTTGGACCTTCAGCAACAGATTTGCAGGGAGCATTGAAGGGGTGGAGGAAAACACAGAGAAGTTCCATTGCACAAATGGAAGTGGTCTCACTTAAGATTAAATGTATCATATATTTTTTAGCCATTTGATCATAATTATGGATAGAACTTTAAAAGTAGGGAAGCTGTATTTACCTAAAAAGGCAAATAAATTTCCCATTTTATCCTTTCTCTTATAGGCCTTCTGCTCTATCAAGCAGTCCAACTTATTCAGACTTACCATTCATCAGAATATCCCCCCACAGAAATCCTGCTGCAGCATCAGAATCTCCCTTTAGTCCACCTCATCCATACATTAACCCTTACATGGATTATATCCGATCACTGCATAGCAGCCCTTCTCTCTCTATGATCTCAGCTGCTCGGGGACTGAGCCCTACAGATGGTGAGTTAAAACCTGGCTTCCTGTTTACTGTTGTAGTTGCACTTTTTATGCTGGTCTATGATGGTAATAAAGATTGATATGATTTGATAGTTGCATTAATTTTCTCCAAGCATTTCTTCCTATCAACTGCAGATTTGTTACATAATTATTACAACATAATTGTTTTAGTCTTTTATCATCTTAAAGCCATTCATTTATACATTTCATTTTAGTGGTTTAAAAACTGAAGTATATCTATTGATTCAAAAACCTGCAGTTGTAAACTAAAATATTGATATGCCTTTCATCCTGCTCAGATAAAATGATAAGTATAATGAGAAATTCTTGAAGATACCAAGACAAGACTGGTTTATGGCACACTGCCATAAGAAGTGAGAAAGAATTTTTTTTACCTACTTTCCATAGTACTTTAGTAATTTGAAAAAAAATACAGTTCTCAAGTTGAATTGTTTTGGGGAGGTGATGTAAGAAGAGATTTAGGAAAGTAGCATGCTACTTTTTTAATCATGAAGGAATAAATTAATCAATCCATCTAAGCCTTCTAAATTTAATTGTGTCTAGATGACAGTGAAACCAAAAAAAGTTATGACAAATTAATCTCATTTGCTGCACAAGGTCTTTTTCTGTAGTATTGATGGCTATAGTTGCAGAAAGGACAGCTACCTGAAGACAACTGTAATAGTCACTAAAAAAAATCCTGAACTGGGTGTTTTTATGGGAGTGGAAAGAAGCTAGCTTTGGATTCCCTGCATACATAGTTATTCCATTCCCCTCCATGGATTTGGTATAAAAATAAGAGATGCATTATTACTGGATTTTCACCACAGCAACACTGGGTCGGTCGGTCGGTCGGTCGGTCGGTCGGTCGGTCGGTCGGTCGGTCGGTCTGTCTGTCTGTCTGTCTGTCTGTCTGTCTGTCTGTCTATCTATCTATCTATCTATCTATCTATCTATCTATCTATCTATCTATCTATCTATCTATCTATCTATCTATCATCTTCTACCCTAGTCTGAATAGGCTGGCAGATCATGTATGTATGTATGTATGTATGTATGTATGTATGTATGTATGTATGTATGTATGTATTTATTTATTTATTTATTTATTTATTTATTTATTTTTATCCCACCTTTATTTTTATTTTTTTATAAATAACTCAAGGCGGCAAACATACCTAATACTCCTTCCTCCTCCTATTTTCCCCACAGCAACAACCCTGTGAGGTGAGTTGAGCTGAGAGAGAGTGACTGGCCCAAGGTCACTCAGCCAGCTTTCATGCTTAAGGTGGGACTAGAACTCTCAGTCTCCTGGTTTCTAGCCCAGCACCTTAACCACTAGACCAAACTGGCTCTGGTAGGCAATACACCACAGGATTCAACCCTGGCCCAATTATGATTGTTCTTGCAGTAAAGTTAGAGATCCTCTTATCAGTACCACCTATTTTTTAAATGTCCTGAGGAAAGATGGTTGTTGTTGTTGTTGTTGTTGTTGTTGTTGTTGTTCTTGTATTGTTTTGATTCAGCCCATCCATCTTTTTAATGATTCTATACAAAAAACAACATCAGGGAGCACAAGGACAGTTTTATTGCCCATCTGATTTGCAGATTTCACATATTCTGAGCACATATTTCTTCATTAGGAAAAATATTCAGTATTACATAGTTTAAAATCCAAACCACATGCTGAATATATTCATAAAAATTAATAACTGTAACAAATCCTGTGAAAATCTTTCTTGTAGCAATTCATTACACAAATAGAGTAGATTACTTTGTTTGCTTATAACTAATGGTTCCTAATAAGAATCACTAATAAGATCAAAAATATGCATCCTTGGGTAACTAAAAGGTTAATTCAGTTTGCAAAAACAAATCCTTATAAACCTTCTCAAAGTAAAATAACATTTATACATTGCGGAGGAAGAAAAGATGATGGATTTTATCTGGGTTCACAGATAACATTAAATCATAAATCATGGGTTAATAGATATAATGGCTGGTTTCCCATGTCATGCTAAGCCAAAATGAAACAATGTGTGAATCATATTTACTAGAAATTTACTAGAAATTTCATCTCCAGCATATGCATATTCATTTTTTGGTGTTGCTGCTGTGTTAAATGAACAGGAATATAGCTGCAGTTTAAATGTTCCCTAATGGTAATTGCTGCTAAATTGAATTATAATGGATCAAATTATGTAGGTGGTGTGCACAGAAGACAACTAAACTATTTTAATTAAGGGAAAAGTCATTCACAGCACTGAACAAAATGGCAGGTTTACAAAACAGACATTCTCCCTTTATCTGAATTTGAAAAATGAGTTGTTCTCACTGCCTAAATGGATAAAACCATAACTAATTAATCCTCACTTATAAAAGCATATAGTTAATCCATTACATAGCAATGCATGTTCTTATGAGAATAAGTTTTAATGACCTGTTGTCAATCCTAGTTTATATTATATATGCAGCATGGCATTTGTAATAGTGATAGAAGAAAGTTTATTGCTTAAAGCAGGGGTCGGCAAACCACAGCTCGCGAGCCACATGCGGCTCTTTGGCCCCTTGAGTGTGGCTCTTCTGTACGGGCGCGCACAGGCAGGTGTGGCGGGGGCAGCCCCACCACTTATACGCACAAACCCTCCCGCGTCTATCCTATTCTTACCCCAGTGAGAAGCTCCTTGGGGGAAGCGAGTCCCCGTGCACAAAGCTTGATCCCCCGGCTCCTATATCAATCCTACATTCCTGCAGGAAGGTAGCCAGGAATCAGCCCCGAGTTCGGGCCGCTTCCCCCAGGTACAGCGCGCGGACAACTTCCCCACCGCCCTCTCTCCCCCTCTAGCTCTCTTCCCCACGAACCAGCATGCACACTTCCCAATTCCCTCCCTCCACTTTCCAAATCCCTACGTCAGCAGCGGGCATGGTGTGCATGGCGACTGGAGCAGTCGAGCCTCTCTTTCCCTTCTCCTTCTTCCAAACCTCCCCCGCCCCCTTCCACGCGATTGGCTCCCGCCCGCAAACCCCGCCCCTTCCACGTGATTGGCTCCCGCCCACAAACCCCGCCCCCTTCCACGTGATTGGCTCCCACCCGCAAACCCCGCCCCCTGGCCCTCGAGTGATGTTATAAATGTTATAAATGTCAAAATGGCTCCTGGCATAAAAAAGTTTGCCGACCCCTGGCTTAAAGCATTTGTTAATACCCCAAAAGCTATATTAAGAATCCCATAAATAATTGTATGAATTATAGAAGGTCATAATTGTATGACCTTATCTAGCAATTTTTCAAAAATACTTTCTAGATACCAGTTACATTAACTATAGTTACTAAATGTGGTCTCTGTAATTTCTTATACTTTTACATTTTTGTTTTTATACAGGAACTGTATAATTTAAATAATTTAATTATCGTCTGGCTTTGGGCGCTGTGTAGGCTTTTTGTTAAATCAGATACCATTACTATATATCTTAACATGAATATATGAATGTACTAAAGAAACTAATAATATATATTTGGAGCCAGATCAGGAGAACGAAACTTGATATTACAAAATTTAAGTCCAAAACAATGAAGTTTAATGAATTCGTGGTCTCTTTTTCACTGTCTCCTGATCATTTGCTTTTAGGATACTCAAAGTAGTCTTTGTCATAATGGTAATTTCTGTGATCAGAGTAAATAAAATTGCTTTTGAAAAGAGCAGCCCAGTTATTATATAATACTATGAAGTTACACTATTTAAACCTGCAGTTGAATTGTTTTCATGCTTTGTGTAGAAAATGAATTGACATGCAAGAGCCAATTACTGTCATATTTGCAAATGGTCACTAACTGAGGTAGTTGCTAACTGTGGAGTGGCTGCAATAATATTTTTTTAAAAATGGAGCCATAAACTAGTCGGATTCTGGATGCTACATTTTTGGAATACTGTGAAAGCCTGTTCAACGTATGATAAAAGTGTTGGACTAATAGACAAAGAGAGCCAGTCTGGTATAGTGGTTAAAGTCATCAGGCTAGAAACTGGGAGTCTCTGAGTTCTAGTCCCACCTTAGGCATGAAGCCAGCTGGGTGACCTTGGGCCACTCACTCTGTCTCAGTCCTAGGAAGCAGGCAATGGCAAACCATTTCTGAAATCTTGCCAATAACTAGTCCAGGCAGTTCTTCCCCTGCAAAGTATGTTGCAATACTCAAAAGGTGTAACCAAAGCACTGATAATTGTCACTAAGTCAGTGGAAGGGTCACAATTGGTGCATATCCTTGATTGTGCAGATGTACTCCTTGCCACAACCACCATCTGCAAATCCAGTGATTGATCAGTATGCTGACGGAGCTCTGTGAGAGGGGTGAGATCACTTAGGGGAGATAGTGTCAACTGAACACATCTGAATATGAATGGCTTGAGGTCAACTCACACCCTAAAAGTAAGGCTTCTTTAACTTTAAGCCAGAATTACCCAATTTCTGCTTACCAGAGAGCTTAGGGGTAATAAAAATCAGGATTGTCATGCTGCAGCACATGCGTTACAGAATGTAGAAGAAGAGTAAGGAGACATTTATTCACATTAAAAAAAAAAAAAGGTAAAGGTTCCCCCCGCACAGTTGTGCAGTCGTGTCCGACTCCAGGGGCCGGTGCTCATCTCCGTTTGTTAGCCGAAGAGCCAGCGTTGTCCGAAGACGCTTCCACAGTCATGTGGCCGCATGACGCACGCGGAACGCTGTTACCTACCCACTGAAGTGGTACCTATTCATCTACTTGCATTTGCATGCTTTCGAATTGCTAGGTTGGCAAGAGCTGGGGCGAGTGCGGGAGCTCACTCCGTCACACGGGGCTAGGGATTCGAACCTCCGAACTTGCGACCTTCCGATCGACAAGCCTGGCGTCTTACCCGCTGACCCACCACGCCCCTTTATTCACATTACAGTATAATATATTATGACTTGAGGAGCCTCAAATGATTGTCTGAAGCAGGCCAGTGTTTTAGAGCTTCCGAAATTAGTTCTTATTACAATGGTTTGTGTACAGACTTTGTAGTAAAACTAGCTCATTATCTACATACATACTCCTGGTTAGTGCAGTTGTGTTATCTAAAAGTGAAGGCTGCTCTTCTTTAAATCTGAAGTTTCTTTCAGTAGGAGAATACTAGACATGTCTTTTAACGTTATATTCTCCCTTCATGCCTTTGCAGATACCCCAAACTTACTTTTGAATATTTTCAGGTAATGTTATTGTTAGTTAATTCAGACACTTATGTCTGAAAGCTTAGGAAGTATTTTTAAGTGTGTCTGGAAAAAAAACTGCTGTTGTCCAATACTATAAAGCTTCAAAATCAATGATTTCTTATCATGATTTTAGCCCCAATGAGTTTCTTAACCATTTTATTGATAAATTACAGTATTAGTGAAATGGTATAAGGGATATTTTATGCTGAAAACTATTAAGCATACTTGATTCACATTCAGAAATATATAAGAGGGTTTTTTTGCCTTCTACCTAGGGTTAAAAATTGTTTCATAAATGTAACAGTATCTGCTATATGTATAAACCAATAATCTCCCATATAAAGCCATATATATCTTAGAACTTGGATAGCTGATAAAGTGCTTGCACCATACATATTTCCTCATCAATTAAGGCCTAGTGCCTCTTGACAGTTGTACCTGTGTTCCTCTCATGCACAGTGACCCAAGAAGTACCAGCACTGTGGTAATAGAAGTCCTACAAGTTCACTTAGAGTTGCTTTGGAACCTTAGGAGCTTGTATTATTATTTAAAATTTGCTATTAACTTGTTAGAAATTAGTTTTAAAAATTCCTAACCATACTGGGATTGCAGGTTAGAAATTATGTAAATAAAAAGACTCCTAAAGAGATGGGCCATATTAAAAACTGACAAAGGCTTGTCCTTTTGACTGTTAATCAGAAACTGTTAGATATGTAGAATATAGTATGTGTTTTTGCTTTTTGACTAGTTCCATTTTTTAAAATAAAATCCTCTTTTGGCATCCATTTATGGTATAATTAGAAAGTCTTTTTATGTCTGTAACTAGATTTTTAGGAACCGTGCTGAAACATGTTCATTGTCCTTTCAACCAGCTTACCCCATTGGAAATCCTCCTCAAATATATGTAGCAAATTGCATCATTGGATTAAATCCAGATCAAGTTAGTTGCATTTAGACCCACTGAAATTAATTTGATGCAAGTTAGCATTGATTAGTACATTAAATAGATTTCAATGGAATTAAATATGACTGATGCATTTGACCCAGCTTATTGGTATTCTGAGATGTGGATGGATATTCTGCATTGATACAGTATATTGAGAATACATTAAAAATACATAGCAAGTCACCAGAGTATATTGCATAATATTTAAAAAATAAATAGTGCAAATGTAATAGAATGTATTTTATTTTAAAAAAATAAACAATGCAAATATTAGATAGAAAGATAGTTTCCTGTTTCTAATGTCATTAAATTATGCTTTTAATGTCCTATTTTAGCTCCACATGCAGGGGTTAGTCCAGCAGAATACTACCATCAGATGGCTTTACTGGCAGGCCAGCGCAGCCCATATGCAGACATCATTCCTTCAGCTGCCACAGCGGGAGCAGGTGCCCTTCATATGGAATATCTCCATGCTATGGATAGTAAGTAATAAATGCTGTAACCAAAATGATTAAATGAAGGTTCTGGTATTGCTGGGGAAAAAGTCTTATTGTACAATAGCACAGTATAAATAATGTTTCCATGAAAATACATGAAGTATTTTCCATTAAGTGGGGTGACCAGATTTGGGCTGCAAAGATCCAAATTGAAAGTTTAAAAACTATACAAAAACATCATCTAAAATACATCCAATAATAAATTACATGAATCCAAGATGGATTGGGGACCGTAGTATTGATCGTATTACTACGGGGCCAGCCAACCCCAGGAGGCACTGCCGCCTCTGTCATCCCAGGCCCGGTGGCAGAGCCAGGTCTTAAGGGCCTTCCGGAAAGCCAGGAGTGAGGGGGCCAGTCTCACCTCCGGGGGCAAGATATTCCATAAGGCGGGCGCTATCGCAGAGAAGGCACGTCTCCTGGACCCCACTAGATGGAATTCTCTTGTTGAGGGGGTCCGAAGCATGCCCTCTCTGCATGTACGGGTGGGGCGGGCCGACGTTATTGGGACGAGACGGTCCCTCAGGTACCCTAGCCCTATGCCATATAGGGCTTTAAAGGTAATCACCAACACCTTGAATTGGACCCGGAAGCAAACTGGTAGCCAATGCAGCTCGCGTAGCAGAGGTGTTACATGTGCCGATCTCATGGCACCCATAACTGCTCGCGCCACGGCATTCTGCACCAGCTGAAGCTTCCAGATACTCTTCAGGGGTAGCCCCATGTAGAGCGCATTACAGTAATCTATACGGGAGATGACAAGGGCTTGAGTGACTGTTCGGAGGGCCTCCCGATCCAGGAAAGGGCGTAACTGGCGCACAACATGAAGTTGTGCAAAGGCCCTCCTGGCCATGACTGCCACCTGCTCTTCGAGCAGGAGTCGCGAGTCCAGGAGGACCCCCAGATTCCGCACTGGATCCGAGCGAGGTAGTGCCACCCCACCCAGAACCAAAGATGACAACTTTCCGGATCTAGGGGGGGCATCAATCCACAGCTACTCCGTCTTACCAGGGTTCAGTTGAAGCCTGTTGTTCCCCATCCAGGCCCCCACAGCCTCCAGACACTGAGATAAGGCATCGACCGCATCACTTACTTCACCTGGGATGGAGATGTATACCTGGGTATCATCAGCATATTGGTGATACCTCATCCCATGGTGACGGATGATCTCGCCCAGCGGCTTCATGTAGATGTTGAACAGGAGAGGATAGAGAACCGACCCCTGCGGCACCCCACAAGTCAGGGGCCGCGGGTCAGCCCTCTCCTCCCCTATCAACACCGACTGGGAACGGCCCCGGAGGAAGGAGGCGAACCAGTGCAAAACTATGCCGCCCACCCCCAACTCCCTGAGCCGTCCCAAAAGTATACCGTGGTCGACGGTATCGAAAGCCGCTGAGAGATCTAAGAGAGCTAGGATGGACGCACTCCCTCCATCCCGCTCTCGCCAAAGATCATCCATAAGCGCGACCAATGCGGTCTCCGTCCCATATCCCGGCCTGAAACCTGACTGGAAGGGGTCCAGATAATCCGTTTCCTCCAGAATCCTCTGGAGTTGCCACGCCACCACCTTCTCAACCACCTTTCCCAAAAAGGGAAGGTGGGAGACTGGGCAAAAATTGCCCAGGATGGTAGGGTCCAGGGACGGCTTCTTGAGGAGGGGGTGCACCAGCGCCTCCTTAAAGGCCTCCGGGAACACCCCCTCACTCAAGGACAGATTAATCATCGCCTGGACCCATCCACATGTCACCTCACTGGCCGATTTCACCAGCCAGGAGGGACAAGGGTCAAGCTGGCATGTGGTGGCGTTCACAGTCCGGAGGATCCTGTCCACTTCCTCAGGCGCAACAGGATCAAACTGTTCCCAGATAACGTGGTAAGTACGAGCCCCTGGCATCTCCACAGATCCTGTCTCACGCTTGGAGTCCAACTTGGAATGAATCTGGGCGATTTTATCCTGCAGATGCTCAGAAAACTCTTCCGATCGGCCCTGTAAGTGGGTCTCCCCCTGCTCCTGACCCAACAGTGATCTTGTAATTTTAAAAAGGGCCGTCGGGCGGCATTCTGCGGACACAATAAGAACGGAGAAATATTCACGTTTTGCCGCTCTTACCGCCACAAGGTAGGCCTTAACTGCGGCTCTAGATTGTGTTCGGTCAGATTCAGTCTTCGTCTTTCTCCAGCGGCGCTCTAGACGTCTCTTAACCCTCTTCAAGGCCCTTAACTCTTCGGTAAACCACAGAGAGCGGTGGGCCAAGTAGGGCCGGAGAGGTCGCATAGGCGCGATCTTGTCCAGGGCTCCAGCCGCGGCCCTGTTCCAGGCCGCGGCCAGGAGCTCCACTGGACCGTGAAGCAAGTCCTCGGGAATAACCCCCAGCTCCTTCTGAAATCTCACTGGGTCCATCAGTCGCCGGGGGTGGACCAATCGAATAGGTCCCGCCTCCCTGCGGAGTGGGGCAGCACAAGAGAGTCTAAGGGTCACCAGGGCGTGGTCTGACCATGACAATGGGGAAAGATGTAACTCTCCCCTCAGATCACATTGCCACTGCTCAGTCAAGAAAACTAAGTCCGGGGTGAGACCACTGTCCCGAGTCGGGTCACGAATAATCTGAGACAGGCCCATAGCTGCCATGGTAGCCATGAACTCCCAAGCCGCCTCCGAGTCCCGTCCCAGAGATGGCAGATTAAAGTCCCCCAGAACCATAAGTCTGGGGAACTCCACTGCCAACTCCACTGCCAACTATCTTTGCTATTCAAACATAGCCTCTGCATTTCATTTGTATCAAAGCTTGATTCTCCCCCCCCCCCCCCCGGCCCTTTAATTGACTTGAAGAAAGCATTCCCTGTCCATTCATAAAGTGATGTATGTGGAGTCATAATAGGTGGGGTGGCTTATACATTTTATAAATAAACAGACCACCAAACAAAGAAATAAATGTGGAATTTGCTTGTGGAAAGACCAGCATCTCTTCCTCTCCTAAGAGAGCCACAAAACTGCTCAACAGTTCTCAAAAAATGATTTTGTCACTATACATCTCTGTTATAAATTGATGAAGCAGCCATTAACAGACACTTCATATTTGATGTGTATATCTTTGATGTGTATACCAGCTTCACCTTTGGTCCTGATTGAACACAATCTTTGATATGGCTATAACAACTACTTCATGAGCATTAGTAGCTTGACCTCCCCCTTACACCCCCCCCAATCAGATACATACTTTGCTATTTAAACAGTAAATGTAAAACACAAAGACTACAGTGGAGAAGAGAGGCTCTCTGAGTGCCATCTATAAATTCATTGTGTTATATGAAAAGGTGGGAGGCAAAGCTTCTCCTAAAAAACATAATTGGTAACTGCATAGGGCCACCAGATCTTGGATGCAAAGAATCTTAGAACCACTAGATGGCAGCAAAGAGATTCAGAAAACTTTAACTCTTTGTTAGCATCTAGTAGTTGTCTGGATTTTTGCAGCTCAGGTCTGGTAGCCCAAACACTGTATAGATAAGCGCAGAATCCATATCCAGAAATTAATAGGTGATCCTCTGAAAAACCATAAAAAGGTAAATAACATATTCTTTGTTAACTGTCTGAAAAGTCATCATGAAATAGTGCAGAGCCACCATACCGTAAAGACTTTTATCTTTACCAGTCTGGTCAAAGACCGTAATAAAGATATTTGATTTGATTTGATTTGATTTATCTGTACCAGATGCTGGGATTATCTCAAATGAGATGGAATTTGTGCAACAAGGAGAAATAAACAGAGATTGACTGAGAGAGTACACTGTCTATCACTGGCAATCTAATTCATATAAGCTAGTCTAATTTGAAAATTCTGATTTAAAAAAACCTCTTTTCTATTAACCAATTCAGTTATAATCAACTATTATAAATGAGCATGTAGAAAGTTTGCAGATATACAACATTCTGATGCAAATTTCAATTCACAGAAATGAATCCACGCAACTAAATATTTTATTTTATTTGTTTATCATTCATATTTCTGTCACTGCCCATCTCCCCCAAAAGGTAATGGTAAATATGGTAAACATTCTGTAAGGGGAAGCAATCCTTTGGCTTCTGTATCTTCAGCATGTATAGGGCCGTTACTATTTCTCTGTCCCTTTTTAGCAGATGTTTAGTTGCTGAAAGATAGCCCAGCAGCTATCTGGGTGGGATGTGCAGGCTACTATCCCAAATAGTCTCTTCTCATTTACTATACTGCACAATGGTAGGGCATTGATGGAATTCCAGAACAGATGGGCCAAGGAAGGTAGAAAAAGGGCTTGTTCTTTTTTGTTGTTGTTGTTTATTTGTTCAGTCGCTTCCGACTCTTCGTGACTTCATGGACCAGCCCACGCCAGAGCTTCCTGTCGGCCGTCACCATCCCCAGCTCCCCCACGGTCGAGTCCGTCACCTCCAGAATATCATCCATCCATCTTGCCCTTGGTCGGCCCCTCTTCCTTTTGCCCTCCACTTTCCCTAGCATCAGCTTCTTCTCCAGGGTATCCTGTCTTCTCATTATGTGACCAAAGTACTTCAGTTTTGCCTTTAATATCATTCCCTCAAGTGAGCATCACTGAGGTTTTTTATTTAGGTAAGGCCACATATTTTAGTGTCATTCTAGCAGCAATTATTCATTTAAGGGCTGTTTCCTGTAATAAAAACATAAAACAATACATGAGCAACCTGTTTGATTAAACAATCAGTAGAGAAATAAACCAGGAATGAATTATAAGAAGGTCATTTTAACTTCACCTTCTCTATTTGATGAGAATTTGTTCAGTCAGCCAATAGAGTCTTTATCTAAATAGAGAATGAGGCTAGTGTTTTATTTTGTAAAAACTAATTAAAACTATTTTAGCTAGCATGAGTCTATAGTAAATTAATTGTCATTAAGCAGGAATTTGAATGTCCTACCCATTCATCATGCTGAATAAATTCTTTTCTTCTTTGTCACAATTTTAGATGAGAAAAACAAAAACAAAATAATTAGTAGAAAGCCAAGATTAAGATGCTGAAACAACAATAATCCTCATTTAATAGCTAAATACTACAATCTTTGTTACATTATGTTAAAGGGCCTGTGCCTTTTGCCTTACTTCTTCAAGAAAAATGACATTTAATTGTGTTTTTAAATACCCATGTTTAAATTATTTTGAGTCAGCTTCCCTCTGATTGGTTTGGATTTTGTTTTTAAACTACAGAAATTATTTATATGATTGTAAGCTCATGTCACCGGCTTCTTTTTTGCTGATAGTAATGTATAAATCTGATAGTAATGATGGTAAAATAAACCAGTCCTTTCTACTGCAGCAATAACTGCAACTAAACATTTCCAATAACTGTTGATCAGCCCTGCACATTGGCTTGGAGGAGGTTTAGGCCATTCCTCTGTACAGAACAGCTTCAACTCATGTTAGTGGGTTTCCTCTCATGAACTGCCCACTTCAGGTCCTTCCACAGCATTTCTATTGGAAATGTCTGTGTGATAAATGTTAAGTCAGCACTTTCATCCAGGATTAAATTGTGAATGGTAAGTATTTTGCCAACACTAGACCTGATGTTAAAGAGCACAACTTTTGCTTTGGAGGGACCACCTTTACTGTCTCCTCGACTTTCTTAGTCAGACTGCAGCCCAAAAGGGAAGCCACCACCTCTTTCCTTGTAAGAGCCAGGATGCAACCTTCTACCATATTTCTCCCACCAGTTACTACTTAAATATTTGCTCTGTTCTCTACTCTCCACCATCTCCCTGAGCAATCTCATAAAGTCAAGCCATAATTTAATAATATGAGCAAGATATTGCAATTCCTTTCATTAAAATCTCAGCTCTCGCCCAGTCCTTTTCCAAGAAGACAAATAGGGTGCCAAGCTCAAAGGGGAATCCTCTTACATTACCCCTTCCCCTACCTCACCACCTCTAGGCAACCATCCTTTACACTTAGGGAGCAGATGATGCAAGCTCTATATAGAGAGGCTCCAGCAGGGTAAGTCTTCAGCAGCTATGATCCTGCAAGCAATGCTGGCAGGGGCACTGGTTCCTTTGCAGCATTCTCCCAAGGGGTGATAGTGTTATTGCAGGATGCTCAGGGGAGGGGAAACAGCACATAAGATATCCAAGAAAAAGGATGGTGACTTCAGACTTTTATCAGTGGAATGAAATGTGAGAATATAGAACAACCCTAACTCATCCAACTATGTTCATCCTCTGAGGAAAAAGACTGGGAAAGAGCCTGTACATATTCCCATGCTTTCAGGTACAAGTTGCAAATGATTTCTTTTTAAATGGGGGAGAGAAAGCATAGGCCTTAGATAAGAATGCCGATTAGCTGTGAACAGAATCTGTGTACATAGAAAGTTGGCTACAGAAGCCAAAGCAAAGAAGGGCAAATGGAAAATAAGCTGGCAAGGGAAAGATAGGGCTGACCTGCTCACACAGCTGCAGTCTCACTTTACAGCTTTTCAGTATTTGGAGGACAGTGTGGTTTTATAAGAAGTGCCTCATTCAGCAAAATGATGTAGTGCATCCTTGATCCCCAAAAAGATTTACAAAAACAGATGTTTGAATATGAAATAAGGAGCATTTAATGGTATTTGTGAATACAGCAAAATCAAATTTGTGCACCATCATATAGCATAATACCCCTGGTGGCAGACACCATCTTAGAGAGAAATGGTATTTGTTGGCATTAGATGACTATGGAGTTAGGAGCTGTCATTTTCCTTGCCTTATAGTCTAATGAAAAGGAACTAGTTAAGCATAGTGTTTGAGGTTGCTGCTCCGGTATTGAAGCTTTCAATGTTAATTAAACCAACTTTCTTGTAAGCTTTGATAGCTATTTTCACTCAAAGGCAAGGAAAGGACACCATCATTTCAAAGAATCTAAGCACTGCATTAAATCTAGCAGACAGCCACACAGTAAGTGGCAGGACCATAAACAAGAGATGAAAAGTATAAGGAGTTGGGGGGGAGGGATTGTTCACTGACTCGTCAACGCCGTATCCGGAGCAAGATTGGAACAACATGGGTATTTGCTAGTTTTACAGAAGAGAGGAAGAAAGAAGGGAACCACAAACCAGATGCTGGAGATAACTGACACTCTTGCTGGCAGTTTTATCTGAAGGGTTATGGCCAAAGAGTTCCAAAATGAAGCACAGATGGAATATAACTAGACTTCAGATCATGTAGTGATAGAAGCAATAAAGCAAGGATTCATATAGCAAATATAAAATTTTGAGCAAATGCACAGTGGTATTTTATTGGTGGCTTGCTCTTTTATAAAACATTTTTTTTCACACATCATAGGCCAGGCATTGTTAGAGACTGCAGCATACCATTCTGGGTGGATTATATGTTTCATCCAACAGGGATGATTTTATTTTCTTTATATACAAAGAAACATATATTGAAGAGTAGAAAAAATAGACATTATGATAGGGATCTTTAATCACTTGGCTTGAAAGATTTACAAAGGTGCTTGTTAGATTAAATATGCCACTTTAGGCATGCCAAAATTAAGCATAATCCTATGGATTTAATTGGGTAAAGTATCATGTACTTAAATCTTTTCCACTGAATCCAAATTTTTTAAGGTCATAAACTACCAAGTTTGAGAATTAAAATTTAGTGAATTTCTGAAAGGGAATTCCAGAATTCTACTCTAAAAGCTTCTAGATGTTAGTTTTAAAAAGATACATATTAATATCCACATATCCAAACATAACCATCAGAAAGTACTGCTGCATTTTATAGCAAATTCTTATGGTTACTGTTTTACAAATAAAATAAATACATTTTAAGCTATCATGAAATACCATTTAGGGTATTGGTTTAAATCCTTCTTTCCTCCTAATCTACTTTGCAGGATTGTTGGGAAGCTTTAAGTTTTATTCCATTCTGAGTCCCCAGAAGAAAGGATGAAATACAAAATACCTATAAATATTTTAGAAGAGTTCTTATTTTATTCATGAACAAAAACGCAGCACCTTGATTTTCCTTTTGTGTGAGTATGTGAGTGTATGCTAGAAGCCTTTTTAGCACTTTTTATTAGAGTGTAAGGTTGTGAGTTCACCACTAGCTCAGATTTGAACCACTCCATCTCCTTGCTTCTAGTGAATTAATGAAGTGAATGTCTAAGCAGCCATCAGATTCATAAATCACCAGAAATGAGAAGGATAACACATAAAAGTCTTTTCCTTTTGTTTAGCAATTTATCATTTTGCTTGCACATTAATAAACAGAGCTCCCTTGAGGTAAGCAATGGAAAGATAAATTTTCTTCCTAATTTTCCTCAATCGTAGCCAGTAGATCATAAGTGAAAAGAGTGCGCTTGTCAAAAGCATGTACCATTGTGGCAACTCTTTATATCAACTGCCAGTAGCAATAAATAAAGAGGATTGGTGCTCTGATAAATAATTGTTTTTGTTTATACAACAGGTGCCAGGTTTCCAAGTCCCAGGCTGCCAACAAGACCAAGTCGAAAGCGAACATTGTCCTTATCGCCTCTGTCTGATCATAGTTTTGACCTTCAGACCATGATCCGCACATCTCCAAACTCCTTGGTCACAATTCTGAACAATTCCCGTAGCAGTTCTTCAGCAAGTGGCTCTTATGGGCATTTATCTGCAAGTGCAATAAGGTAAACCCTGACAAGTTGCAGGAATTTTCAGTATATATCAGTCTTGCAACACTTCATAAATCCTTTTATGAACCACTTTTTATATTACCTTCATTTCAAGCAACTGAATCTGGGATCAAGAAATTAATCCCCCCCAAGGATCATTTAAATACCCTTTTTTTTAGTATAGTATGAAAATCAAAAATGAAAGATCCTGAGCAATCAAAACCATTTAAATGAAATGCATTAAGCACAATTTTAGGAGAAGATATAGGAATGCAGCATGTTCCAAGCATATCTATTCCAAAGAATATGAAGAGTTTGCAGGAGCACTAAGTACATGCCATTTAGAATCCTGTGAGGAATAGGACTTCTTATGAGAAAATAGAATTCTTTTGCTATCCTTTCTTGGTGACTGTATTCTGGAACAGATTGCTTATATGTGAGGCAATATATAGCAATTAATAGCCTTATCCTTATAGAGTTGACTTGTTTGTTTTAAAGCCATCTAAATTAGTAACTGTCATCCTTTAGTGGAATCACATTCCATAATTTATCCATTTTAAGAAGTAATTCAGTTCACTATTTTGCAAAGTCTCAATTATCCTTTATTTTTTTGACCAGGTTTAAATATTGCTACTTATTAAGGGTCCATCTAAATGCTTTTTGAGCTACTGGGAAATTTACAGTTTATGGAAGCTATCACAGATGGTTATAAGGAAAGGCCAATTTCATTACAACAATACAATTTCGGTTATTTCTATTACGATCTTGATGCATAACTAATTCCATTGATAAAAGGTTCTAGTCTGGGCAGAAAAAGGAGACATGATTAATGGTTTGTTCCTGCCTGCCTCTTTACTATTACTATTACTTCTGCCCAGTTCAGAAGACAAGAAAGTTGAGTAGGTGTTTAGAACTTTAATAGCTGTTGGAATAAAATAGGAGAAGGAGCCTTTAGCTCCTGAATGAAAGGCAGGGTATGAATGAAATAAAAGCAGCTGGATAGCGTCATGGTTAGAGCACCGCCCTTTGACACGGGAGACCAGGGTTTGAATCCCGGCTGGTACCTACCTTACCAGTAGGGGTCCTTGGGCAAAGACCCCCTAACACTTCACCTGCCTACCTCAGATATGAGAGTGACATGAACTAAGAGAGTCATGCCAGCTTGGGCATTGCCCGGATCAACAAGGTCCATGCCAGATTTTGGGGAACCAAGACAATCTGATGATAAGTGGGCTACTGGAACAAACCATACATGAATGAGACAAGAGAACCTGGAATTGATGGAATGCTACTACAACCGTAGACCTAATGAGAAGGGATATATGAAACATATGAGGGAACTATGGATAGACAGGAGACCTACATCCACACTAACTGAGAAACAGCTAGTTACCCAACACTTCAACATAGTGAAGAGGAAGCTGCTCTCACAACTGGAGGTAGGCTAACTACACGTTACATCCTGGACTCAAGAAGAGCCAGAAGAACTGGATGTGCAGCCAACACCTGAAGCTGGAACGTTGCTGCCACCCCCTCCATTACAGAGCACAGCAGCTGAGATGAGGCACAAGATCATGGATAAACTAGCTACAGTCAACCCTTGAGACCGATTACCAAGGCTCAGTGGAGAAGTACCATCAAATTTTTAGTATGCTAAAAGTTGCCAATAGAGCCCTCACGACAATCCCTACTACCACCATAACTCAGACCAATGAACTGGTATACGCTACAGCTGCTGTAATCCTGGAGATGCTTGGCTACACGATCAAGAGGAACAGCAGTACATACCCCCTCTGGAAAATGAGGTTGGAGGCTAAGATCAAGGCAACTCAGAGGCTTTCTTAATGATGGGTTATGAGCATGCACTTAGTGAATTCAAGCAGTGTATCAAAGACCTGGAAATTCAGCAGGATCAGTCTGCTTTGCCTAAAAACATTTTTCTGGGCAATCAAGTTTTTTCTTATAAGCCAGCAAGATACCTAACTCTCATAACTGTCTCCAAATTTCAGAGAGCATTAACTTTGGCATGCTGTAATGCTCTCCCTACAGCAGTTTTGGAGGGCCAATACAAAAAAGTTCTATACGAGCTGAGATTGTGCCCCTGTGGACGAGGGGCTATTGAAACTATAGCACATGTCCTGTTACACTGTATATATTATAAGGACTCACAAACCCACTTAATAACTCCTCATTTGATAAAATATCCAGGAAATTCTGATCCCTTTTATGTCCAACCGTTGCTAACTGATCAGAATGATTTAGTCTCTCTGAATGTGGCTAAATTTTGCTATACAGTCTGCAAAACGAGGCAGACTTTGACTGCCTATTGACGACTCTACCAATTACAAATATATTATTAAGCTTCGCTCATTTCATTTAATGTATTTTATATTTTAATGTATTTTAATGTATTGCATTTATAATTCTGGTCTGTGACCATAATAAAGAATTGATTGATTGATTGATTGATTGATTGATGGCAACTCAGAGAGAAGTTAGTCAGCTGGTGGAACTACGGTGAAGAGTATGGAGATTAAGGATAATACTTGGCTACTGCAAAAATACAAGGGCCCGACTCCATCTGAAGCCCTAGAGACTGCTAAACAAAGGCTCACAGCACTGGCTACCAGGCTAAGGAGATATACTAGAGAAGCACAGGCCAAAAAGATAAATGCCTTGCTCTCCAAAGAACCATCCAAGGTGTACTCCCAACTGCAGCGCAACAACACAGTAACAGCAGAGCCACCAACAACAGAAACTGAACAGTACTGGAAGAACATATGGGAGAAAGAGAAGACACATAACACAAGTGCAAAGTGGCTGCAGGACCTGAGAGCAACCACAGCAATCTCCCAGGACAAGAACCAGTCACCATCACAGTAGCAGACATCCAACAGCGTGTCAAGAACAGCAGGCTCCCACAGACTGGCTAACACAAGGAAGGACAGAGCTGATCATGAAAGACCCCTACAAGGGAACAGCACCATCCAATTACCGGCCAATAACCTGCCTCCCCACAACATGGAAAGTCCCATCTGCAGGAGGAGGAGGTAGCAGCAGCAGCGATGGGCATCTGGGCAAGAGAGGTGTATGGGAAGAAAGAGAAGAGGAAGAAGAGGCATCTCCCCAAACAGCAGCAGGGAAGAGGTCAAAAATAATGGAGACTGGGAGGAAAAACCAGCCTTGACCAGACTGCACCAGGTAAGCAGTCTCAGCTGGCTTTACAATTCTTCTCTCCCTCTTGCGCTCACAGCCCACCAGTAAGGCAAGGTGAACTCCCCCCCCCCCAGCGCCTGCAACAAGTCTTGGATTTTGGAGCAGGCATAGGAGCTTGGGAAGGCGAGAAGTTTGTGGGGAAAGGAGTTTCAGAGGGACATTGGCAAGGCGAGTTGTCCATCATGACTACTCATCTGCATATGTGGGAAGACACACCCCTCCCCCAGCTCCTTCCCAGATGGAACCAAGGAGAGATGGAAGGACTTGGGCGGGACTCTGGGGAAACAAAACAAAATAAAATCCTGTCCCTCTTGGCGGCTGCAGCTCAAAGAAAATTGCGTGCAGCAGCAATTGAGGCCCAGTGGTGGAGAGCAGCGGCTGCAACTGAAGAAGCTGGCTGGACGCTGAGCCACGAAATGCATTCATGTTGTCCTCTCTCCACCCTTTCAAAAATCAGCCGCACTGCAAAGCCCAGCCCCAGCTCGGCCCAGGAACGTGGTGCAAAGCTTCAGCTGCCCGAGCCCAGTCCCAGCCGCGGTCATCCTCGCCCCCCAGCACTCCAAGGCCCCTGCCTCCCTGAGCTCTGGGGCCCCAGCTGACCTTTGTCGTCTTCTTGCTCCCGCAGCCGTCCAGGTGTGCCCAGCCTGGCTTTTCATGCAGCTGCTGGCCACGTGAGGCCATCTTCCCCAGGTCTTGCGAGGAAACCGCCATGCGCGACCTGGGGAAGAAAGCCTCATGTGGTCAGCAGCTGCCTCGCAAAGGGCCAGGCTGGGCACACCTCGTCAGCAGCAGGAGCGTGAAGACAGTGAAGGTCAGCTGGGGTGGCGGAGTGCAGGGCGGCAGGGGGCCAAAAAGGCATAGATGGGGGGGAGATAGGTGGGTGGGGGAGTTGAAACGCCCCTGTGGTTGTAAGTGCGGGCTGGCTGCCAAGTGCCCGCATTTTGGTCACGTGACCGCGGGTTGTAATTTCAGGGACCAGTCTTAAGTCCCTTTGTTCAGTGCCGCCATAACTTTGAACGGTCGCTGAACGAATGGTTGTAAGTTGAGGAATGATTTGAATGTTGGTCATCACTACATTTATTTATTTACTTAAATTTTATGCTGTCAGCAAAGATGGAAATTGTACCAATGAATTATTTCAAAAATAAAATAAAAAATTAAAATGAATGGAAAATAAAGCCAGCATATCAGCAGTTCTTTTCAATATATTAACAGTACTTTCCAAAAGAATTACTGTACACTGAGTTACCAGTTTGTTTCCAGGCACAATTTAAAGCCTTTACAATTTTGCTTTGTCCCTTGATCTAAAAATGTAAAAAACAATGTTCCCTCTAATTTCTGACATCATGTGTGCAGAAAAAAATTGTTTTGTACAGCTTTTCCCAAACCAAGTAGAAATTTGTGTGCCACAATATGAGTGTATAAGTAAATTGCAAATACATGTAATAGCAACATGTTAAAATGTTTATGTATTTCTTAGTTGAAGTATAGAAACTAGAATACAATAGTATGTCACATACATTCTTAAAAGTTGCCCCTTCAGCTCCTGTTTTATTCCTGGCACCTGCCCCCTGCAGTTTTCTTGGCAGGATTTCAGAAGTGGTTTGCCATTGCCTCCTTCCCAGGGCTGAGAGAGAGTGACTGTCCCAAAGTCACCCAGCTGGCTTCATGCCTAAGGTGGGACTAGAACTCACAGTCTCCCGGTTTCTAGCCTGGTGCTTTAACATCTACATCAAGCTGGCTCTATCCATACATGCTTACAGATTATAATATAAACTCACTAGTTACTGATAACTGATATCTGCAATCATGGTGCCTAAATTATTATTATAATTTGAGGGTAACTTAGTTTTGTATGTGCTCTACTTTTTACCTTTTGCACCGGTTTGATGAGTAGCGTGTACACGTATACATCCATACCTTAGCGGGAATATGGGTGGAAATACACTTCTCTCTATATATTTCTTTTATTTAAAACATTCCTGTGCTGCTTCCTGTTAGAATAAATCTTGAAGCAATTTCAGCTTTGGTGGAGGCACTTTGGTTTAGACACCTGCACTATCAACCTTTTTATCTTAGAAGGCTAGGATCTTAACCTTTCTGGTGATTTTCCATGAGAACTTATTCATTATACAGACTGTAAATTTTACTTGAAGATGTTATCTGTTTTCTCCCTTGCTCTTTTTATTGGATAACTAGATAATTGTAATTGCTTTTAGTTTTCTGTTGTTGTTGTTTTACATTATTTAACATTTGTGCTGATTTTAATTGTTGATAAAATGGGGGATTACACATTTTTAAATCAAATAATTCAAAATGTATCAATACATGCTGGGCAAAGGATATATGTTGGAGAGACAAGATTAACAGATGGACCAGTGTCGTTATCTGATATATATGCTGATCATTTCACTTTTGAACCTGGGAAGAAGCCTGGCTTATGCCATATCTAAGAATCCTGCCACAAATCCCCTTTTAATATCATGCTGCCTTTGCAGGGGAAAATTCAGAGATTCACAGAAAGGTTTTCTTTCTAGAAATCCAAAGCATGGCAAAAATTGGCAATATGTAAAATCAAGTGACTTCTGAGGTTTCTTTCAAACTTTGAAAGCATACCTATGCTTTTTTCCTCTGACACCTGACCTTTTCTGTTCTTTATTTGAGCAGGCTACCTGAGCATAAACATGAAATTAATGAAGTCTTATTAATTACAGACAAAGTTTTAGCAGTATCTGGTTAGTTTCACCTTTCTGCTTGGCTGAGATTATGTTAAACAAGTTGGAAAGGGATTAAGCAGTTGGGGGCCAAGAGGTTGAGGCAAATTTAAACAGAAGGGGGAAGAACTGGAACATCCAGTTGGGTGCAGGAAAAGTAAAAATCAACTTGGTTACCTAAATCAGCTTTTTTTTCATAAATCAAGTGTTTAAGAGTCAAATAAGGTCCTACTCACACGCATAAAAACCATCTTATGCATTATTCCACATATTTGAATTGGATCTCCATGATCTGAGCATGATACAATCAATTGGAATGTCCTTTCAAGTTAGTTTTGAAGTATCATGCATGCATACATACAGTATCTTCCTAAGCGTGAGAAACAATAAAAAGTTAAAAGGACTGACATATTACAGAATGAGAAATATTAGCCACTCTGGAGTCTTCTGTATTAATGAAACTATAGCAATAA
Organism: Charina bottae; assembly: GCA_023362775.1. Taxonomy (NCBI): domain Eukaryota; kingdom Metazoa; phylum Chordata; class Lepidosauria; order Squamata; family Charinaidae; genus Charina; species Charina bottae. Next base: position 8,573,937 of record JALMGJ010000007.1, read on the forward strand.
GCCAGGGCTGGGAAAGTGCAGCTCATGCCCTCATGCAGCCTGTCAACACTCCTTTTGTGATACCCAGAAGTTTCCTCAGAGGGCAAGAGGCCAAACATGAAAGACCAGAGCAACACTTGAGTTGATAGAATTTGTGCAATCTTTCATTAGTCTCAAATATTATTATGGAATTTAGAGGTTTACAGAAAACATACCTGTCTGTACCTAAAAAGATCTCTGAATGTAATTAATATATAATATTAATTATATGAATATATTAATATTCCTATATAATATTAATTATATGAATATAATTACATTTGGGCATTTCCCATCAGGGGCTGCAATGGAATGCATATGGCCATTCTCTGCTCCACCAACCAGAAAAGTAATAGCCCCTCGGCTGTTGTGGGTCTTCCGGGCTGTGTGGCCGTGTTTTGGAAGTTGTGGTTCCTAACGGCCACACAGCCCGGAAGACCCACAACAGCCATTGAACTCCGGCCGTGAAAGCCTTCGACAATACATTAATAGCCCCTTGTTCAGAAATAGCCAGCCTGCCAGCACAGTGGAGGGATTGCAGTCTCTCTCTCTCTCTCTCTCATTAATCCTGTGCGCTTCCTTTGCATCTTTGATCTATCACTCTGGCTAGAAGGGGAAACAGACAGAACTATTGTCACTTTCACCCTAACACTTATTGTTTCATTAATCAGTAAGCGCTGAAGGGAATGGCACTACTGCCAGGAAGTGACAGTGGTGACCAGCAGCCAGCAAAATAACATAGGTGCAGTAGGCAAAGTGGTCTCACACCCCCTCCCCCACTCCCCACCCACTGTAGTAAAAAGAGTCAAAAGGACAGCCACACAAAACCTTCCACTGGCAGAAGCTATCATGCACTTCTTTGGGAGAGAACCAGCTACCCAGAGATGGCAGAACATCTCTTTCCCAGTTTAAACCAACTTTCTGGCTAGCACTCTTTCCAGCTAGTGCTAGTTCTGTTTTTTAAAACAGGTCTCGTACTGTTTCAGAAATGTATTACTCAGGTTTAAAACAGAAGGTCTAGTCCAAAAGAGCACTAAACTGCTACATACAAAGAGCTCGAGAAATATGCTAAACTGACTAGAGGCTCTACATACTTATTTGGATGCTGATTTTGTTTTAAAGAAGGATGGCTTCAGCTTTTTAAAAAGGTAATTTGCCACTCAAAAAGTTATTTTGAGAGTGAGATCTTGGGGAGGGGCTTAATGGGTCACAAACAATGGGGTCAAGGTCACCTGTGTCCCATGGGTCACAGATACCCACGCATGGCATGACTTTACGTTCTGCAAACAGTCTTAAGTTATCAGAAATGCTCTAGAGCAGTGTTTTTCAAACTTGGCAAGTTTAAGACTTCAACTCCCAGAATTCCCCAGCCAGCATGTTGAAGTCCAGACATATTAAAGTTGCCAAGTTTGAAAATCACCACTCTAGAAACTTGTGGAGCAGGAGAGTATGCAATTTGATTTTCTTTTGATTCTCAAGATTTTTTCACATTAGATATGCAAAATTTCATTTAAAAACCTTAAATGATGTTTTAGGCTAGAAATAAGGAATTAAAGCATATATAAAACATAAAGGCTGGCTTCAGTTATTATAGTCATTATAAAAATCGGAAGAGCACAAAAAAGGAACCAGATGTCCCTTTCTTTCTGCAAAACCTTAAGTAACAGCTCATTGTTTTTCTTCATTCGAAGAAATTAAAATAGTTTTTCTCCAATCCTGTGATGATTTTTGCAAAAGAAAGAAAAAAATGGTTGTGCTAAGTATGTGACAGAGAGAGGTTCATCCATTAATTACATCACATACCTTAACTGGAGTTCTTAGTTCTACTTATATTGGGCCCCTTACTTTTTAAAAATCCAAATACTTTGTCTTGATAGAATTCTCTGATTCAGCTTGCTGAACATTAGAGCAGTGTAATAATCTAAAGATTTTTCTATTAGAAGGTCTGTTACAAGTAAATATACGTTCCTTTTTTCCACCTGTCCTTCTCAGAATCATTCTTTATACCTCCATATCAGAGTTGCAGATCTACTCCTTGGATAGGAAAGACTTCTAGAATAACACATAATAAAGCATTAGTAGGGAAGAGTTTTCTATTGAGAGCTTCATTCCCTCCGGGATAGTCTTATCAGAGGCTGCATACCATTGGAGTATTATCAGAGTAATGATCAGTGGTGGATAATCCAGAGCCCCGAAATGGATGGAGCTATTAGCTTTTCTCTTTCCTTTTCCCCCTCTCTTTCTTGTTTTACCACTCTTCCCTTCTCCACCCACCCTTTTCCAGTTTGTGACTCTTCTCTTTCTTCATTCCTGCCCAACTGGCTGCTGGTAGATAAAGCACTTTTGCTAGAAGTCCAAAGTGATCACTTGCAGACACGTTTTGAAAATAAGAACTCCCCATGGCCACATGTTGCACATCCCTGCCATAAGATGTATATGACTGCCACTAGGAGGAAATTTTTGTCCTACTTCCCTACACATAAGTATGAACTTTTTCTGTTTATAGAGGGAGTGAAGTTTTTCCTGATACCTTTTTTACAAAATGGAAATGTATATAATAGTAGAGGTGTTGAATTAATTTCGGTAATTTGACAATTACTGTGAAAATCAACACATTTTAGAAAACTTTTGCAGATTTTCTCTGAAGTTTTCTTTTAACGTTGTCACAGCATTATTTCACAATATCCTTGGAAGAATCTCAGTGTTTCCTTATTTATTTGTATTGGGAATCATTCATAATGAGAATGCTTATCTTAATTCTCGAAAAACCTGGAAAAGTGTGCAGATCAGCTCCAAACAGCTAAGATCAACAGTGCCAACAGAAATGCCAACTTAATATACAGTAACTAGATAATTTCAGGTCATATTGTTGTGAAGCCATGAGAGCATCCTGTTTTTTCTACTACAGATATTTTCGAAAAAGGTGTTAGTTCATTCATTCTTTGTCTTTAAAACCTCACATTTCAACTTGTAAAATAAATGTAATGAATTAAAGTAGCTTGAATCATGTCAACTGGATTTCTATTTTCTCAGTGGAAACATTTATTTAAAAATATTTATTTAAAAATATTTAGGATTCCCTTACCAACTTTGCTCAGACTGAAGAAGCTCCTTGGATAAGGAGTGAAACGTTTCCACTGAGAAAATAGAAATCCAGTTGACATGATTCAAGCTACAGACAATTCCACCTGGATGACTGAGAACCTTCATAGACGTAATGAATTAAACTTTAATAAACCCTCATTACAATATTAAATCTATCTATCTAGCACAATCATGATGAAAGCAAACCCTGATACTATAGTAGATTGAATTAAAGAAAACCACAAAAAGCCTAAGGGAAAAACATACACTTTTCCTACCAGAACAATCCAACTGTTTCACTTCCAGAACTGATCTAAAATCAAGTTGAAATAATTTTAGATAATTGGAAGACCTGGGTTTAAGTCCACTCTCAGCCATAGAATCTCATTGGGTGACTTTGGGCCAGTCATAGTTTCTGAGTCCATGCTCAATCTCACAGGGTAATTCTTGTGGGGAGAGAGTACTATGTACCCCACCTTGAGCTTCTGAACAAAGGCAAGATGTAAATATAATTAAATAGATAAATAAGGTTGGGTGACTATCTCTTTCTCAAAATTTTTCTTAGAGAAATTAAACAATGATCCAGTGAAGACTGCTGTAGGATTTACATCATAGCTACCCTTTTAATGAAGTAGATAATGTAATGACTGAACGTTTATCATCCAAAGTATATTTAATGTATTAGTTTTGTAATGTATTTTAAATTGTAGTTACTTTTAAAGATTTTAAATTGTTGTACTGTAAACCGCCCAGAGTCCCCCTCGGGGGAGATGGAGTGGTAATACAAGTCTATATATATATAGCTCGCTCGCTCGCTCGCTCGCTCGCTCGCTCTATCTATCTATCTATCTATCTATCTATCTATCTATCTATCTATCTCTCTATCTCTATCTCTATCTCTATCTCTATCTCTATCTCTATCTCTATATCTAATTCTACTTTGACAAGTTTCTAAAGCTTTTAATTTGGAAAATGCAGAACTTCAGCTGTCTTCAGTACAGTTACAACTGTCTACCTTAATTATAACTTTGTCTGTAGTAATGCTGGCTGTTCTTCTCAAGAGGATTTGTATTTGTTATAATGATTGATGATTGATGATGAAGTGCCATCAAGTCAGCAACCACATAGATACATTTTCTCCATGGTGATCTGGTCCTTCAGGTCTTCCAATGGTAAACCCATCACTGCTGTAATTAAGTCCATCCACGTTGCTGCTAGTTGACCTCTTCTCTTTCCTTCCACCTTTCCCACCATTAGAGTCTTCTCCAGAGAGCTAGGTCTTCGTATAATGTGTCCAAAGTACAATAATTTGAGCCTGGTCATTTGTGCCTCAAGTGAGAACTCTGGATTGATTTGTTCTATGATCCATTTGTTTGTTTTCCTAGATATTTATGGTATTCCCAAGAGTCTTTTCCAACTCCCAGGTTCAGAAGTGTCAATATACTTTCTGTATTGTTTCTTCAAAGTCCAACTTCCGCTTCCATAGTCTCATAGGGAAAACTATTGTCTGCATGATTCTGGTCTCTGTAGGTATAAACCCATTCCAGCATCTAAATAAATTTTCCAAGCCCTTCATTGCTACTCTACCAAATGCTAGTCTGTGGTATACTGTATTTCTTGATTGCTGGTTTCTTTACTGTTCATAGTTGATCCTAAGATGCAGAAGCTATCAAACTTTTCAATATTTTCATTGTCAGTTCTAAGGCTGGTTGCTGTAACATCTCATTAGTTTGATCTTTATATTTAATCTTAGACCGTGTTTTCCCTGTGCTTCCTATTGCTTGCAGATAATTTGCATTTACAGCTATCAGAATAGTGTCATCAGCATAGCACAAGTTATTAATGTTTCTTCCTCCAACTTTAAAACCGTATCATCTTCTTCCAATCCAGCTTCTCTTAATATGTATTCAGCATATAAGTTGAATAAATAGAGTGTACAGCTTTTTCTCACTCCTTTGCTGACCCAGAGCTATTGTGTTTTGCCATGTTCTGTCCCTACTGTGGCATCCTGACCAGTGGAAAGTTTTCACATGAGGACAATAAAATGTTCTGGGAGTCCCATTTTTCTAAGCACATTCTAGAGCTGTACATGATCAACACAATCAAATGCCCTTCTATTGAAGCACATAGTGACTTCTTTTTTATATTATTTGGCTTTCTCAATTATCCATTTGGTTTTCTCAATTATCCATTGAGCATCAGCAATAATGTCTCCGTTCCTTGGTCTTTTCTAAAGCTAGCTTGAACATCTGCCATGTCCCTTTTCATGTAGTGCTCTAATCTGTGTTGGATAATCCTAAACATTATTTTGCTAGCATATAAAATTAAGGATGTTGTACAATAGTTTTTCTCCTTTCTTTGATACTGTATATAGATTGACCTCTTCCAATCTGTTGGCCAATGTGCTATTCTCCAAATTTGCTGGCATAGCTTGGTTAGAATTCTTTTTCTGTTGCTTGCCATATTTCTATAGATATTCCATAAATTTGTACAGCCTTGGTAATGTTCGGAGTACTGATCTAGCTTCATCTTCTAGTAGTCGTTGGGGTTTTTTATAAGGGGGGTATCTTCTAAGGTATCTTGGATGTTGACATCTCAAATGTACAGTATTTTGGAATATCCCTTTCATTTTTGCTTGATTTTCTTGGAATCAGTTACTAATGTTTTCTTTAATTCTTTAATTATTTTTAATTTTCTTTAATTCTTTAATTATTTTTAATTATTTTTTTTAAAAAAACCTTCAGATAATGGAAAAATACTAGTATAAATTGTAAAAAAAAAACATTTTATTCCCTCTTCTTCTGAAAGAACAGTGCAAATGCCATGGAGAGGGGAAAAAAGATGAAAGTCATAGAATACCAAAATTGCTTGATGGAAATTGATTAAAGAATAGCCAAGACAAAGGATAATCTAAATATCCAAGTTTTTAAATGTAGGACATGTGTTCAGGCAAACAAATTTAGGTTATGTAATTTCAGTAGATGGCTTAGTGGGAGACCTCTAGCATTTCCTGTGCCAAGCTGTAATGGAGCTCTGAATGTTTTTTGTTACCAGTAGGCGGATGAATTTGTATAGTTGCATAGGACTAGTGGTGCTCATATGGGGCGTGGTGGCTCAGCGGGTAAGATGCCAGGCTTGTTGATCAGAAGATCGCAAGTTCAGAGGTTTGAATCCCTAGCCCCGTGTGACAGAGTGAGCTCCCGCACTAGCCCTAGCTCTTGCCAACCTAGCAATTCGAAAGCATGCAAATGCAAGTAGATTAATAGGTACCACTTCGGTGGGAAGGTAACAGCATTCCACGTGCGTCATGCCAGCCACATGACTGTGGAAGCGTCTTCAGACAACACTTGCTCTTTGGCTAACTAACGGAGATGAGCACCGGCCCCTAGAGTCGGACACGACTGCACAAATGTGCGGGGGGAAACTTTACCTTTACCTTTATAGGCCTAGTATAATAATAAAACAAAGTACATTGATAGGTATTTATATAACATAATTTGCTGGATGTTTTAGTAGTTATTCATTAAAAAAAGTAGACGAAGGGAAAAAAGTAGTTCTTCAAGACTGCTGGGGTCAGTGGTCATTGGTTGACAAATCAGCAGGAAATGGAAGTGGAATAAAAGATTATGATGCTGATCCTGCATTAATGTGCCGTTACATAGGACTAGTGAGACCTATTTAAGCTAGATGGGTTGGGATGGAATGAATATCAAAGCAACAGCCATCTCTTCATGTCAGCTCTACAGCAGGCCTTATGTGTGCTGTTGTGTGCAGTTCAGCAAAGTCTAGAACAGGTAGAGAACAAGGAAAGTACCTTTTAGCTTCAGAGTAATACCTATCAACAAAAAATACCTATCAAACAGCATCGTTTTCTTACATGGACATTTTCTTCTGTAACTGTGTGTCTGTATGGATTGTGGTGGGAGGGGGCATAAAAAGAACTGTTTTACAGGCAACCTCTGAAGGAGTTCCTTAGACCTATACTTCCATTAAATCAAAGGAACATGAAGTAAAAAATGGTGGCTTGCCATCTAAATGTTAAGTTAAATGTGATCAAAAGTATGTATCAAGGTAATTTTTCAAAAACCTGTATTGAAATGTGAATGTTCTTTTTAAAAAAATGAAAACGGTGTTAGTACATAATTAAAGTTAAAATCTGTCCAGGACTTCTAGCAAAACATACTCTGCTATAGAAATGGAGGTGAATGGGTAAAATAGGGCTCATCTGAGAGTAATTTTCTTTTCTGAATACATCTCATGATGTGCCTATGAACCCGGTTTTGTGAAAGGCAGCCAGTTTTTCCTTGTTGATTTTGTGGAGTTTGTTTGTTGTTTAATTCTCCTACAGTTTTTAAACTTATGGTGTGCATATTTGTTGTGAACTGTCTTGAAAAATGCTCATGAGAAAGCAAATATCTTAGCATTTAACAACTGTTCTTCTGAGGTAAATTCCATTGTTGGGACCAGCTATCATGCAACTTATGTAGGGCAGCCACAAACTAGGCACAAGGTTTGATTTTGATTATAAGATCTGCTTTTCTTCTTGATGTCAGTTTCATGATGCCGTCATGTAATTGAAATGTAATTTGCTGCCCTGTTTTACCTCAGATTTTAAAATTTTAGAGAATGGAGATTAAAGGCAGAGAGAAGAATGCAGTTACAGAAGCACAGAGTTCACAGGGAAAGATGGGGAAGGATACTGGTCTGTTTAAGTATACTTCTGCTGAATTTGTTATGATAGTGAGACGAAATATAGTTATTTTTGGTGCCTTTTACTTCTCAAATACAAATACATTAATGACATCTTCATTTTTTAAAAGACATGGATACTTGTTCCCAAACTAAGAAGGGCCTTAACCTTGGCACAGTTTAACATGCTTTCATCAGTGGTCCTAGAGGGGGATACAAAGGCACCCCATTTAAATTCAGATTTTGCCCATGTAGTGAAGGAGTCATTAAAATCACCAAACATGTTTTATTATACTGTCCATTTTACACTGACATATGCCGTGAGCTGCTAATTAAATATCCTGATCCCTCTGACCAGTTTTACTTAAAATGTTTACTTTGAGATCCAAATGATTCCATTTCCTTAAGTATGCCAAATTTTCTCATGTTATGTATAAGATGCATAGCAGTTTGTTTGATTGATCTGTTCAATCAATTAGGTTAATCAATCAGTACCAATTTTATGTATGTAAGGAGAGATAAAAGAATCTTTATTGTGGTCTCTTCTCTCTTTTTCTTCTGAGTTTTAGAAGCACATGTTAAAATACCAATATAACAAAAATTAATTATCTTTCTGGTTTTTAAAGTTTAAAATTATTCGAAGATTAAAATTATTATGTTAACAGAAGAGAAGTATAAATAGGTACAAGAGAAAATTATGTTATAAACAGAATGACTCCCAACCCTTAGACCATATTAATTGAAAGCCCTTTTTCTTGCCCCTTTATTGGAAAAAAAACTTTGTTTGAAAAAAATCAAATACTGATAAACATTTATCAACAATTCTTCCTTCTCTTTGCAGTGTTGTATGACAATTCCTTTATCAAACCTCCATGCCTGAAAAATCCACACTTCTTATCATGATAGATTCCAGTGAGGATATAGCCAATAAGGACATATGCATGTTAACATACAACAGTTCATCCAAAGTCATCTTAACAATCCTCTTGATGTCTGACAGTAATAAGATAGGACCATACCATATGAGTTGATAGTCCAACTCTTGAGTTGCATCTCCTGTATCAACGCAATTGTAAACAACTCTCATTTAACATTCTCTGAGGCATACAGTATACACAATTTTTTCCTGTTAACTTCATTTTCAGATCATAAGAAATAGATTTCAGGTTTAAAGCAATCTCCCAGTGGTTCAACCTCATTCCAAAGATTATATGAATAACCAATATCAATTTCATCAATTTCCTACAAAAAAGAGTTACTGGCTGTGGAGCCATAGTTAACTCATCCTCCAAGTATCTGTTAATGCACAAACTGGCAAAAAATGATCTTCCATTTCCTGTTTTATGTATTTAATAAACTTTTAATCACTCAGTGAAGATATATTCAAAGACAACAACATATAAATCAATATGTTTCGCAGGAGAATGGTCTGAAATTGTAATAGCATCTGTATCATATGCTTTAACTTTAGATATCAAAGAATAAGATATCAGTAAATACAGTAATCTATCTGAAAACAGTTCCTGTGTGTAGAATGTGTGTGTGTGTGTGTGTGTATAAAACACCAAGTACCCATTAAATTGAATTTAGATACATAATATACAAAAATATTACAAATACAAAAATAGAATTGGCTTGTAGAGTGGTACTATCTTAAAAAAGGATCTAAAATTTGATTCAAATCACCTCCAACTATCATAGTGTCTATTGACTTAGTATACAGTATCCTTATAGCTGTGGCTCCCCTCCCTCTGCTTGCCCGTGCAGCCATTTTGCCTTCTCCATGGGTCAGAGAATCGAGTGGAGGGACTGGCAAATCCGCAGACTCCGTGGACAGACGGGTTGGGGTTTGGGATAGGAGAGGGTGTTTCTTCCCCTGAATAGGATCTGTTTCCCTGCCTACAGGTGAGAGCCGGTGGGAGGGGGACTCACTGATCACCCTCAGAGTTATTTGATGCTTTTTGTGAGCTCCTGCCAATTGAGTGAGAGTGGATTGGTGGTGGTGGGAATGAAAGTATAGGGTGGAATGGGCTGTTTCTCTGGAGGCGCTGAGTTCCAGAAGAAGCAGAAGCACCCTGGGTTGACGGCCCAGAAGGAGGCTGTGACTGGAGCTGTTTATATGGGGGGATGGGGCTACAGGCTTGGACATGGATCGATTTAGCCAGGGGGAAGGGGGAGGTCTTGGAGGAATGAGGGCAGGTTGTAACATCCCAGTAGTGATGGGTATGGGAAAATACCATAATACAGGTGGGACACGAAGAGTGGGCTGCACACGGGGAACGGGTCAGAGGTATATTGTTCCTGTGGCACATTCCAGCTCCTCGAGCTCATTTCCAGGCCCCAGTTGGCAGACTTTCAAGGCCCTGGGCTGTCGGCTGCTGCTACTGAATGCCAGGTCGGTTTGTAATAAGGCCACCCTCATCCATGATTTGATCATGGATGAGAAAGCTGACCTGGCTTGTATTACGGAGACCTGGCTGGGAGAGGAGGGGGGAATCCCCCTTTCTGAGATGTGCCCAGCTGGTTTCTGGGTGTGGCACCAGCCGAGACCCCAGGGTAGGGGTGGTGGGGTGGCGGTGGTCATCCGAGATACTTGGGAGACATCCAGGGGCGCTGCTCCTCAGATTGCCGGGTGCGAGACCCTATTTGTTAAGTTGGGCTCTAAGAGGGATCAGTTGGGACTGTTGCTATTGTACCAGCCTCCCTCCTGCATAGCAACCTCATTGCCTGAGCGCCTTGACTCCGTAGCCGGGTTGGCGGTGGATTTCTCAGGCTTATAGTCTTGGGGAATTTTAACCTGCCTTCCTTGGGGGCGGGATTGGAGGTAGCTCGGGAGTTCATGGCCACCATGACAGCCATGGGCCTGTCCCAAGTCATCCAGGGCCTGATGCATAATAGTGGTAATTCGCCTGACCTGGTTTTTCTGTCAGAGCAGTGGCAGAGTGTTCTGAAATTGGGGGAGGTATTGGTTTCTCTCCTGTCATGGTCAGATCACTTCCTGGTGAGTCTCCAATTCTCTTGCGTCACCCCCCTCCGCAGGGAGGCTGGGCCTATTAGATCGGCCTGCCCCAGGCAACTGATGGACCCAGTTGGGTTTCAGAGGGAGCTTGGGGTTGTTCCGGGAAGACTGCTTCATGGTCCGGCTGAGGCCTTGGTGGCCACGTGGAATGAGAGAGCGGCCATGGCTTTGGATCGAATTGCGCCTGAGCGGCCTCTCCGTGCCCATGGCTCCCATGGCTCCCCGTGATTTATGGAGGAGCTGAGGAGGCTTAAGTGGGCTAAGAGACACCTGGAGCGCTGCTGGAAGAAGACGGGGAACAAAGACGATCGAACACAAGCTAGAGCCGCTATTAGAGCCTACCTCGTGGCGGTAAGGGTGGCGAAACGTAGTTATTTCTCCGCTCTTAATGCATCTGCAGATTGTTGCCTGGCAGCCCTATTTCGGGTGACCTTGGAGGGAGTAATACCGGGTTTCACCTACAGAGTTGCTGTGAGGAATATGCTGCGCATCTAGCGGATAAAGTCACTCGCATTCACTCTGCGTTGAATCCCAGCCTTGATGCAAGGCCAGTGGGGGCTATGGGGTCTGAGTCTTGCATGGTTATCTGGGAGGAGTTCGAGCCTGTTGAACCTGAGGAAGTGGACAGGGTTCTTGTAGCTGTCAGTTCGGCCATTTCTGTGCTAGATCCGTGCCCCTCCTGGCTAGTCAAGGCTGCCCGGTAGAGGACATGTGATTGGGTCTGGGCAGTGGTTAATTCCTCTTTGAGGCAGGGGGTGGTTCCGCCAGCTCTTAAAGAGGCGGCGGTGCACCCCCTCCTGAAGGGGCCATCACTCAACCCAACCAATCTGGATAATTTCCGTCCAGTCTCCAACCTCCCCTTTCTAGGGAAGGTTGTTGAGAAAGTGGTCACACGGTAGCTTCAAAGGGCTCTGGATGAAGCGGATTATCTGGACCCCTTTCAGTCAGGATTCAGGCCGGGATATGGGACTGAGACGGCACTGATCGCACACTTAGATGACCTCTGGCGGGAGCGGGATGTGGGAAGTGCAACCATCCTTGCTCTTCTTGACCTCTCAGCGGCCTTCGATACCATCAATCATGGTATCCTTCTGGACCAGCTTCGGGAGTTGGGGGTGGGCAGCACTGTGCTGCGCAGTTGTCCTCTTTCCTCCGGGGTCAGTTCCATTCAGTGTTGGTAGGAGGGGAGAGGTCCAGTCCATGGCCCCTACTTTGTGGGGTGCCACAGGGCTCGGTTTTCTTGCCCCCCTTATTTAACATCTATATGAGGCCACTGGGTGAGGTGATCCAATGGTTTGGGGTGAGGTATCATCAGTATGCTGATAATACCCAGCTTTATATCTCCTCCCCAAGCTGTCTGAGTGATGCCGTGGATATCCTATCTCCGTGCCTGGAGGCTGTAGGGGCCCGGATGGGATGCAATGGGCTCTGGCTCAAACCAAGCAAGACTGAGTGGCTTTGGGTGTTTGGGCCTCCCAGTACCAAGGTTTTTCCATCTGTGGTCCTGGATGGGGTGGCACTGCCCCAGACGGACCCGGTGCACAATTTGGGAGTCCTCTTGGACTCACAGCTCCTGCTGGAAGAGCAGGTGGCAGCTATGGCTAAGAGGGCCTTTGCACACCTTTGGGTTGTGCACCAGTTGCGCCCATTCCTGGACCGAGAGGCACTACTCACTGTCACTCATGCCCTTGTGACCTCCCGTTTGGACTGTTGCAACGCACTCTACGTGGGGCTGCCCTTAAAGAGCATTCAGAAGCTTCAACTGGTGCAGAATGCAGCTGCCCGGGTTGTAAATAGTGTCGGCTACTCGGCACACGTAACACCACTGCTTCGGGAGCTGCATTGGTTGCCGGTGTGTTTCTCGGTGCAATTCAAGGTGCTGGTTGTCACCTTTAAAGCCCTTCATGGCTTGAGACCGGGTTACCTTAGGGACCGTCTTTTCCCAGTTATTTCTACCCGTCCAATCCAGTCCAGCAGGATGGGCGTGCTCCGGGTCCTGTCAGCCAAGGAATGTCGGCTGGCGGGGACCAGGAGATGTGCCTTTTCTGATGTGGCGCCTGCCCTCTGGAACATCCTTCCTCCTGAGATTAGGATGGCCCCGACCCTTTTGGCTTTTCGGAAGGCCTTGAAGACCTGGCTTTGTGCCTGGGCCTGGGCCCCCAAGTGTGTAAAGGGCCCCGTTTCATGGTTGTGCTAACACCAATGGCTTTTAAGATCTCTCGGCTGTATCTGTATTTGTATTTAATTTTTTGGTATTGTTTTTATTGTTGATTGTTTTTATTATTGTTAGCCGCCCAGAGTCACTGGTTTGAGATGGGCGGCTATATAAATTAATTGATTGATTGATTGATTGATTGATTGAATGCATGCATGCATGCATGCATGCATGCATGCATGCATACATACATACATACATACATACAGGTGTTGGATACAATTATATATTTGTTCTGGAGAATCTGTGGCTTGACCATATACATTCAGGAATGCTAGACTTTATTTTATGTTTATTTTGTATGGCATAGCAGAATACAGCATTATTGTTTAAAAATTCACAGAACAATATATAAATATGTATAAGACGTATAACGTTAAAACAGTAGATTAAAACACACACTGCAAATACTAAGTGGGATTATAAATAAAATTAAATTATGTGTGAGCAGTTACTAGATTGGCTAAACCTATGGCCGGGTATCTAGATCGTTTAGTCATTAAAATATAAAGTCTTGCAAGATTCAAAAGAGAGAGGTGGTCTAGGACTCCCGAATTTGAAATTATATCATGCAGCTTGTGGTTTGGTATGGCTTAAGGAATGGATTGTTCTGAGAAATGAAAAATTATTAAATCTGGAAGGACATGAATTGAGATTCGGATGGCATGGATATTTGTGGTATGATAAGGCTAAAATTAATGTGGATTTTAAAAATCATTATATTAGAAGATCTCTGTTGAGAATTTGGAATAAATATAAACCAATTTTATGTTACAAGAGACCTTTATGGCTTTCTACGCAAGAAGCTTTCTATAGAACAGAAGTAAGAAATAAAGATAAATGGTTGACATATAAGGATGTTATAAAAAAAGAACAAGGACATTATGTGATAAAATCAAAAGAAGAACTTGCTCAAGAAGGATATACTTTTCAATGGCTTTCCTATATACGACTTATAGAGAAATTTAAATTAGACCAAAAAAAATTGGAATTTGAACAAACTAAATCAGAATTTGAAATACAACTATGTGAAAATGATGAACATTTAATTGCTAAAATGTATAAATTATTGTTAAAAGGAGAAATGGTGGAGGAACAAGTTAAAGACTGTATGATTCAATGGGCGAAAAATATCGACCACAATATACAACTTCAACAATGGGAAGACATGTGGACTAAAGGATTAAAATTTACCTTATGTTACAACTTAAAAGAAAACTTTTATAAGATGATGTATCGATGGTACATGACCCCACAAAAACTTTCAAAAATGTATGGGAACATTTCCAACCTATGCTGGAAATGTACAAAACAAGAAGGGTCTTTTTACCATATGCGGTGGACATGTAAAATTGCAAAGGAATTTTGGACTGAGATACATTCATTGATGCAAAATATACTACAGATACGAATACCATTTAAACCAGAATTCTTTTTACTTGGAATTTGGGATGTACAAATAGAAAAACATTTTTTTAGAATAATACAATACATGATTACAGCAGCAAGACTTTTATATGCACAAAACTGGAAAAATCAAAGCGTACCAACAATACAGGATTGGATGTTGAAATTATTAGAGATGGCAGAAAACAACAAACTGACTTGCTTATTAAAAGACAATTCAAATAATTACTTTCTTAAAGAGTAGAAACCTTTGATGGACTATTTGCAAAAAGCAGGAGGAGTAAAGCTTGCATGGGGTTTTGATGATTAGATTATATATAAATAGCATATAATAGACAAGAAAAATATATGAATGTTATATGAATAGCCAGCATGTAAGAACAAATTATCTATTTTATTCTTATGACCATAGATGGATTGGAGGTTATCTAATTTCTATGTTTGTCTTTTTCTTTTTTTTTCTTTTTCTTTACTGTGCTTTTCTTTTCTTTTCTTTTCTTTTCTTTTTAATTTGTATTTCTATTTCTGCTTCACTTTCAACTTTTAACTTTGTATATTTAAAAATCTAATAAAACTTCAAAAAAAAAAAATAGATCGTTTAGTCGTTGGACAGCAGTGCCCTCAAGATGATGTTGTTCTTGCAAGGAGCCAGGGAACCTTCTAAGGGGGCATTCCATCACAATGTGATGTAAAGTTTGCGGGACATTTCCGCAGTCACAGTTAGAATTATCGACCAGCCACCATTTATGTAATTGGCTTGTCTGTTCAAGTGAAAAGAAGTGACCTCAGTTTGTTGATGTTAGGTTTTAGTCTCCAAATTTCAAAAAAACTTTTCCATTCCCTTTAAATCATTTTCGAGGGCTTTTTCAGAGATTTTGAACTCTTCAGATTGTTTAATCAATGCGATGGTCTTCAGCAGCTACAGAAGGAAATTACTCTCAAACAGGAGTCTATTCTAAGATATTCCCTCAACTTTGGATAGGTATCATCTATCTGTTTCTTCTAAGATCCTCTCTCACTAATTGATGTTTCAACTGCATTTGACTTGGAGATTAATAGAAATGAATGTGTTGTCTTCTTCAAGATTAGGGTTTACAATGAATCTGACACTCTAGCAGGAAACTTAGTAGAAATAAGAAAGTATTCCATACAGTATCATATTAATTACACTGCTGCTTACGATGACTCTTCTTTCATTTGTGCATCACTGGCTCGTGGAATAATTTTCTTCATGTTTTGTACAGCACTAAGGTACAAGTAGAAGAACTCAAATGCCAACTCTAGGGGTATTGTTTTGTAGGAGTAAGTCAGAGATTGATGACTACCATTTGAAGGAAGTATGGGTAAAGAAAATCTTATAGGAAAAAATGGGGGACATTGTAATTTAGTTGTACTTTACAGCAGCATGGGGACACAGAATAAATTATGTTTTTGAATTTGTGGCTGAAAGAAAAGAGAATGGAAACGAACTATGAAAGCAAGGTTTATAATTTTCATTTACTTTACTAGAGATATTTCCCTATTATTGGGATATGTTACTAATATTTAGATGATTTTTTGTTTTAGTTTTCTTCTTTATATAGATATAAGTTGTGAGGACACTATGATGCATGCTGCAAAGCATGATTCTCTGCATATTTACTTCCAGTTAGTACCCTGTTTTCAGTGGGGCTTATTATTGCCCAACTTATTATTCGGTGTGAGTGGAATTGCAGCCTCATTGTTTTTTAGCACACCTGCAATATATTCCATAGCTCAAGACCAGGGAAAACATGTTCACAGTACTAATTTACTGGTCTTTTTTGTCAGCCAGTAAGCTATTCCCTTACTTTAACTATTGAAAATGAAAACAAAGCTTTAAAAAATATAAAACAAATTATTGAATGTATGTCAACCTGAAACATAAGGGAATGAGTGAAGAACAACAGTTATCAGCATATGAAGTTGTACAGGTTTCTTTAAGGGAGAAAAGGTGGGGCGAGGCCAAGTTCTGATGCTTTTCAGAAGGATATTCTGCTGGTCTGAGTATTACACTTATTATACCTCAGTGTTTCACAGGAGCCATTTTCATGAACAGTTCAACGGATAAAAAAATTCAGATTCTGCATCTAATTTCAGTTATTCTTGTCTTTTTGAATTGAATTGAAAGCCCGTTGATGACATATAAAACAGTGTAAATCCTACAATAAAACAGTGCTAATCATTAAGGGGGCATGGTGGCTCAGCGGGGAAGACGCCAGGCTTGTCGATCGGAAGATCACAAGTTCGTAGGTTCGAATCCCTAGCCCTGC
Organism: Charina bottae; assembly: GCA_023362775.1. Lineage (NCBI taxonomy): Eukaryota > Metazoa > Chordata > Lepidosauria > Squamata > Charinaidae > Charina > Charina bottae. The sequence goes on from JALMGJ010000007.1 coordinate 8,590,660, forward strand.
GTGCGGAGTGAGCTCCCGCACTAGCTCCAGCTCTTGCCAACCTAGCAATTCGAAAGCATGCAAATGCAAGTAGATGAATAGGTACCACTTCGGTGGGAAGGTAACAGCGTTCCACGTGCATCATGCCAGCCACATGACCGTGGAAGCGTCTTTGGACAACGCTGGCTCTTCGGCTAACAAATGGAGATGAGCACCGGCCCCTAGAGTCGGACACAACTGCACAAATGTGCGGGGGGAACCTTTACCCTTTTTTAAAATCATTTTATAAAAATATACTAAAACTTGCCTGAACTAAAATTCAAGAAAGCAATAAGAAAAGGCAGACTGTAACAATATTTATTACAATAATAAACTTTAGATAAAGAAAAATAATGGATGACATGATGTTTTACAGTAACCTTATTGATAATGTTGCTAATTATTTTCTGTTATGAAGCAGTTTTTAATCTTGGCTCGTGGTCCACTCATTCATATGTCTATAGATCTTATTACAGCAGGAGAGAAAATCAATTGGTTAAATGTGTTTTGAACACTATGCTTGCCATATCACTCATTTGTTTGCAAAGATGGAAAGCTCAGACTATTCAGAATGTCACCTAAAGAATTTCTATCAGTGCCATTTTGGTAGAGAAACTGATGGATTAACCCCTTTCCCCTTTGAAATTAGTGATCAATGAGTCTCAGTGTCAAAATATTGCAGTAAAAAAGCACTCACGTCCCTTCCAGATAAATAGCAATAAATGTCTATTAAAGCTTATTACGCATGCTAATGCATGTAATCACTTCGTTACTCTACAGCAGAGCTTTCCAAACTGTGTGTCGCGACACAAAAGTGTGTCGCCACACACAGCGTGGTGTGTCACCACACCACCCGGAAGCGGCAGCGCGCGCATGCACGGCGGCCGCAATGCACGTGTGCGCCGCCGCACGCCCCCCGCGCTGCCGCACGCCCCCCTGCGCCACCACCGTCCGTGCGCGCCGCCGCACACACCCCCGCGCCACCACCATGCATGCGCGCCACCGCACGCCCCCTGCGCCACCACCGTGCGCGCGCGCCGCCGCGCGCCCCCCCGCGCCACCGCCGCCGCTGGCATGTCGCCAGCAGCGGCACTTTGGAAAGCCCTGCTCTACAGTATTTCTTACAGCCTGGTGTGGCCTGAAAAACCATGCTATGGCAAAATGAAACTGGAGCATATCATGTAGAAATGAATGTTCTGTAATTAGAGCTCCTCAAAAATGTTTATATTCTGATGATGGAAATTTTTTTCCAGTAGCTTAACTTCAAAATTAAAACCTCCACTTGTGCTTTTAAATAACCTACTACATAAATATTTTGTATTACCTATAAACATATGTGGGAAGCATCTTTGACAAAACCAAAATACACCATAATTTTGGTAGGTTTAATTAAAGTCACCTAATGGAATTATTGCTGTGGTTAAGCAGATTATCAGAAATACTACTTTGAAATATGTAAAAAAAAGTTAAGTACTTTTTAATTTAACAATTTTAGATTTTTATTATATTTTTGACAATTTCATTTTTAAAATGGGCCTTTCAGTATGATTAAGTTACTATTATTCTTAGAGAGCTCCCTATTATAAAAGTTATCCGTGTAAGAAAAGCTGAGGTGATCTTGCAGGTCTTAAGGGAATCCCTTTCAGTTCGACATCGTACTTTTTGAATAAAGGGACAGAAATGTCTCCAACACAGTAATTGTTCACTGCAAGAGGTAGAGAGAAATTGGTAATAATATTCAGTTATTGCAGCCCTTTAGTCCTTGCTTGTGCTCTCTGTGAGCAACCATGAATGATTACAGCACGACTTACCTAAGGTAGCCTCTATGGATGATTGATAGGATGTTAATCAAAAGATGCATATCAGCTTCAGAATTTGTTCACAAGCTTTCTTAATAGCTGATTTCATGTTCAGTGAGCTCTTTGCCAGTTTGTTCAATTTATTCTTCAGTGTACAAGCCATTCATCATGAAATACAGTGATTTCACACATATGCTTTTAGTAGCGATAGAACAGAATAAGTGTAACTACTCTCTTTGAGCTATTAAAATACATTATCAACCCCTGCACACTCATACATAGATACATACATACGTGTGTTTGTGTTAATTAACCTCTTTCAAAAAACTGTTCATTAATAAAATTGTATGGGACTATTTTTCCTGCTCCCATTCACCTGATTGAGTCTAGTTAGATGAGTTGAAAAGAAGAAATTGTTCTGAGTAACTTAAAAAGCGTTACATTATGCTTAAATAAGACTATCCTTAAAATGGTTTGGGGACCACTTGTGTGTGAAACTGGGTTCTCCTATGGTCACAGCAACCCTGTCAGACAAAAAGATGGAGGTCATCCAGAAAATTTCATTGTTGATTGGGACTGCAACTCAGTTGTCCCGTTCTGCTCTGATGTCCTAACCCAGGGCTTTCCAAACTTTTGCCGTTGGCAACACACCAACAGCCAGCACGCAAAAACCCGGAAGCGCCACTGCCGCTGTGGAGCGCAAAAACCCAGAAGTGCCAGTGGCAGCGCTTCCGGGTTGCAGCAGCAGCGTCCTGGAACTCGGAAGCACTGATGGCCCGCCACTGCCGCTGCCCCTTCGAAAGGGCAGGCTCCGGGGACCCTGAAAATGCCCTCGGTTCCAGCAGGGAGGTGAAAAGTCTCACTGCGTGTGCGCACGCGCTGCTGGACCACTTCCCACCACACAGCTGATCGGCGCGGAGAATTTCCACCCCACCCCCCCGCGCCGATCAGCTGTACAGCAGGGAAGCAGCCCGGCAGCGTGCTCGCACGATTTTCGCCTCCCTGCCGGAACCGAGGGCATTTTCATCAGCGCTTCCGGGTTGTCATGTGACACACTTGGGGCCCCCAGGTGACACAATATTGTGTCGCGACACACAGTTTGGAAATCCCTGTCCTAACCATTACAATGCACTGACTGTCAACTGAAGGTATAGAAATTGATTCCAGTGTTTTGCAAGTAAAACAATAGTAAGAATTGGTTATCATATTATGGTTCAACAGTTGCTATATCCTCTCTTAGACCTTGGCACTAAGATCTCCTGGAAGTAAATCCTGCATAATTAACATCATTTAATCTTAAATGGGGCATTCAAATTAATTTGAATTTGACACAGATCGTTATAACATTACTCAAAGTAGACCAACGCTGTTCCAACAGTACCAGAGGTGTTCTGAGGACAAACATTCCTGTTTCAAATTTGGAAGACTTCTGGTAAAATTGTAGTAGCTAGAAGCCAAAATGAATTTGATATGTTAGTTATCCAGAATAGAAAGAGTTACCGTGCCATTTTTTTCCCAACTGAGGAAATAAAGCATGGCAGGTATACAGGGGGTCCTGTATGTGGGAAGTATTAATAACAGAATTTATGTTGTGTGTCCTAAAGAAGGGGATGGGTGAGTTTGAAACATCTCAGATAAAAGTGGATTACAGTAATTTTAAAAAAAACCAGATAGGTTATCTAGCACTTTTAGAACTCTCCAGCTTTGAGGAGTTTGATTAATCAGTTTGCATGCTGTCAGCACCCGGAGTATAGGACTAAATTACTGCTTACAAACTACAATGTCAAATCAAGATCTAACAGTCATAGATCTGACAGATGAGAGTTCTGCACGTGAGCTAGTTTTAGCTTCAGTTCCTCACTTTCAAAAATATTCACAGTGACACCCTTACATATAAAGCTGGTACATGATTTAAAATGTGCATCATGGCATCTCTAGAGAGTGATGCTTTCAGACTCAAACACCCATAGAAGTTAAGGCAAACCTGTTGTTCTTGTTTTGAAAATACTAATAATTCACACATCTCTTGGCTCAATTCCCAAAATGATTTTTGCTTATTTCTGTTTTCCCCTGTCATAATGCAGCCCAGCACTAAGTTTCACATACCCTCCCACACCAGTATCCCTCCAGCAGATGCATCAACAAATCATCAGTCGACAGCAAAGCCTGGGCTCGGCCTTCGGACACAGTCCTCCTCTTATCCATCCTGCTCCAACCTTTCCTACACAGAGGCCTATTCCCGGCATCCCTAATGTCTTGAATCCTGTTCAGGTCAGCTCAGGTCCTTCAGAGGCTGCACAGGTAAGGGAATGTAAGGGAAAAAAATTGCACCATACTGACTTGTCCACAATAGCGATTAATCACCACAGCTCTTGGAACAGATTGGCTAACAAGTACCTTGGGGCTGCAATGTATGCAGTCTTTTATTATAAATTACCTAGAGTATATCGTGGTTTCGAATTGATGGAGTGTTTTCCATCCCTCATAAATATTTCAATAACTTCCAAACTCAGTGTTTGGGAACTGTGTTTGGGAACTTACAGTTTGAGTGTGCTCAGGCAAAGGACGTTCGAACAGCAAAGGGATGCAATTCATATTCTACTGAAGAAAGTAAGAGGCAAAACTCTCCCTGATTTTTGAACCCAAAGATTGGGATCCAAAGAGGCCTGTGAACATATGCAAAGTGTTAGGAGACAGCTGTTTCTCTCTGGTTTTATACCCTCGTGCCACACTGAATACTAATCTAGAGAATACTCAAATTTCCAGGAGTGCCTTTTGAAAATTTCAAGGGCCTACAGTAAGTAGGAAAGGAGCAGACAACTTGAAAAATCACAGTGTATGCCAATACAGTGATTCCCAAATCAGTGGACATGATATTCCATTCACACATAAAGTTGTGTTAGAGAAAATTGTAAGATTCTGCTGCCTTCAGCACATTTCATTCAAATACCCTGTTTTAGTTCATTGCTGATCATGACCATCCTAAACTAGGAGGCTCTAAAATTGTAATGATATAATGCAGAACCTACACTGAATATGCTGACTGTTTAAGGAAATGTATGTCTACCCCTTTCACGTAAAAGATAGCAAAATGTGTCTTTCAGGTAAAAGGCAATGAAACAGAGTTTATATCATTCTTTAAGAAAACCTGAATCATAAAAAATGTAAAGATGTCATCCAGGCATACGTATGTACAAGCAGTACAGTATTAAAGAAAGTTTCCTAGATGAACTGTTTATCCTTTCCCCTTGTGTTGGGCTGACCTGTCATTGAGTTTAGAAAAGTTTCAATAATGAGCAGGGTTTATATTCTTATGTAATAATTTATATAAATTATTATATAACATTCAATCGGGATTTTTTTCTCCCTAAGTAAAAGCATTAATGAGAAATTACAATTTTGAAAATGGAAGAGACATCAAGAACATAAAAAAGATTCCCCTCGATCATAGAAATCTGAACTCAGACAGTGAACTTCAATAAAGTTTCTTTGAATATTCTGCATCTATTATGTTTTAACTCAGTCTACTTGTATCTTCTGGGTATAAATATATGCAGCAAAGTAAACCCACCAGTGAGTCTGCAGTGAGCAGCACAGGGGATCCAATGCATAACAAGCGTTCCAAGATAAAACCAGATGATGACCTCCCCAGCCCAGGAGCTGGAAGCATGCAGGTAAAATAGGTTTTATGTGTTTTATAGGTTGTTGTGAGATGAGGGCATCTTTTGCATTTATTGGCTTTTGTGACTCATCTTTGTCAAAGTATATGCTCTAAACCTACCTAATCCTACTAGACTTTGCATAACATTTAAAAGGGACAGTTATTGGTTACCTGACCAGGAAAAGTTGAGTCCTGTAAGGGTGGGCAGCCTGCTGTCCCAAGACCCCAAGTTGCTCCTGACTCCTGCCAAATTTCAGTGGTATCATTGCTGAAAATGAGAGGAGCAATCTTTCATTATTTTGAAGCTTGAAACACCAAAAAGGGGTAATGTATGCCTTGAAATTGATAGTTTTTTTTAAAAGAGCATCCTCAGTTTCTCCATCCCCTCTGAAATCTGAAAATCCAACCCCTAGTCCACAAGCATGACATCCCTCCTTGTTTACAAACAGTATTTGTTGCCTCTCCTCCCCCCCCCTCCAAAAATAGGCTTTGTGATTTTTATTTCAAAGTTGAGAAATTGTGCCTGATTTGGGAGAAAGTTTAAGGATTGTAAACAAGTACTCCAAAAACTGTGCCTTTTTCTTTTCTTGAGTCCCAATATCAGCTTAGTTATTTTAGAATAATACTAGAAACATTGAATAAGCTAAGACCTATGTGTTTTTTTCATCTGTTTCCTCACTTCTGTGTCCCTCATAGGAACCACCAGAAGGAATGACCTCAGTAAAGGAGGAAGGGGAGAAAGATGAAAGCAAGCAAGAACCCGAAGTGGTTTATGAGACAAACTGCCATTGGGAAGGCTGTTCACGAGAGTTTGACATGCAGGAGCAGCTAGTGCATGTAAGTTAATGGCATTCAGGAGCCAGCTTTGAAAACTATCTGACCTTTTCAGAAGGGTCAGGCTCTCTGACCCTTTGCTGAGTCAAGTTTCTTTGCAAACAGCATTGCTGACTGGAGAGGGCTTATGGGTTTCAGTGAATAAAGCAAAACTCCAAGCTATACTGTTTGACCTGTTCAGTCAGCTAAAGCTTAGTGTAAAATTCAATAAAGTCTTCAACGGAGAATGTAATGGCTCTGATCCTATAAGCCACAAAATACTATTTTGAATCGGAGACTTTGATAGTTATTGAGTTAGAGTAAGCTGGACATGAGTTATTATTAACCTTTTTGCCAAATTTGATGCCTCCAGTCCCTTCAAAATGGCCTGCAACAATAGAAACAAGAGATGGAGAATTTTTTTCCTACAACCCTATAGGATTTTTGGTGCATTTAATCCATCAATTTTCTATTATTTGAACAAGGTGAAGTAGATTATTTAGAAAAATAAAAATGCACTGTGTTTTGTGCTTTCCATGAATGAGAGCAATTTTATCTGGGGAGAAAATTTAGCATGTTACCTTGAAATGGTTATCTTAGATAGAATCCACCTATAATAGTTATGAATGATTGTCTCAGTATTGGTGAAAGTTGACATGCATGACTGGAAAATTACAATGTCTTAGTTCGCACCCAGTACACTCCCAGTCAATCCCTATATCCAAATCAGAGCAAATAGACACGACACTATAGCTTGATGTTTATTAATTAAACATCAACAAATATAAAAAAAAGTTAACTGGAAAAATGGGACAAAATTCAGGTAAAAGCTGAAAGAAAAGAAATGAACAACAAGCAAGAAATAAAAAGAGCAAAGGATTTAATATCAACGATCTACATTATCAAAATCTATCTATCTGTCAAAAGGCACAGAATTTTTGAGAGCCACTGAAAGCAAAACTGTGGGTAATTAGCATGAGCAATCTCAAATGTAATGGTCTTTGGTTTTTCCGAGTTTAACCCTTTTATATACATAACAGTAGCAGAATAGGAATGGAAAGTAGGACATCAGGTGATCCTTCTCTGTTCTACACCATGAAGGAAGTAACGGATGGATGGAAGTGATTTATCTAACATTCATCTTCTCATCAGCTCCACACAAGTAATGGGTTGTACCACCATGCATTTTTCATGTACAGTGCTTCTCTCAGCCTCAGAAATAGGTTTCTAGGCAATGGCATCAATTGGACAGTACATCAGTTTTACCTTTCCTCTTTCTTGCATGTCCTTCATGTACAGTAGTACTGTTTAAAATATACATGTTTCATATTGGGTCTGGACTGCTTTGTGTCTGCAATTCTTATACGTCCCATGTTGTTCTCAAATAATGTGGTCGGAATTGGTTCTTTTATTTTGAATTTTAGCAGTAGTTTGTAAAGCTACACAAATTTCTTGCATGCTTGTTCTGCTGCAGTACAGCTAGTCCTCGGCTTACGTCCATTCATTCAGCAACCGTTCAAAGTTACGGCAGTGCTGAAAAAATGGACATACAATCAGTCCTTGAGGTTCCAGCCATTGCCAGTCCTCGAGGTTCCAGCCCCACGGCCACATGATTGCAATCTGGGCGCTTGGGTGCCCAGCTCACGATTGGGTGCCCAGCTCATGATTATGACATCACAGGGAGCTGCGTTCACGTGATCACCATTTGCGACCTTCCCTGCCGGGTTCCCACAAGGAAAGTCAATGAGGAAGCCGGCTGGGAAGATTGCAAGTCGCTCTTGCTTTTTCTTCCATCCACAGCACTCCCCAGCCTCCGAAGGCCCTCCCTGGCCTCCCACAACTCACATGTGTCCTGCACTGGCCCTCCCAGAACCTCCCCGACCTCCTGCAGCTTGCATGTGGGTTGCGCCAGCCCTCCCAGGCCCTCCCCCTGCCTCTCCCACTCCCTGCAGCACCTCCCCCACCTGGGTCTCCTGCCTCTTCCCACTTAATGACCCATGCGTCTTGGGGTTACAACAGCAACTGGGACTGCCCAGGATTGCCGTCAGTAAGCGATGCAGTTACATGACATTGTGCTTTACAACTGCATTGCTTAGCAACAGCAATCCTGGTCCCAATTACTGTCTTAACCTGAGGTCTACCTGTATTCAAGCTCTGCAGATGACAGAGCTATGATATTTTGTTTCTTACTGCATCGGGTGATAGATGTGCCTCCATACGAGAATATGTATGCTGTAGTTGATTTCCTATCAGATTCATATCCAGCCCAATCTGAATCTGTATATCCAATATGTTTTGGTAATTAGTTACAGGCAATTTTAAATTAAATTCCATAGTTTATTTTAAGTATCTGCCTCATCTTGTTAACTGCTGTTCAGTCCTTGTGTGTTGGCTCATTGATCTTTCTACTCAGAAGTCCAGCTGCATTGGCTATGTCAGGTCTACTCATAGTTCCAGTGTATAGTAGCTTTCCCACAGCTGTCCTATATTGCTCATTATTAGTCAACTTGCTTTGGTTTCCCCTTTTGTTTAGGTATCCAACTTTCATGGGTGTACTTGATTCCTTAGGTCTATTATCTTTTGGTTTTGATTGAACAGATACATTCCACTTTTGTCCTTTTGTATTTTTGAGATAGTGGCTAATATCCCCATGGTGTTTTACTTCCCCTTCTTTTTTTTAAATTGTTCACTATCTCCAAGCTGTCTCTTTTGTTCTTGGAACAAACAATTACATCATCGACATAACAAAGAATGTACATGTGTCTTCCATTTTAACTCTTATATATAAGCATGGGTCTGCATTTCCCTCTTCAAAGCCCATGTTTTCAAAATTTGCTTTGGCTGCCTGCTTTAGCTCATGCATGGATTTTTGTAAAAATACATATACGTGTGTGTGTATCACATATTAATATAGCTGTTAAACTCAGTATCATCACTGAAGTGCATCATATGACTTACACTAAGTCAGTGATATTTCTAAAACACTAGTTAATTACATGACTCCAGTGCAATAGTCTTCAAACCCTGTACCACTGAAGTTTCCAAAGGATTTTTTATATGAAGCATAGTAATGGCAATTTAGCTACTGTCATTATTCTTTTAGTGCATGTACTAATAATGCTGTATATCAGAGGGACTAACAAATACCATCTCAAAATGGAACATGCAGTCTCAAGTACTCTTTTGAACCCTCTCCACAAGGCATTTTTGTAATGACTCAATATATCAGTTTTCCCCAATTTGGGGCCTTCCTAGGAGATGCTGGCTAGGAATTCTGGAAAGATGCATTAAATAAATAAAAAATACATCATTAAATAAGTGAAATGTGCCACCAGTGATTGCCTTGCCAAGAACATAAACATAAACATCAAGTGTTTATCATTGCCAGGGTATTTCAACAACATTTCAGGTAATTTGTAATTGAGATAAATTTTCCCAACTTCAGTTCTTGCAATCTTCAAGTAGCAGAGCTGTTATATGTTTTGTCTTTTTAGCATAATCTAACATGGTTGAAGATTATTACTGAACTCCAAGGCAGAAGAAGGGCACCAAATTTAGAGGGTGGGGGCTAATTTTGATCTTTAAGATAAGACTACTAGCATTCATCTCGGACAAAAGGAGATAGTAATTTCATTCATTGTTTTTCAGAGGATATGATGTTTCTTTAACATTAACTTTGTTTTAAAAGCAGTTATCAGTTTATACTGAACTATTATTTACCACAACCCCTTACTAATGAAAAAAATAAAATAAACATGCAGACTGGTACATGAATTATCTATCAGTGTAAGGTTAAGTAAAGGGGTACTTAAGTTTGGATGCCAGATGCCATTCAGAACTCAGTACCGTTAAAATGTTCATAATGGATGCTCTAAGAAGCACTGCATTAAACGGTTCAGATGGCCTGCTTATTTATAGCACCTGTCCATCCCTTCTTGCTACCACCACCCCCGCCACTGCCACCAGCCTCCCTCTCCTTTACAGCTAATAGAAAGATTCATGATTCTTCATGGTTGTCTATCTAGTGTCTGACAGCACTGACTCCCCTTGCTAAAGCAACTCACTATCTATAATTGATATCCTTCTAAGGAATGGGGTGCTGACTGCAATTGATGGGCTTTGCTGAAAGCTCTTAAATCCTGACAAGTTCTGCCCTTGTTCTGGTTCAGTCACTGAGCTACACTGCTGCAATTCCTAGGTTATTTGAACTTTGAGCACACGGAAAGCATGTGTTTCACATTAGCAAATCACAAAGTTGGAGAGTAGAACTATGACCTGGACTGCTGAATTTCCTGCCAGTCTCGTTTACAATGCATGGTACTTCTAAAAAGATTACCTACTTATATTACCATTGAAATTTCGTTTCTTTTCCTCCCTCCCTCCCTTCAAAGAAAACAACAAAAAACACTATATTGATTAGATTCAGTTTGCTGATGGTCCTTTTATCATTTTGCTCCTTAATTAATTTCTCTGCCCACAAGATATTATAATTGTGGAAGTTTGTTTTAAAGGTGTGATAAATTTACTCCTGAGCCCAGAAGCTAATAAGACACTGCACATCCACTCCTTCCCTTAAGTCTTATATTCGTTGAACCTCTGTTTTTTATCTATTAAATTACATGGAAGACAAAAATTACTGGAGAGAGGGAGGTTAGACATAAAGATAAATGAATGTTTAGGGAAATCAGGCCAGAAAGGAAAAGACTAAAGTTATTGTTTAGTATGAATAAAATGGCAGTCAGAAAAATGAAACATTTTTTCCTTGTCATTGCTATGCAGTTATAGTGATAACATTTAATTTAAAACTAATCTTGAAAATATATTATTCAGTGAGAATATACATTTTTTCTTCATTTTTTCATATTTACCATGTCACAACATTTCCTTGTTTTGTGAGAGTTTGATTGCACCATATTTAAGATCAGAAGAGCAGTAATGACATGGCTAAAGAACTAATTTTATTTTTCTGAGATTTCAGCAGAGAAAGCAGATGGTCCAAATTCTAGTTTGTTGCACAAAACTAATTATTCTGTATTATGCACATTTATATTCACATCAGATACTGTACATCAAGGAAGTTCATTGAGCATCTAGTTGAGGCTAGATGAGCATTTTTATACTACATCCACATCAACTTGCAATAATTGTTATATTACAGAGGCCAAATTGGCACCACCTTCCATTTTTTCTCCTATATTAGAATTAGTATCTCAATTTTTTAAAATCTTCTACCTTATTAACGAGGAGTATAATGTAGTTGATTAAACTAGATTAAGTTAATCATTTAAAGAATTACAGCCATTTTTGATTAAGTAATTGAGAATGCAATATTCTAAATCATTAATCATTCTAATGTGTGGTAAATTTTATTATCTAATGCTGAAAGTTGATTTGACAAAGACTAAAATTCCACATTTCCTTGGTGTGAAAGTAGTATCATGATTTTGTGGGTTGAAACACAATTGCCACCTCCAAGACCAACTTCTCCAGGTGGCATCTGCCATCCCTAGATGATCTAGCCAGGAGGGAATGCTGAAGGTGCCCACTGCCCTGGATATCCAGGGATAGGGGCTCAGAAGATGACCTCAATGACAGCCCCTCATTGTGGAATGGCATGTTTTCTGAAATCAGGTTAGCAGCTACCTTATTATCCTTTAGGAGAGTAGTAAAAACAGTCCTTTTTCACAGATATTTAAAAAAAGGAATATTTTTAATCATGGACAGCAGCACATATGGACACTGATTTAGGTATTTTATGTTATTATGATTTTTAAGGCTTTCCACTTTCCAACCCTTCTAAATGCATGCAAAAAATACAGTAGAAAGGGGTTTTTCCAGGTGTGTGTGTGTGTGTGTGTGTGTGCGCGCGTCCTCTCTCAATTTACTTGATTTTTAACTCGTAATGATTTTAGGCCTCCCCAGCAATTGCACATTACACAGGAAGGTGAGCAAGATATTTATCAGGAATGCATGACTGCTATTACTGGTCTTCCCATAGTGAGATGCTTAAGAAACTTTCAGGGAATCCCAGCAACATGGGCTACAACACAGTTTGCAAAACCCTGCGTTGAGACTATATTAGTATGTTATTCACACAGCAATGGCTAATTTTGAATTAGGCTCAACCAACCATGTCCACAGCAAACAGCAATTATTCCAAGATGGTGAGGTATGTGGTGATATCATACAAATGCTGCCATTACTCCTATGGCAAGGGAAAAAGCCAAGGGTTAAATACAAAATCCTCCAAGGTGGAAAGGAACAAGGAGGATTGGGACTGCCTGATTTGAAATTGTATTTTGCAGCCTGTTGCTTGGTTTGGATGAAGGAGTGGGTGCTGCTGAGAAAAGGGAATTTTAGAAGGGCATGACCTGAGGTTTGATGGCATGGCTTTCTATGGTACGATGAAGTTAAGGTTAATGTAGCTTTTAAAAATCACTGTATTAGAAATGCCATTTTGAGAATATGGAACAGATATAAGCCCCGATTGTACCCAAAAATGCCTTCATGGGTCTCAGCATAAGAAGCATTTTATAGAAAAGAAACAGCAGGCAAAGAAGGATGGTTAACCTATCAAGAGTTGTTACAACAAGAACATGGAGAATATAAGATGAAATCAAGAGATCAGTTGACTGCAGAGGAATTTAGTTTTCAATGGTTTTTGTATGCACAGGTAAGAGAAAGATTTAAGGTAGATAACAGTACATTTGGAATTGAACAGCACAAGGTAAAATTTGAAATTGAACTATGTATGAATGTGTCTATGAAGGTTCTCAGTCATCCAGGTGGAATTGTCTGTAGCTTGAATCATGTCAACTGGATTTCTATTTTCTCAGTGGAAACGTTTCGCTCCTTATCCAAGGAGCTTCTTCAGTCTGAGCAAAGTTAGTAAGGGAATCCTAAATATGTTTCTAGGTAGCTGTGTGATCTTACACCTGGGGCTAGGTCATGGTTATATTGAGATGTTATTTTAAGTCCTTTTATCATCTAAAGGAGGATCGTTAAGATCACCATGCTGCTGTTGAGCTTGTGAAATGGTCTTAATCTTCCTAGGCACAGAAGACAAAGCAGGGAAGGAAGATGGGGGAAAGATTATGCCTGAGGCCCCCACCTCTATTCAAGGAAGGATTTTCCAAGTTGGCATAAATGGATTCCTTGACCCCTCTCTCAAACCACCTATCTTCTCTGTCTAAAATGTGAACATTAATGTCCTCAAATGAGTGTCCTTTTTCCTTTAGATGAAGATAAACTGCTGACTCTGGTCCTGTGGTGTTACTTCTCCTGTGTTGGGCCATCCTCCTGTACAAAAGTTGTTTGGTTTCTCCAATGTAGAGTTCAGAGCACTCCTCACTGCACTGGATTGCATAAACTACATTGCTTTTCTTGTGTTTTGGAGTTTGATCTTTGGGGTGTACAAGCCTCTGTCTCAGTGTGTTGGTGGGTTTGAAATATACAGGTATGTGGTGTTTGCCAAATATCCGTTTTATCTTTTCAGACATGCCAGCCATGTAGGGAATGACCAGGTTCTTCCGTTTACTCTGAGTCTCAGCCCTATCTGTCGCTGTTTTAGGTCTGGTAGATTTAGATTTGGTGAAGGCCCAATTTGGATATCCACAGGCCTTCAGAGCTGTTCTCAGGTGCTGATTTTCATTCTTTTTGGAATCCATGGAGGTGGGGATGGTTTCTGCTCTGTGTGACAATGTCCTGATGACTCCTAGTTTGTGCTGCAGTGGATGGTGGGAGTCAAACATCAGATATTGATCTCTGTGTGTGGGTTTCCTGTAGATCCCTATTTCTAGCTTGCCACCGGTCCCAATGAGGACTTCACAGTCTAGGAATGCCAGTCTGTTGTCCTTGGTGTCTTCTCTGGTGAAGCTAATGTTGGCATCTATAGTGTTTATATGGTCCGTGAAGGCCTGTACTTCCTGGGCCTTGATTTTGACCCAGGTGTCATCCACATACCTAAACCAGTGGGTGGGCACTGTTCCCTGGAATGTGTTGAGTGCTTTCTTCTCCACTTCTTCCATGTATAAATTGGCCACAATGGGTGACACAGGAGAACCCATGGCACAGCCGTGTTTTCGTCTGTAAAAGTCACCTCTGTATGTGAAATAAGTGGTGTTAAGACACAGGTCCAGAAGATGGCAGATCTGGTTTGGGTTGAGATGGTTTCTCCTTTCAAGGGTGCTGTCCTCTTCTAGTCTCTTCCTGACAGCGGATAGAGCATGAGTGGTGGGGATGCTGGTGAAAAGGGAGGACACATCAAAGGAGACCATAGTTTCATCTGTATCCAGTTTCAGGATCTTTGCTTTGGAAACAAATTCTTCCGAATTATGGATGTGGTGTTCAGAGTGTCCAACTAGAGGTGCTAGTATGGTAGAGAGGTGTTTGGCAATGTTGTATGTTACCGAATTAATGCTGCTGACTATGGGTCGGAGGGGTGTTCCTTCCTTGTGGATCTTAGAAAGTCCGTAGATGCAGGGGATGGCTTTTCCAGGATACAGACGGTGGTAGGTAATCCTATCGATGGAGCCATCATGTTCCAATTGTTTCAAACTGTCTATTACCTTTTTCTTGTAATTGCTGGTGGGGTCTCTTTTCAGTTTTTCATATGTATGGTGATCCTCCAAAAGTGAGGTAATTTTATTGTGGTAGTCTGCAGTGTTTAGAACCACTGTACATCTTCCTTTGTCAGCAGGTAAAATGGTGATGGTTTCATCTTTGCTGAGGGCTGTCAGGGCTCTCCTCTCTTGGACGGTAAGGTTGGGGGGAGGAGGTTGAGCACTGGACAGAGCTGCAGATATTTTAAGCCGGAGTTGTTCTGCTTCCTCAAAAGGTAGGTGGTTGTTGTGGATGGCAGATTCTGTGGCTGTAATGAGCTCCACAACCGGAACTTGCTTGGGAGTGATGGCAAAATTAAGACCTTTGGCTGGGACATCTCTCTCTGTTTGGGTGAGTTCTCTGTCTGAGAGATTTTTCACCCACATGTTCTTTTTGTCCTCTGTGGTCCTGTTGTTGTTGTTCCTCCCAGCGGTTTCTCCAGTTCCTTGTTTCTGCTTGCTGCGAGAAAGAAGAATGTCAAATTTCTTAGTTTGCCTCTCCTTTGTCTTGTGATGCTGGGCCAGCTGTACTTTACTGCCAAGCTGAATAACTCTATCCAGGATTGGGTCAGGAAGGGTGGCTGTGAGTTCCTGGTGAAGGTTTTCAAAATTGTATTGCAGTTCAAAATTGTATGTATGAATGTGTAATTGCTAAAATGTATAAACTTTTGCTGAAATTTGAAATTGAAGAACAAGTGTGTGATAAAATAGCCTGAAATTTACATTATGTTATAATTTGAAAGAAAACTTTTATAAAATGGTGTACCATTGGTTCATGACTCCAAAAAAATTATCTAGAATGTATAAAGGTACTTCAAATTTATGTTGGAAATGTGGAAAAAATGAAGGGTCATTTTATTGTGCCTGATGGACTTGCAAAAAAGCCAGAAAATTTTGATTTAAAATATATACAGTGATACAAAGAATTATAAATATTAATATTCAATTGAAATCAAAACTCTTCTTGTTGGGACTAATGAATAGACAATTAGGGAAAGAGTTATTGAAGATTGTTTTTATTTATTTATTTATTTATTTATTTATTTATTATTTGAATTTATCCCCGCCCATCTCTACCATGGTAGACTCTGGGCGGTTTACAATCAATATAAAAGATAAAACCTATACATTAAAACTACTATAAAAATAAAAAATAAAAATCCAAGAATTGGTCTGTTCTTAAAAGGAGGAAAACCACTAAGCCAACCACCCCCAGGAGGAACTATCATTTCCTTCACTCCAGGCCCAGTGGCAGAGCCAGGTCTTCAAGGACTTCCTAAAGGCCAGGAGCGAGGGTGCCAGTCTCACCTCAGGGGGCAAGTTATTCCACAGGGCGGGTGCTATTGCCGAGAAGGCACGCCTCCTGGATCCCACTAGATGGAATTCTTTTACAGAAGGGATCCGAAGCATGCCCTCCCTGCATGATCGGGTGGGGCGGGTAGATGTAGTCGGGAGAAGACGGTCCCTCAGATACCCTGGTCCCATGCCATGTAGGGCTTTAAAGGTGATAACCAACACCTTGAATTGAATCCGGAAGCAAACTGGTACCCAATGCAGCTCACGGAGTAGCGGTGTTATATGTGCTGATCTCATAGCACCCAGAACTACCCGTGCAGCTGCATTCTGGACCAGCTGAAGCTTCCGGACACTCTTCAAGGGTAGCCCCATGTAGAGCGTGTTGCAATAATCTATATGGGAGATGACAAGGGCATGAGTGACTGTTCGGAGGGCCTCCCGATCCAGGAAGGGGCGCAACTGGCGCACCACCCGAAGCTGTGCAAAGGCCCTCCTGGCCACGACTGCCACCTGCTCCTTAAGCAGGAGTCATGAGTCGTGAGTCGTGAGTTTATATATGATAGCTGCTGTGAGATTATTATACAGGTAGTCCTCAAGTTACAATTTGTTCAGCAACCATTCAAACTTACGGCGGCATTGAACGAACGGCCAGTCCTCAAAGTTACGGCTGTTGCAGCACCCCTGAGATCACGTGATCAAACTTCGGGTGCTTGACCAACCACCTGCACTTACGACCGCAGGGGGCTTCAACTCCCCCCACCTGCCTGTCTGCCCACCATCTCTTCCCTTTTGCCCCCTGCACTCTGTGGCCCCTGCTGCCCTGCGCTCCCTTCACCGTCTTCTTCCTGCTGCTAACCAAGCACACCCAGCCTGGCCCCTTGCAAGGCAGCTGCTGGCCATGCAAGGTTTTCTTCCCGAGGTTGCACACAGTGGTTTCCTCACGAGACCTGGGAAAGAAGGCCACTAATGGCCAGCAGCTGCCTCGTGTAGGGCCAGGCTGGGCACGTCTTGTCAGCAGCGGGAGCAAGAAGACGGCGAAGGTCAGGGTGGCAGAATACAGGGCAGCAGAGGCCTCGGAGTGCAGGCTGGTTGCAGCTGGGCCAGGCTGGGCCAGGTTGAGGCGGCTGGGGCGGCTGGCTGCAGCTTCACACCACACTGCTGGGGTGGCTGGGGCTTCCCGGGCGGCTGGAGGCTTTGCGCTGCCAGGCGGGGCTGGGGCGGCTGGAGCTTCCTAGGGCAGCTGCGGCTTCACAATGCACTGTGGCTCAGGGGCTTCTTACAGCCCCAGAGCTGCAGCACAACAAGAAGCCCCAGAGCCATGCAGTTAGGGGGCTGCTTGCCACCCCACAAGGCATGGTGCAGGGCAGCCAAAAGGGCAGAGTTGGGGGAGGGAATAGACAGTTGGGAGTTGAAGGGGAGACAGTCCCTTACCTTGGAAGAACTGAGGCTCAGGGCTGGGAGGGACCAAACCCGGATTGGGGTGATTCCTCGGCTAACGACCAGTGGGATTTGCTTAATGATGGCAATGGGGAGTGCCAGGATTTCCATCGCTAAGCAATGCGGTCACATGACGTCGAGCTTCATGAACGCATCGCTTAGCGTTGGAAATTCCAAAAGTGGAAAGACTCTGAAATATCCACAACAAAGGAATGGCTGGTGAAGATGACAGAATTAGCAGAGTTGGCAAAATTGACTTGTTTGATTAGAGAAAGGACAATAACTACATTAGTGACTGGAAAACCCTTATGTTCTTTTTGCTGAAAAAAGAAAAAATGAGCTTGTGATTTATGGGTTTGATGATTAGAAAGGGTAGACTATGGAAAGAAGGAAATTATGTTGTAACCTTAGAGAGAGAGAGAGAGGGTAAAATATAAATGTACTCGTAACTGCTGTTAAGAAGATTGGAAGCCGTTTCTTTATAACTTTTCCTTTTCCTTTCCTTTCTTCCTGTTCTTTCCCTTTTCTATTTCTTTCTTTGCACTTTTTTCACTTATTACTTTACTTTCCTTATTTTTCTCTTTCTTGAATTGTTTTTAGTATTTTAAAAATTTCTTTAATAAAAATATATATTAAAAAAATTGTTACCATTACTCACTTGGGTCCAGATGTCTGACACAAGTACATAAGCTGAAGCATTTGTGTGATGATACAATCACACAGATTTGGTCATTTCCTTCTCCCCCCCCCCCCCATTTCCAGCATCCATGAACTCAACAAGAAATATTAATAGAAGACTGAAATTCTGGATGTGTTTGCCAAGATAACAAAGGTGACTCCCAAATGCTCTTGGTATCCATAAGTCATAATCAGAGGACAACTTTGCTGCCTCCCAGAATGATACAATTCCCCTCTCTGTTTAGCAGTATGAAAATGCTGCTAATCCTATCCAGCTTCAAACGATTACAGCTTCCAAGGTCCTTAATGGCTCGATACTTAGTTCCTTCTGGAATTCTTAGTCTGCTATACTGATTATTTTGAGAGGTGTGGACATTTATAAAAAAATGTATATACAAGAGAAATAAGTCATAGTTAAAAGCAGAGCAGTGGGGAATACCTTATGAAAGTATAAGTGTGATGTTGGTATTTATTTATTTAATTTATTTAATTAATTTCTGTCTCGCCTTTATTATTTTTATAAATAACTCAAGGCAGTGAACATACCTAATACTCCTTCCTCCTCCTATTTTCCCCACAACAGCAACCCTGTGAGGTGAGTTGGGCTGAGAGAGAGTGACTGGCCCAAGGTCACCCAGCTGGCTTTCATGCCTAAGGCGGGACTAGAACTCATGGTCTCCTGGTTTCTAGCCTGTTGCCTTAACCACTAGGCCAAACTGGCTCTAAGCTGGGAACAGGGAGAGATTTTCACTTTTCTACTGAAATATTTTTAATCAGCTGTGTAGCCTCAAGACAGTAGGTGTGGTAGAAATAGGTAGGGATCCTTGCCTCAGTTTTGGAGATAGCTTCATGGAACAATTTGGAGTTTAATTTCACCTTGATAAATGATTAAATGTAGCAAAAACCAATGATTCCTTGGGATCAGTTAAAAAAAAAAAGCAAAAACCCAAGCACCAGGCTTTCCAAGATTAAGTATGTAGAATGTTTGTCTTTTGTTGTTCTAGTTTATAGAGAGCAAAAGGTCACATCCTTACTCCCAAATGCCTCCTATTCCCTTTTGTTTTTCCATTCCTCATGCCAAGCTATAACGTGGAATGTTTTAGTTAAAATATATACAAGAAAATTGCATCCTAGACCTCTAACCCTCATCAAAAGTAACTGTGTGAGTATTCTTGGTCTCAGGGGTAAGTAATTCCAGACACACCTCATGGTTGCTTTATAGCAATTTTGTCTGTGCGGCTTGTGATGCCAGTAATCTCCTGGCACATTCCCTGTCCCCTTTCAGACTGCATCTTTTCTCATTAAAGCAAGCAAAAATATGTTTGTAGTGTATATATACCTTTCATGGCCTTGGGAGACATTTAGCATAACTATTGGCAAATTATCTTGCTCATTGAGGAGGTAACATAAAAAGCAAAACAGGGAAATATAAATAAGTAAAAATCATGTTATTGAATGAAGTCCCCTTTCTGCTAGCTTCTTCCGCAGAAGTATTTTTTTTCTCTTTAAGTTGTTTGGCATGCAGTATTTTATTTTGCTATGCTTGTTCTAGAAGGATAAAGGTAAAGGTTCCCCCCGCACATTTGTGCAGTCGTGTCCGACTCTAGGGGCTGGTGCTCATCTCCGCTTGTTAGCCGAAGAGCCAGCGTTGTCCAAAGACGCTTCCCTGGTCATGTGGCCGGCATGATGCATGCGGAACGCTGTTACCTACCCACCGAAATATATATAATATATTATATTATATATTATATAATTATATAATATATAATAAAAATATAGATTATATTATAGATATAATCTGTCTATTATCTAGAAGGATAATCCAGTTCTAATTTAAATGGCTACTTAATATATTTTATCTGGTTCTGCTCCAGCATGAGAAATGAAGTGGAGGGAAACATATTCCTAGCCCTATCCAAAAATAGTTACTAAAATAGAAATTTTACATTTTAAATTGTCAAATGGTGTGATTATGCAACACCTATTTGAAGGTTGTATAATAATTGGGGATAAATATACAAGCAGCACTTCTAGTAAGCTAGATGATATATTGAGAGGTTTTAATTTGCTCTGTAAATCCAGTCAGTCGAACATTAGAAATACTGGCAACTCAGATCAAAATGAGCCATGTGACAGACTAATGCATGTAGTTCTTGGAACATAATGGTACTTTTCAGTGCAATTAGAGGAACAATTCAAATGTGAGACTGAGAATATAAAATAACTTACTTCCAGGGGACTATATGCAGGTGAAGCCATAGGTAAATCATGTAATCATTCCAGTTAGGGATATTCATTGGCATTGGATAAACCCCAAACTGAGAAGCAACAAACCTTGGTTAGTTGCCATTAGATTGAATACATTGGCTGGGAATCTGGTGGTGCCATCACCTGTGAGGTGAGTTGGGCTGAGAGAGAATGACTGGCTCAAGGTCACCCAGCCGGCTTTCGTGCCTAAGGCGGGACTAGAACTCTCAGTCTCCTGGTTTCTAGCCTGTTGCCTTAACCACTGGACCAAACTGGCTCTCTTTGGTGTGTAATCTAGATATGGAGGACATTAGGTTGAGTCCTTTGCCATGGTCAAATCACTTCAGATAGATAAGAGATTTATCAGTGCCCAGGACCTTACTGTATAAGGATCTATTATAGTAGTCTGCTCCTAGCATCCCATGGAACTAGGATTCTGAGGCTGCTGTGGGATTTTCCCAGTGATCTGGTGGGTAATTATGCTGAGTGCCTGGTTGATCTCTGGGATCAGGAGGCAACTTATGTAATTACCCCCTACTGGCCTCTCTCTGCCAATCCAAATGACCGCTTCAGTTTACTGAAGAACTCTGGGAAATAAAGTGACAGAAGCAACACCTGAATCACATGTGGAGGAAGATGAAAAGTTAGTCTGATTGAGCACAAGTAAGAGCTCAGGTTCGGATTATACCATGAAAATAAGGAGAGGTGAAGCCAACAGCCTTGGAAGAAAATGTGGTACTCCCTCTCCTCAGACCATATTAAACAACTAACCCTCAGCCTCCAATTTGCCCTTTTTGAAGAATGTTGTTAGGAAGTGGTGGGTTGTCAGTTGCAAAGTGCCTTGAAGAAGTGAATTATCTGCATCCTGTTCAGTCAAGGTTTTGGCCTGAGTATGGGAGAGAAATAGCATTGGTTGCCCTAAGCACTGACCTATGCTGTGATCTGGCTGAGGATTGTGCACTCCTCCTGGTCCATTAAGCCTCTCAGTGGCATTGATTCCATCAGACATGGTATGCTTTTGGTCTACCTGCAAATGCTGGGGTTTGCAGGCACTGATTATATGGTTCAGCTTCCCTTAGTGTGCTGTTCCATTTGATAGAGGGGAGGAGAGATTAGGTAAGTGGAGCCTCCCTAGTGGGGTGCCCCAGAGTTTAGTTTTCTTCCCACTACTATTCAATACCTACATGGAACTGCTGGGGAATGTTATCTAATAGTTCTTGTGGAAACCCCTTTCCTTTGCACAAAAATTCCTCAACCTAGTTAGCTAAAACATAGTATGGATGTTTCTCACCAAAGAGACTGCTACTACTGCAAATTTCAACATATCCTGCCCTAAAACAATGAAGTTACCGGGGTTTCCCCCAGCGCCTCCCCTCCCCCATTTTTAAATAAATACAGTTTGAAAAATCCTTACTAATTTTGATGAAACTTGATAGGCTTCATTCTGTAATAAAGAGTGGGTTTTATTGCAAATTGTATCCATTCTCCTGAAAAAAAGTACCCTCTTCAGTTATTTCCCTGCCAGACAATGCCATAAACAAAGTTCTTCTTAACTAATCAGGCACCGAATCAAATGGGATAATTTATAAATTCTTTGTCTAGAGCAGGCATTACAGACCCTGTAATCTAGCCTCTGTTTTTTATTCATGCAATTTAGAATAGTGGGAATCCATGTTCTACATCAACATCTCATGCTAATGTACATGCTGTACATTTAGAAACTAAGAATCCAGTATAAATATTATGTGACCAAATGTAACCTTGTAAATCTTTTTACACATACTTTTGATTGAATCTTATTCTTTGTCCCCTATTAGAATAAATATGTAAGAAAAGAAAATTGAACCAAATTGGTCTTTTTCAAGGTTTGGATGGTAGTTGGTGAAACTTTAAAAGTTTTTAAGAAGGACATGCAAATGAAATGTAAACCAAGTTATACATTCTGCAGATACGCTCGTACATTGGGCAAACAACATAACTAGCTAAGTGTTGTCATATTTTGCTCTTTCTAAATTAATGGGTGTCTGTTATATTTTAAAAGTAGTATATTCCCATCCCTTCCAAAAATAATAAAATGACAGCCTATTTCCTAAATCCAGGATTGCATGAATTTTCACCTGATTGCAAGAGATATACAGTATATCAGTCACCTTTGGTGAGAGCAGCCAGAATGAAAGGTAATTTTAGGGGACACAGAGATTACCAGGAATATAATTAACTTGATAATCAGATCATGTTGTTGTTTAAATATATTTGCCGTTTAGTTAAATTACTTTTCATTTCAAATCAGGCAGAAATTGCGTCCTTTCACATACACTATCTTGAAGGGAAAACTCACTCCATTTGGTTTTAGATAAAAGTATAATTTCTCAATCAAAGATTACAGGGTGGGATAAACTGAATGTCTACTAAATATGTAGTGCTGCTTTTTGTTATGAAGTGTTCATCTTTAGTTGATTATAGCTAACGCTCATTCCTTTGGATTTGCAACATGGAAAGAACCACTATAAATGCTCTGTGTTGACCAAATTGCTTTTAAAAAGGCTAAAACAGTATGATACTTAAAAATTGTTACTTCATTTGTATAGGTTCACAGTAACCTCAGGTTGGTAATAGATTGGCTTGCCTAAAACCGCTTTTGGGTGCTTCTTTAAGAGGTCTCAAGTCATTAACATGGCTTTTGTGTGGACAAATTTATTATACTTTAAATGGTATTCTTGGTTTCTGTTTATTTTAATAATAATTTCCACTGGGTTTTGTCTGATAGAAGTTCAGTGATGATGGATATTTATAAAATTCATGGTGTGAAGAAGAGTAGATAAAAGATTTGTAATATTATAATGAGAATTTTCTGTCCAACAGAGAAAAATCATATTTGGAAACTGTACTGCACAATTAACATTGAAAGTTTAGTTCCTCAAGATGCAGTGTACAGCAAGTATGTAAGTTTAGTTTAAAAGTAGATTCAACAAATTCACAGATGAAAAGTATAAGAAAAGCATGAATTACAAGTAGGTGGAACCATAAAGATTCAAAGACTGTGTGTCTGAATATCAGATATATGAGGCAGACAATGACTGATAATAATGGTTATCTGTTTAAGAATTGCCCAGAAGAATGTAGTTAATCACTGTTGGAATGGTGTTGATTAAAAGGAACTTGGATCTGATTAATAGGGCTCTTTTTTATATTCTTAGTATTTTGCATTGGATTTGTATGCTGCTTATTTCCAAGATAAAGGTATATTTGACTCTGAAGCTCACATCAAACTTTAGAGGACAGAGCAGTTATTAGCGTTTTGTGTGTTGCTTTCTTTTGCTTTACTGTGCCATTGGTTGGTATAATTTTTTAACAGAAGGATGTGTCTGATCCTGTTATCATAGTGTAATAAATCCAGCAGTTTTCTGTTTTGAAAACTCATATGGTACTGTGACTTTTATTCAAGGTGTTGTATGTCTAATCTTCAAAATGAATGGGTGGTGTCTTTGTCAGGAGTAGCTGCAGTGGCTTGTAGTGTAGGTAAACTATTTTTGTGGTATCACCAAGGCTGAGATACTGCAGTTCTTGGAGAGAGATAAAGTAGTCAAGCTGAAAATGAAACAAAGCTTTAACTGTATTCCTCCTTGTGTTTAGCAGAGATAAACTTCAGTGGAGTCTCAATGCTGCCCCATTTGGCTTCTGGCAGCAGCTTTAATTGGTAAAATGCAGATTTTTTTTTGATCAAGAGAGGATTATTCTTGTTATCAGTCTGAAGCATCTTATTTCAAGATGAAAAGGCTTTACTGAATTACAGATGCCAACATTTTTACAAAGGGCTTTGGCGATTGACATCTCAAAGAGAAAGTATGATTTATTAGCCTATAATGGGACTGAGCACTGGGCTAGGTTCCACTGATTTGAGAAATTGCTAAATATAAATTGCCTTTTTGTGTAATGCCCCGGGTTCCTTAAAATATATTTTGTATATAAAATATGAAGCATTATGTACCTGAAAAAGAGCAGAATTATGAAGTAGAGGTGAGAGACAGGATGGGGGGAGAAATTAAATCCATCTTGGTGGTGGTTTTTACAGTAGTTTGACTGATAAGCTGGCAAGGTAAAGATTAATAAGAGCCCTGTTGTTATCAGTACCAGCATGTCGATCCTCTGTAACAGGCCTGTCTGTTCAGCATGGAAATTATTGATTAAATAAAAATTGCTATTAGATTGTGATGTGATCCATAATCACAAACAATGGTGGATGTTCCACTTTCAGATTCTGAGCCATGCATCAACTTTTCCCTTTGCAGTAATTTATATTGTGCTGACATCTACACTCATTAGCTTTTACCCTTTCCTACATGTGTCACGGAAGCACTAAAAGACAGAACAGTAGTGGAAAATAAAGTGACCAGTAGGAAAATGCTGTTTTCAGATGGAAGCAAATTAAACAGCTGGGCAATGGTCATCAATCCCCCACAAATTTTTCATTTTTCTCATTCATTTAGAACTGCTTTTACATTCATATATGCATTATACACACCCATACTCATACACAATATCCACAATTACCATTAACCAAGTGTTGCTTTCCTGACATCCTTTTCACTGATAAGGATGTCAGTAAACTGAATCTGCCAGATAATCAGGATACATGTAGCAGATCTTGAAATAAATCACATTCTATAGTGTTAGAAATGTGAATAACTTTGTTTTGTCTATTCACACAGCAGGATGAGGTAACAGAGTGAATTGCATCTCTTCAGATTATAGATGAAATATACTTTTGGTTGTTCTCTTCTGGGTTCTGCTGTCTGCCATTCCATTTGCAGAGAAATTGAATTTCTCAGTTAGACTTTAGAGTTACAGTAATCAAAACCTTGATTCCTTACTTTAAGTGTGATTGCTTGTTATATTGTTTCCAAATTCTATCTCATTTTGCTTTGTGTTTAAATCAGGTCTAAGATACTTACGTATTTTCTAATGCACTTCTGACTTTCATAAGTTTAGTTTAGAATATATGTAGTTTGATCATAAACATATTGGATTTTACATGCTTATGCTTTGCATTAACCAATGACTCTGTGTGGGTATCTGGCAAGCCTAGAGGAACCAGTTGCATCATGGTGTTCCCACCATGATGGGTACAGCATGATCTACTCCAACATTTATAGTATCTAATTTATAGCATCTAAATTCTTGGCTGTCAAAATATTTTTTAAACTTCAGTTATTGTAAGGTGATAAACAACAAGACTGCTAAATAAATACATGAAATTATTAAAAATTATCACTTAGGCACCTGAAGTTAAATGTACCTGGAAACAGATATTTGCATTTGTTTAGCTGTCCTTCCAACTTAATTTCATTATTGACTTACTGTACTTAAACTTTTTTGGAGGTAGTACTAAATATTTGGACCAATCCAACTAGAGCAAGTGTGCATAATCCTAGCTTATACACCAACCGTTTAGGTAATTCAATGCTATCTACCAACAGGGATTGTCCATCTGAGCACTTTTTAAAAGTGAAGACTCTTGAACTTCTAATTTAGGCATTCATCTGAACCTGCAGAGAGCTCAAAATGGAAAGAGAACAGTGGTAGCCCCATCCCTGCTCTAGCTACTAAGCCAGGGCTTTCCAAAGTGCCGCCGCTGGCGGGGGTGCGGGGGCGACACAGGAGGCGTGCAGCGGCGCGCACGCGGCGGCGACACAAGGGCATGCAGTGGTGACACAGAAGACTGCGGCGGCGCGCGCACAGCGGCGCACGGGGAGACGTGCGGCGGCGCGGGGGGACGTGTGGCAGCGTGTGCGGCAGCGGTGGCTGCCGCTGCCACCATGCACGCGCGCGCCGCCGCTTCCGGGTGGTATGGCGACACACCACGCTGTGTGTGGCGACACACTTTTGTGTCGCGACACACAGTTTGGAAAGCTCTGTACTAAGCAATGAGGTATGGATTCAATACAACTCCTAGCATGATCTGAATTGCCTTTTATTTGGATCATGGACCACGTAGGGAATGTACTCAAATTCAAGGCAATCATAATACAATTCTCCTTCAAACTTCCCCCCTAAATTCATGGCAACTAAAGAGAGTAAGGCAGAGCTTTCCAAACTTTTCATGTTGGTGACACACTTTTTAGACATGCATCATTTCGCGACATACTCTTACAGCAGGGCATCATTTCGCGACACACTCCTACAGCAGGGCACAAGGCAGGCACTAGGACCTGCGCGGAATCCTGGCAGGGCAGGTTTGTTGGCGGCAGCAGCTGCGACACACCCAGACACTGCAGCCGACACACTAACATGTCCCGACACACAGTTTGGAAAGCTCTGGAGTAAGGGATGAGACAACCCATTCTCTACCCAATTTCAGCCCTCCAGGGGCTCAGGCAAACCCATGCTCAACTGTTTAGGCATGATGGGTTGGATTCGTCCTTCCTACTTTACTATCCACACCAAGACTGCTGATGGATGGGGGTTTTACAAGATTGTAAAGATGTGGCTGCACATAGTTTCATTGGGTCAGAGCACACATCTGCTGTACTGTAGCTACTGATTTCCTCTTCAGTTCTGAGTATTCTTAAAGTACAGCTTTTATACATTTTTGGTACTTTTTAAGATATGTGCACAGCTGTTGGAAATAGGGGTTAAAACTGTCACCATTTCCTCTGGAACAGTTGAGAAAACCAGTAGGATCTCTGGGCAGAGGAAGATAGATGACTGCTTCAAATGAACAAATACGTGGACACTGTCTTACATAGGACAGACTGATGGGCCATCTTGATCAATATTCTCTATTCCTGTGACTTCACGGTGCCTTCTGCCTCTTAGTTAACTGAGAGATAGGTGAATTTGCTGTCCAGATTATGGTTTTCTAATCATGGTATAGAACATGATGGATGGCCATGATTTCAAATACTCCAGATATATCCTGTCCCTTATTTCAGACAAATTTGATAAATATACACAAAATACATGCTATTTTGTGCTAGCACGAACTTAACAGCACACATGTCTTATGAGAGAAACACACATTGTCCTAAACTATATAATGTGGATTTGGATAGATGGAACATTTGAAATTCTTAATAAAAATACTAGTGCTCTATTTCCATGCTTCATTCCATGAAACTAACAATATTGCTTAGATTTATATGTTAGTTTATAGGATTAAGTAGTTTGTCTCTTCTCATATAAAATGATTTAAAGCTGCTGTAATATATAGCTACATTATAACTCAAAGAGCCTGTCAGTAAAATCTAACAGTTACTTTTGCGCTGTTTCCAAAATCCAGTGTTGAACTGCAGTGAAAATACTTCAAACATTTTCTATTTTTACTGTTAAAGTTCTGCAGTTCAGAAAACATGTGGCTTTTGTGTATTCATTTTTCATTTCTTCTTTGTAGTTGAAGTTTATTCCTATGGTGCATTACCACATAGCAGAGAAATTGAATTTATATTGTGAAATTAAAACAGCAGAAATAATGTTTGTTTTTCTTTTTGTTTTAAGTTAACATGCTGTAACTATTAAAGCAGGGCTTTCCAAAGTGCCACCGCTAGCGACACACCAGTGGCGGTGCGGCGGCAGCAGCGGCACGGCGGCGGCGCGGGCGTGGGTGCGCGCGGTGACAGGAGGGCGTGCGGCGGCGCGCGGCAGCAACACAAGAGAGCATGCAGCAGCGCGCGCGTGCACGGCGGCGGCGCGGGAGGGCGTGCGGTGGCGCGCACGCACACGGCGGCAGCGCGGGGGCGTGCGGCGGCGCAGGGAGGCGTGCGGCGGCGCAGGGGGGCGTGCGGCGGCGCAGGGGGGCGTGCGGCGGCGCACGCGTGCAAAGCGGCGGCTGCCGCTGCCACCATGCACGCACACGCCGCCGCTTCCGGGTGGTGTGGCGACACACTTTTGTGTCGCGACACACAGTTTGGAAAGCTCTGTATTAAAGGATAGTATTAATTCTAATTTTATTTATATAGAAGAAATCCCCACATGAACTTCCTGTGATTGCTTTGATCCACATGGTCATGGTAGAACTGTTTGGCTCAGATCCTTGTCAACATTGCTCCTTTTTAGTCAAATTGCTACTCATATGTTTGCATAATACTACACTTCCATAACCTTCTCTGTCAACTGAGGAATATAGCAGAGGTCATTGACCTCATTCTTACCACTCTGCCTCAGTTGTATTTTGCTCATAATATTGCATAGTGCAGTGATTGATACCACACTCTTACAGCACAACTGATTCATACATTTTAATTACAATCATCATAATTTGGGCCACGACAAATAAGTATTTATCACTTATTTTTATTTTACAGTATTTACTGCCCACCCCAATGCAAACCGACTCTGGGTGGGAAGCAACAAAGTCAAATTAGAACAGCACACTAAAAATAATATATAACTTTTAAAAAATCAACACTACAAATCAATTACATCATAGGCATTATTCCATGAAATTATCCTAATGGGCAAACACCTGCTGGAACAAAGCATCTCTGCTAGCAATTCGAAAGCATGCAAATGCAAGTAGATTAATAGGTACACTTCGGTGGGTAGGTAACAGCGTTCCACGCATGTCATGCGGCCACATGACCGTGGAAGCGTCTTCAGACAACGCTGGCTCTTTGGCTAAAAAACGGAGATGAGCACCGGCCCCTAGAGTCGGACACGACTGCACAAATGTGCGGGGGGTACCTTTAACTTAACTTAGTTTCCAAAATGATGTAGAGAAGAGGCTGTCCATACTTCCAGAGAGAGAGAGAGTTCGATAAAATAGGGGTCACCACTAGGAAGGTCTGTCACCTGGCCCATGCTCCATAAACCTCATGAAGGCTGGGGGTGGGGAACCTGCAAAAAGTTCTCTTTAAATGACCAAACTGGATGGGCAGTCATTTCCTGATGTATCCCAGTTGAGGACTGGGTCATAGCCAGCACTTTGAACTGGTCTGAGAAGCCCATTGACAACCAATGCAGCAATTTTAGAAATCGGTACTATTCTCAGGTTGAGTTGTCAGGAGTCTAGCCACTGCAACTTGTACCAGCGGTAGCTTTTATGCTTTCAGATTGTCTCAAAGGCAGCCCTACTAAAGCACATTGCAATTGTCAAAGTAATGATTAGGATATACATTATCATTGCCAGGCCATCTTGGTCCAGGTGGGGATATGGGAGGGCTGACAGGACATAATCATCACAGCAACCAAAAGTGGGCAAAGCTCTCTTGGCTGAAGCTTCTACCTGCTGTTTAAATAGGAGCCTCAAGTTCAGGGGAACCCCAAGTCACAAACCAACTTTGTCAAGGGGAGTGTGATCCCATCCAGACTGCCAGAGCAGATGTTACAAGATTGACAGTGGTGTCTGTTCACACACACACACACACACACACACTGTCTTGGTAGGTTTTAACCTAAGCTTGTTTTGCCCCATCCAGCTCCTCACAGCCTCTAGACACTCGTTCAGATCCTTGATGGCATCTCTGGCTCAGCCCAGGGTGATGATGTATGACTGTGTGTCATTAGTATATTTATGACACTTCCCCTGAATTAGCAAATTACCTTTGTTAGCAGTTTCATGTAAATGTTAAATCACATGGGGGAAAGCATCAAACACTGAGAAACCTTACATGGAGTTCTCAAGAACTCAAGCACTGCCCCGCCCCCCACCTCTTGACCACTGTTTGGAAACATCCACTGAGGTAGGAGCAGAACCACCATGAAATTGTGTCCCTATTTCCCAATCCCTGCAAGTGATCCAAAAGGATACCACAGTTAATGATATTGAATGCCACTGAGAGATTTAATAGGATAAAGTAATAGGGGTATTTTTTTTCCATTGAGGTTCCAACAGAGATCATCAGCCAGAGTGACCAATGCTGTTTCTATCTCATTACCAGGTTGAATCCTGGAAAGGTTCCAGATAACTATTTTATCTTGTGTACTTTGTAACTAATTTGGTAGCAGAGTCTCAACCACATTCACAAGGAAGGAAGTTTGGAGAGCAGGTAGAAGTTGGCAGAACTGATGGAGAGGGCACATTACCATCTCCTTTAAGGCAAGTGGGATTATCTATTCCTCAGAGAGGCACTGACTATATCCGGGAGCCAGCTGCCCACACTCACCCTAGCCATGCAAATAATGTAGGAGGGGCATGTATCAAGCATTCAGGTAGCAGATTTCAGACTATGGATGACTTCCTTGGGTTCACTTCCACTTCCTTAGGTTCCACAAGGCAATGCCACACTCACCCACAGTGCACTCTACCCAACTGTCATTCAAACTAGAATGAACATGAGCAACTTCATCTGTCAAGAAATCTGCAAATTCATCCAGCATGTCTGCAGGCTGCTTGTTTTGCCTATCCTTCCCTAAAAAGGAAGGCATACCAAATCACTTAATTTTTCTGATGGATGTAGTAGCCCAAGTGTCCCAGATATTTCTCCTTTCTAGAACAGCTCAGAGGTGAGATGCTAGAGACATGCATGCAGAGAAAGGAAGGGAAGCAAATAGGGCAAAGAAGGAGTGAAAATCCAAGCTGGAAAAGAATTGGTGAGTCAGAATGATAAAAACAAAGTTTTTATGATTCATATTCAAGTTAGAATTATAAAACTCAACAGCATTTCATGCTAGGTATATTTTTGTTGTTGTTGTTCAGTCATTTAGTCGTGTCCGACTCTTCGTGACCTCATGAACCATAGCACGCCAGGCCTTCCTGTCCTCCACTGTCTCCCGGAGTTTACTCAAATTCATGTTCGTTACATCGGTGATGCTATCTAACCATCTCATCCTCTGCCATCCCCTTCTCCTTTTGCCTTCAGTCTTTCCCAGCATCAGGGTCTTTTCCAGTGAGTCCTCTCTTCGCATTAGGTGGCCAAAGTATTTGAGCTTCAGCTTCAGTATCTGTCCTTCCAATGAGCAGTCAGGGTTGATTTCCTTTAGGATTGACTGATTTGACCTCCTTGCAGTCCAAGGGACTCTTAAGAGTCTTCTCCAGCACCACAGTTCGAAAGCATCAATTCTTCGGTGCTCAGCCTTCCTCATGGTCCAACTCTCACAGCCATACATTACTACTGGAAAAACCATAGCTTTAACTATACGGACCTTTGTCGGCAAGGTGATGTCTCTGCTTTTTAATATGCTGTCTAGGTTTGCCATAGC
The DNA here is from genome assembly GCA_023362775.1 of Charina bottae. Taxonomy (NCBI): domain Eukaryota; kingdom Metazoa; phylum Chordata; class Lepidosauria; order Squamata; family Charinaidae; genus Charina; species Charina bottae. The sequence goes on from JALMGJ010000007.1 coordinate 8,622,345, forward strand.
TTTCCTCCCAAGGAGCAAGCGTCTTTTAATTTCATGGCTGCAGTCACCGTCTGCGGTGATCTTGGAGCCCAAGAAAATAAAATCTGTCACTGCTTCCATTTCTTCCCCTTCTATTTGCCAGGAAGTGATGGGACCAGATGCCATGATCTGGGTTTTTTTTAATGTTGAGTTTCAAGCCAGCTTTTGCACTCTCCTCTTTCACCCTCATCAAGAGGCTCTTTAGTTCCTCTTCACTTTCTGCCATTAGGGTGGTATCGTCTGCATATCTGAGGTTGTTGATATTTCTCCCGGCAATCTTAACTCCGGCTTGTGATTCATCCAGCCCGGCTAGGTATATTTACTTTTGTTTAAATTTCATGCATTTTAATCCCTTCATGGTGTGGAAAGTTTGAAATTGTCCTTTGTTCTAATTATGTATAAACTTTGAATCCCAGCAAGTCATCTAAGAGTCAGCTGCTTTTATTAACCTCCATGCCCATAATAAATAGTAATAATATATTAGATTTATAAGGCAACCATTTTTTTTAAACGTGATCACGAATACAAAATTAGAAACATCATAAGAACACCCAATCAAATACAGAAATGTGCACTGAGGAAATACACAAACAAAAAAATTCCAACCACCTATCATCAGTCAGGCAGGATCACAAATCACCCCAGCCTCTAGCCTGCATGAAAAGCCAAATTTTATAGGCTTTTCTAAAGGACAGCAGAGTTGGGATCAAATAGACTTTGGAGGGAATGTTATTCCAGAGAACCGGAGCAGTATAGAAAGCGCACACCTCTAGGGTCTCACAAGATAATGGTATGTGGGAATGACCTTGGGAGACAGGGGAAGAGCCACAGCCAAGGGAACAGTTGGATAAGAGGCAGCTTAGCCTGCAGAAGGAATGTGGGCATGGCAAATGTCTCAGAAGGGACCCTCCCTAGTTTCTTGGGCTGTAAAGGTGACGGGGAGAAATGTAGTTTCAGACTTGCAAGATTCTGTTAATGTAACCTTACAATAAAGTAGAATTAGTTCATCTGGGCGTGCTTCCTGTCTGGACTATCTTGCAAGGCTGAAAGTACGTTTCTCCCCCATCGCCTTTACAGCCCAAGAAACTAGGGAGGGTTCCTTCTGCGATGTCTCCCAAGGCCATTCCCACATACCATTACAAGATGTCACTGTTTAGTTGACAGGAGTTGACAGGACCTGACCCTCCCTGTTAGATCTTATAGAATGGGCAGAGATAATTGGAGAAAAGTCATCCCATAAATAACCAGCCCCTGAGTCATGAACGGCTTTATAGATGATAACCTTGAGTTGCACCAGGAAACCAACTGGTAGTCAGTGAACTCACAAAGCAGTTGTGTTATACAGGCATACTGAGAAGTGCCGAAATCTTCTCACCAGCCTTATTCTGGACTAGCTGTAATAGTTCTCAAAGGCAACTCAATGTAGAGCACATTACAGTAGTACAAATAAGTGGTTAGGGCATGAATAGCTATGAACAAGGTCCATTGATCCAGGAAGGATGTAGTTGACACAAGATGAATCTATAAAAAAAGCTCTCCTGGCTTTGGCTGCCACTTATTCTTCAGGCAAGAACTGTGAGACCAGGAAGACCCCCAATTATGTATTGGTTCTGTTCTGGAAAAGTATGCCCCCATCAAGAACTAAAAATGGCAAGTCCCAGGACATGAACTCAAAGCCACTCATTCTTGCAGGGGTTGAGTCTGAGCCTGTTTTTATCCATCTGCCTGCTACAGCCTCCGGCACTGGGACAACTTATTAAGAGCATCACTTGGTCAGCCAGAGGTCAACTGATAGTCATCAGCATTCTAGTGACACCTGACCCCATGCTGTCAGATAACCTCCTACAGTGGTCTTATGTAAATGCTTAATCAGTGACAGGAAAAAGGAGAAAAAATACTGCAAAACAAACCCTGAAGTGGTCCAGAAGGATACCATGATCTACATATCAAAAGCCACTGAGAGGTCAAGGACGAACATATCCTGGTCCCACCAGAGGTCATCAACAAGCATGATCAATGTTGTCTCAGTGCCAAATCCTGCCTTGAAACATGGCTGAAAAGGGTGCAAATAATCTGTTTCCTGTGGGAACCTCAGGAGCTGAGCTCAACCACCTTTTCTACAATGTAATTTTGTCATGTAATGTATGAAAACAAAGCATAAAGCCAGTTCAAGCCTCCTTGTTATGGGTAACAAGTTATCCTAACTTGTAGGATAGCTTTTCAGGAATCAGACTCAGAATGCTTATTTTGCAGCCAGATTCTGTAAAGTTAGTTAAGCTTAATTTGTGATTTGAAGCCTGAAGTGCCAAGAAGGAGATATTACTTGGTTGATTCATCAGGTACAGAAAGCCACATTTCTAGTTTTTATTTTTGTAAGTCTTGGTCCCATGTTGTCTGCCAGTTATATAAGGCAGTGTTGAACAGCCTCTATGGCTAGTTTACATATTACACATTACTATAATATGATTTGTTTGGTTTTGATTTGATGTGTGTATTCAGCCAATTGTTGCTTATTCATCAACCCATGAATAAATAAAACATAGATTTGTATGATATAGGAAGACTTTCTGTTAAGGTTATGGTGGACCCTAGGCACACACAGTAATTTCAGGTAGCTAACCTTGTTAGCTTGTGACCACATAATGTGTTTTCTTATTCAGGCATTGTGACCTGTAACAATTTCTTGGACTACTTTTTATTGTTAACTGACTTTTTGTACTTTGTATATACAAATATCTTATATTAAGCAACAATGACACATGCTCTCATTGGAATGAAATCCTTCTAATATCCAGCAATCGAGTTTTCAAGGCCTACAGAAACACCCAGAGACTTAAATCTAGTTATAGCAATTTCTTTTCAGGGTCAGCTACACAAAGTATATTTATTTTTGCATGTATAAATGCTGCATCTAATTTATAATAGATTAAAAGGTAGGTTGTAATATGTTATCAATGGCTGCATTTATTATTAATATTAGATGACTGCACTTCCCCAACTGGACTGAGTGCATGCCTAAGGGTAAGTCCTTTCTTGTGGCTTGGGAAAGTAATAAGGCAGTTTTTCCCCTTTCCAAAATATTGTGTCTGCCTCACTGTGTTTAAATTGCTGCAAAAATATATTTAGCCATTAATACACTATTTACTTTGTACAGTGCCCAACAATTAATATATCCTTGGGGACCTCTTTATCTTTAGTATTTAAACATATATGGTTTAAATATATTTAAACATATATGGTGGCAGGTTAACCAAGGATAGCTGATGAAAACACCAATACAACTAATTAATGGGCATTGAAAGAGTAACCTTATCTTTGAATTGATAATAGTAGCAGTAAGGAATAAGTGTGTATGTCTGTGTGTATGTTTAAAGAAAAGTAAATTATTCTATAGAAACACTGAGCAAAGGGAAGACTGGACACTGCTGATGTGTACATTAGCACGTTGGCCTTAAATAATTGGTTTTGTTTTGTATTGGGTCTTTGGGTGCCTTTGAGTCAGTTTTTGACGCCTGGAGACTGACTAGCAAGGTTTTTCAGAAGTGGTTTGCTGTTGCCTCCTTCCTAGGGCTGAGAGAGAGTGACTGGTCCAAGGTCACCCAACTGGGTTCATGCCTAAGGCAGGACTAGAACTCACGGTCTCCCAGTTTCTAGCCTGATGCCTTAACTACTACACCAAACTGGCTCTCTTAAATAATGAAATAGGCATACAGAAATAAAAACCTTCTGTGCCATCATCTGAAAACATCTAACTATTAATGTTTAGGTCAGGTGACAGTTTGGAATTGTTTGTTTAGCAACAGAAGTGTCTACTCCCACCAAATTAACATGAAATTATTAAATACTTAACATACATCTTATTCAACATCTTAAATGATTATTATACTATAGTAAAAGATTGTTGTATGTTCAATTCTATGCAAGATGTGTGTAGGAACTCATTAAGTCCTGTTCAAAGCATTTCTAACAGTCTTTCTTTCCTTGTCCTATTTCTCACACACATATAGAACATCCATAAAAATGTCACCTCCAGCAAGCTCAAAAATATTTTGGGAGTTCTTTCTAAGATAATACAATGGAAAAGAAATAACTGAGCAATTCCCAATGAAGCCAAAAAAGTAGGAAAAAAAATATCAATAAAATTTTGGATATTCATACCCAGATTCCTCAAAGGGAACCATACAGGCATATAAACTTTCATCTCTTAAGGCTGTTTTCCATATAAAGAAGACATAACCTACATTATTATTATGGCTAACATTTCAGTAAACAGTAAAGGCTGTATTTAGGAAAAAATGTCCCCATCCAGATTTACAGACCAATGTTTTTTGTATTTTGTGACCATGTGACAACAAGTGGTTTATAGCAAATGTTTGTTTATGTACATCATTTCCACCTTTACGTTTGCCTCCTTCCTCCCTTCCTCCCTTCCTATCCTGCCACAATCAACAAAACAAAAGTAGAGATGCCCAAACTGATTAGTTGGACAGTTACGTTTTCAGCATCTTTCTAAACACAATCAGGGAGAAGGCCAGCCTGATCTCCACAAAGAGACTGTTCCAGAGAACTGGTGCTGCTACCAAGAAGCAGTGTCTCCTGGCCTTAGCTTCCTTTACCTCCTGAAAGTGGGACACTAGAAGCAGTTTCTCCCTAGGTGACCTAATAGGTCAGGCAGATTCTGGTTGGAGCAAGTGGTCCAATTAATTGATTGATTATATGCCATCAAATTGGTGTTGACTCTTATCAACCACATAGATTTTCTCCAGGACAATCTGTCCTCCACCTGGTCCTTCAGATCTTCTAATAGTATACCTAAGGGGGCGTGGTGGCTCAGCAGGTAAGACGCCAGGTTTGTCAATCGGAAGATTGCAAGTTCAGAGGTTCAAATCCCTAGTCCTGCGTGACAGAGTGAGCTCCCGAACTCGCCCCAGCTCTTGCCAACCTAGCAATTTGAAAGCATGCAAATGCAAGTAGATTAATACGTACCACTTTGGTGGGTAGGTAACAGCGTTCTGCGCGCGTCATGCCGGCCACATGACCGTGGAAGCGTCTTCGGACAATGCTGGCTCTTCAGCTAACAAACGGAGATGAGCACTAGCCCCTAGAGTTGGATACGACTGCACAAATGTGCGGGGGGAACCTTTACCTAAGCTGTAACCTAGTACAGATATGACCTAATAAAGATTTCACCTTTATATGGGGAAAGAGAGAGATTGTATCTATAGTGACTCTGGCCCATTACGTATATTGGGCCAGAGTCACTGTAGTTTTGCTATTAGGATTATTATTATTATTATTTTGCACAATTAGGGCAAATGAATTGCAATTAGGATCATTGATCAGCACATGAAACACAGAAAAGCAGGTATTTGCAGAGTCATGCAACTGCTTTACATATTCAGTATGCACTAGGCTTTACTGTTTTACCTGTTCTTTCTGGGCACTGATTTTAAGAACTATATTTAGTCTTTCTCAGTGATTTCTGTAGTCTTAACTAAGAGAAATGGTTAAGTCTAGGTCCCTATAATATAAAAATGCAATAGCTCATGAGCTATCAATCTTACCAGCATGCATATGCATATGCTTTCTTCTCTCTTAAATAGTAATTAACCCATTATCTTTTTTTTTAACTAAATAACAAAAATTAAATCAGGAATTTCATTCTTCCATTTATCTAGGAGCCACGTAGAGTAACCATGTCATGCTCATTTCTTGGAGCAATATTGTTTCAGACTGCAAATGGCTTATATTATATTTAACTAATTTCCTCTGGCTTCTGTGTATAGAAAATTAATAGGTCAGATGAAATAGTAACCTAGAACCTTTCCATGAATAATTAGGTTCCTGAAGGTGGGAATTTTTGATGTAGAATAATACATCAATGCAATTGGATTAACAAGCACCAGTCTGAAGTGGTACATTAGCCTGAATTTCTCTGGCTTTTCAAGACTAATATACAGATGAAACCAGAGTTTTTCTAACTGGGACTTATGAACAACCAATTAGAAAAGACCTATGGAAGACTGGTTTTGTATATGGCAACTGCAGCAAGACTATTATATTCCCAAAGATGGAAAAATACTGAAATGATTGTGATTGTGAAGATGATGGAATTTTCAGAAATGGCAAAAATGACCTGTTTGATCAGGGACAAGTACTTTTATTAAAGACTGGAAAGCTTTTATGGATTTTTTTTGCTGAAAGTGGAAAAAAAATGAATTAGTGATTTCTGGATTTGCTGATTAAAAAGGGTTGAATGGGAAGAAGTGAATTATGATGTAACTTTAATGAGGAAGGAGAGAGGATATGTTTGTTTGTAACTGCTGTAAAGAAGATTGGAAGTAGCTTTATATATTTTTTCTTTTTTCTATTTGTATTTCTTAATCACTTCTTAATTTCTCACCTTCAACTTTTCTTTTCTTTTTTCTTTTTCTTTTCTTTAATCTTGCTTTATATTATTTCATGTTTATCTTTTATCTCTGTAAAAATTTCTAATAAAAATTATAAAAAAATATCTGGCTTTTCTATCATGAGGATTGATTGATTTTATTTATTATTGTCCAAATATTTCAACTGTTTCCTAGGTATTTCAAGGAATGCTGCTGCTTTTGTATCTTATATGGAGGACAGTCTTGCACTTTCATAGAAGTAAGGAAAAAAGCAGAGGGGTTGACCTTTGATATAAACATGGAGATACAGCCGTGCTTATTTTTTTCCTATTTTTTGGAAATAAATATACCCTGCTTATCCCTCAGAATTTAAAGAAGTTTAAATTCTTAGTCCGCCTTAAGGATTTGTAGAAACTGATACCTTTTAAGAGCCTGCAAAGAGCTTAAATTTTTATGCCATTAGGTCATTCCCCCCACTCCCACCCTTTTTAGGTGAGGTGGAAGTTATAGCAGTAAATTATTGCTAAAATTGCTTAGTCTACCTTTGTGCCAGACTATGCATGAGTCCCATTCAATTTAAGGAAGTTTCCAGGTAAGTCAGTATTGCAGGCAAATTGTGATGCAGTGGTTTATTCCACATGTTACATAATGCACACACCAACTTATGTATGTATGTGTGGACGTATTATCATATCTGTGCAATCACAGCAACTGTTTATTGTTGAGGCAAGTGAGAAGAGACAAATAATCCAAATTACAGACTGGCATGGCAGTCTGAAACGAAGGAGAAATCATATTGTATCAGTTGTTTGTTACATAGGAAACTGTAAATCAGCTTTCAGTTAATACATAGAACTTACTCTTCAGTAGAAATGTGAAAATAAATTTTTGATACTAGTTCTTGTGTGCTCTGTACAGGATACCATGTATGTAATTCACACTTTGTTCAAATGGGAAATTAATCTAAACCTGGTGATCTCCCCAGGGTTTAAGTTATTTTTTTTAACCAACAGAAGTTTCAGTTGAGCTGCCATGATGGTACCCATACCACCCTGACATAGTAAAATAGGTTAAAAGGCAGGCCCAGGGTCTTCATGAATTTAATTAATGAGGTGTTGCACGAATTTTTATATTGGGGAATATTATAAATATTCCAAGGCAAAGTGATAGCCCAGATGCTGTATGGGGCTGAGATTTGGGGGTGGGATGAGAAGATCATTGCCCAATTGGAAACAGTCCAAGACAGCTTTATAAGGAAGATGTTAGGCCTCCCCCAGGGCACCCCTGCTGCCTATTTAAGGATGGAGGTAGGACTACCTTCCATCGCTGTTAGAATACACCTTGCATTGTTGGGCCACTATAAGAAATTAGAAAGCCTTCAAGAATCCCATCTTACCAAACTCTGTTTTCTCCATCACACAGCTGGAAATCAGTGGACGAAACTTTTGTCACCCATTTTACAAATGTATTCCCTACCATCTTTGGGAGAACTCAGAACTTGGAATAGAGAAAATATTAGAGATTGGCTTTTTGAAAGGGATGCTAATAAAGATGCAATTACGGTACAATCATCCAATTTTTTTTCCTGGTACTATCATTATAAAAAACATAGAAGCCTCTCCCAGTACCTGGTTAACATAACCAGTGCGTCACTGAGAAGGGCTTTAACATCCCTTCGCCTGCAGACCATGCCCTCTGCATATCTCGAAGGGAGGTTTTGTAAGCTCCCTGTCAAACAACGCCTCTGTCCTTGTGGTGTTGGTCAAGTGGAGGATGTTATCCATTATGTCCTCCACTGCCCCATTTATAACGAGATCAGGGCCAAATTATTAATGACAGATGAACTCAAGGGCTCTGATGTTGAAAAACTGATTTATCTTCTTGCAGTCATGTTTCCAACTGTTAGCAACCAAGTTGCTACTTTTGCTCTGCTCTCATTTAAACTTAGGAAGAAATATTTAAGTTCTTAGTTGTAGCTCTGGCTCTGTTTTGCTGTAACCTTTTTATTTTATATTTAATGCTTCTTTTATTATTTTATTTTATAATTTCATTTTATTGTTTTAATGTTATTGTATTTTATTGCATTCTTATGTTATGACCTGTGGTTACAACAATAAGCTTTACTACTACTACTATATCGGGGAATATTAGTTTACCTTGATGATATTTTGATATACACTGAGACATTGGAAGAACATGTATGGTTGATGTGGGAGGTATTGAAACATTTACTGGAAAACCAATTGTATGTGAAACTGTCTAAATGTGAATTTCACAAAGAACAACTAGACTATTTGGGGTATCAGGTATCTAACAGAGGGATTGAAATGGATCTGGAGAAAGTACGGGCTGTGGTGGCTTGGGAACCTCCTAAAACCAGGAGAAAATTGCAAAGCTTCTTAGGATTCGCAAATTTTTATAGGCAACTTATAAATAACTGCACAAGTGGCATTACCATTCACAGACTTACTGAAAATGAAAGGGAAGGGGGACTCCAAGACAAAGAACGAACCGGGGGCAAAAATACAATGGTCTGAGGAATGCCAAGAAGCATTTGAGCAATTAAAGAAACTATTCACATCAGAGCCAATACTACAACACCCCGAACCCACAAAGCCCCTAATCATACAAGTAGACGTATCAGATACAGCTTTGGGGGGCATTTTATTGCAGGAAGATTACCAGGGAAAACTGAGGCCATACACATACGTCTCTTGCAAATTCAGCAAAATGGAACATCACTGGCATGTGTGGGAGAAGGAAGCATATGCTGCAAAATGTGCACTAGCTTCTTGGAGACACCTTTTAGAAGGTGCCCCACACCCATTCGAAGTATGGACAGACCACGAAAATTTAGAAGCACTGAACACCCCACGAAAGCTGAATCCCAAACACATTAGATGGGCGCAGTTCTTTAGCAGATTCAATTTCACATTGAAGTACATACCCGGGCGGAAAAGCTTTCTGGTGGATGCCTTATCTCGCTTACCACAGCACAATAGCCAGAGAGAAGAGATAATAGACTCAATCATTCCATTACCACAGGCAGGGATGGTAGCAGTCACTAGGAGCCGGGGAAAACAATTAGAAATTTATTTATTTATTATTTATTTATTTTTCAAATTTATTCCCCGCCCATCTCCCATGCAAGGGACTCTGGGCAGGTTACAATAAATAAAAATTTAAAAACTATACAAAATATCTAAAAACACAAGCAAAACATAATAAAATAAAATCCAAGATGGATTTGGACCCGCAGAATAGATTGTGGAGCTACGGGGCCAGCCAACCCCAGGAGGCACTACCACCTCCGTCGTCCCAGGCCAGGTGGCAGAGCCAGGTCTTAAGGGCCTTCCGAAAGGCCAGGAGGGAGAGGGCCAGTCTCACCTCGGGGGCAGAATATTCCACAAGGCGGGCGCTATCTCAGAGAAGGCATGCTTCCTGGACCCCGCTAGATGAAATTCTCTTGTTGAGGGGATCCGAAGCATGCCCTCTCTGCATGCACGGGTGGGGCGGGCCGACGTTATTGGGACGAGACGGTCCCTCAGGTACCCTGGTCCTATGCCATGTAGGGTTTTAAAGGTAATCACCAACACCTTGAATTGGACCTGGAAGCAAACTGGCACCCAATGCAGCTCGTGTAGCAGGGGTGTCACATGTGCCGATCTTCTGGCACTCATAACTGCTCGCGCCGCTGCATTCTGCACCAGCTGAAGCTTCCGGATACTCTTCAAGGGTAGCCCCATGTACAGTGCATTACAATAGTCTATACGGGAGATGACAAGGGCGTGAGTGACTGTTCGGGGGGCCTCCCGATCCGGGAAAGGGCGTAACTGGCGCACAACTCGCAGCTGTGCAAAGGCCCTCCTGGCCACGACTGCCACCTGCTCTTCGAGCAGGAGTCGCGAGTCCAGGAGGACCCCCAGATTCCGCACTGGATCCGAGTGGGGTAGTGCAACACCCCCCCCCCCAGAACCAAAGATGACAACTTCCCGGATCCCGAAATGCCAGTAGAAGGGAAATTACAAAACTAACTGAAGTCACAATTGGAAACTGACAAATGGTTGCAAGACAATAAAATAAAACTGACAGAAAAACAAGGACTTTGGTGGCACGGGGACCAGTTGTACATACTGGAGTCCCTAAGAAAGAAAATATTAGAAAGAGGCCATGATGCAAAGGTGGCTGGGTATTTCAGTTTTGTGAAAACTTTGCACCTATTGAGGCAGCAATTCTGGTGACCCTCCATTTGTAAGGACATGGAAAAATACATAGCTAGTCGTCCCACATGCACCATGGCGAAAAGGGTAGGAGGCAAGGCCAGAGGATTATTACAAAACGTTGCAAGTCCCACCCAGCCATGGAAACAAATAGCCATGGATTTCATAGTAGACTTACCAGAAAGCCATAAAAAAATGGTGATCTGGGTAGTAACAGATTTATTCTTCAAACAAGCTCATTTCATTCCTTGTGCAAGCATACCAAATGCAGGGCAATTGGCAAAGATGTTAGTACAACACGTGTACAGAATGCATGGATGTCCGGAGAGAATCATCAGCGACCGCGGCGTCCAATTCACATCTAAATTTTGGAGGGCATTTTTAAAAATAATTGGAGTGGGACAAGGGTTAAGCTCTGGATTCTATCCGGAGACAGATGGAGGGTGTGAACGGGTTAATCAAGTACTAGAACAATACCTTAGATGTTACATTAGCTATCAACAGGACAATTGGGTGGACCTACTTCCATTCGCGGAGGTAGCTTTCAACAATTCCGTGCATCAGAGCACAGGTTTTTCCCCCTTTCAAGTAGTAAATGGACAGGATTTTCTAGCATTCCAGGAATTGCCCAGCAACAAAACTGAAATTGCTCCCTTAGATGAGTGCATAAAACACAGCGGAAGGGTGGCCAATAATAGAAAAAGCATTAACAGACGCCAAGAAAACGTTCAAAAAATGTGCTGACTGGAAAAGGGCAAAGAGAGTGGGTGGATGATCGACATGTACATGCACCCAAATTGAAGAAAAAGTTCCACAACAAATTCCCAAATAAACCACATTAAGGGAGGAGGAATGATCTTGGGGTGGCGGAATGTCATGATGGCACCCATACCACCCTGACATAGTAAAGTAGGTCACCTAAGCATATCACCCAGCCAAGGTGCCAAAGCTTTCAATAGGAAAGAATTTAGCAGCAAACTGCCAGACAGGCAATCTCCACGCAGTGTGGATTAGACAGAAGCCATTCGGCACCTTCAATGGAGAGCACTGAACAGCATGAAGTGGGGGAGAGACAGAAAGGAATGAAACTGATTAACACATTCTATGGGGAGGGGGGGAATTGGAAAACTGTTAAACTGTAAGATCTTGTAACTATGCTTCACTTGAATCTTTAAAGTGGAACCAGATTGCTCGCTGTAAATAAAGCTTTTACATATCCTAACGTGGTGTGTGTTGGAGCTTTCATTTATTAGTCGAAGGATCGAAGCCTCACATGAGCACTATGAGGTTTATAGTACATGAGGGACACAACACAATCTGTTATGCAGTATTGTTTTGGGCATAACTTTTTATCAGATTTTGTTCAATAACATCAGAGTTGTCTTATTGGATTAGCTCAAGGATCTAGCTGGACCAGCATTTTGTTTCTAATAATAACCAACTAGATCCTCCAGGGTATAGACAAATTAGTCATAGAGATGATTACAATCCTTTATTTTTTTCCCCTGCAGAAAATTGTATTTAAAGATATACTTCCCTTTTATATAGAGGTTTCATATAAGTCTCATCCTTGACAGTCATCAAGAGATTTATCACGTGGATTTTATCAAATCCTCTTAAAGAAAAAAATAAATAGCCTGGCTTTATTTTTAAAAAATCAAAAACCTTTCTTTGAGTTCCTAAACCTGTTGCATTCAGCTCCTTGGCTGACTAATTTTGTCCCAAAGAGGAACCAATAACATTATCAGGTCTATAATAGTTCAAAAGGACATGAGATTTCTTTTTCCATAATTATAATAGACCAAGACCGCCACATCAAAATTCAGTTTTGTTAGAGGGAAAAAAATCCTTCTGATGTCCTCCCTGGTATGTGACATTTCATGGATGTAATAAGGTTTAAAACATTATGAATTGAAACTCTGTAAATCCTTATAATGCTTCATGCTAAAGCTTAGGTTTTATATAATACTCTTATTTCAGAAGATTCTTTGTTTTATAGACTAAAGTCTAGAGATTCTCATCCATAGCCAAGACCATGGGAGTCAAATACCCCATGAAAAATGTAAAGGTAATTATCAGAATATAAGAACCTGGAAATATATCAGAGTTTTCAACACTTTTAATGGAATTCTGTTGCAAGTGTTGTGTATGATATGGCAACATAATCTGCATTCCAGAAGAAAGACAGATCTTAGATTGTAATGGTAGATTCGAAAGCTAATATGTATTTTAATAGATACATGTATAATTTTATAGGTCCTGTTGGACAAAACTGAGAAGAAAGTTGGGTATGAATGAACATAAAACGTCTCCAGAATTTTGGACAGTGAGGTAAATCCAGAACAAATATAGGAAGACAGGAAAAATACATTATTTTCCTAACTATTTGCTACTTTGTATGTTTGAATATATTCTCACATTGTTATAATAGGTATCAAGATGCTTAATAATCTGCTATTTAGTTGTGCACTTGAACTGAGTTTTGTAGTTTAGGAACAAGCCAGTTTCTAAGATCCCTAAGAAGCTGGAAATATATCAAAATGGATATGAGAGAGTGAGAATGAAAGAGAACAAACATTGTGATCTCAGAAAGTCTGATGATGGTATAAAAAATCAGGATCTGGCAGCAACTTTTCTGACTAACACATTTTATTAAAAAGCATACGTTTTCATGGGTAAAAAAAGTATTGACATTTATGACCTAATTTTCTCAATTCAATATATTGAGGCAGCAAGTATAGATACTTATTTTACAAGTTAATTTTGGAAATCTCTCTAGAGACTTCCTATGTAGGTAGTCTAATCCCCTTTTTCTAATTGTTCAGAGAGATAAAATAAATTTAGATGGTATGTTATATATTATTAGCGCAATATTGAGACATTTCTTTCATCAAGTAGGCTCTGAGCAGTGGGAGAGAAATGCTGTAGATCTTACAGCACACACATGCATGTTTGCAATATTCTTAAAGTTGCATGTTGCCTTTTTGTAATTTTATCATGAATTTCCATTTAAAAGAAATTACTTTAAAAATCAGTTCAGCTCATATTCAGAGATGGAGAAACATCTTGGACATAGGAAAAATACTGTTTCCTGCACGTAGGTCTATATGGGTGGGTATTAAGAGGGGAGCCATTAGTCAATAGCCTGAAAAATGTATTTTTGTCCTTCTTAGGTGGTTCGTGGCCTGAGCTGTTGAAGTGAATGCATTGTTGCTGCTTCTTTTCTGGGTTTATGTGTGTGGCTGTTTGTGCAGTACATGAGGCTGCAGAAAGCATTGTTTCCATTGTGGGATTTTTTAATCTCATTTTTTTCTTTAGCCACTTTTTATGTCAGGTAGTTGAAAAGTAGGACATAGCATTGATCCACCTGCTTTTGTGGCACTAGGGCAAAAATATGGGAAGGGGTTTCTTTCAAGTTTCCATTGTTTTCTGTGGTTTTCTATGAAAATGTTTGAAGTTTTCTTCCATCAGAACTCTAAGTAACGGAATATAACACACCTGAAATGTTCTAGAGAAACCTGAAACAAAATGTCATTTCTACTTCATGCACTCCAATATTTTTTATTTGCATGGAGATAATAAAAAGCTGAGTTTACTCTCCTTTGCTGGTACTGCTTTATTTAAGATCTGTATCTTTGAATATAACTCTAGTTTAACTAGTAAGAACACAGAATCAACAAGTGATAGGTATTTGAATTGCTTCATACAGAACTTAAAATATGTGATTCTGTAAAAGTAAACGTATCTTTAAAATTATTTTCATACAATTTATTTTATAAATATTTATTAAAATTATCCAGTTTTCTCAGTTTGGAATGGTGGCTTTCGAGTCTGAAACCTTAGACTAAATGTTAAAAAGGAAAACTGAGGGGAAGAAATAGAGGTGTGGTATTATACTCTTACCTGGGATAACTTTCTGAAACTTGAAAGCTTTCAAAATATATCTCCTGTATTAATCATTACTGGAAAGAATGGGCATTAGCTATGTGGAAAGAAAAGAGCACATAGAGGAATAATCAGAAAGATTTGGGATTGTATATAGAAATGGATGTTCTTGCAAATGAGCAAAGTCCATAAGAATTGTGCAGTTCTGCTAATTTTAAACTTGCATTGATTTTTATTTTCTTGTCCTCTTTGGATTGGGTTTGATAAGTTTCTTAATTTAATTTATAAGAATTTAGTGTGTGTGTGTGTTCATTTAATATATTATGTTTTCTGCAGTCAGTTCTTCCATTAGGAAATAAATCCACATAAACCTTTCCATGTTGATTCACTTTCAAAATAGTGCCATCTATGTACTGTGGCAGTGCAGATCCATGTAATATAATACTTACATAATAATTTATATTATAATATTCATTATAATTTATAGTACATAATTTATATATTGTAATATTATTTTTATTATTTGGGGAAAACAGATTTAGTGAGCTGTTCCTTCTAAGAATTTACTGTATATCAGCATTTGAAACCTGAACTAGACAGCCACCTAGAGGCTTTGATTTGTTTGCTATGTTCTAATTTGTTTATATTATTAAATGTCTGTAAGCTATATTTGCAGTTGTTCACCTAGGCAACTAAAGCTTATTCCATAGTGAAAAGGATAAACAATAAAACACTAGAATAAAAATTCAATTTAAAAAGCTATGTAGGCGATTATGCATAGATCTACTCAAAACAAAATCTTCTCTGGAGGAAAAAAATAACTAGTCAAGATAAAGTTTTCAGTGAACAGGGTTTAAGTAAGCTTGCCTCTTGTTCCCTGTTTTAAAAATTAAAATTGTTTCTTATTTGGGATTAAATGTAGAGTTATATTTTAAGGTTGGTTGGTTGGTTTATTTATTTGGCCTTGGCTAAGTGAACTGGGCAACACAAGGAGAATGTGGTTTCATGTTGCAGGCATTATACTCTTCTATCTTTATTTACAGTCAAAGAGCAAGAGTGATTAAACATATAAATAGAAGACAACACTGAGTTTGAGTGCAATAGAATATATATCTGAATAAGACAACAGAAAGCTTTCAACAATATTCAACTGAGAGGCTCTACTCTCAGTCACTCATGCCCTAGTCACCTCCCAAATGGATTACTGTACAGGTAGTCCTCTTTCAGCAACCACAATTGGGACTGGCAACTTGGTCGCTAAGTTGATGCAGTCACTAAGTGGAAAATCACATGACCATGACTGCTTACGATTTTACTTCAGCTTTCCTTTTTCTCCATTCCCTTGCTCTGTGCTTACCCCGACACTGGGATAATTAGCAAGAAGGGAATTAATGTTTTTATTTACATTCATTGGAGAGGAAGGGATTACAAGAGAGTAAGCAGGCACACAAAGGGGAATACACATTGAAAGCAATGCACTAGCACCGGCTGTTTGCCTAACACACTCACAGCTCCTAGCCCCAAAACTGATTAAAGTCTTATCAGTTACAGGTAGCAGCCTGGAGCCAGCTAATTAAGGTCACAGAGCTGAGCTTGTTAACTTGCAGTTAGAGGAAGCACTGCACTGCAGAGAAAAACAGCTCAGGAAGAGATTGCAGAGATTGCTTGTTTAAGCAATCTCTCCACTCTGCAAGAGCAGAAAAAAAGAAAACAGGTCAGCACAGGACAGTGCATAGTAACTGACTGTAATGGTGAACATATGACTGAGAGATGCTGCAAAGGTCGTAAATGCGGGCATTGGTTGGAAAGTTACTTTTTCATCACCGCCGTAACTTCAAACGGTCACTGCCCAAGATAATCACTCAGCGAGATCTACCTGTAATGCACTCTACAGGGGCTGCCCTTGAAGAGTATCTGGAAGCTTCAGCAGATGCAAAATGCAGCAGTGTGGGCCATTATGTGTGCTCCAAGAACTGTACATGTTACACCTCAGCTCCGCAAGCTGCATTGGTTGCCAGTTTGCTTCCGGGTCCAATTCAAGTTATGCTGGTTATGACCTTTAAAGACCTACAGTACATGGCATGGGGCCAGGTTATTTGAGGGACTGCCTCTCCCCAGTTACAACTATCCATCCCAGCAGGCCCAGCAGGAAGGGCATGTTGTCAGTCGTGTCAGCCAAGGAGCTTCATTTGGCAGGACCTAAGAAGAGAGCCTTTTCTGCCATGGCACCCACCCTTTGGAACATCATTCCCCCTGAGGTGAGATTGATAGCAACCCTGTTGACCTTCCAGAAGGCCCTCAAAACGTGGTTTTGCCATTGGGCCCGGGGATCCCATGAAACTGTGGAGCCCATTAAATTGTTGCATTGTGTATAAGTTTAGACTGCATTCTCCCCTGTCTTTTTGTTGTTGTACTTTTTAACTGGTTTTTAACTGGTTTTAATTGTTGAATTATGTGACTGTTACCTTGTGTTTTAATTATGTATGTTGCCCAGAGTCACATGCAAGTGAGATGGGCAGCTATATAAATTCAATCTATCAGTCAGTCAATAAAGGTATTAAATCCAATGGTGATTTGATCACATTGTGGCAACCTTCTAAAAATTAGAAAAGATACAGTATATCAGCTTAAAAGAGAATATTTCTTCTTCTAAACCAGAGCTTTCCAAACTTTTCGTGTTGGTGACACACTTTTTAGACATGCATCATTTCGTGACACACTCTTACAGCAGGGCATCATTTCACGACACACTCTTACAGCAGGGCACAAGGCAGGCACTAGGACCTGCTCAGAATCACAGCAGGTTTGGAGGCAGCCAGGCACAAGGCAGGCACTAGGACCTGTGTGGAATCCTGGCAGGGCTTGGAGGCAGCAGCAGCAGCCGCGACACACCCAGACACTGCAGCCAACACACTAACGTGTCCCAACACACAGTTTGGGAAGCTCTGTTCTAAACTATTATTGCTATGGTTAGAAAGAACAATATTAAATCTGCATGCCTGGCCAGATAATAGGATAGGACAGGAGCACATATGAAACAGCTTCTATTTCTCCTGTAGCAAGAGCATAAAGATTTTTGCACAAACTTCCTTCCAGTAACATACAGGACAAAGCATTGAGTCTGGCAGTTATCGCAACCTGGTAAACTCTTGTATGAGATGGACATAACAATCAAAGAGAATTGTTTCGCACTGAAGGTGTTGCCTAATCTGGCAATGAAACGTGTGCAAGAAAACAACAAGGCTCAGAGAGCACCAAGGACTCCACACGGACATAACATTTATTGATTGATTGATTATATTTGATAAACCCCTCCCCCCAATCATACAATTCTAGTTTAACCAAATGTTGGGTAGATATTTAGCATAGGAGAATGCTCTTCAAATCAAGGCCATCTCATACAAGCAAGGACTTGTAAGCAGCTCTCTCTGGAAATAGTTATTGAGTTCTGTGGTTTTCAGTTCCAGTGAGGCCCTCTCAAGGTCAAACATTGAGCAGATCAGCCACAGAATTTCTGATCTTAATCTATGACTTTTTTCTATATTGATCTGTAATTATCCTGTAAAATCAGGGAAGCTGGGGAGTATTGTTTAAGTCAGAATTTGAGGCAGCAAAGCCACCTAAGAATCTATAGAGATTAGTTAGTATCCAGATGTAACAAAGGTTGGAAGCACATCTGGAGACCCACAGCAAGGGCCTTAAAAAATTATACTATTTTAGATGTCTTGAATCATGGTGACTACAAATCTGTGTGCCATATAACAGATGGCTAATGACCTTTGCTCTGAAGATTTTTATTGTGGCAGGTGCATAATTGCTGCTGTTACAATTGGCATCGTGCAAAATGGCATTTGCAAGTTTGTGGGCCTGGACAGAAATGATCCTTCATTGTTCTTTCCAGGTGGTTGGAGATTGAAAAGAAATGTCCGGGTATTTAAATACCTTGTTTAATATAAGACACATTCATTTTCCAACAGTAATGACCAGTGACATTTTTTTCTGAGAAAGCAGCTACTTTCTTCTTCAATCTTTCCTCTCTATAATAAGAGGCAAGGGCTTGAAGACATCATCTCAGTTGCAGAGGAGATAGGTACATCATTAGATGTACCCTTTTTTAGATGTGAATTGGAGCTGAAAGGAAACCAGAAGTGCCAGAGTAGACCTGCGAAAAAATAGTATCTTACAATCAAAAAATGGAGTTAATGATCAATAGAGGAAGGAGCCAGCCTATAGGTATCAAGTAAATGCTGCTTTCAAGTCACTAAAGGCAATCTAGAACCTTGGGGTGGTTGATGTAGTTTTCTACAAAATTATGCAAGTATGTAAGAGGCAGAGCTTATATTGTGATATCATAATGCATGTTTTGGCACTTTAATAAAACCAATTCTCTTTGATTGGTACTTTAATAAAATTCCATCTTGGGCTAATCCTTGAGTAAAAAAACAAATCAGCTTGTAAAGGCCTGATTTATTTTAAGAAAGAAACATCTCTGTTTCACAAGGATTTATCAGCTTTTCCTGTGGCATCTACTTAGCCTCAAAGAAAAAATAAATACAAAAATAACATGAAGAATGAGGGAAAGAATTTTCAGTGTGAAACAGGCAGAATGAGAACTGTAATAGATGTTCAGTATTCTGGTGGGTTACAATTAAGGTATAGTACAAACCATAGACCAGGAGGCTGAATGCTTTTCCTTTGGTATTTTCATGAGGTAGCTTTATTATACAAAATATACACTCCTAATGTGTTGTTTATAATTGACTTGCCTGTGTCTAATGATATATTTATAAGTGACAATACTTAACAAGGTTACATGTTTCCCCATGTTCTTAACTGCCCACCATTTCTAGCAATAAAGGCAGTAGTAACACAGCTCTTTCCCTAGCCCTCTCTTTTAAGGACTGGGAATTCTGTTCCTTTTCCTAGGGTTTTACACTCCAGCCCTTATTCAGTGGTGCTTAAAAGTTTGTGAATCCTTCTGAATTTTCAATATTTCTGCATAAATACTGTATGACCTAAAACGTGACCTTTTCTCCACACAAGTCATAAAACTAGATAAAGAGAACCCAGTTAAACAAATAAATAAAAAACATTCTATTTGTTCATTTATTTATTGAGGAAAATTATCCAAAGCTACATGTTTGTGTGTGGCAAAAGTATGTGAACCTTTGCTTTCAGTAACTGGTGTGCCCCCCTTGGGTAGCAATAACTGCAGCTAAACATTTCCAATAACTATTGATAAGTCCTGCACATCGGCTTGGAGGAATTTTATCCCATTTCTCCATACAGAACAGCTTCAACTCAGGGATGTTGATGGGCTTCCTCACATCATCTCCCTGCTTAAGGTCCTTCCACAACATTTCTATAGGCTTAAGTCAGGGCTTTGACTTGGCCATTCCAAAACATTAACTTTCTTCTGCTTTAACCATTCTTTGGTGGTACAACTTGTGTGTTTTGGGTCATTCTCTTGCTGTATGACCCACTTTCTCTTGAGCTTCAGTTCATGGAGAGATACCCTGACATTTTCCTGTAGAATTTGCTGGTGCAATTCAGAATTTATAGTTCCATCATGGATGACAAGCCATCCTGGTCCAGAGGCAGCAAAGCAGGACCAAACCATGATACTACCACCACCACATTTCACAGATGGGATAAGGTTCTTATGCTGGAATGTAGTGCTTGCCTTCCACCAAACATAACACTTTTCATTCAAGCCAAAAAGTTATGTTTTGGTCTCATCCATCCACAGAACATTCTTCCAATAGCATTCTGGCTTATCCATTTTGTCTTTCGCAAACTGTAGATGGGTAGCAATGTTCTTTTTGGAGAGTAGTGGCTTTCTCCTTGCAACCCTGCCATGCCACCATTGTTGTTCAGTGTTCTGTTGATGGTGATCTTGTGAACACTGACATTTGCCAATGCAAGACAGGCCTTTAGTTCCTTACACATTACCCTGGGCTTCTTTGAGACCTCCTGGAGTACTACACACCTTGCTCTTGGTGCGATCTTGGTTGGTCAACCACTCCTGGGGAGGGTAACAATGGTGCTGAATTGCCTCCATTTGTACACAGCCTGCCTGACAATGGACTGGTGGAGTCCAAACCCTTTGGAAATAGTTCATAACTTTTTCCAGCCTGGTGAGCTTCAACAACTGTTTTTCAGAGGTCCCCAGAAATCTCCTTTCCTTGAGCCCTGACACACTTCCACATACCTGTGTTGTGACAATCAGACTTTGATAGTGAATACCCAGAATTCTGTTCTTTAAATAAGGCATGACCTCCCACACTCACACCTGATTTTCATCCAATTGATTGAAATACCTGATTTCCCCTTCAAATGAACTGATAATCCTAGAGGTTCACATACTTTTGCCACACACAAATACGTATGTAGCTTTGGATCATTTTCCTCAAAAATAAATGAACAAGTATAATGTTAGTTACTCATTTGTTTAATTGGATTCTCTTTACCTAGTTTTAGGACTTGGGTGGAGAACAGATCATGTTTTACATTATGTTTATGCAGAAATATTGAACATTCAAAAGGGTTCACAAACTTTTAAGCATCACTGTACTTCAGTAGGTCCTAAAATAGCCTGGTAATTTTTCCCTTTTACTGAGTTGCTTTGCCATCTCTCCATCCTTATCTGTTTGTAGGAGGGGAAAAAACAATGACTTGTGGCTGGCTGGCTGGCTGGCTGTAGCTAGTCTGTAGCTTTGGAAGGCTTGTCAGCCTGTTAGGCTCTACTACTCCTTACTCAGCTGTGTTAGTTTTAGAGACTCATTGGTCACTCCACCAAATGGTTGATGTTCAGTTTCAACTCCTCCACAACACAACTGGCTTCTCCTTCAGGTCTCCAACTCAACTTCCTTTCTCTCTTCTACCAACACCCATACCCTGTTCCTTCAGCCTTTCTCTTTTATCTCTCTGCAGTATAGGTGTGGTCCTTTACTCTCTTAAAGTCCGAGGGAACACAAAGCCATAAAGAAGGAGAACACTTACATCAGCAGCCTTTAGTCTTTGCTTGCACAAGTATAGAAATTTCAAAGGGGAAGAACTTCTTCTGAATATTGGTTTTGATCTGTTCGTTGATTTCCCTATGACAATTATGAATGACAGCTCTTCTTACTGCTGTATGGAGTTACCAGAAATAGAAAATAGGATGTACACCATATGCTCAAAATTCAACTTTAATTTAACCTACCATCTGTTTAATTGTTTGTGATTTTATTGCTGCATTTCAAAATTGCTATTGTTGCTTTTTATGGGGTAGCATTTAAACTAAGATACCCATGAGAAGCCTAACTGAAATCAGTGAGACAATTAGCATGACAAACTTTTCCCATCTAATCAATTGGACTTAATTAAGTTTGGTAATGGCAATGAGCTTTGCAAAACACTTGCTTAAGGAGGTAGTATATAAACATTATAAGTTAGTAAATTCAAAACATTTTAGTATATTTGAAATATTGTTTCTGTTTCAAAATTTTCTCTAAAGCCCCAGTTTTTAACATTTACAGGCCATTCATTCATTCATTCATTCAACAGATTTATAAGGCCACCCAACTCACACACGGTGACTCTGGGCGGCTTACAGAATTAAAAGCCATAAAAGCACAATAGACACCCCCCGGCGGCAGCAAACACATTCATACCAGCCACTTGATTGGCTCCGAAGCAGCTTGGGGTCCCCAGGCCCATTGACAGAACCACTTCTTCAGGGCCTTCCAGAACAGGACCAAGGAGGGGGCCAATCTTATATCTGGGGGAATGATGTTCCAAAGGGAGGGAGCCACTATGGAGAAGGCCCTTTTCCTTGGTCCCACTAGATGTACCTCCCTGACTGAAGGGACCCGCAACATGCCCTGCCTCCCCGATCTAGTGGGCCGGGTGGATGTGTCTGGGGAAAGGTGGTCTGCAAATAACCCGGCCCCAAGCCATGTAGGGCTTTAAAGTTGATAACCAGCACCTTGAATTGGACCCGGAAGCAAATCGGCAACCAATGCAGCTCCCGCAAGAGAGGTGACACATGCGCAAGTCTAGGCTTGCGCAAAACTATGCAGGCCGCTGCATTTTGAACCAATTGAAGCTTCCAGATACTTTAATGTCCCTTTCTAGGGATGGAGCTTAAGGGTGCACAAATTATCATTCCCCATATAAGATCAGGTTTGGTTGCCTTGGCTGATGATCTTTACAAGGAGAAAGTCAGGGAAGTGCAGCCCTGTGGATCTCTCAGCAGCTTTTAAATACTATTAAAATGCTATTCTTCTGTACTCGCTCTGCAGTTTGGGAGCTGGGGACATGGGATTGCAATGATTCTGTTCATACCTGCAAGACCAGTTTCAGAGTCTGTAACAAGGGGTTCTACAGGCTTCCCT
Source organism: Charina bottae (assembly GCA_023362775.1). Classification (NCBI taxonomy): domain Eukaryota; kingdom Metazoa; phylum Chordata; class Lepidosauria; order Squamata; family Charinaidae; genus Charina; species Charina bottae. Next base: position 8,645,235 of record JALMGJ010000007.1, read on the forward strand.
TCTGTAGCCAATTTTGTTCAATTTCTATACAAAGCTATGGCAGTGATCATTAGGAGATTAGGAATAAAATTAATTGATGTACAGATGAGTGCCAACTTTGTTTCTCTATATCAGCTAAGTCAGGAGACATTGAGCAGATATTACAATCTAATAATGAGGTTCTCAAGGATTCTCTTGGAATTTACTATGCAGCAACCTGGGAGATGATGTTTACAAATAAAAACATCCTGAAAGTTGAATTACCACTTTGTTCAGTTTGGTTTGGCTGTAAGCTTTCTACACAGCTAAAGATACATGTACTGTATTTACCCAAGCCTGTCATTAATTTGTGTCTTGCAGCTTCTGCTTTACTATTAATGATCTGGCTGCGTCATCCTGTGTTATGAATTTTTAAATTTGCCTTTTGGTTTAAAACATGCTGCTATTTTTAGTGGATTAAAATAGTGTAATGTTTGTATTTGTTGAATCTCCACTTTGGTATTGTTTTATCAATAAAAAGAATGATAGAAACAAATAAATATTATTTAAGACCTACATTATTTTCATTATTTTGGTTCTTCAGAATGCAAGGCTGGTCTGTCACACAACACTGAAAAGAGTATTCATTATTTATTCACTTAAATTTCTAGGCACTTTTATCCTACAAGATAGCTATCCTTAGATAGAAGAGCATCCTTCTATATAAGATAGAAAGGGAAGGTGACTGCATTAGAATTTCCCTTCCTTTTTTTCAAAGCCAGTTCTTGGGATTGTGGTGCCACAATTCATGTTGGCTGTGGCAGGAGCAAAATAATGCTGTGTAAGTAGCAAAACTACTACCCTGCCCACTATCTATTGCCTACTAAGAGATATTGCATTTAGATGGGCTAAGTATTCATAATTTCTTAAGCCAGCCAGAAATACAAATATAAAGGTAAAATAAGGTTTGTCCCATTACTTGCAAAGGGATAGGGAATTTGTGGCCCTCCAAATATTGCTTAACTACAGGTCCCATTAGCCTCAGGTAGCATGGCCAATGGTGAGGAATGTTCACCAACATTCAGAGAACCATGTTTCTTGTCCTTGTCCTAATGTTCATAAAAAAATAATAACACTCATTAAATAGAATGGAAGTGAATATACAGGGAGTTCTCGCTTAATGACCCTACTTGAGACTGGAATTTCCATCGCTAAGCAATACGGTCATTAGGAGAAACATCACATGACCATTCCATTTAGCGACGACAGTTTCGGTAGTCCTGGTTGTGGTTGTTAGGCCAGGACTTCACTGTTGTTAGGTGAGGACCTCACGCTTCTGTCCTGCCGCGCTCGGCTCTGCTTCAACTCCCCTCACCCGCCTATCTCCCCCCATCTCTGCCCTTTTGGCCACAGAGATGTATGTATGTATGCATGCATGTATGTATGTATGTATGTAGAATAATGCAAAGCAAGACTATGGTAAACTGAACTTTTTTTTTAAATCCACACAGCATATAAACAATGATCACATACATGGGGAGAAGAAGGAGTTCGTATGCCGATGGCTTGATTGTTCTCGAGAGCAGAAGCCATTCAAGGCCCAGTACATGCTAGTTGTACATATGAGGAGACACACAGGAGAAAAGCCACACAAATGCACTGTGAGTAAACACTATTACAATAAACCAACAGGGGCCTATATTTCTTCTTTGCTTCCTTCTTTTTTGCATGTATGCAGTTTGGCCACATTAGAATGCACTTAAAATATTATTATGTAGAAACTGATGTTTGTACACTGTTGGAGTTTCTTCTTATTGATAAATTATCTATATTTGTTGGTGACATAGATTTCATTTGCTAGAGAGCATACTGTGAAGAATATGCAAAAAGTCTTTTGAAATGGAAACAGCTGAAATGGGATTAAAAAATGAAACAATGGGCATTGTAATGTAATTATAAAAATCTGCCCGAACTTGTTATCCCATCTTGAAAAATGTAGAGCTAGAAAAAGTGAAAGAAATGGGACATCTCCTCTATGAAGATTTGAAGTTCAAATCAGAATATGATCCATTTAATGACATTTTATAAACATACTGAACATGTGGTTTCTATGAATCAGCCCTTACAAAAATATAACAAGAGAGAAAAAGATCCATCTTCAACCTGCCAGATATTTCATGAAACAGGGCATTAAGGCAACAGCCTCTTTTAAGTAACTGGATTTAGAGATATATATCCTTTCCACATGGAGTTCAACTAGCTATTAGGATTAATAGCTTTGAAAAGTAATCTTCTACAAATATGTCTAATCTTTTTAAAAAGATGGGTAGGTTAGTAAATGTCACCACATCTTGTTATATTGAATGTCATAAGAATTTCTATATTGATGAGCTTTCCCCAGTCAAGCATGGTTACAAATGTTGGGACTTGCAGCCTCAATACATCTGGAGGACACCAGGTTAGGGAAGGCTTTATTAATCCCTTTTTAAATCACCATCTATATCAGGAAGCTTGGACTGAATTAAATCCAGCATTTAATTCAGAGAGTGTCCATGCACTCCCTTTTTGTAAGACAGACGGACAGACTATTCATGCAATTCTATGTCTTCTTTTGTTTAGTACAGATTATTACGAGGTAAGCATGCATAGGTTTGCAGTCATGCCATTGCCTTATAATGTCAAAATAATTGTTGTTCCTTTGTGTACAAGCATCCTTCCCTAAACAATGAGACCAGCTAGGCTTTTATTTTAGCCTGGGATTATAGCAGGCTCACTGAAAAAAAGAAGAAAATCTTGAACACATTGCTATTATGGCTGGATCTTGAATGCTGATTTTCGTTTGATGTGGGATATTTTACTGTATTATCCCTTCTCCCACACTCCATTTTCTATAAACAAATGTTTAGAATAATCTAATTGTACATGTTGTCTTCAGTTTGAAGGCTGTATGAAGGCCTACTCCAGGCTAGAAAACTTGAAAACCCACTTGAGATCTCACACTGGAGAGAAACCATATGTTTGTGAACATGAGGGCTGCAACAAAGCATTTTCGAATGCATCTGATCGTGCCAAACATCAAAACAGAACTCATTCTAATGAGGTAAGAAAACACATGGGTAGTATAATCCTCAAACTGTGCATAAACTTAGTGCTATCAAAAGTATCTATTGTAAAATATTTATTTACAGTACAACTATATATTAAAAATATGTGAAGACATGAAACTCAAGAAGAAAAAAAGATGATTTGGAAACAAGTAATTGCTTCTAAAATCTGAACTGCTAGGAATAAGGAATAACTTAGATTCTGCCACATCCAAATAAAATCCTGTTTGGATCATGAGATAGATACAAACAATGGAGTCTCTGACTGGTTTTATAAGGAAGATTATGTGCAAGATTTTGTCAACTTTTTTTGAGTGACCTCTAGCTCAGCCAAAAATATGAGTGTTTGTATAACTCAGCCACTCTTAGCCAGACTTTCTGAAATGTGCCTGATGGCTCCTGGATTCAGCCATACATTTGATTATTGATTCCTATTCTCTCTCACTCCAACTGGAAGTGGTTGCTAGAAGAAAACACAGATACTATAGATAATCTGCAGCTGCATCACTACTGATAATTTATCATATTACCCACCTTTTATTTTTTTATGGGTTTTGGTTAGTGATAACACACATGAACAAAAATTATGTGTCTTGTTGCCACAATGTCAGGCCCAGCCCAAGAACGACAAGGAATCAATCCAGCCAAACTTCATTTCTTTATTTATGATTCTATCATATAAATAGAATCTTGCCAGACTAAAGCTACTCTACCTAACCTAAGGGGAAATAACCTGGGAGGCTCTAGGGCGGAGCTACTCTGAACCTCTTAGTCTTCCCACGTTCCAGCTCCGGACTGTGTTTTCTCTTATCTTGCTCCCCTCCTTGGAATGTGGTCCCTCCTTCCTGAGAACCAGCAGTGTTACTGAAGTCCATCACACACAAGCAACTACATGTACATATTATGCAAGCATTTCCCTGATGCACAACTCTGGGTGCAATCCTGAGCCAACTGTGAATAAAGTAGAAAGGTAGTTTTTATCAGGATATGGAGGAGAATAGGATCCAGGCTGATCTCTAGTGTTAATTATTTTTTCAATATGTGGAGTCCTTGGTGCTCTCTGAGCCTTGTTGTTTTCTTGCAGACATTTCATTGCCAGACTAGGCAACATCTTCAGTGCAAAAGGGGTGTGGGACTTGCTCTCTGTTTATATACCATGGCTTGTCCTGCTTGTGTTGGTGGAGGTGTTGTTCTCTCCTTAGGAGTTCCTTGATTGTGTTGTTGTTTGCTGCTAGTTTTCAATATTACAGGATATTATTTATTTTTCCAATATTACAGGATACTCTTTTAAAATCAAAACTATTTCACATGAAACATTGTTCCTATGGATAATAATACTCCTATTTACCAAGGTAGTAGTCCAATTCATACTTAGATAAATGACATCAAAGCCAATTATCAATTTGTTGAAGGGACAATATATATTATGGAAAAAGAACTACTGAGTTTCGACTTACCAACCAGGTCCTGGTTCAAATTCTCCCATGATCAGAGACTTTACCACATTACTTCCGGTCAGTCACTCTCAGCTCAACTTAGGTAAAAGGTTTGTTGTTATTGGTATAAAAGAAGGGGAGATCCCTCCCCACTCCCCGGGTATGCCATCTTTAGCTCTCAGAGTCAAGACAAAATATTCCATCCAATAAATAAATGTGGATAATAGAAGAACCTAAAAGAATTCAAACCAATGGTAACACTCTTTCCGTTTATAGAAACCCTATGTCTGCAAAATACCAGGCTGCACAAAGCGCTACACAGACCCAAGTTCTCTCCGAAAGCATGTAAAGACTGTGCATGGTCCTGAAGCACATGTCACTAAGAAGCAACGTGGAGATATCCATCCAAGACATCCACCGCCAAGAGATCAAGGCAGTCATTCCCAAACCAGATCCCCAGGCCATCTGACTCAGGGTGCAATTGGTGAGCAAAAGGACCTCAGCAACACTACCTCAAAGCGTGAAGAATGCCTCCAAGTTAAAGCTGTTAAGTCAGAGAAGCCAGTGGTATGCAACATCTTCTATTTCCTTTTATTCCTTAGATATAAAAGTGTACATTGTTCGTTCATTTATTATGAAATACTACAGCATTAACCATTTGGTTGTTTTCTTCAGAATAACTGTTTATAATAAGGAGGAAGCTATTATATGTCACAATCACTATATAGTGTAAGGTTAAAAGAACTCATCAAACACAGAGAATGGCGAACTGTTTCTAGATTTAATGGTTTAATGTGTTGAATTTTCACATAATTTTTATACTCAGATTTGTGTTTGTCTTGGTGACAGATGTGATAGGGGAATGACAACTGAGTGCTGTGGGTTGTCTAATCTTGAATGCACTTGTGTATCTACAATATTCTCACACCATTTAGAGGTTAACCATGAGTGGTTATATGCACTAATGCAAAGACTGTGAAATCTAAAGCCTATTCATATTTGAATGACTGTAAGGACCATCATGCATAATAACTTTATTAACAAAATCCCTTGTTATCAAGACTAACCAAATGTTTCCCATTAACATACATAGTAATGCAAATCTGCATAAATCGCACTGGGTTGACCTGTAAGTTTAGATCACCTACCGTACCTCTGTCACTGCGCTTTCCAGATAAGTTTAGCTCACGGTCCTGCGGGACTCTTTCCTTTGAAGGCATCCTCAAAATTATTGGGAATTATACAGAACTTTTCCCAAGAGTGTATACCTAACTTTCTAAAATTAGTTTCTACAAATTAATAAATATAAAAAAATAACTTAGGATAACTTAGTTCAGGCATGAACAAACTACAGTTTCCACATGCTCTGAGCCCAAAGTTGTGGTTCCAGAGCAGACCAGTTTATCAATACTCGATGGCAAAACCGTTGAATTTTAGGGAAAGCAGTTGTTTCACAATTTTTCAGGAAAGGGAAAAAAAATCAGGTGGAGGCCGTATAGGTGCATTATTTATTGTGGACTTTGCAAATGTGTCTTTGCCTTAATTGACTGCTAATATAAAAGTATAATGACTTTTATAATTTTATAAAGTTTTATGATAAATTCTGATCAATTACAAATATAATTTAAAATAATAAATTGCAAGTAATATTGTCCTTATAAGCCAGAATGACCTTAGCCTTAATTTGTCTATGTATAAAACTTCTACTGGAAATAGAAGTTTTCATGATTTAATATACCCCCTGGAAAATAATCTGTTTTTAAAAGACAGATGTGAGAGAGATATAGTTAATTGTGGATTATACACTACTGTATATACCTAATATAATCATCTATAATATTTTTCATGATGAGTCACCCTATCCTAGAAATCTATGCAAATTCTGATACTTATACTAATGCTGTGTGTTAAGATAGCCATTCTTCTCAATGGAGAGTGTGAACTGCCTGTGTTTTTTTTTAATATAAATTTTTATTTTAATATTAAAATAACTTTACATAATATTACATAACATAACATAAACTAACATAATATAACATAACGTAACATAACAAGTGTGACTTCCTGCTTTCTCATCCAAAAATTATTTACGTATTTATAAACCAACTTTGCTACTTTCTTAATTTGTCTACCACGGTAGAGATGGGCGGGGATAAATCCAAATAATTAATAAATAAATAAATAAATGACATTACATTACATTACATTACATTACATTACATTTCCAATTGAATTTTTTGTGTTTTTTCTATAAATTTATAAAAAGGTTTCCAACAAGAGTTAAACTCATCCACATTTTTATCATTTAGTTGATCAGTCAATTTAGCCATCTGTGCTAAGTCCATCACTTTTATAATCCATTCTTCCATGTCGGGTATGTAGTCTTTTCCAATGCCTGTTTGAAGAATGAGTTTCCTCAACTGACTTGAATGGATGGTCTGTCCTATATCCAGAAGGTCTTTTCTTTTGTCTACAAACCTGATGTTGGATCAAAAATTGGCCCTGAGTGACTGAATGTTAATGTAATGAAATTTACGATGTATTAGAAAGGATTTCCTAGTAAAGTTAAGACTTCAGTATCTAAATACTTTTGAGAGTGAAGCGGGCAAAAGTGACTATTTTAGGAATAACATCAAATATACTGTGATGCAAAATTAGTGCTAAAATAATTGATCTCTGTGTGGATTGTATAACCAGATGTTTTATTTCTTTTATTTTACTAATCCAATGTTTCTTCTACCTAATGCTCTTAATGCCATGTTCTGTCTTCCTAAGGACAGTGGGTAATAAGGTGAGGGGACTTTAACTTCTCCACATTTTTTTCATTGCTGTTAAAAAATTCATTTACTTGTTACTTGAAAACATTTCATTAACTGTATTCACAACTGTTATAAAATCATACTTTATAACAAATGGCATGCAAACCAGTTAGCTGTAAAATCAGTCTTACATGGATATGTAGATATTTGCATATACATCTGTGTTCATTCTCTAGTTGTGACTGCTGTGAAGAATTTTCCAGCTACAAGAACAGGCTTCTGACCCTCAAATTTCTTCATTCAGCTAGCATGAAACTGTAGCCATCCCAATAGCATTTCAGGTTGAACTAAGTAATTTAAAAGTTGCCACTGAAGATTCAACTAAATGCATATAAGACAATATAGTATTACTGTGGCAGAATACTTTGATTTTGATGCCAGTTGGTCCTGAAGGTTTTTGCCTGCTTATCCCACATGATGTCAATGATCATGTTGTTAAAACATTTGACAATCCAGATTTTATTCCAAAACATATTAGTCCACAAGAAGTCTATCTATAAAAAAAAGATATTGAGGAGGCTGTTCTTGAAAGCAAAATTACTTTGCATGTCTTAATTAGGATTGTATGAATATTGAATCTCGGCTGCAGCACTAAAGCTATGCCAACTGAAGTTCAGAGTACTTTAGTTTTCATTTCCAATTACTGCTACTACTACTACTATTATGGTTGATGGTGTTGTTCATGATGAAGATAATACTAATGATAGCATCTACAGCTACAGAAGTAGACTTCTAGATGTTTAGTTCTCTGAAACATTTTAGAGCAGAAAATTGGGGGGGAAATGTCCATGCTCTAAATGCATTGGGAAGTGATTCAAAATGCAATCCCATGCATGGTTGTTATGTGACTGCAGTGAGGTCAGTAGAACATAACTCCCATATAAACAACTATAGAACTGCAGCCATAGTTTTTTTTCCCAATTGCTAGTAATTTGAACTCAATGTTAGCAAAAAAAATTTCAATATACTATATTTAAATGATATATACTAAGTATTTCAAAGCTGTATTTGGGATTGTGTTATTCAGCTTTATAGAAAGGTAGGTATGGTTCTATTCTGCATCAAAAATGTGGGAAGAGAATCCTCTGGCACCTTCAAAAGTATTTTTATTTCACTTTATCAGATGAATGAAGTTAGTGGGAGGAAGGAAGTATAGAAAAGCAGAATTGTTTTGGTGATTGGAGCAAAGAGAAAAAATGCACTAGGAATATGAGAAATTTTACTTACAAATAGTTGTCCTTATCAAAACTTTGCTGGAAAAAATTCAGAGAGTGTTCCTTAACTTCCAGGAAATCCATTATTCTGTGAGTTTTATTCTGAGAAAGGACTATGCTGAACTTGTGCTTGGTAGATTTACTTGTGACACATAAATATTGCAGTTACAAACCAGAACCAAATATAGGAAATGGAGGGAAAGCCTTCACAAAAACAGTTGTAATGATTGAAACGGGTAAAACTTCAGCTGCAAAGTGGTATTGATATTTTGTCAGACCTATTTACTGGATGGAACATTTCTGATAGCATGCAAGTTTTTGATGAAGCATTCTGGGTTTGCTAGTAACCTTTTTTCATACCACTGGGGAAAACATTGCTCCAGTAACATCAGTCTGTTTCTGTGTAACATTTTTCATGGCAGGAATGACCAATATTTTTCTGTTGAGGAACATATTTCTTTGGGCTTAATCTGTTGGAGGCTGCAGCAGGGGAGGGACTGAAACCAGCCATAAGTGGAACCAGAGCCAAAAATTTGTATGAATGACCATTCTTTCTCTGACACCAACTTTTGTTTTCCTCCAGACATCTCAGCCAAGCCCTGGTGGTCAGTCTACATGCAGCAGCGAACAGTCCTCCATCAGCAACTATACCAACAATGGGATCGAGCTTAATCTGACCAGTAGAGGTAGTGTAGGAGACCTCAGCATCATTGATGAAACCCCTATCATGGACTCTACCATTTCCACAGCAACCACAGCTCTTGGCTTACAGACCAGGAGGAATATGACAGAGACCAAGTGGATGGAGCAAGTCAAGCTAGAAAAGTTAAAACAAATCAACGGAGTGCTTCCAAGACTGAACCCCATGCCATCTTCCAAAGCCCCAGCTTTGCCACCTCTCATAGGAAATGGTAAGATGTGTTCATTTAATATAAATACTTGAATGTATCACCCAGGTATTTGAGATTTAATTCTTTAAAAGAGAAAGTAAAAATAATATAATTGAACTGGGCCCTGCAAAAAGCCTTCCATACTCTTAACAACAGGAATATTAGTCCTACCTTGGTTAAAATGAAAAATAATTAAATAAAAGCAATTTGCTCAGCATAATCATAATTAGAGTATTACTTCAAATTGCAGCTGGAGATGATTTATTTGTATTGAAATATGGTTTCTGTATGAGACAGGGATGTGAGGGCCAGCTGCTAGATCAGAGCTTTCCAAACTGTGTGTCGCAACACTATAGTGGATGGGGGGGGGGGGTCGGGAGGGAAGGGAGGAAACGGCAAGGGAGGGAGGGAGGGAGGGAGCGGAGGGTGGGACCCCCCCACACTGATCCATGACCAGGGAAAGAGAGCGAGAGGGAGGGAGGCTGAAATGGCTCAGTATCTTTTGCGCTTGGATCTGCTTTTTCAAACCTCCCCCCATCATCACCACCACCCTCTTCCTCCTCCTCCTTCATGGTTTGTTCTGCTAAAGCTTGGAGATGTATTGGGGGGGGAGGGCCCGGGTGGAAAATCTCGGCGCCAATCAGCTGTGCGGCGGGGATCAGCTGTGCGGCGGGGAAGTGGAGTTGCTCAGTACTCACTCAGTAACTTTTGCGCTTGGATCTGCTTTTTCAAACTTCCCCCCATCACCCTCCTCCTCCTCCTCCTCCTCCTCCTCCTCCTTCATGGTTTGTTCCGCTAAAGCTTGGAAATGTATTCTTCACCCCTCTGCCTTGCCCAGGTAATTAAAGCTTTCTTTAAATCGTTAAAGCTTTCTCCCCCCTCCCCCCAATATTCTCCTTCACACACACACCCCGCGCTGCTGCGCTTCGCATTACTACGGTATTCGCTTTCTACTCCGCTTCCCTGTTTTCTCCCTGCAGTTTTTTACTTTCTACTCCGCTTCCCTACCACACAGCTGATTGGCGTGGATATTTTCCACCCCGGGGCAGAGCAAGCTGCAGGTTTTGAAGAGGGGTAGTCTTATACGGCGAGTATATCCCAAACTCTATATTTTAACTGGAAAAGTTGGGGGTCGTCTTATACGCCCAGTCGTCTTATACGACGGAAAATACGGTAACTAATTTCCAAGTTTTATTTTCTTTCAAGGAATCTAATTCTTGTTGCATTGCATTATACCAGCATTTTGCAATCTCAGGTGGCATATCATTTATTTGCTGTAAGGACTCTGGTTCAGAGTGAACATGGAAAGCTTTAATTATATCCACCTCAAAACGTAAAGGAACACCTTTATTACTCCTCTGTGACCTGTGAGGTAGAACAGGACTAACAGGATTAACAACCTGTCTTCCATCACTTTCCTGAGTATCATCTGTCTCATCAGACAGATTTTCAGCTTGCTCCTCTTGTTTAATGAACTCATCTGGTGAAGAATCTTCCAAAATACTATCAGCAAATTCTTCCCTTTGCCCTGATTTCAAATCAACCTGAGAACTGGAATTTATTTTTTCCAGTTTTGTTCTGCAAATGAAGCACTCTTGCTTATAATCAATTTATCTCCTAATATAAAACTGTAGCTTCTTTGGCTTTGTTCATACCCAACAAAAATTGCTTTCTTTGTTTTGGAACCTCCTTTTCTTCTCTGTTGTTTTGGTATGTGAACCCATGCTGCACTGCCAAAAACTCAGATGGTTCACTTTTGGTTTCACACCATAAAACAAATGAAATGGAGTGTCCTCAATCACACAATTCTGAACATAACAGGCAGTTGATAATGCTTCACCCCAAAACTTAAAAGGTAATTTTGTATCTTTAAGCAAACACACCATAGCTTCTTGAAGCGTTCTGCCTTTCCGTTCAGCAACTCCATTTTGCTGTGGAGTGTAAGGGTTAAAAAGAATTTGTTTTATCCCCTTCTCTGTTAGGAATTTTCTAAAAGTGTTAGAAAGAAATTCCCCTCCTCGATCACATTGTAAGGCAGACAAATTTTCCATTTGCCCGTTACAAAACTTTTAAATTTATCAAATGCCTCATCTTTATGTTTCAACAGATAGATAAATGTATATCTTGAAAAATCATCAATTATGGTCATTATGAATCTTGCTTGTCCCAAACTTGGAGAAAAAGGACCAATTGACACGACTAAAAAACAACAAAAATATCACAATGAATAGTTTCAAGAGGTCTAGCAGTAACTCTGTCTCTGTGCTTACTCACAGGAGCCTTCTGTGTTTTGCATTCTTTGCAGACTATACAGTCTAGATATTTACTACAAGGTTTTAACTTCAGGTCAGCACATAACTCTGGCATTTGTGCTATGTATCTAAAATTTGCATGACCAAATCTCCTATGTATTAAGTGTATGCACTGATCATGAATTGGGATGTTGCCAATTACAGCTTTTGCAGCTTGGCCCCTTTTTGCATTCTGCACTATGTACAATGAATCTTTTTGTACACGATTTGCACACAACTTACCATTCTTGAGCCTCGTGTGGCGCAGAGTGGTAGGTGGCAGTATTGCAACTGAAACTGAAACTCTCCCCACAACCTGAGTTCGATCCCAGTGGAAGCTGGTTCTCAGGTAGCCTTCCATCCTTCCGAGGTTGGTAAAATGAGTACCCAGCTTGCTGGGGGAAAAGTAATTATGGCTGGGGAAGGCAATGGCAAACCACCCCACTCTATAGTCTGCCAGGAAAACATGAAAGCGGCATCTCCCCAGGGGTCACATGACTCAGTGCTTGCACAGGGGAACCTTTCCTTTCCCTTCCTACCATTCTTACGTATCTCACAGCCATCTTTCTTAAATATTATGACATATCCAGATGCTACTAATTGGAATACAAATAAAAAGTCAGTTTGCAATTTAGGAACAAACAGCACATTTTTAACAGTTTCTCCCAAACAAGATAGATACAGTACATGTCACCTTGACCCATAATTTCTATTGTAGATCCATCAGCTATAGAAACAGTTTGTCTATTAGTTTTAGACAGTGAAACAAAAGAATTTTTACAGTTTGACAAATGACAATTAGCACCAGAATCTAACACCCAGAAATCAGAATCATATTTTTTCATGAACTCGTGCAATATGTGTTGTTTGAAGAACCTTCTTTCGCGTTGCCTCTTTGATCTTTTTTCCTGTATTTTGCTCTTTGGGCAATAAATTACAGTATTTCTGTAAATGATCAGCTGATCCACAATTAAAGCATCTGTGACTGGCTAACGCTGTTGCCTCAGCTTGGTTCCTGCCCTTCCCTTCCTTCACTCTCCCACGTGGTAGCTTACTAGAAGAAATGGGTGGAGCCAAGTGCTGTTCCTTTTGCTTCTCCCACTCAGCAAGTAGCTGTCCCAAAATGTCTATGAAGGTTCTCAGTCATCCAAGTGGAATTGTCTGTAGCTTGAATCATGTCAACTGGATTTCTATTTTCTCAGTGGAAACGTTTCGCTCCTTATCCAAGGAGCTTCTTCAGTCTGAGCAAAGTTAGTAAGGGAATCCTTAAATATGTTTCTAGGTGGCTGTGTGACCTTGCACCTGGGGCTAGGTCATGGTTATTTTGAGATGTTATTTCTAAGTCCCTTTATCATCTAAAGGAGGATCGTTAAGATTACCATGCTGCTGTTGAGCTTGCGAAATGGTCTTAATCTTCCTAGGCACAGAAGACAAAGCAGGAAGGAAAATAGGTGAAAGATTGTGCCTGAGGCCCCCACCTCTATTCAAGGAAGGATTTTCCAAGTTGGCATAAATGGATTCCTTGACCCCTCTCTCAAACCACCTATCTACTCTGTCTTCTGTCTTCTCTGCCCTATCTTTCTCTGTCACATTTTAGACAGAGAAGATAGGTGGTTTGAGAGAGGGGTCAAGGAATCCATTTATGCCAACTTGGAAAATCCTTCCTTGAATAGAGGTGGGGGCCTCAGGCACAATCTTTCCCCTATTTTCCTTCCTGCTTTGTCTTCTGTGCCTAGGAAGATTAAGACCATTTCGCAAGCTCAACAGCAGCATGGTAATCTTAACAATCCTCCTTTAGATGATAAAGGGACTTAGAAATAACATCTCAAAATAACCATGACCTAGCCCCAGGTGCAAGGTCACACAGCCACCTAGAAACATATTTAAGGATTCCCTTACTAACTTTGCTCAGACTGAAGAAGCTCCTTGGATAAGGAGCGAAACGCTTCCACTGAGAAAATAGAAATCCAGTTGACATGATTCAAGCTACAGACATAGCTGTCCCAAAACAAACAAAGGAGTAAGTTCAGCCTCGGACATTGCTTCCAGAGTGCAAATTAACATATCCCACGTTTCATTCAGTGAGGATAAAATAATGTATGCTTTTGTTAGAGGTGTAAACTCCATTCCTCTCGCAGTTCTACAAACAGCTGTTGAATGTGGTTTAAATGTTCAGGCAGGCTGCCTTCTTCTGACAGATAAGCCTTATACAGTTTTCTAGTGAGGGAAACTTTACACCCAGCTGTTGCTTTGATATGCAAATTTCTTAATGCTTCTCACAGCTGTTTGGCAGATTGTAAACCACATATGTTAACTAACTGACTGTCTTCAACTCCCAAAATAATGGATGCTCTGGCACATTGGTCTTTTCTGAGCCATTCATTGGAGGGATTTGCTGGAGTTAGCTCAGCTATGGGGGACCATAAATCTTCCCTCCGAAGATACATTTCCATCCTTAAACTCCAGTTTATATAATTGGAATCTGATAAACGTTCGAGCGGCATTCCTAACGACTGAGAATCGGCCATGGCTCTATCTTCACTAATCACCTCGTAAATTTCTCAGCTTAACTTTTCAGCAAACAGATAGCTGCTAGAAGAACTCCCGGTAAACTTCAAAGAAAAGTACTTCACTTGCCTTGTTTACTTGTCTTCATATGCAAACAATCTGCAGCTGAGCTGGTCTCTGTTCGTGCCATTCTGGGCCCATAACCTAAAGCTTTAGCAGTAGAGACCAATAAAGACGCCAGTCATTGTAGTAAATTAGTTGAGGTTATATTAGCTTCTCATTCAAACAGATATTTACAGTCTTCTTCCAGATCCCTGGAAGTATTACAATTCCACATTGATAGTAGTAACAAGCAAACAGGAGGAAACAGAGTAAGCAGGGTGGGGCAGGCAGGCTCTTTTATACTCTTCAGCCTGAATCACGTACTGCCTGACCTTTTAAAGTTTGCAGGTGTTTACCTAATAAGGTTATATTGCTGTGACTTACCCTCAAGGAATAATAAACCAACATACCGTATATTTCAATGTCAGATTTTCTCCTCCAATGTCTGATCTGCTTTTCCCTCGGTCCTTGGGATGTGGTTCTACAAGTGATGATAGCAGCCTAACTAGCTACATTAATTAATCAGCTAATAATCAGTTAACTGGCTAAATTGCTTTATTAGAAATTAGTTGTATTAATTTTTTACTTTAAAAAATTATTTGATTAATCAGTCACTTTTATAAAAATATTAAACATTACCTTGTAAAGGCATTTTCCAGTTTCTGTCTTTTCTAAGAAGAAACCTTTAAAGGCACATGGATGCCATAATCTAAAAAGAAGCTTTCTTGTTTACTTATTTATATTTTTTAATTTATATTCTGTTGCATAGAAGACACTACAGAAATGCTGATTTTACCCATATACAAATGCATATCAAGAACTGATAAATTCAAGTAATCAACTTAGACTACATAGACCTATACCCTCTTCTCTAGAATTAAGTTTAAATGAATTCAAACCATTTAACCATTTATATAATTGTGTGGAATCAAATGTAGAACCCAAAGCAAATAATCAAGGCTGAACTGCAGTATTTATTAAACAGTGTGCACTGGAGGGGTTCTCACCAAGATGGTGGGTGCCTCCCCTGCAGACAAAAGAAATGCATTGATATTTATACATTACAGAAAAGAACATGATGTAAGCATACATATTCATATGATGATGCAGGATATATATGAGCAATAGATCTCAAGTTACTTTCTGCCCTACTTATCTACTCTAAAGAAAGCCATTGTCTTAGTGGGAAGAAGGGAGGAAGCAAACTTCTTGAATATAGAGATTCATGGTTTGCTATGGGAATGTCTTGATAAAAGTTAGCAGAAGGTGCAGAAGCTGGTGTGAGATACTGTAGCTTCCAAGGTTGTGGCCACATTCCTTTATGTTTCAATTTGGTTTAATTGGGACCATTCATCTGAAAACTTATTTTCCTCACAACTGCATTGTTAAATTCATCATACCCATAGGACTGCTTCCAGATCTCTCTCTCTCTCTCCCTCCCTCTCTCTCCTTAGGAATAATTCCAAATATGTACATATACATAAATACACACACACACACACACACACACACAAACGCACACACACAAAGATGCAGGTCAGTAGGAAGCATCCTGGTATGGCTTCTTCTTAATATGCTGGTCTTACGTGTAAATAGCATTGCAATATTCAATGTGATTTACTTGTTACCTGAAGCAGAATGGTCCAGCCACAAGTTAAAACCACATAAAAATAAGGTGCAATTATGCCCAGAGCAAAATTAAGTGTTACATGGGCTTCAATCTATAATATGTTATGATATGTGTATGACTCCTGAACAATATCTAACAATCCTGAATGGAGCAGCCTACATGTGCACAAACCAGTCTCAGTACTATCATGTTACGCCACTGATACAGGAGCTGCACTGACTGCTGGTGTGTTTCCAAGTGCAATTCAAGGTGCTGGTCAATACCTTTAAAGCCCTAAATGGCTCAGGGCCAGGTATTTGAGAGAAAGCCTTTCCCAAATAGTCTTTGTCCATCTAATCCAGATGGCCAGAGAGTGCCTAACTAAGGGTCCTTGCCAACCAGGAGGTGCAGTGGGGTATCCTTAGTGGCAGTACCTATGGTACAGTTTGCCTCCTAAGGTGAGATGGCTTCCAACCTTATCACCTTCTGGAACTAGCAAAATTTTAGCTTTTCTGAAAGGCTTTTGGGAATTCATTATAGACCCACAGGTGCCTATATGTATTTAACTGTGTGAGTATATGTATATCTCATTATTTGATATTGTTATAATTTTGTTAGTGGAACTTTTATAATTATTTTATTGCTATTTTAATATCTACAAACCATCTAGAGTTTGTGAAGATTGAGTGATAGAGTAAATTGCATACAGAAATAACAAAACAAGCAAATATGCCACTAGCCAATATTACTCTTAGAACTGTATACTCGAATCTGAAAGTTTTGGTCCTATGATATTTCTAATAGCATGTGTTAGAAATACAAGGGCATTTTCTTGAAATGCATGAAACATGTTTCATATCATTTCTGTATTTCTCCTGATCAGTTTTTAATATGATACGTTTCCTTTTTTTCTTGTTATATTTTCAGGTATTCAGTCAAATAGCAGCTGCAGTGTCGGAGGAAACATGACTATCTTAACCAACAAAAATGAAGTCACAAAGATGGATATAACTGTATTAAACATGCTGAACAGAAGAGACAGCAGTACTAGCACAATCAGCTCAGCCTACATGAGCAGTCGTAGGTCCTCTGGGATTTCACCTTGTTTTTCCAGTCGGAGATCCAGCGATGCTTCTCAGGGGGACAGAAGGCTTCAGAACCTCAGTGTTGCTGACTCCTATGATCCCATTTCAACTGATGCCTCAAGGCGATCCAGTGAAGTTAGCCAGTGTGACAGCTTGCCTGGACTTCTCAGCCTTACTCCTGCACAGCAATACAGGCTGAAAGCAAAATATGCAGCAGCTACTGGTGGACCCCCACCAACACCACTGCCTAATATGGAGAGGATGAGTTTGAAAACAAGAATGGCACTGTTGGGTGATGCTAGGGAATCTGGGATGTCACCCTTGCCCCCAGTAAATTCTCCTCGAAGATGTAGTGATGGTGGGACAAATAGTTATAACAGGAGACATCTACTGCCTCATGATATGCTTGGGAATACCACAAGGAGAGCCAGTGATCCTGTGAGACCAGTCTCTGATAACCTGTCTTTTCCAAGAGTCCATCGTTTTAACAGTCTCAATAGCTTTAACCCTCCTGCTTTGCCTCCATCCATGGATAAACGGAACTTCATCCTGAAGAATTACAGTCACCCAGATGTTGGTTTGTTCCGGAACTTCTGTTCCCCTTGTCCTCCAAGTATCTCTGAGAATGTGGCTATGGAGGCTGCTACCACAGAAGCAGATGGTTGTCTGAACGACGAAGATCTGTTACCAGATGATGTGGTCCAGTATTTGAATTCTCAAAATCAAGGTTTGTACAACCAATCACTAAATGATGGACTAGACAACAACAAAGAACATCACAATCCAATAATGGAAAACAACAACAGCTTTGATCAGTCCCCTCCAGCAAGCAACTCTCAGAAGAATGACCTACCAATTCAGTGGAATGAAGTAAGCTCAGGAAGTTCTGACTTATCTCCATCAAAATTAAAATCTGGACCACAGTCCTTAATCCAGCAAACTCAAACCATAGGCCTCTATAATAACATGGTTGTGCAGCAGCAGGTGCAGCATGCACCGGAGAGAAATGGCACAACCCAACAAAATAGCTATCAGCATCTTGTAGACAACAATGCCTCTTGCAGTATAGAGCAGAATGCAATCATGAACAACAATGACACAAGTTCTTACCACCTACAATCAAATAAAACACAGCTATATAATGATAAATTTGGCAGACAACCTGTGGACAATGCCTGTGATATGATGAATCAAGCCCAAAAGTTGAGAAGCCATTTCATGCTAACTAGTGGAAGCCAGCAAAATTTTGGCTATCCTGTGATACCAGATGAGCAATCTGCCAATGTAATTAACAGGATGCAGAGCAGAAACATGGTTTTCGAGGAGTACCTTCCTAATCAGTCAGTAGATGAAGTGAGTCATTGCCAAGAAGCAAAACATCCCAATAAAACGATAGAACAAATTATAGTTCCCTCACAACCTAGCTATCAAGAACTGCTGAATTATCTGCCACTGTCTCAGAATGGGATCCAGCCATCAGTTCTGGCCAAAACTTACCAATCCTATGCCAACCACTGTGGAGACAGATGGCAAAACACTTTAAGGAATAACATGGTGAGGCAACAAGGACTTATAATGGATGCCTACCAACCGCACAGGGTCACTGGCATCAAGGTAGAATCTCAAAGTCAGTTACAACAGTTCTGCTCTAATGTGCAGAATTATTCTGGTCAGTTGTATGACCAAACCACAGGGTTTAATCAGCAAGCTCTGAAAGCTGATGCTTTCTCCCTTTCAGAAGCTAATTACCTGATACAGGAGACAGCTGTTGAAAGTTCATCAGAGCTTCTCTCCCCAGGGGCCAACCAAGTGACAAGCACAGTTGACAGCATTGACACAAGCAGCCTTGAAGGTGTGCGGATTGATTTTGATGCTATCGTAGATGATGGTGATCACGCCAGCTTAATTTCAGGAGACCTGAGTCCCAGCATCATTCAGAATCTATCTCGCAATTCATCCCGTCTCACCACTCCCCGAGCACCTCTTACATTCCCAGTTATGCCCATAAGTACAACCAATATGGCTATTGGGGACATGAACTCTATGTTGACCTCACTTGCAGAAGAAAGCAAGTTTCTTGCTGTTATGCAATAGACATAAACAACTTAGGGTATGAAAGTTTTTTAAATGTAATTTTTGTTAGTTGTCTTAAGTACTTTAACAGTCTCATCTCACCTAAATGAGATGTGTTTCAAGTATATTCCTTTTATGGAATAAGAACTCTGAAAAACCCTAAAGTGTTCTAGGGAGAAACTGTCTTCCGTTTCAGCTTTGAATCAGTATTGTTACACACGCCATTCCTTCTTTTTTATTATTTTATTTTTTGTATGACTTTTTGTTTTTATTTTTGTAATTGTAAACCAGTGTAAATGTGTAATGTGCATGTTAGTTTATTTTTGAGGAGGATCTAATATTACAACTTATTGCTACCCAAAAGAAAATGCAGTCTTGAATGATTGTTGCCAGAACTCTTATGTAACCAATTCTAAGGCACATTACTGAGGAGATATATTGAGATGAAGCTTGAAGTTCCATCCACCTTACTACAAACTTCATTGACAAGAATTGTTGAAAGCAAAGTGAACTAATTTATGGTGTGGGAGGGGAAAATTAATACTTTGAGTGGTTATTTCTTTTGTTCTATATCCATGGTTTTTAAACTTTTTATCTTTGAAGAAAGAACCCTTTTCATTTTGCCTGATGCAGAATTTTTCAGAATTTTCATGCAAAAAGTTGGCTTGCCCTGTTGGATTTCATCATTGTCATGTGTAAACTAAAAGCATGATTAAGATTACAATGGATTATATTACAGGGAGAAGATCAAAGGCAACAAGCAAATTGCCATTCTGGGAATTCTGCCTACTGTTATTAATTTTCACATCTTGCTAATAACCTTCCTAGGAACTCTAAGGTTGTCTAGAACTCAAGGTAGAAATCACTGGTCTAGGCTGGGAAAATAGATAGCTATAATTAAACCTGAAATTTATTCCAATAAAATTTAAGGGTTTAAAATGGGGAGAGGGAAGGGTTAAGTGTTAGATACCCTGCTCTTGTCAAAAATTAGTTTTGCTTTTTATCCACTGGGGCAGGGCTTTCCAAACTTTTCATGTTGGTGATACACCTTTTAGCCATGCATAATTTCGTGACACAGTAATGAGGGGTCCCCACCCCCAGGCCCACATGATTGGCTCACGGCTCCAAACCCCGCCCCCCGGCCCACGCAATTGGCTCCCATCTGCACCCCCACCCCCTAATGTGGCGGCTTAGTCGCGTCCCTGCACACACCCCACAGTTGTGGCCCTGCCGGGCTGGCACCTTACCTGGGTTCTGTGGTGAGAGCTGGGCACGGAGCAGGGACCAGCGGCACGGCCAGGGCTGGGCGGGACTCCACATGGTGCATGGCCTCCTCTTCCGGGCTCCCCCGTGACACACCTGGGCCCTGGACGCGACACAGCAGTGTGTCGCAACACACAGTTTGGAAAGGTATGCACTAGGGTATAATGAATCACACTTTTTTTATATGTTGAAATGTGGGCGTTAAGCATGACAATATGCGCCTATTAGGATAAGCATGCCACTGTTCCACCTCTATTAAAAATCTCCTTATCTGAGACTTAAATAAAACATGCACTTTTAAGGAAGGGTTAGTTAACATTCTTGTCATGTGATTTGCATATATCTAAGAATTCAGGAGTGTCTTTCAAAACATTTTGTTCCTTGTAATCACTGTTCATTTACTACTGGAGCTTTAAACCATAGCTTCAGAATATTGTATTGGTGTTATAAATGTCTTATATTTGAAACCCCTGTTAAAACTCCATTCTTGGAGACATAGGAAGAGTCAACATTGTGACTATCCCTGTTCCCTGACCCAAGGAAGAGTTTCAAAAGCTTTTAGTTGCTCAGCCAACCACAGGCAAATGCCTACATGCTTCATGTCTGATAATATGAATGTACTATACAGTACATTGATACATATAGTATTTAATATAGTAAAAGCAGACAGTCTTGATCAATGGAAAGCAATAGTGAAACAAAAGCATTATTAGTTTTTGATGACTGCTTCACACATGGAATAAACATACCATCATATTGATATATATCTATAGATATAGATATTTGTATGTTTTGTTAAGAGAATAGGCAATTTTCCAGTATGGTGGTTGTGGGTTTTCCGGGCTGTGTGGCCGTGTTCTGGCAGTTCTGGTTCCTAACGTTTTGCCAGTAGCTGTGGCTGGCATCTTCAGAGGACAGGAGCACAGCTAGAAGATTTTCTCTGTGCCCAAGTCTCTAGAGAATCTTCTAGCTGTGCTCCTGTCCTCTGAAGATGCCAGCCACAGCTACTGGCGAAACATTGGGAACCAGAACTGCCAGAACATGGCCACACAGCCCGGAAAACCCACAACAACCATTGGATTCCAGCTGTGAAAGCCTTTGACTATACAAATTTTCCAGTACATTCATCATTTATTGTAGATACATTAATATAGTAAGACTAGAACTGATAGTGCTTCCACTGATCTACACTAATAGATGTCTACCCAAAATATTTAAAAAGTTATTCATTCTTTGAGGTTTGGCATATGGTTTATCATATCTTGATATCTCATGTTATACTTGTATTGCTCCAAGTAATCCAACTTAGGATAGGTAGCTTAGCATTTGCGGCTAATTTATTTATCTCCCATCTCATTTCTCACTGCTGTTTTAGTTATTCTTTTAGTCTTACCACACATTCCAAAACAAATTAAGCACAGTAAGATTCATTTATTTGGTATTATGGCTCTAATGTGTATATTCTCTATGGCAGGAAAGGCTGCTTCTTAATATTTCAGGCAAATAATAAAATGATTGAAAACCCAGTTCTGGAGATTGTTGCACAACTCAGGAGTTTTAATGAAGACTTTGTTCCATATTCCCCCAAAACTTCCATTGCTGTTGGACTGAGACTGTGCTGGTGGATTTGAAATGGTAGACTTTGCTAAACAACTGTATTACTTCTCAGTTAATCAACTGTGTCAGAATTATAATACCATGTTTTCTGCATCTAATTTCTTATGGGTAGGACTCAGGAAATATTACTGTACTGTACTTGAACCCATCGACTGGGTCCTGTCAAATGAGATAGTTGGGATATTTTTACATAATTCTTTTCCAGTAAGGCCTGGACAGTTGAATTCTAATCCAGCCACTGCATTGTAGCCACCAAAATACGTTTTTTATGACTGCACTCCACAGATGGGCTATAACTTTTAAAAACACTTAACCATGTGGATACCCCAGACTGCGATGACCATTTTTGGCTGATACTGGTGGATAAATTTTCTGCTTAATTGTGGGTATCCCTCTGGTGAATACTTTTATTTATTTTTATTATTTACTGTGGGTTGGATCCAAACTGGGTCTTTCTTAAAATAGACACATTGAAATAAGTGGGACTCAATAATTAAGTCTGAGTCCCAACTCAAAATGTATAATATTGTATTTCTTTCTGTGTTTAACAATAAGTTTCAGAACCATATAAACTTAACATGAAAATTATAATTTTACCCATTGCAGCTCTTGTGCAGAGTAATGCTTGTTTACCAAAAGTACTTTAAGTATTAAGTTATAGCAACTGATCTATAGTGACTCATCTAAGTGACTGGAGAAGCTATTTTTCCTACTATTCAAATGTTCTTTCATAAGATCCACATGGAAGACAGATATATTTATTTTTATGCCTTCATTTCCATTAAAAATATTGCTCATTATGGTACACTGAAATAACAAAAGGGAAGGACAAATTACTGAATTACTATCACTCCAATAATTCAGTTTTGTAAAATACATTCTAAGTCACATCATGCTTTCTTACATATCCATCAAGATGAGAGCAGGTGTAAACTTCTCAATATTCTTTGATAGTTGATGTTGTTTTGCTTTGTTTTTCTTTATATTTCCTTAATTGCAACTCCTCACACAGTGGCCAATTTCTCAGTTCCTCTAAGCTGGGCTTGGGAAATATTGAGGTGAAGGGCTTTAGTTGTTGAGTGGTTGGAGCTTACTGCAAATCTGCTGGACCAGCTAGGACACCACAATAGCTCAACAGTCATGGGAATCTTATCTTCCCAAATACTTGTTAAGATATTAAATCTGAGACTCTTTCACAAGATTCCGAAGTCCATTAGAACTTAGGCTGATTCTCAAGAACCAGTGTTTTAGTAGTAATGTGTTGTATTTTTTGTAATCTCTCTGTGACCTAATTCTTTGGAATTGTTTAGACTACAAATCTAAAACAGAAATATTTAGTTGTATACCTCATGCTATTCATCACCTAGTAATCTAGCATTACACTACCTGCAGTTTGCCTAAATAATAACTACCACTTGATCAGCCAGTTATGAAAGTGTGTTCTATTTGTGAATTTGGTAGGAATTTTAACAGCAGCAACTTTAACTGGGTAATTTAATCATTATTATTATAAATCTGTCTTCCCAAACCTTGTGCCCTTCTGATGTATCTGACTACAATATCCTCCTCCAAATGTCTGAGACGGTATTCAGAAACATTTGGAAAGAATCAGATTTGGGAAGGGTATTATATACATTTAATTTCTGTCACCAGAAACTAACTGTTGGAGTTTTACATGAAATGTTCCTGGATACAGTAGTTTAGCTTTTCTTCAATGGAACTTTTCCTTTCCTTCTCTGATGTAGTGTTGTCATTTACATACAAGTAGGTGTGCTTGAATTAACAAAATATATGTTAGGATAAACCTAACTTGTCAATCTAGAGCAGTACTCAAGAAATAAGCCTGTGAGATCATTGGAGTTTTAAGGAAATATGGCTAGGCTCAGACATGAAGGAGCTTTCCGGAATGGAACAGAACCCAACACTATGCACTTATATATCAAGACAGCAGATTAGACTCTTATTCTTACTAAAAGGAAATTGTGCTATGGTACTATGTTTAAAAATGCTGGTTATTGGCTCTGGTTATTTCTGTTTTGGATGTGATTTTTGAAGACAATATCGGATAAATTATAGACTAGTCATCCTGCATTCTTTTGCAAGTCCTCTTTTTATGTTCCTTAAAAAGCTGTGTTTCTCTTCATGTAATAGATGTGCCTTATTCTTAATTAATCTGATTTTTCAAAAAGTTGGGGGACCAAAAAATAGTGCCAAATTTTAACTGTAAAGCTTTGCTTTCCACAATAGCTTTACCGCTCTTAAGAAGACTGTCTGAGTACTGTCTTGTGAGTCTTGGGCATTCACATGTCATTATCTGTGTAGGAATTGAATATCTTCTTTGGGAAAGTTAACTTGTCAATCTGCAGATGTGTAAGATAGAAATGTGTGTTGGGGGGTGGTATTTTTCTTTTTACTTTTATAAGAAGTGTATTCTTTTTTTAAAAAACAATGTGTAAATACATTTACATATAGTAGGAATAGTATTAAATGTAGAAGACCTTAGTGGTCTTCATTTGATAAATTTGCATTTATGATCTAATGTTCTTGGAGCCTTAGATCAGCCTAAACAGTCATAGCGCTGTGTACATATAAACTGTACTTAGGCTTTCAAAACCATTTAGCTCTTTTGTAATGAGGGATAAAATGTTTCTTACAATGTCAATAAAACATTTGTACTTAAGATTTCAGCTTGAATGTTTATTTCAGAAACTAGGGCTAAGTCTTAGCTTTATTATGAGTTACATAGCACTCTCCTGCTTTTCTTCCTGAAGGAAGGAAATGCCTTGATCAGTCTTCTCCTCCTTAGCACCAGCTTATGACAGAGGTGATCTTCTTACAGCCTGAGCCATAAACTGGGAAAATAATAGTGATGATGGAAAACCCATTCTAGCCTTAGTAGCTTTGACTCATGCAGTCAGAGAACAGCAGCTCTTTTCGAGGAGATCAAAAGCATCAATCTTAAGATTTAAAAATCATTTTTTATTAAAAATGAGAAAAAAGAAAAGTAAAATGTTCTTTAAG
Source organism: Charina bottae (assembly GCA_023362775.1). Lineage (NCBI taxonomy): Eukaryota > Metazoa > Chordata > Lepidosauria > Squamata > Charinaidae > Charina > Charina bottae. Next base: position 8,670,225 of record JALMGJ010000007.1, read on the forward strand.
CATATGTGGCCAAATGCCAACACAATTACAATGGGGTGAAATAAGATATTTAGTGCTTATAAAAATACAAACAGTATCTCAAACTTCAATCTCCCATAGATTGCTATGGGAAGACAGGACCACAGCTCCAATAGACAGGACCTGGCTTAAATAGTTTAGGATGGTACAAAATTTACAATATTTCAGTCAACACAAAGACAACTGACACTGTTACCAAAATCAGAGGCAAATTCCTTGAAACAGTTAGCAGACACATTAAAAATATAAAATCCATAACGCAAATGAGAATACCTTGAAGTAATTTGAATGAATATCCTGGCTTAGAACGTTTGTGTTACCTCAAAGAAGAGGAATTTCCCCCCAGGTCACTTCTCCAAGTAGCTGGTCCTGACTATTCCCTGAATCCCCTAGCTTACAACCTTCAATCAACACTTTAAGAACACTTCCTCTTAGCTCCTGTTGACTCTGGAGGTTTCTGGCCTATGGTTCAATACATTATCTCGCCTTCAGCCTAGAGACACTTGGCTCTGATTTAGCACCCTTCCTCACTTCTGGTCCCAAGGTAGTGCAGCTTTATTCCTACTATAGCTTTTGAGCATGACTCTCTGTTCTCCTGGGAATAGTTCACCAAAACCAGGTGGCTGTTTCCAGTTTCCATCCTACATGAAACGTAGTTCCTTGCCTACATTTTTCAGCAATCTCTGTCCAGTGTTCTTCCTTCTTTGTCCTCCCTGACAATATGCTTCAGTTTGTATCTCCCAGCTATCAACTTTCCCTTTTTCTCAAGATAAAGGTATTTTTGCCAACAAGGGCAGGATTGAGGAGAACTGTCAGGCAAGCCTGGGCAAATCTCTGCCTTCCTCTCTTGAGGCTTGGATTTTGCAGTCTGTACTGTCTGGCCTGCCTGCTCAAGTCTGGTATATGTGTATTGGCCGTCTGACATTATGTGGGGAGTGAGTGAATTCACTATGCCTTCGTTTGCAGGCTCCATCTAATATTGTGATGGAAAGGACACTTCATCATTATCATCACCAGAGCAATAGATCCAGAGATTTAAAACTGAGACAAATACTTGAAAGTGGTTGAGTCATAAAGCATCCCTCCCCTACAAAACTGACCAGCAAGCATTTGCCATACACAACTAATTAGCAAATTGTTTAAAGAAATGGCAGGTTGGAAATATATATTCATATATGTCCAGGTCAGCCTTGACCGTTTGCCTGAAGAAATACATTTCTTAATCTTGTCTGATGTAATCATCCAGCTTTATCAATTTCTGCTTGTCCCACTACAGTAAATGAGGGAAGGAGGAAGTATATCAGCAAACTAAATAAGGTGAAGTGAAGAAGTACACCACCTTAAATTGTCTGTGATGCCTTTAAGGAATATATGCTTTATTTGCAAATATATGATCAATTGTGGATGTTTTATTGTTTGTACTTCATGGGGGAAAAGATCACACATTTAAATTAGAAAAGTTGGAAGGGAAAGTTAAGGAAGTTAACCTTGAGTATATAATGCAAGTTGACCTTCATTAGAATGTTGAAGTCTAAAGAGAAATGTAATCTCTATAGACTTAATGGAGAATATTCAATGAATCATATAAAACAGAAAAATTGGAAACAAGGGGGAAGTCCTAGTAAACTAGTAACATCTCATATGAAAGATTTACAACAAAATAATACTATTTATACCATCAAGTATGTTCAGGGTACATAATGACGGATTGAATAAATAATCATTATCATTTTTATTCTCTGTTGTATAATGTTGAGTCAAATGTAATCAAAAAAGAAATTAATCATCTTTTAAAAAATCCTTCCAAACATTGCACATTATCAGGCTGTCAACTTAGATGCACCTTTATCTGTTTAATAATAATAATAATAATAATAATAATAATAATAATAATAAGGCATGAAATCTATGAAAACAGATAAAGCTCCTTGATGATGATCCCTTGAATGATTTAGACATACGTATATTGGGCTCCAGCAAAGGAGATCGTTACCTTGTCGTGGTGCTGGAGCTTGAGCACCTCAATGAAACCATGAGCTAAACCGTGAAGGGACACCCAAGACGGGAAGGTCGTGGCAGAGAGGTGTCAGTGAACTGAACTGAAATGGACTGGAATGGGCCACTTCACATCAGATGACCACCAGATCTATTACTGTGGACAAGAGGACCACAGAAGAAATGGAGTAGCCTTCATAATTAATAATAAAGTGGCTAAAGCAGTGCTTGGATACAATCCAAAAAACGATAGAATGATCTCAATTCGAATTCAGGGTAAGCCATTTAACATCACAGTGATCCAAATATACGCCCCAACCACAGATGCTGAAGAAGCAGAAGTAGATCAGTTCTATGAGGATCTGCAGCACCTACTGGATAATACACCAAAAAGAGATGTTATTTTCATTCCAGGAGACTGGGATGCTAAGGTGGGTAGTCAGACGACACCTGGAATTACAGGCAAGCATGGTCTGGGAGAACAAAATGAAGCAGGACATAGGCTGATAGAATTTTGCCAAGACAACTCACTGTGCATAACAAACGCTCTCTTCCAACAACCTAAAAGACGACTATACATGGACTTCACCAGATGGTCAACACCGAAATCAGATTGACTACATCCTTTGCAGCCAAAGGTGGCGGACATCTATACAGTCGGTAAAAACAAGACCTGGAGCTGACTGTAGTTCAGATCATGAACTTCTTATTGCAAAATTTAGAATCAGACTAAAGAGAATTGGGAAGACCCACAGATCAGTTAGATATGAGCTCACTAATATTCCTAAGGAATATGCAGTGGAGGTGAAGAATAGATTTAAGGGACTAGATTTAGTAGATAGGGTCCCGGAAGAACTATGGACAGAAGTTCGCAACATTGTTCAGGAGGCGGCAACAAAAAACGTCCCAAAGAAAAAGAAAACCAAGAAGGCAAGATGGCTGTCTGCTGAGACACTGGAAGTAGCCCAAGAAAAAAGGAAAGCAAAAGGCAACAGTGATAGGGAGAGATATGCCCAATTAAATGCAAAATTCCAGAGGTTAGCCAGAAGAGATAAGGAATTATTTTTAAACAAGCAATGTGCGGAAGTGGAAGAAGACAATAGAATAGGAAGGACAAGAGACCTCTTCCAGAAAATTAGAAACATTGGAGGTAAATTCCAGGCAAAAATGGGTATGATCAAAAACAAAGATGGTAAGGACCTAACAGAAGCAGAAGAGATCAAGAAAAGGTGGCAAGAATATACGGAAGATCTGTATAGGAAGGATAATAATATTGGAGATAGCTTTGACGGTGTGGTCAGTGAGTTAGAGCCAGACATCCTGAAGAGTGAGGTTGAATGGGCCTTAAGAAGCATTGCTAATAACAAGGCAGCAGGAGACGACGGTATCCCAGCTGAACTGTTTAAAATCTTGCAAGATGATGCTGTCAAGGTGATGCATGCCATATGCCAGCAAATTTGGAAAACACAAGAATGGCCATCAGATTGGAAAAAATCAACTTATATCCCCATACCAAAGAAGGGAAACACTAAAGAATGTTCAAACTATTGAACAGTGGCACTTATTTCACATGCCAGTAAGGTAATGCTCAAGATCTTGCAAGGTAGACTCCAGCAATTCATGGAGCGAGAATTGCCAGAAGTACAAGCTGGGTTTAGAAAAGGCAGAGGAACTAGAGACCAATGTATTGTCGAAGGCTTTCACGGCCGGAGTTCAATGGCTGTTGTGGGTCTTCCGGGCTGTGTGGCCGTGTTCTGGAATTACAGCTTTATTTCAACACTGCCTAACAACTAGTTACTTTCAATGGGAGAATGAGTTCTACGAACAGATGGATGGCGTTGCCATGGGAAGCCCCCTGAGCCCAGTCATAGCAAACTTTTACATGGAACACTTTGAAAAACAGGCTTTGGAATCGGCACCCATTACACCAACAGTCTGGTTCCGGTTCGTGGATGGCACCTTCGCAATTTGGAGTCATACTGAAGAAGAACTGGAGAAATTTCTGGACCACCTAAACGGCATCCACCCCAATATACAATTCACTATGGAAAAAGAAACTGATGGCAAACTTCCATTTTTAGATATGCTGGTCATACGCAATCCGGACCTCAAACTAGGACACAAAGTATACAGAAAACCCACCCATACGGACCGATATCTACACAAAAATTCCAATCACCACCCACGACAAAAGAGAGGCATGATCAAAACCTTGGTGGATCGTGCTAATCGAAACTGTGAAACCCAATTTCTCAACAATGAACTTAACCATCTGAATTGGGTCCTACAGGCAAATGGCTATTCCAAGAATGAAATAAAAAGAGCCATCAAACCAAGAAAACAACATCCAACTGAAGAAAAACAGCCCCCCACAAACAAAGTATTCCTGCCCTACATCAAAGGAGTCACTGACCGCATGGGAAAACTGATGGAAAAACACAACTTTCAAACAGTCTTCAGACCCACCAGAAAAATACAACAAATGCTAAAATCAGCAAAAGACAAAAGGGACCCCCGCACCGCTGCAGGAGTATACCGCATACCATGCAGCTGTGGACAAGTATACATCGGAACCACAAAACGAAGCATTCACACCAGGATAAAAGAACATGAAAGACACTGCAGACTACAGCAACCAGAAAAATCTTCAGTAGCTGAACATGCTCTCAAGCAAACGGGACACAAAATCCTATTTGAAAACACAGAAATACTGGACAACACCAAAAGCCACTACACCAGATTATACAGAGAAGCCATTGAAATTCACAAACACCACTTTCGCTTCCGGGTGCTGGACTGAGTGGAGCGAAGAGCTGATAGCTCCGCGGTTTTCTGTCTGCGGCGAGAAAATCGCTGAAAAATCACCCTCGAAGAGAGGGTGGGCAGAAGATTTATCACAAGGGTCGTCGAACCTGCTGCTCTATCCTGACCCCTGTATACCCACTACAGGGGAAGAGAGATTTGAGTGGTAACAGACGACTGGAACTAACATGAAAGCTCTGCAGAAACCGTGAAACTAAATAAGTTAAGTAGCTCCTCATCCAGCCTTTTAGTTGCACTTTTTTTTTTTAATATTACTGGATTTATTAAGCACTAGGATTTATTTCTGGACTGTGATTTATAGATGCTGGTGTTTTATTTTTCTTTCTTGTCAGAGGAGTGTTTGAACGGTGGGTTTGGAAAGATAATTGACTCTGCCTGGAGTGAGCTGAGTGACTTTCTCTTTTGATTCTAAATATTTCTACTCTTGGTTTGCTTTCATCCTTATTGCAATTATAAGTATTTTTTTTTTCTTTGGGGACTAATTTGTCTGGATTTAAAGTTTTTATGGATAAATGAATTACTGATTTGATATTCTTTCTTCTACCTGTTTGGGATTTTTATTATGAAAGAACTCTTTTTGCTTTTCTCCATAAGTGTTTGAATATTTTTTGAATTATATAAGTCACTTTATAGAATTTTTATGAATGCCTTGGACTCCTTCTGTATATAAATTAGACGACTTATTCACGGTTGGACTGTGTGGATATAAGCTGCCGTGAGAAACCTTGGGATTGTTTATCTTTTTTGTTATTATTTTGACTACAATAAAACCTCTCTGTTCTTTTTTTATCTTTTATTTACTTGCTCTTACGCTTGGACATACAATTTTAATGGACTAGATTTTTTGCTATTCTGATAATTACATTTAAAGGACTATTTTTATTTTTAAAAGTTTTTTTATTCTCCTATTATTAAAGGGGGAGAAGAAGAGAGGTTCTTTGTCTTTGTCTTCCCCCTCTCCTCTCCTTTTTTTTTTCCCTTTTTTTCCTTCTTGCCTTTTCTCTCTTACAGGGAAACTATCTACATTATGACAATCATGGCATTAACACCTGGAGCGTCGGTGGAGCCTCTTCAGTCAGAGATGAGAAAACTTCTGGAAGTGATGACATCATTTAATAAAGAAATGAGAGAGAAGGAGTGCATTTTGAGACGGAGACAAGTTCCAGAACAGTTGAATGAAGATGTAGGAGAAAGGACTGTTTCTATATTAGATAAACCCTTGGAGATAAAAGAACAAGACCTAGATTTGGAAATAGATAAAAGTTTTAGAGAACAGAAAGTGTTTAAAGAACAAAAGTTAAGGATAATTTTTACTTTAAAAGTTAAAACATTTTTAGAGAAATATAAGACAGACATGAGGGAGGCACCAGGAGAACGTAAGAAGCATTTCATAGAATAGAATAGAAGTAAAGGATAGAGATAAATGGCTGACCTATAAGGACTTTTTATTGTTAAAATTGATGGATTGGCAGAAAAGGATAAATTGACACGTTTATTAAAAGAAAATTCAATTATTACTCTTTTAAAGATTAGAAACTATTAATGGACTATTTGGAAAATGTTGGAGGGGCAGAGCTTATAAGAGGATTTGAAGATTAAATTATATATAAATTGATATATTAGATAAGAAATGTTTTTTAATGTGATTTACAGATTTAGTATGTAAGATGCATTTTATAGAATAGAAGTAAGGAATAGAGATAAATGGTTGATTTATAAGGACTTTTTATTATTAGAATTGATGGATTGACAGAAAATGAGAGATTGATATGTTTATTAAAAGAAAATTTAAACTATTATTTTTTTAAGAGTAGAAACTAATAATGGACTATTTGGAAAATACTGGAGGGGCAAAGTCTATATGAGGATTTGAAGATTAAATCATATATAAACTGATATATTAGACAAGAAATGTTTTTTTAATGTCATGTATAGACCTAGCATGTATGACAAATTTTGTAAAGTATTGTGACCAGAGATTAATCGGAAGCTGACTACTTTCTATGTTTCATCTTTTTTCTTTTTTTTCTTTGCTTTACTACACCTTTTTTTCTTCTTTCTTTGATTTGTATTTCTGTTTCTCTTTCCGTTTCCAACTTTTAACTATGTATATTCAAAACCCAATAAAATATTTAAAAAAAAAAAAAAAAGAAATTCACAAACACCAGCACAGTTACAATAAAAAAGAAGAAAGTTTAAAAATTAGCAAAACCTGGCTACCAGTCCTGAAAAACACAGCCTGCAAAAGGTCAACGAACTCAGTCCAACCACCAGGACATGGGAATACTTCTCACAATGAACATGCTAATCACGCTCAGCAGCCACTCGTTAACATTTCAACACAACAAAAAACCCCACCTAATCTCCTATAATTTAGCTCTATAAATAGAACATTGCCACTCTACCTGGGCACAGAGATTTTGCTTCTATCTGTGCTCCTGCCCTCTGAAGATGCTGGCCACAGATGCTGGCGAAACGTTAGAAACGTTAGGAACCACAACTTCCAGAACACGGCCACACAGCCCGGAAGACCCACAACAGCCAACTAGAGACCAAATTGCCAATATCCGCTGGATAATGGAGAAAGCCAGGGAGTTTCAGAAAAACATCTTTTTTTGTTTTATTGACTATTCTAAAGCCTTTGACTGTGTGGATCATAACAAATTGTGGCAAGTTCTTGGTGGTATGGGGATACCAAGTCATCTTGTCTGCCTCCTGAGGAATCTGTATAACGACCAAGTAGCAACGGTAAGAACAGAGCACAGAACAACGGACTGGTTTAAGATTGGGAAAGGAGTACGGCAGGGCTGTATACTCTCACCCTACCTATTCAACCTGTACGCAGAACACATCATGTGATGTGCTGGGCTTGAGGAATCCAAGGCTGGAGTTAAAATCACTGGAAGAAACATTAACAATCTTAGATATGCAGATGATACCACTTTGATGGCTGAAAGCGAGGAGGAGTTGAGGAGCCTTATGACGAAGGTGAAAGAAGAAAGTGCAAAAGCTGGGTTGCAGTTAAACCTCAAAAAAACCAAGATTATGGCAACCAGCTTGATTGATAACTGGCAAATAGATGGAGAAAAAGTGGAGGCAGTGACAGACTTTGTATTTCTAGGCGCAAAGATTACTGCAGATGCTGACTGCAGCCAGGAAATCAGAAGACATCTACTTCTTGGGAGGAGAGCAATGGCAAATCTTGATAAAATAGTTAAGAGCAGAGACATCACACTGACAACAAAGGTCTGCATAGTTAAAGCAATGGTATTCCGTGTAGTAACCTATGGCTGTGAGAGCTGGACCATAAGGAAGGCTGAGCGAAGGAAGATAGATGCTTTTGAACTGTGGTGTTGGAGGAAAATTCTGAGAGTGCCTTGGACTGCAAGAAGATCAAACCAGTCCATACTCCAGGAAATAAAGCCAGACTGCTCACTTGAGGGAATGATATTAAAGGCAAAACTGAAGTACTTTGGCCACATAATGAGAAGACAGGATACCCTGGAGAAGAAGCTGATGCTAGGGAAAGTGGAAGGCAAAAGGAAGAGGGGCCGACCAACGGCAAGATGGATGGATGATATTCTGGAGGTGACAGACTCAACCATGGGGGAGCTGGGGATGGTGACGGCCAACAGGAAGCTCTGGCGTGGGCTGGTCCATGAAGTCACGAAGAGTCGGAAGCGATGAACGAATAAACAACAACAACATATTGGTGGGGTTTTTTTGCTCCAATTGATTTGGAGTCTTTTAATTATACTTTTTGAATGAAGTTTTCTGACCTCCTTTAGTAAGGCCTAAATAACTCAATTCCTATTGTCTGTGCAAGTTATTATTCAATTTCCTTGTTAGATGTTGATGGAAAATATTGGCACTGGTATGTATATTACAGATGATACTCCCTCCCATCCTACACAATCTATATAATAACAGTTTAAGAAGTATATGGCAATATTAAATGACTAGAAATTTATTCAGAAAAATTGGAACCCGTAGTGATAGCTATTGTAAGGAAACTTCCTTCATTTGTGGATGTCATATATCAAATTGTTTATCTCAATCACAATGATATAAATATGGGCTAAAGATCCTCCTCTGTTTATGAGGAAGGATAAATGAGATCTGCTAAATGCCCAGATTTAAAATTATAGGGTGGGGATTGGGTTTTTTAGGGGTGGGGGAGTCAAGCAAGGTCATATAGACTTCTCCAAACAAATTTTTAAACCATTTGAGTTACTGCAAGAGGAATTTGGATTGCCCAAAATTGAAAAATGCAGTACATTCAATTAAGGTATCTCTTGATTTCACAGTTTGGTGCAGATGCATTACAGGCACCTAAAACTCCTGAATTATTGTCAATATTGGTGCATTTCTTGGATGAACATTGATCTTTTTTTTAAACAACTAAATGATATAGTTAAGATAGATATTCATTATTTGCAAGAACTCTAGAAAAAACTACACCATATTAAAGAATATAAGGTATGTTATGATAATAAAATGAAATTAGTTCAACAAAATATTTTCTTGCACATTAATTAGACATCTCAGAGACTGTTTTAAAAAGGTTGGCTGTCAACTTCATTATGCTGGAAGTGAACATACGGAACAAAGGGACATATACTCATAGGTCATAGATTTATTTCATTATTGCCCACTTTGGTATAATATTCCTAAGTTTGTTAATAGGTTAAAAAGATGTGAATGTACCTTTGAATTATTTACCAAAATTTTGGAATTTATCACTTTATGAAGAATTATAGATTTATTGAGAATGTAATACAACTAAAAAGATTACTCTTGATAATTGAAAGGCAGTGAGACCCTGGGATTACAATCTTGGATGGATGATATCTGTTTACTTTCTCCATGTGAACTGACCACCAATATAATAGACTGATCAACATTATTCCATGTGGCCAAGGCTTAATAAAAGATTAAAATTTAAGCTGAATGACTTTCTCTTTATCTAAATTAATATGTTCTTGTTCCTTTCATTTTGTTTCTTTGTTTAGCCTTGTGCTTTGCAGTTATTTTAGTTTTGTTCTTTTTTTTTGTATATTAAAGGAATAAAAATAAATGAGTTATACTAATTGCTGCCTTAGCATATCATAACTTTAAAATATTTCTACAACAATATTTCTCAAGGTTGTCTTCCTTCTCCTGACCTGCAATAACTACCCAACCACTACTGTTGGGCTCCAGCAAAGGAGATCGTTACCTTGTCGTGGTGCTGGAGCTTGAGCACCTCAATGAAACCATGAGCTAAACCGTGAAGGGACACCCAAGACGGGAAGGTCGTGGCAGAGAGGTCAGACTAAATACGATCCCTGGGGAAGGTAATGGCAACCCACCCCAGTATTCTTGCCATGAAAACTAAATGGATCAGTACAACAAGAGATATGTCGGTATACCATCGGAAGATGGGACTCCCAGGTCGGAAGATGGTCAAAATGCTACTGGGGAGGAACAGAGGATACGTTCAACTAGCCACAGATGTGATGACGCAGCTAGCTCAAAGCCGAAAGGACGGCTAGCGGCTGACGGTGCTGGTGGTGAACGACGAATCCGATGTTCTAAAGATCAACACACCATAGGAACCTGGAATGTAAGATCTATGAGCCAGGGCAAATTGGATGTGGTTATTGGTGAGATGTCAAGATTAAATATAGACATTTTAGGTGTCAGTGAACTTAAATGGACTGGGATGGGCCACTTCACATCAGATGACCACCAGATCTACTACTGTGGACAAGAGGACCACAGAAGAAATGGAGTAGCCTTCATAATTAATAATAAAGTGGCTAAAGCAGTGCTTGGATACAATCCAAAAAACGATAGAATGATCTCAATTTGAATTCAGGGTAAGCCATTTAACATCACAGTGATCCAAATACACGCCCCAACCACAGATGCTGAAGAAGCAGAAGTAGATCAGTTCTATGAGGATCTGCAGCACCCACTAGATAATACACCAAAAAGAGATGTTATTTTCATTACAGGAGACTGGAATGCTAAGGTGGGTAGTCAGACGACACCTGGAATTACAGGCAAGCATGGTCTGGGAGAACAAAATGAAGCAGGACATAGGCTGATAGAATTTTGCCAAGACAACTCACTGTGCATAACAAACACTCTCTTCCAACAACCTAAAAGACGACTTTATACATGGACTTCACCAGATGGTCGACACCGAAATCAGATTGACTACATCCTTTGCAGCCAAAGGTGGCGGACCTCTATACAGTCGGTAAAAACAAGACCTGGAGCTGACTGTAGTTCAGATCACGAACTTCTTATTGCAAAATTTAGAATCAGACTAAAGAGAATAGGGAAGACCCACAGATCAGTTAGATATGAGCTCACTAATATTCCTAAGGAATATGCAGTGGAGGTGACGAATAGATTTAAGGGACTAGATTTAGTAGATAGGGTCCCAGAAGAACTATGGACAGAAGTTCGCAACATTGTTCAGGAGGCGGCAACAAAAAACGTCCCAAAGAAAAAGAAAACCAAGAAGGCAAGATGGCTGTCTGCTGAAACACTGGAAGTAGCCCAAGAAAGAAGGAAAGCAAAAGGCAACAGTGATAGGGGGAGATATGCCCAATTAAATGCAAAATTCCAGAGGTTAGCCAGAAGAGATAAGGAATTATTTTTAAACAAGCAATGTGCGGAAGTGGAAGAAGACAATAGAATAGGAAGGACAAGAGACCTCTTCCAGAAAATTAGAAACATTGGAGGTAAATTCCAGGCAAAAATGGGTATGATCAAAAACAAAGATGATAAGGACCTAACAGAAGCAGAAGAGATCAAGAAAAGGTGGCAAGAATATACGGAAGATCTGTATAGGAAGGATAATAATATTGGAGATAGCTTTGACGGTGTGGTCAGTGAGTTAGAGCCAGACATCCTGAAGAGTGAGGTTGAATGGGCCTTAAGAAGCATTGCTAATAACAAGGCAGCAGGAGACGACGGTATCCCAGCTGAACTGTTTAAAATCTTGCAAGATGATGCTGTCAAGGTGATGCATGCCATATGCCAGCAAATTTGGAAAACACAAGAATGGCCATCAGATTGGAAAAAATCAACTTATATCCCCATACCAAAAAAGGGAAGCACTAAAGAATGTTCAAATTATCGAACAGTGGCACTTATTTCACATGCCAGTAAGGTAATGCTCAAGATCTTGCAAGGTAGACTCCAGCAATTCATGGAGCGAGAATTGCCAGATGTACAAGCTGGGTTTAGAAAAGGCAGAGGAACTAGAGACCAAATTGCCAATATCCGCTGGATAATGGAGAAAGCCAGGGAATTTCAGAAAAACATCTATTTCTGTTTTATTGACTATTCTAAAGCCTTTGACTGTGTGGATCATAACAAATTGTGGCAAGTTCTTGGTGGTATGGGGATACCAAGTCATCTTGTCTGCCTCCTGAGGAATCTGTATAACGACCAAGTAGCAACGGTAAGAACAGAGCACGGAACAACGGACTGGTTTAAAATTGGGAAAGGAGTACGGCAGGGTTGTATACTCTCACCCTACCTATTCAACCTGTACGCAGAACACATCATGCGACATGCTGGGCTTGAGGAATCCAAGGCTGGAGTTAAAATCGCTGGAAGAAACATTAACAATCTCAGATATGCAGATGATACCACTTTGATGGCTGAAAGCGAGGAGGAGTTGAGGATCCTTATGACGAAGGTGAAAGAAGAAAGTGCAAAAGCTGGGTTGCAGCTAAACCTCAAAAAAACCAAGATTATGGCAACGAGCTTGATTGATGACTGGCAAATAGAGGGAGAAAAAGTGGAGGCAGTGACAGACTTTGTATTTCTAGGCGCAAAGATTACTGCAGACGCTGACTGCAGCCAGGAAATCAGAAGACGTCTACTTCTTGGGAGGAGAGCAATGGCAAATCTTGATAAAATAGTTAAGAGCAGAGACATCACACTGACAACAAAGGTCCGCATAGTTAAAGCAATGGTATTCCCTGTAGTAACCTATGGCTGCGAGAGCTGGACCATAAGGAAGGCTGAGCGAAGGAAGATAGATGCTTTTGAACTGTGGTGTTGGAGGAAAATTCTGAGAGTGCCTTGGACTGCAAGAAGATCAAACCAGTCCATACTCCAGGAAATCAAGCCAGACTGCTCACTTGAGGGAATGATATTAAAGGCAAAACTGAAGTACTTTGGCCACATAATGAGAAGACAGGATACTCTGGAGAAGAAGCTGATGCTAGGGAAAGTGGAAGGCAAAAGGAAGAGGGGCCGACCAAGGGCAAGATGGATGGATGGTATTCTGGAGGTGACGGACTCAACCATTGGGGAGCTGGGGATGGTGACGGCCGACAGAAAGCTCTGGCGTGGACTGGTCCATGAAGTCACGAAGAGTCGGAAACGACTGAACGAATAAACAACAACAACAAATTTACTATTTACAATAAAGCTATTTACAAGTATTTACAACAGGTATATACAACACAATCCCGATGTTCACATGGTGTCAGGTTTCCTCCTAAGTCTCCCTCCCAGAGACTATCCCCCTCTAGCTGTCCTGCTTCTGCCCCCTTTCCCTCCATCTCCCTCCCCTGGGCTTATCAAGAGAGAGTGGGAAGAAAGGAATGGGCTGGATTTACTGTAGTGTGCTCAGAACACTCCTGGACCTGGTCAGCCGAACAACTCTCAGGGTCTTCTGCCCAGTACTTCCCCAGAAACCAGGGTTTCACCAACAACCAACAATCCTCTCCTTCCTGTCTAGATGCTGCCTGCAGGCAGCCGGGTCCCTTCTTTCTGTCTTGGGTGAAGATGTCCTCTCTCTAGGTCTTCACTTCCCATCTTCCAGGGGAGCCACCCAGGGACCTTTCTTCTCCCTCCCCAACCAGGAACTGCCAACCGCTCTGCACACTCATGTAACTTCACTCTCCAACTTTTCTCTCCATCCACTCCATTTTGCAGTCTTTTTCTCTCCTCTCCTTCTCTCCCCCCTCTCTCTCTCATTTTGAGCCAGACCAGCAGCATGTCCCCCAGCAACTGAGGAGGCAGGTGTCCCCACTGGGCTCTAGTCCCCAACACCTAAATACAAGGCTGGGCCAATGGGGCTGCTGTCTCTACAGCTCCCCACGCCAGCCCTGGCTAGCAGCCAGGCCAGCTCATCAGCCCTTGTGACAGCACAGCCGCCCTTCAAGTCCAGAACTGAGCTCCCTGTTCTCAGTCCATCTGCTGACTCATGCCCACAGCAGCCATGCCAGGCCACTAAATTGTATGACACAGTCTGGCAGCAATGCAATTGGAGAAGGAAAAGTCAAGAGTGAGCGTGCAAAAAGAGTTGTTTGTTGCATTAAATCAACAAAATCTAACTCCATCTGCAACTCAGGAATAATTTTATGAGGAAAAGCTTCTCTAGACAACTTGCCTTGATTACTAAAAGTATTGTGTAGAAAATTCACTGAAGATGGAAATTGGAATAAGGATAACTTCAAGAGACGCTCTAATTTTTCAAAGGGAGATGCCAAAGAATGCTATAAAGCTGTAGTGTTTGTCTTCACAAGGCAGAACTTGTATGTCATTTGGAAGACATACTTGTTCCTTACAGGTAGTTCTCACTTAACAACCACAATTGGGATTGGCAACTCCATCGCTAAGCAAAGCAGTCATTAAGAGAAACATCGTATGTGACTGCCCCAGACTTACAACCTCATTTCCACTGCGGTCATTAAGGAATCACCTGTGGTCGTTAAGTGAGACATCACATGACCACAACTTGCAATTTTACTGCTGGCTTCTCTCTTGACTTTGCTTGTCAGAAGCCAGCTGTGAAGCTTGCAAATGGTGATCACATGACCACAGGACATTGCGACGGTTGTAAATGCATGCCAGTTCTGAAGTACCTGAATGGCAATCATGTGACCACAGGGATACTGCAAAGGCTGTAAGTGTGAGGACTGGTCATAAAGTCACTTTTTCAGCACTGTCGTAACTTTGAACATCACTAAAAGGGCAGTCATTAACCAAGGACTACCTGTATTGGTATAGTTAAAACAATGGTATTCCCCATAGTAACCTATGGCTGTGAGAGCTGGACCATAAGGAAGGCTGAGCGAAGGAAGAGAGATGCTTTTGAACTGTGGTGTTGGAGGAATATTCTGAGAGTGCTATGGACTGCAAGAAGATCAAACCAGTCCATACTCCAGGAAATAAAGCCAGACTACTCACTTGAGGGAATGATATTAAAGGCAAAACTGAAGTACTTTGGCCACATAATGAGATGACAGGATACCCTGGAGAAGATGCTGATGGTAGGGAAAGTGGAAGGCAAAAGGAAGAGGGGCCGACCAAGGGCAAGATGGATGGATGATATTCTGGAGGTGACGGACTCGACCTTAGGGAAGTTGGGGATGGCAACGGCCGACAGGAAGCTCTGGTGTGGGCTGTTCCATGAAGTCACGAAGAGTCGGAAGCGACTGAACGAATAAACAACAAACCTGTATTGGGCTTGACATTTATTTATTATATTTTTATTTATTTTATTTTTATCCCACCTTTATTATTTTTATAAATAACTCAAGGTGGTGAACATACCTAATACTCCTTCCTCCTCCTATTTTCCCCACAACAACCACCCTGTGAGGTGAGTTGGGCTGAGAGAGAGTGACTGGCCCAAGGTCACCCAGCCGGCTTTCATGCCTAAGGCAGGACTAGAACTCTCAGTCTCCTGGTTTCCTATTAGCTCCTTCCTAGGGCTGAGAGACAGGGACTGGCCCAAGGTCACCCAGCCGGCTTTCATGCCTAAGGCGGGACTAGAACTCTAAGACTCCTGGTTTCTAGCCCAGCATCTTAACCACTAGACCAAACTGGACTTGGCTCAGAGAATCTTCTTAATGCATCTGCTTTGCTAAGGCCCACAGCATCCAAGAATTAATTGGAGAAGAAATTAAGCCCTCCCATTTCTCCAACTGGTATTGCATATTTTAACTAAGCATGATATATCCATCAGGTCTACCATTCTTTCATTAAAGAAGGCCTTTACAGAACAGAGGTTTCAAATTAAGTCTTCAACTCTTCTAGATATACTAGAACTCTGCTCAAGAATCTACCTATTACTGGGACAGCAGATTACCTCTTAGCCAGGGCCGCAACTGGGGGGGGGGCAAGCAGGGCATGTGCCCCGGGCACTGCACTGGGGGTGCAGCAGACCATCCTCGGGCACCAGGTGAGCTGGCTGGGCGGCGGCCATGTCCCTGGTCCTGACAGAGTGAGTGGGCAGGCAGACCTCATCAGGCCCTCCTGGCAGCCATCCTCCCTTCAGTTAATCTCCTCCCTCTGTCCCTTGTGGCCTTTCGGGCGCAGCAAGCGAGACCTTTCAGCTCCAGGAGTCTGGGAGCCCCATCTCTCCGATGGAGCAGATCCGGGACCTGGGAGTCTGGAGGGCAGCCTGGCGAGCACCTGGCCCTTGGCTCCCCCCGATGCATCCTGCAAAGGGCCCCCCCACCCAGCGCCACTTTCCTTTTTAGTCTTAAAAGATGGCTGGTGCAATCTTGTTGTTGCTTCCTCTTAATGCCCATCCCTGTTTGGCTTCTGGCCAGGGGTCTTTGTTTCTTACTGGGAAGTTCTAATTGTGCCATAGTTGGACTTTGTTCACTGCCAGGTGGCTATGGTGGTACATAAATCTGATAGAGAGACAGCTGAAATGAAGAATCGGGGAAGGGTACCCAGCCAGGGTGCTATCGACTCCCTTCCCACAGGGAAGAGGGGGCAGAGACTGTTCTGATCTCATGAATGGGCAGAAGGAGGCCAACGGTGCCAGGCTTCCCTCCTCCCCAGAGCGCAAGGGAAGGGAGGCTGGCAGGGCATTCCCAGAAGAGATGCCAAGGGGCTGTTTACAGCCAGGACGTTCAGGCACGGCAAGTGGCTGAGCCAGACTCCAACCCTGGGAGGGGAGGAAGCAAACAAGGATCTCAGCCGTGGGTCAGTTGACCAGGTCTCCTGCAGGTGGGCCAGAGATACCTGCCTCACAAAGGTCTGGGAAGTCCAGTGAAATGGCCATTTGCAAGCTGGCCCTGTTCGCAGATGGCGCAGTCCCCTGAAAGTACGAAAGCGTTTGAAAGGGTGGGGTTACTCTGAGCAAGCTCTAGGGGTCCAAAATCTCTCCCTGCCCCCCTCCATTTGCTTGTGGCTCTCTAGGTATCAGCCAGGCGCAGCTTCTGCGTCTGCCTCTGCTTGGGTGGTCCCGAGGAGGCTTGCTTGGTCAGCTCTGTCTTAGGAGAATCCTGGTGGCCCCCTTGGTCTGCAGGGTGGAAATCAAGGGTACCTTCTGGGCACCTGTGATCTGAAGCCTGCATGCTCACCAAGTGCTGATGTGGATCAGACCACGGCCGCGGGATCACAACAACCCAGCCACCCGTAGGAGGTGGAGTGTCAGAAACTGGTCGGCACGCTATACTTGCCACTGCTTGTGCCACTCTTGGTCCACCCAAGACTTTCTTTTCAAGCCACAGTGTCTCTCCTCCACTCCCCGCTTTTGGCCCCAGAATCTCGTTACAGGGTTGCTTTACCAGATTGTGAGGCAGGTGTACACTGGCCATCTTGTCTAAGGAAAAAAAAAATTTTTTTTAATCCCTTTCAAAAAAAACATTTCTTCCCTTTATGCTTTCTGGCTATTTTCTTGTGCAGGATAACCTTCTCAGCATTAAAATCGGTTTTATTAATTTAATGTATAATAGAATAATAAAACTTGCTAACACCTCCCTCACCAACCCATGGGGGGGGGCGGAATCCATGTTTGTCCCAGGTGACACAGACCCTAGTTGCGGGCCTGCTCTTATCACTGTGTTTTGGTGGTATTAATCCTCTCTGGCCATTTCTAGAAGACAGATTTAAAAATGGGGCAAAAGGTGTTTTTTTTTTTGCTGGACTGTAAGTTTGTGTGTTTATTCTATAGTAAGCCCCACTGAGCTCAGGGGCTCTTACTCCCACATAAGTATGTGGGAGACTTTTAGTCCTGTCCAGTCAGAATGCTAGATCATTCTCCTTCCCCTTCACTTGTAGAAAGTGAGTGTCTGCAGGCTTCATTTTTATGGTGATTATTATTATTATTATTATTATTATTATTATTATTATTATTATATCTTTATTCTTCTATAAAATAATAATACATAGAAAAAACACTATCTAACATAACCAGACAAAACATTACATAAATAACAATATTTAAATTACATTTTACAGTAAAATACAACCTCCCCCTCTTTCACAACCACCTTTCATTTCTCCTCTCGTACTTAAACTTTCTTACTTTCTTTACCCTTCTCAGACTCTTACTTTAAACATAACTGATGTACTTCCTCTTATACAAACCAAACCGATCTTAATCTCCTCTCCTATAACCTTCTTATACCCTACTCTCTTTTCCCACTCCTCTGCCTACTCTTACCTTCTCTACTTCCTATTCCCCCTAATCTCCCTTTACTTTCTACCCCCCCCCAAAAAAAATGACAACAAAAAACAACAAACAAAACAGGGCTTCCTACTTTCTCACCATCATTTTCTACAACTATTTTGAAATAATCTATATCATAATTAATTATTTATAATTATTTATAATAACAATTATTATCTACATTAATTTCCTAAAAATTTAAAAGATTTAAAGTTTACTTTGAATTATAATATGAAAGAAAACTTTTTCAAAATGATGTATAGGTGGTATATAACCCCTAACACATTGTCAAAAATGAATATTATGATATCCAATAGTTGTTGGAAATGTAAAAAAGAAGTGGGCACCTTTTTTCATCTTTGGTGGACTTGCCAGAAAACCAAAAGGTATTGGAATACAATTCAATAAACTTTATGTGAAATATTGGAAGAAGACTTTATTAAAGAGCCAGAACTGTACCTGTTGGGATTTACAAAACCAGACATACATAAGAAACATGGGAAATTACTATTTTACTTAATAACCGCGGCCAGAATCATCTTCGCAAGACATTGGAAAGAGGACTGCATACATACAATTGATGAATGGTTGATAAAAACGATGGACTTAGCACAGATGGCTAAATTAACGGATTTGTTAAATGATAAGAATATGGATGAATTTAATTTATGTTGGAGCCCTTTCTATAAATTTATAGAAAAAACTCAAAAAATACAATTTTTATGGTGATTCTTTACTGACAACCCAGACTTTCCATAGCAGATGCTCATTTTCTACAATGAAGGACACAACTACTGTACTTCTCCCTTCTTGTCTCTGCTTCAGCCACTTGCTTTTGTTATTTGTCCCCCTGTCCCATTGTTTTGTTTCCAACAGTGTCCTACCTTATTGTCAACAACAAGAAAAGGACAGGAATAGGGTCTTGTTCCTCTTGAAACGTCAGCAGCTTCTCTCTCCTTCATCTCCCTTTTAGACACTTCCTCTCATTATTAGAAGCTCTTGTCCGTTAATTCTATATCTACCTTTTTGTTGTTGTTGTTCAGTCGTTTAGTCGTGTCCGACTCTTCGTGACCTCATGGACCATAGCACGCCAGGCCTTCCTGTCCTCCACTGTCTCTCGGAGTTTACTCAAATTCATGTTCATTACATCGGTGATGCTATCTAACCATCTCATCCTCTGCCGTCCCCTTCTCCTTTTGCCTTCAGTCTTTCCCAGCATCAGGGTCTTTTCCAGTGAGTCCTCTCTTCGCATTAGGTGGCCAAAGTATTTGAGCTTCAGCTTCAGCATCTGTCCTTCCAATGAGCAGTCAGGGTTGATTTCCTTTAGGATTGACTGGTTTGACCTCCTTGCAGTCCAAGGGACTCTTTCTTAAGAGTCTTCAGTCTTCTGCAGCACCACAGTTCGAAAGCATAAATTCTTCGGCGCTCAGCCTTCCTTATGGTCCAACTCTCACAGCTATACATTACTACTGGAAAAACCATAGCTTTAACTATACGGACCTTTGTCGGCAAGGTGATGTCTCTGCTTTTTAATATGCTGTCTAGGTTTGCCATAGCTTTCCTCCCAAGGAGCAAGCATCTTTTAATTTCATGGCTGCAGTCACCATCTGCGGTGATCTTGGAGCCCAAGAAAATAAAATCTGTCACTGCTTCCATTTCTTCCCCTTCTATTTGCCAGGAAGTGATGGGACCAGATGCATATCTACCTACCTACCATCTATCTATCATCTCCCTCTACAATAAGCATATTTAACAGAATAGCTTTTCTTTCCTTTGGCAAAATATAAGCAGGCTTGGGGCCCTCTGTACTTATGGAGAAAGAGTATTCCAAAGAGCAAGGGCCACCACTGAAAGTTCTTTTGCTTGGTCCATACCTTATGAGCAGGCCCTCTCTGGATGTCCAGACCAGATAGGCAGATTCTGTTCTGGCAAAATGTTGCTGATCCATATACACTTTAAAGGTAATAAGCAATACTTGGAATTGGGTCTGAAAGCATAATGGTAATCAGAACTTTCAACAGCATAATCTATTACTATTTTCCCAGGAAATATAAAATGAACTCATTTCCCCAATTCATAGGTAATTATCTTCCTTTTGGATAAGGTAATAGCAGATTGAGGACTTTTGGTTTCCCCAAGGCCTCTTTCATAGTTGCAGATCACAGGCAAAATGGAGGGAGGGCCCTCCTAATCATATATCACTCACATTCCTATAGCAATGCTCCAGATGAGAGGCAGACTAGATAAGGAAAAGTAAGGAGTACAATTTAGGATTTCAACTTCTCTGTTTTTCCTCCAAGAGAGAGGGGAAAAGGGCAGGTGAAAATAGGGGGAGAAGTTCTTAGAAAAAGTCATTGCCTGATTGGTTGAACATCTTAGTAGAACTGGATATTATTTTTCCAGGGGCTGGAGAGGACATATGGACTTTCAACATTTAACTTTTTGACCCAGATTAGTCCTCTTTCTATTTCAATCAGTATTAGAGGATCCTCAGCCATTTTAGCAGCTTTACTACTAGTCTTTGGATTTTGTTTGGCATCCAAATAAGAAGAAACAACAACAACAATTCATTTCCTGCTTGTGAGCATTCTAGGAACATCTGACTGGCTGCTGTAGGAACAGAGTCCTAGACAAAATGGGCCTTTGGTCTGATTAAGCATGTGGGGACAAGATGGGAAAGTCCTATACCTAGTGTTAGATATACGGGCTTTGTAAATTGGAGGCTTAAATCACCCATTTTGCCCCATAAGGTTTTGGGGGGCTTCTGCCTTTATATTTAGACTTAAAGCCTATTTGATTGCAAATCAATTATTCAAATTAATTACAATTACATTTAATTTCCTGGATCAGGATGTTCTCCGTACAGTCACTCACACCCTGGTCATCTCCCATATAGACTATTGCAATGCACTCTACATGGGGCTACCCTTGAGGAGTATCCGGAAGCTTCAACTGGTCCAGAATGCAGCTGCGCGCGCAGTTATTGGTGCCCCAAGATCGGCACATGTGACACCTCTGCTGCGCCAGCTGCACTGGGTGCCAGTATGCTTCCGGGCACAATTCAAGGTGTTGGTTATGACCTTTAAAGCCCTACATGGCATGGGACCAGGCTACCTGAGGGACCATCTCATCCCCATAACTTTGAACTATCCCACTCAGTCATGCAGAGAGGGCATGCTGTGGACCCTGTTGGCTAGGGAATTTCACCTGGTGGGGTCTAGAAGGCGGGCCTTCTCTGTGGTGGCGCCCACCCTTTGGAACATTCTACCCCTGGAAGTGAAGCAGGCCCCATCGCTCCCGGACTTCAGGAAGAACTTAAAGACCTGGTTCTGCCGCCTCACCTGGGAAGGGAGGAGTAACAGTTCCTCCTGGGGATGGCTGGTGCCATAGAGCCCTTTTAAACACAAGTTTGTCACCTCTTGGATTTTATATTTATTTTAATTAATTATATTTATGATGATTGTATTATATGTTATTTTAATTGTTTGATTTTTTGTAAACCGCCCAGAGTCCCCTTTGGGGGAGATGGGGCGGTGATATAAATTGAATTATAAATAAATAAATTAATTAATCAAAACCAAGTCCTCATTTCACCCCTTAAATCTGCTGTAACTTCAAAAAACCAGGCCCAAAATTTGGCTTTTCTAATTTTGGATACAACTCGGAATCTTGTCTTACATGTTTTTTTTAAACAAGCAGCAAAGGAGTTTATATTCCCAGGGTATACTTCGAGAAGTGTATTAATTATTAACATTTATACAAACGAGGGTCCATGGATAGTGGGAGGTGCTATGGAAAGTGGGAGGATGTGCATGATAATATCATGTGCATGATAATATCATCATACAAATGACAAAACTTGCATCCTTGTGTCAGATGTCATGACTCAAGTACTAAGATGCATCATTAACGCAATGGCGTCTTGATCCATGTGTGGCGATTTTGACATCTTTGCTGCTTGTTTTGGATGCTGCTATTTATATCCTGCCTGTTTTCCCCAAAGAGAACAAAATGACATATAGAACTGCCTCTCCTCATTTCTCAGGAGATATCACAGTTGACTTGAGGTTACTTAATGAGCTTCATGTCTAAGTTTAGCAGTCTTCCCTTGAGATACAAATTTTGTTCACTATTGTAAACTTCACCTTGGTGACACATGCTGATGTTTACCATTTCCCTAACATGCTGTGATGAATGCCATCATCCATCCCTTTTAGGCCATGTAGATGGATTCAAAGGAACAGGACTTTCTTGTAGCATTAGTGCCACCTCTTAAATATTCACAAAAAGAATCTTGAACAGGAATTTTCAAACATGAAAACATGAAAAATTGTTTTGTGGTGCCATCTAATGGTCTTAAATAGGTATGGAAGTTAATCTTGCTTTTTAGAAGCAGTTTTTTTTTACAGTTTTTGTGTGTTGCAGATGGAGACTAAGTTGTTATCGATTGTATTTTCCTCACTTAGTGTCTTGTGAGTATCTCTTGACAGGGTGGGAAAATTAATCTATTAAATGTTTGGACATTTTTTACTAACAGGAACATGAAATTTGAAATAGCCAATGTGGATCTAAAGTACATTTCTGCTCAGGTCTGACACACACTGTCCCCAGCTGTACAAATCCCAAACTGAAGGTCTGGTCTTCCCCATAGCGAGTATCTGTAGCAATTATTTTTGTTTACTTCATTACTTTTTCCATTTGCTCTGACTGACCAAATTTTGAAAGACAGATGCTCATCCTGGCATGCCTTTGTTTCATTTTTGTAATAATGTGCTATACAGTCATGCTTTTAACTCTTTTGTGGTTTTAAATATTCCCTTTTCAGAGGGGTTTGCTCTAACCCTTTTTAAAATTGCTTTTAACTTCTTGCAGATATTTTCGTAATTGTTCTCTGCTTTTGGATTATTTTTAACAATGAGTATATATGAGTTGGAAATAGTATCAATCAAGACAAAAATGAACGCACAGATATAAAAAGACCCCCAAAGAATTATAATGATGTGCTTTATCGGTGGCTGCCTTTGAAGACCACTCAGACAGTGCAAGTCCAAAATGTCCATCAGTTTCTGGATAAATCCTGGTTTAGGATACTCCAACCATTTGAGGGAGCTGCATTGGCTACCAGTAGGTTTCTTGGTGTAGTTCCTAGTGCTTGTTATAGCCCGTAATGCTCTTTGTGGCTTAGGACCTTGGATTTACAGGACCACTTCTTTGGTAAGAATTGCCTCATTCTGAATGTGTCCTATGCAGGAAGGTTTGCTATGGTTTGGTGAGCCTCTCCACCCAGAAGGGGATCACAAACCCACAACTGCTCTGGTCTTTCAAATTCTCTAAGATTAGAATAGCTCCCCCCATACTGGTATTCTGGAAACATGTGAAGACCATTGTCTTTCATTGAGCCTTTAGGGGAGGGGCAATAGCAATGGTGGCTGCTATCCCCTCCCTGGGTGCTTATAGGGTTTATGCTTTTAGGTCTTTGATAACTACATGTTTTTATAATTATTTGTGGATTTTATAGTTGGGAGATTTGGTGAATTATTGCATGAGCCACCCACAGTCAGATGAAGTGAGCAGCATACAAAAGGAAAAATAAATAAATACAGTAGATAAATACAAGACATTGTATGAATTGATGTATGGAAATGGTAGAAGCAATGAGATTTTGCAAGAATAGAAATATATGGAGAATGGATGATGTTGTTGCGCAGTTAATTTATCTTTATCTCCTTTTCTTACCTCATTCCTTAATTTCTTTGGGTTACTGTCCTTTCTTTCTGCATTTTGCATACTAATGTTTACCCCCCAAAGAAATAGTGTGATGGATGTATATGTACGCAATATTAGAAGATTGACAAAGTGGACAAATAACAGAATAATCCATGTTCAGAAAGGATAACCCTAAAGGGGTTATCTCAAATAATGTAAGACCATGGACAGCTGCAGGATTTTGTCTAGGGAAGTGAGCAAAAGTAGACTGGGAGTGTTATTTCTATGCAGAGAGCATACTGCTATAACACACATGGCTTTGTTCAATCAAGGCTTCCACATAATGCTTTTGAGTAAAGTAGAAGATTTACTTCTAAATCTTGATTACCAGCTTTAGTCTTACCTCTGCCACATGTAGCATTCCCTGCTAACACTAAGAAACCACTCTGTTTTGTGCATTTTAGCCAGTATACCACAAGCTTAACCAAAGTCCAATTGTATGCCAAGCATACTATGCAAACTAGGATTTCTAATCTAGGGATTATTTTACAAACCAACTTCCTGTTGCTTCATCAGTGAGTATAGGCACTGTATTGACACAAACCCAGGATGCTTTTAGCTGCTGAACAGCTGGTTGGCATCCTAGGGGTCATAGCAAAGCTCTGCTCTCAACTGGCTCACAAAATTCCTAAAAATTTAACAATTGGTTCTTGCGAGCCAGTACAAGCTGGCTCCATCACACCTCTGTAAATATGTTTGAATAACAGCTTGAGGATTTGACAGTTTCCTCAGCCTCCAGAGCTTTCTCCCCCAGGAATCCATAGAGCTAACTGGGATAATTGTGTCTTGTTTCTTTGATGAACCTAAAGCAGGGAGGGCAGGACGCTATCCTGTTTTGCTCAGCTAAACAGAACAAGCAATGTAATCATACTATGTACGGTACTGGAGCAGAAGAGTGGAGCAGCTTGATGGTCTCAGTCAGCCACTACAGTCCTCCCTGAGGCTGAGAAGAATCTGCTCTGCACCCAGGCAGGCAGGACTAAACAGAAGCTACACCCCTAGGCCCGCAATAAGCTGTTGTCCCAGCAACGGCCAGGGCCTGGTCCTCTTCATCTGCTCCAACCACCACTGCCACCAAAGCTCCTAATTATCAATGGTGGGAAGAGCTGCAACAGTGACAGTGAGAATAGTCAGGAGGGAAAGAGTGAGACCAGCCCTTGCTGTGAGGGAACTTGATGTGGTGCTAGGAGTGTAGCTACTCCTTAGCCTGTTCTGCCCAGGCACAGGGCTGTTTCTTCTCAGCCTAAAGCCATAGCAAGGAAGAGCTGTGGTACTGGTGAAGGCAGGGGTAGCTGGCAATAGCAGACCCTGGTCCTGTTTGTGATGGCCTTGCTACCTAGCCTTCCTAGCACCTCAGGCAGATGGGAAGCCCAAAATAGTGGAGCAGAAGCAGGATCTAGAAGCCAGTGCAGGGCAACAGTCCAGGCCCAGCTCAGGTAGGAGTAGGGGGAGGCACCTCTGTTTTTCACAGAGTCAATGGCTTCCTTGTTTCTAGCTGCTCTCCACACAACAGCCCAGCTTCAGTAAGTCCTCAACTGTTATTACTCAGGCATCTCTCTGGCATCAATCGCTCTTGCTTCTTGCAAAAAAGAAGCTTTATTTTACAGTACAGTTTTTATTGAATAAATTTAGGTTTGATATGATGATGCTTCATGACACTCTTCATTTTTGACTCATTGAAGTCAAACTTCCTAAGTCAGAACTCATAACAAATAGTCTTCTTGTTACACCTGTAATTATTTTAATCTGTATTAGGATGTCTCCTCATTTATGGATATACAGATCACTGTGTAAATGTAAATGTGTAAATGTAAATGTGTAAATGTGTAAATGTGTAACTGTGTAAACGCCTGCAAAACTAAAGAACTTGGAAACCACAGAGAAGTCCTGTAGTGATTCCTTGTTTACTCATGAAGAACTACAGTAATGTGTATTCAGGTCAGAACTTGATGGATTGATTATGTACCAACAAGTCAGGATTAGCGACCACATACACAGACCTTCTCCAGGATGATCTGTCCCTAACCTGTCCCTTCAGTGTTTTTCTTAATAAAATACAGGAATAGTTTACAATTGTCTTCTCCTGTCCAATGTGAAATTATGCCTTTGCTTTTGTCACTAAAGTGATCATTCCCCTCCAATATCTTCCTAACATGACTGCTGCTTGATAAAGGTGCTGCTTGCTTTACCTGGGTGATCCTCCTGGAAGTACATACTCTAGGAGTACACTCTGGGCATTCTTTACTCATTCTGGTTTATTACAGTCACTGACCAGTACAAGATTCTACAAGGTATACTCACTGAACCTTACAATATGCACCATCTGATTTAAAATAGTTTTAAAATTATAAGTTAAATTACATTGT
This sequence comes from Charina bottae, assembly GCA_023362775.1. Lineage (NCBI taxonomy): Eukaryota > Metazoa > Chordata > Lepidosauria > Squamata > Charinaidae > Charina > Charina bottae. The sequence continues at coordinate 8,696,625 of JALMGJ010000007.1, forward strand.
TCCAATTAAAAATTAAAATACATTCAGACCACAGTGTGGATGAGCCCCTTAATCAAATTTAAATATGCTCTTAATATTAGTCATAACTAATATTCTATCAGATGTAAATGCTTATAAAAAGTAAAATATCATATATAAAATATGGTGTGATATATATATATATATATATATATATATATATATATATATATAAATAAACCTTTTAAAATTATTAAAATCATTACAAGGAGTACATTACTACATTTTTCCTATCATAGTCTGGCATATCTTTATAGCAGCTGCACAGAATTTGGCTACTTGCACCGTAACAGTTGGATCTTCATCTATAAGTAACATTTGCATATACTCTATATCTTGCCTCCTAGGATATTTCTTGGTCAAAGGTAATATTAATTTACTCCTAAGCTCTTTATAAAAAGGACAACAGAGGAGCACGTGGTCTGTATTTTCTATCTCTCCATTATTACAACAGCACCACCTTGCAGCTTTTGGGATTTTTTTATATCTACTATCCAAGACTGCGGAAGGGAGTGCGTGGCTACGAGCTAGGGCAAAGGCTTTCCGATGGCTAGGGATTTCAAGTTGAGTAAGGTAGTTAGCAGAATTAACAATATATTTATTATACTCTGATGATAAGAAATTAGGGGCCTTCTCTAAGTCCGTTTGTCTCTCTATGTCCTTTATCCGTTGCTTCAAGGCCAATTTTGCCTGTTCATAATCCATCCTGAGAATTGAATCTGTAGAAAATCCTAGCTTGGCGAGACTAGATTCAATATCCTTTAACCAAGAAGATTGGAAGTAATCTTGGAAAATGAGTGGTGCTAAACCTTGAGGATAATGCTTGAGTTTTAGCCAAAGATTCAGGGAAGCTAGGCACACTCTTGACTCAACTTTTATCATGCCCGCTTCCAATCAAAGGTAAGCGTTTGGAACACATTTGGGCATTTGAAATACTGCTCTAATAAATTTTGATTGCACTCTTTCCAGGGATGTAATACTTGAACTTAGAGCACCAACACAGGACCCATAAAGGAGCTGGGCTAATGTCTTCCCCTGGAAGAGTTTAAGAGCTGCCGGTATATAATGCCCTCCTTTACTCCGGAAAAACTTTAAAATGGCATTTGCTGAATTTTGTCCGGAATCAGCTGCATAATCAAAGTGAGGTTTCCTAGATCCAGTGGCGTGCATGACTACCCCTAGATATTTAAAGCTAGTCACTTGCTCTATTCTATGCCCATTTATATTCCAAGAATGAAATTTCGGTCTTTTGGCAAAGGTCATTATCTTTGTTTTCTGATAATTTATTTCTAGCTGATTATTAATACAATACTGGGCCACAGTTGTCAAAGATCTGTTGAGACCTACAGGAGTCCTAGAAAGTATGACCGCATCATCTGCATAAAGCAGCAGGGCAATACTACGGTCCCCTACTTTAGGAGGGTGAAAGTCCGGGTGATTTAGACAACTTACAATATCATTAATATAAAAATTAAAAAGTAGTGGGGCCAAAATACAGCCCTGTTTCCCCCCCTTTTGTACCTTAATCAGCTTGGAAAGGGACCCAAACCTATTGCATCTGACCTTCAAGGCCGTATCAGAGTATAAGGCCTGAATTAAATAGAGAAGTCTACTATCTATTGAGGCAGCTTCCAACTTCTCCCACAGCTTAGGCCTAGATATAGAATCAAAAGCTGCCTTTAAGTCTATGTAGGCTGCATGCAATGATGTTATCTTGTTGGTACGATATTTTTCAATCAGATGTTGAAGAATCAGGCATTGTTCAATGGTTCCTCTGCCCTCTCTGAAGCCAGCCTGCTCGTCCACTATAAGCTTTCTCTGGTCCAGCCATTCTTTGAGTTTTTCTTGCCGATGTCACATTCTTTACTCTCAGGAACACTCCTACTTCACAAAGAGACAGAATAGAAGGACTTGAGAGGGGTGTCAAAAAAAGATAAAGTAAAGGTAAAGGTTCCCCACACACATTTGTGCAGTCGTGTCCGACTCTAGGGGGCGGTGCTCATCTCCGTTTGTTAGCCGAAGAGCCAGCGTTCTCTGAAGACGCTTCCACGGTCATGTGGCCGGCATGACACATGTGGAACGCTGTTACCTACCCATGAAGTGGTACCTATTAATCTACTTGCATTTGCATGCTTTTGAATTGCTAGGTTGGCAAGAGCTGGGGCGAGTGCGGGAGCTCACTCTGCACGCAGGGCTAGGGATTCGAACTTGCAATCTTCCGATCGACAAGCCTTACCCGCTGAGCCACCACACCCCTCACAAAAAAAGATACCACTCATTTAAAATGGTGGTGCAACAGAATTCACTGAAAGGACTATGCAGCTAACTATAAAGGTAGGAATGGAAGAAAAGAAGAGAAATAATATTTCAGCCTGGGATTATTTGTGAGGAGCAGGTTGGGGACAATGAGAGCCATGAGGAAGGAAGTAGTACAGCAAATAAAGGTACCACCAGGCTTGAGGGGTCTCCACAGACCATCACTGCCTCTTCCACTAAGTAGCATTGATTGTGCTTGCTATTTAAAAAGCAATCAAACTGCTCTTCTTTGTACTTTCCCTATTTCAAGGGAATGCATGAACTCTTTTTTGCCCTCTCACCCCACTGTTGCTATCTCACACTTCTTTACCAGGGGCAACATTAGGAATAATGATTATTGCCATATTATCTGGAGGTCATGAGAACTTCAGTCCAAAATATCTGGAAGGCATCAGGTTTTAAATTATTTCTTACCAGGTGAGCAGATATCAGGACTCTACCCCTTTGGGAAAGGAATTTGTTGGAGGCAATTTTCACAGGGCTTTTAGAAGGCCTGGCCTATACCCCTGGGCCATCAGCATGCATTAACTGTAAGTGGGGTTTTTGGTGGTGGTGGTGGTGGTGGAACTGAACAGCCAAGGGAATTTTAGAGTTAAGGATTATCCAGGTGGGAGGCATGAAAGAAGGTTATCAGGTTTTTTTTAGAGGAGGCTATTGCCCTGAGTCCCATATATGGAAAAGGCTTCACCCAAAATTTGCCAGTTAAAATATAAATGTGTGGAATATTACAGTATTCAATATCACAGACTTTGATCAATTCTTAACGAAGGAGAAAACTTAAGTTGCCATAGCATGCAATGCAGAAGGCATTTTCATGTTTTCATGCAATGAATATTTCTGCCCTTAGACCTTGCTGAACCTTCACCTTTAAAAGACTAGATTGCAAAGAACACAGAGAGAAAAACCCTGTCAATATTTTAAAGAAGAGAATTGAGAAAAAAGCAGCTAAGGTGGGGAATTGAGAAAACCTGTTTGGGGCAAAGCTACCAAACCTTCTTCCCAAACAAAGAGGAAAGAGGAATTCCTGCCCTGATAGCGTGTGGGTAAGGGTGACTTCTTCACACCATGAGGGCTGAGTGTAACTGTTTTTAGTAAGAGACCTCCCTGAGGTAAAAGTGATAGGTTGAATCAGTGGAATTACTAATTCTATAAGAGCGTAGGCTAAAGTGTGTGCGTACGTGTGCACGCATGTGTGCATGATATAACCAGATGTACTGTTAGACAAAGTGAGGTGACTATGTCAGACAGTTGACTTTAAGAATGATGAGGGCTAGGCTCAAATGGTTATTTTTTTTTTTAAAAAGTTGTATTTTACTGCCTGGAACAGGAAAAGCGTATGAGTGATTTTCTGACTGAGGTTCCAAAATAACTTGATTAACGGTCAGCATTATTTGCTGCTCCAACTCAGCAGATTGGGCTAGCCTGTCTGTATATCTGTGGAAGTAGTTACAGGCTAAGGGCAGGTTTTGATGTTGGTACATATTGAACATCTATAGGGTTCACTATACTAGTAAACAGCCAATATAACTGGAAGAGTAAGGTAAGCTCCCTAAAAGGAGACAGCTCCACTCCTGTTATATGAGTCAAAGGAATTATATCTCTTGAGGAGATATAAATAAACAGTGATTGGCTTTTCAGGAAAACATTGCTTCTTCTTACTCATGTTTTGCAGACAAGAGCATACAAGATGTCTTTTGAATCATGTAACTTACGTTCTTTGATAGACGACTTGCCTTTTTGCACAAACTGCAATTTTGCTTCAGTTAATCTTTTCCTTTTCCACTAGATAACAAACTGCTTTAGTGTCCTTAGCAACTCTGCTAAACTGTTGAACTTGTCTTCCTTCTGAATGAGAGGAAAGCTGCTTTATTTCAAAATATGTCACTATGCAGAGTTACACAACTTGCAGTGAATGATGGTGGCAGGTTTTAATAAATCTGCTCAGGCTCTGAGTCAGAGAACCACTGGGCCTGCCTCCCAGGCAGTAACTTATGTTGCTGGGGATGTCTGTGGGGGTGGGGGTACATCTTGGTGCTTTCCAAATTACTGAACATTACCCCCCAACCAATAGACATCCAATTTGGAGATGATGAGAACAGCAGTCCAGCACAGCTGGGAATCATCAAGGTTTGGAAAGATGGACTACATAATAATTAACCAGGTCAAAATGTGAGAGAGCTTCAAGAGGATTTGGAATAAAGCAGGTATCTCCCTGTTTGGCATTTGTTTTACTCTGTCATTAAGATTAGCGTTTTAAATAGTACAGATAAATCCAGATCTTTGATAGTTAACCACTCACAAGACGGACTGTTTATTTCTCTTTTTTATCTTAAGAGTATGCAATGCAATATGCTTAACTTGGTTTACTCATGCAATTTTGAAAAGAAAACTTATTTGGTGCCTTCAAATCATGCTTGACTCCTGGCAATTACCTGGGCAAGTCTACAGTTTTCTTGGCAAGATTTTCAGATGTGGTTTGTCATTGCTTCCTTCCTAGGGCTACAGAAAGAGTGACCAGCCCAAAATCACCCAGTTGGCTTCATGCCTAAGGCAGGACTAGAACTCACAGTCTCCCTGTTTCTAATGTGGTACCTTAAACCACTACACCAAACTCGTTCTTGTGCAATTATTATGTCTGGTATATTTATTAAATGTAAAATTTCAATTTAGTCAGACAATAATTACATTTACTTATTGAATTTACCTTTTTTTTTGAGGGGAGTAATCTTTTGGCTTATTTGTCCTTAGAGGCCTAAGCCTTGGAGTAGATCCATCTACCTTTAGTTGAAGATCAGCAACAGAGAAACCTACAAGCAGATATGGCATTGAATATTTCTTCCTTCTTTAGTGAAGATGGAAGGCATCTTGAATTTGACTGTTGCACTGCATGCTTGTCCTCTGTTTATAGAAACCAATGTAGTGCCAGATGATGGGCTTCTTGGGTCACATGGCACTCAACATGCTACTGAGGAAGAGATGAGGATCTTTTGAGTACTAATTGTATTTACGGTGGCTAGATTAAAGCTTCGGGATGTTTAGTTGCTGATGTTGCCATACAGGAAAAGAAAACCTGAACCTGCAAAGACAGATGTACAGTGGAAACATGGAATATAAGAAGCATGAACATGGAAAAGCTCAACACAGTGAGAAATGAAATGAAACAACTATAAACTAACATCTTAGGCATCAACAAGAGGTTCACACTGTTTATTACTCAGGACATGAAAAACAAAGAAGGAATAGCATTACTTTTATAGTTAGGAAAGGTATAGTGAGAATAGTACTTGGCTACTGTTCAATGACAGAATAATATCAATTAAACCTCAGGGACAACCCTCTGATGATCATCCAAGTGTATGCTCCAACCACAGATGCAGAAGAAGTAGAGGTTGATTACTTTTATGATCAAGTTCATTTTGAAATTGACACAACATGAAAGCAAGATGTACTGCTTGTGACTGGAAACTGGACTGCCAAAGTTGGAAACATGAAAGAAGAAAATGTAGTTGGATTATATGGCTTAGGAAACCAAAATGAAACAGGAGACTGACATCAATTTCTGCCACCAATGATTTCTTCATAGGTAACACTGTTATAACTACACCTATATCCATCACCAGATGCAGTACATAGAAATCAAACTGACTATACCATTGCTAACAGGAGGTGGAGGAGCTCAGCTGATAGCATGAAATACATGGCCAAGTGCTGACTGGAGCAGATCACAAACTGCTCATGTGCAAGTTCCAAGTTAAGAAGAAGAAGAAAGTCAACCAGTTTTCACAATATAATTTTCAAGAACATCAGGAGTCACTTTGAAGTCTTGAACCTCATTAATAGAGAACCAGAGGAACTGTGGAATTAACTTAAATAAGTCATTAAGGTTGAATGTGAAAAGAGATTGCCAAAGATGAAGAAACAGAAGAAAGTAAAATGGATGTCAGAACAAGCCATGGAAATTGCCAAGGAGAGAAGAGAAGCCAAAACCAAGAAAGACAAAAATTTCATGTAGGAACTTAACAAAGAGTTTCAGAGAGTTGTTAGAAGAGACAAGAAGCAGTATTTGTAAAGACATTGAAGATGTAAACAGACATGGAAAAACAATGAAAGTCTTCCAAAAGATCTCTGAACTCAGAAGGAGGCTCCAACCTCAAATTGGCATGCTAAAGGACACCAATGGACAGATAGTAACTGATTCAAAGAACATCAAAGAAGGAAGGAGTAGATTGAAATACTGTACAGTAGAGAGATCAACATCCAAGATACCTAGAAAGATATTCCCTACTTATAAGAATATCTAGTGCTAGAAGATGAAGTCAGCACTCTGGTCATTACGAAGTTGGAAAGCTACAGAAAGTGATAGAATACCCACAGAAATATGGCAAGCAACAGAAGAAGAATCAGTCAAGGTTCTAACCAAGCTATGCCAGCAAATCGGGAGAACTACACAGTGACCAACATATTGGAAGAGGTCAATCTGCATTCCAATCTGAAAAAAGAAGACTTAAGAGAATGTGCAAACTATTGTACAATGTCCTTAATTTCATGTGCTAGCAAAATAAGAATCGTCCAACACAGATTAGAACCCTACATGGAAAAAGAGATGCCAGATATTCAAGCTGGCTTCAGAAAAGGCTGAGGAACACAAGACATTATTGCTGGTGCATGCTGGATATTGAGAAAGCCAAAGAGTACCAAACACAAGTCACTATGTCAAGCTATGCAATGCACTTAGAAAAATGGAAATCCCAGAACATTTTATTGTCCTCATGAAAAACCTATATATAGGTCAGGAAGCCATAGTGCAGGCAGAACATGATGAAACAGACTGGCTCTAGGTTGGCAAAAGAGTGAGACAAGGCTGTATACTCTCCCCTTATTCAACCTATATGTTGAATATACAGTATATTAAGGGAAGTTGGTTTGGAAGATTAGAGTGGTTTTAAAACTGGAGGAAGAAACATCAGTAACTTGCACTATGCTGATGACACTACCATGATAGCCAAAAATGCAAAAGATCTGCAAGTTCTAATAATAAAGGTCAAGGAGTACACTGAAAAATGGGACTAAAATTAAATATAAAGAAGACCAAACTAATGACAACAGGCAGTACAACCAGCCTTAGAACTGACAATAAAGATATTGAAATGGTAGATAGCTTCTGCCTTTTAGGATCAACCAGCAACAGTAAAGGAACAAGCGGTCAAGAAATACACTGCAGACTAACACTTGATAAAGCAGCCATGAAGGCCTTGGAAAAGATATATAGATACCAGGATGTGTCTATACTTACAATAATCAGAATAGTGCAAGCCATGGTATTCCCTGTGATCTTCTATGGAAGTGAAAGTTGGACTTTGAAGAAGCAGGACAGGCAGAGTATTGGCATTTTTGAAATTTGGTGTGGGAGAAAACTCATGAGGCCACTATGGACAGCCAAGAAAACAGAAATGGATCATCAAACAAATCAACCCACTCCCTTGAGGCACAAATGAGCATGCTCAAATGATCGTACTTTGGAAACATTATGCATGCATCTAGCTCTCTGGATAAAAGTCTAATTCTTGGAAAGATGGAAGGAAAGAAAAGAAGAGAACAACTGACAGTGAGGTCAATGGACTGGGTTACAGTGATGATGGATGCACCATTGGAAGTCCTTAAGGACTGGGCTAGGGACAGATCATCATGGAGAAAATGTCTGTTGCTAAGAGTTGACACTGACTTGATGGCACATAATCAATCAATCAATCAATCAATCAACCAATCAATGCCATGATACTCTGGAGAAAAGTCTTCACATTACAAGTCAATAGGAGACATTTTGGGGGACAGCAATATATAGATATCTTGTCTTATAGCTTCCATTAGTATAAAAAAAACCTTACTCTTTCCGATCTGAACCCAAGCAAGTTCCGGTGGTAGAGCTCATTACAGCCACAGAATCGGCCGTCCACAACAACCACCTACCTTTTGAGGAAGCGGAACAACTCCGGCTTAAAATATCTGCAGCTCTGTCCAGTGCTCAACCTCCTCCCCCCAACCTTACCGTCCAAGAGAGGAGAGCCCTGACAACACTCAGCAAAGATGAAACCATCACCATTTTACCTGCTGACAAAGGAAGATGTACAGTGGTTCTAAACACTGCAGACTACCACAATAAAATTACCTCACTTTTGGAGGATCACCATACATATGAAAAACTGAAAAGAGACCCCACCAGCAATTACAAGAAAAAGGTAATAGACAGTTTGAAACAATTGGAACATGATGGCTCCATAGATAGGATTACCTACCACTGTCTGTATCCTGGAAAAGCCATCCCCTGCATCTATGGACTTTCTAAGATCCACAAGGAAGGAACACCCCTCCGACCCATAGTCAGCAGCATTAATTTGGTAACATACAACATTGCCAAACACCTCTCTACCATACTAGCACCTCTAGTTGGACACTCTGAACACCACATCCATAATTCGGAAGAATTTGTTTCCAAAGCAAAGATCCTGAAACTGGATACAGATGAAACTATGGTCTCCTTCGATGTGTCCTCCCTTTTCACCAGCATCCCCACCACTCATGCTCTATCCGCTGTCAGGAAGAGACTAGAAGAGGACAGCACCCTTGAAAGAAGAAACCATCTCAACCCAAACCAGATCTGCCATCTTCTGGACCTGTGTCTTAACACCACTTATTTCTCATACAGAGGTGACTTTTACAGACAAAAACACGGCTGTGCCATGGGTTCTCCTGTGTCACCCATTGTGGCCAATTTATACATGGAAGAAGTGGAGAAGAAAGCACTCAACACATTCCAGGGAACGGTGCCCACCCACTGGTTTAGGTATGTGGATGACACCTGGTTCAAAATCAAGGCCCAGGAAGTACAGGCCTTCACGGACCATATAAACACTATAGATGCCAACATTAGGTTCACCAGAGAAGACACCAAGGACAACAGACTGGCATTCCTAGACTGTGAAGTCCTCATTGGGACCGGTGGCAAGCTAGAAATAGGGATCTACAGGAAACCCACACACACAAATCAATATCTGATGTTTGACTCCCACCATCCACTGCAGCACAAACTAGGAGTCATCAGGACATTGTCACACAGAGCAGAAACCATCCCCACCTCCATGGATTCCAAAAAGAATGAAAATCAGCACCTGAGAACAGCTCTGAAGGCCTGTGGATAAGACCTAAAACAGTGACAGATAGGGCTGAGACTCAGAGTAAACGGAAGAACCTGGCCATTCCTTACATGGCTGGCATGTCTGAAAAGATAAAACGGATATTTGGCAAACACCACATACCTGTATATTTCAAACCCACCAACACACTGAGACAGAGGCTTGTACACCCCAAAGATCAAACTCCAAAACACAAGGAAAGCAATGTAGTGTATGCAATCCAGTGCAGTGAAGAGTGCTCTGAACTCTACATTGGAGAAACCAAACAACTTTTGTACAGGAGGATGGCCCAACACAGGAGAAGTAACACCACAGGACCAGAGTCAGCAGTTTATCTTCATCTAAAGGAAAAAGGACACTCATTTGAGGACAGAAATGTTCACATTTTAGACAGAGAAGATAGGTGGTTTGAGAGAGGGGTCAAGGAATCCATTTATGCCAACTTGGAAAATCCTTCCTTGAATAGAGGTGGGGGCCTCAGGCACAATCTTTCCCCCATCTTCCTCCCTGCTTTGTCTTCTGTGCCTAGGAAGATTAAGACCATTTCGCAAGCTCAACAGCAGCATGGTAATCTTAACGATCCTCCTTTAGATGATAAAGGGACTTAGAAATAACATCTCAAAATAACCATGACCTAGCCCCAGGTGCAAGGTCACACAGCCACCTAGAAACATATTTAAGGATTCCCTTACTAACTTTGCTCAGACTGAAGAAGCTCCTTGGATAAGGAGAGAAACGTTTCCACTGAGAAAATAGAAATCCAGTTGACATGATTCAAGCTACAGACAATTCCACCTGGATGACTGAGAACCTTCATAGACATATGTTTTCACTACATGGTTTTCTGTTTTTTTAAACAAATTAACACTCTTTAAATGGTGGTCGTTACTGTCATGGCACAAATTAAAAAGCCAGGATGAGCAGGCCTGAAGTGTGAGGGGAATTTAAATTAATACCCAACTGTCGGTCAAAGCTTGCCAACTATTCAAAAAGGCATACTTTTCCTCCATGGCTATATTTTTCTCATAAACTAGGCAGCATTTGGGGCCTAACCCTTGATTAAATGAGCTGACATTTGCAGTTTCTATAGAGCCAAAATCCAAACAAACATTTGGAGTTTCAGTTATATCTTGTCACAGGGCAAGCAAGCTCTACAAAAAGGTAACCAATGAGTTATGAAGCTTTCCCAGTTGAATATAACATAATGACCCATTTAGAGAACAAATCTACACTCACATACACAGCGTACTGTCTTGGCTGAGGCCAAGTCTAGAGAGAATTATAAATGGCTAAGGAAACCTTGAATTAAAGATACACTGTTAATACAGAGCACGTTTCAAAGTACAAGGTATTGTTTTTTGACCAGGAGATTAAGTTTCTGGAGCAGGCCTCAAGTAATCAGCATACTCATTAGCTGAAGTGGTACAAGGAAGAAACCTGGGTCAGCTAAAAAAGACAGCAATTTCAGTGTAAAAACAATTACAATTACTTCCTCTGTGCCCTCAAATGTCCTTTCTATAAAGTGGGTCACAGTCTGGTTCCCATAAAAGGAGCCACAAAGTATACTCATCTTGGTTTCACCAGTGCATATGAGAAACAGGCTTCTGGGTTACATCAGGGAGCTTGTCTTCTCTATGGCTCCAATGGACTACAGAGAGTCCTCATAGTTGGAGATCTCTCTATCCTCAGTCAAGAAAGCCCTGTTGACCTCACAGCTACATCAATATGCGCTGCCTAACTTAAGGACACATGTAAGCCAGGCATAGACCTGAAACTCACATTGGAAAGACTTGCCTACTCTTCATTCAGCTAATTGTCTTACCTTGTGAGATGAGACTTCTAGCTTCTTACGAAGTTTCTGATTCTTTCCCTTAAATCTTCCTTTAAGAGTTTAATAGATATTAACCATTATAAGGCTCTTTACAATCCTTATTAATCAACAGTTTGAGTGCATACCTTTTTATCTGCTCCTAAATCAGATGATTAAATTACAGTGGCAGTGTTCATACATGAAACTGACTAAAAGACCTTGAAAATTCAAAGGCAGAGAAATTTTGAATATTCTAATCTCTGTTCAGGAATTCTTTCTTTTTACAAATCAATCAACTAGAAACTAAGATCTTGAGCTTTAGTGCAGAATACAATTTTTAAATAGTTTCACATTCTGTTTCCTTATATGGTAGAATTATTTATTGAATACTTAAGCCAACATTTGACTTCTTAAATGTTTGTGTATCTGTATCTGTATCTGTATCTGTATCTGTATCATCTGTATCTGTATCATCTGTATCTATACTTACCCATACTTCCAGTGCCCTATTGATTTCTGTGAGAAACAGTTATGATTACTGAGATAATTGAAAGTTAACTAAGTTTTTTACTTTGGGTCATTCTCAGAGTTCAAAGGCACTGAGAAAGCTTATAACAAGCCATGGATTTCAGAATGTTCTTTCACAATCTACAGCACAGTATAATTACATTGGTTATTTTCCTATTACCTTTGTGATTTATGGTAAACTTTTTTGATTTGTAAACAACCCCCATTTTGTCACATGCAAAGGAGAAAGGAAATGTCTAGGTTTATCTGAGTTAATGTGTGCATTTAACCTAAGTCATTGTACAGAGTCTGGATGTTCCCCCATGTACAGTCTTGCAAAGGTAAGTAGAAACTAAGAAAGAACAGTAAATTATCAGCCAATTTTTGCCTTGGGTGAATTATTACTACAGTTATATCACGTCTTAAGCAGGTGCAAGGAAATTTCTCCTAAAAATGGATACCCAAGGGGGCCGGAATCAGAGACCTAAGCAGGAAACAGAAAGGAAGGAAAGGAAGCCACGGGCAAGCTGGGAAGCAAGGGAGGATGTGTCTTTGTTCTGGGATGTGGCCAATGAACTAACTACCCTTAGAGTTCTGTGAACCTCGAGAAGAACATATGTTTGTCATGGCTAACCTAGAATATACAGTATTTCCAAGAAGTCTGTTAATCATTTAATAGCCCAACTTTGTGATTTGCTCCACTACAGTGACAAACATACCAGTTTATATAAAACAATGAATTCATTTCTTTTTGGATTATATTAAGAAATGGGAAATGTTAGGCTGAGGATTTGCTTAATATTATCACATCTACTATTTGCTTTGGGGGGGACATGTCTGACTATAGCCTGACACCTCTGGCCTGTGTCTGCTGGGCCAACAGCTGCTGTTGGGGTTTAAGAAGAGAAGATTGTCCATCAAATAGAGTGACATGATTTTTTAGTTGGCTTTGTCTTTTATAGGATAGTTGAATAACAGTATGCTGGAGCTATAAGGCTAGCCTTTCTTTTTCACTTAATTACTTGTCTTATTCATTTTTTAAAAAAGAACTTTATTAATTTTCAGAGTATAGTTAAAATACAAAATATAGAATATAGAAAAGCTAGAGTACAGGACTAAAGAAAAAGGAAAAACTATAAAAGTGCAAAATAGAGAGAAAACAGAAACAGAAAGTGACTTCCGACCTTCTCCAATACAGATATAAATGCATTTACAAATATAATATCTTACCATTAGTTATTAGTTGTCTTATTCATTTTTTTTATTCCCCCCCCCTCTTTTTTTTTCTTGAGATGTAGAAATATAATTGGGCACATTCTAAGCACATTGACTATTGGCAATGCTGTTGTCACAATCTTCTTTGCTCCAATACAGTATGAAAACGGTTTACCTACAGAGGCAATGATAGCAGGGACAACAACAACAACAACAACAACAACAACAACATGTTGATTAACCAATAGGCCTTATCACAATACAAAAAACAGGACAGTAATAATAACAATAACAAGTTGTTGATTAACAGGCCATATCAGAATACAAAATACAGAACAATAATAAGACCATGGGTTAAAAATAGAATAAAAGCAGTCAAGTAAAGGTTTAACTTTGGTTCCACGCAAGTAACAAAGTAAAGATGTTTGTTAGTTCATAACTAGAAGTTGGTCTTGGGTTTTATTGGATCTAGAGAGGGGTGAAACATCCCCCAGATACACAAAGACACAAACTGGTTGGAAAGTTGGCAGCTGTTTGGTTAAAGGATTTGGATAGGAATTAGAAAAGAAACTGAAAAGAATTCTTAGAGTGAGAGTTTCCCTTTGAGGAAGGGCTACCAAAAGAGCTATGAAATGGGAAGTGAAATGAAAAGGTAACAGTAGTCTTAAGTGTAAATTGAAGACAGATGGAAATGATATATTACCTCAGCAGATGCATTTGAAAACTCTTCGTGTTTCTAAACTCAGGTAATGTGGGCTCAGGAAACATTTGTGAGAGGAAAAAAAAGACAAATGGTGAAACTTTTGCCAGTTGGTTTTATTTCCCATTGTGGAAATGCGGGCATAAAAGGGGATGGGAAAATTGCTTAGGGTCCCCCTACCTGATCAAATTATACTGAAAAAAACACACACACAGCCTTCCTTTCCCAAGCTACTTTCTGTAGGAGAGGATTTCACATAATTCTCAGCCCCAGCCTTCCAGATGTGTTGGACCTGATCTCTCATCAGCCTGGCTGAGCACAAGGTAGAGAAAGGTGATAATAATGTCAGATATATGGTGACATACAGTAATTTAACCCATGCTCCCTCTCTTCAAATGTCATCTTTCCATTCCTTAATTAGCCTTCTCTTTGAATGGCATCATTCCATTACATAATTATTTCCAAGAGTGAGTGAAATCTCAGAAAGTGCACGAGCAAGTGCTAAAGGTCTGCATTCCTGTTGCGTAATTTACTATTACTTTGAGCCAACACTCACAAGACCTCTAGGAAGGGGAAACCAGTTCCATGATTAGAGACTGAGCTGTAGATCAGTGGTGCCTGAGAGCTGTTGTTATTATTGGCAACCTGGTTGGTGTAAATCAGTTATTAAGCAGTTACTTATCTATGGTTCCCTGACAAGAAAAGGAATAATCAAACATTTGCCTGGTCTTTGCTGGCACATAAAAATGCCATACCTTTGTTCAAACAAAACTATAGTGTTCATAATTCTAGTAATGGTCTTTGTTAAATGTGTTTGCAGGATAAAAGTGAAGGCTTGGTGAAAAACGGAATTTGAGGAAAAATGCCTTTTTTCCTGTTTCTCTCCTGGCCTGTTCGTTTTGTTTTTCTGAAAAATTAGAAAAATGTTGGAAAGAGTAAAAATATCGGAAAGAGTAAGTCGATGAAGGTTCTCAGTCATCCAGGTCGATGAAGGTTCTCAAGTCGATGAAGGTTCTCAGTCATCCAGTCTGTAGCTTGAATCATGTCAACTGGATTTCTATTTTCTCAGTGGAAACGTTTCTCTCCTTATCCAAGGAGCTTCTTCAGTCTGAGCAAAGTTAGTAAGGGAATCCTTAAATACAGTATGTTTCTAGGGTGGCTGTGTGACCTTGCACCTGGGGCTAGGTCATGGTTATTTTGAGATGTTTATTTCTAAGTCCCTTTATCATCTAAAGGAGGATCGTTAAGATTACCATGCTGCTGTTGAGCTTGCAAAATGGTCTTAATCTTCCTAGGCACAGAAGACAAAGCAGGAAGGAAGATAGGGGAAAGATTGTGCCTGAGGCCCCCACCTCTATTCAAGGAAGGATTTTCCAAGTTGGCATAAATGGATTCCTTGACCCCTCTCTCAAACCACCTATCTTCTCTGTCTAAAATGTGAACATTTCTGTCCTCAAATGAGTGTCCTTTTTCCTTTAGATGAAGATAAACTGCTGACTCTGGTCCTGTGGTATTACTTCTCCTGTGTTGGGCCATCCTCCTGTACAAAGGTTGTTTGGTTTCTCCAATGTAGAGTTCAGAGCACTCTTCACTGCACTGGATTGCATACACTACATTGCTTTCCTTGTGTTTTGGAGTTTGATCTTTGGGGTGTACAAGCCTCTGTCTCAGTGTGTTGGTGGGTTTGAAATATACAGGTATGTGGTGTTTGCCAAATATCCGTTTTATCTTTTCAGACACGCCAGCCATGTAAGGAATGACCAGGTTCTTCCGTTTACTCTGAGTCTCAGCCCTATCTGTCGCTGTTTTAGGTCTGGTAGATTTAGATTTAGTGAAGGCCCAATTTGGATATCCACAGGCCTTCAGAGCTGTTCTCAGGTGCTGATTTTCATTCTTTTTGGAATCCATGGAGGTGGGGATGGTTTCTGCTCTGTGTGACAATGTCCTGATGACTCCTAGTTTGTGCTGCAGTGGATGGTAGGAGTCAAACATCAGATATTGATCTGTGTGTGTGGGTTTCCTGTAGATCCCTATTTCTAGCTTGCCACCGGTCCCAATGAGGACTTCACAGTCTAGGAATGCCAGTCTGTTGTCCTTGGTGTCTTCTCTGGTGAACCTAATGTTGGCATCTATAGTGTTTATATGGTCTGTGAAGGCCTGTACTTCCTGGGCCTTGAGTTTGACCCAGGTGTCATCCACATACCTAAACCAGTGGGTGGGCACCGTTCCCTGGAATGTGTTGAGTGCTTTCTTCTCCACTTCTTCCATGTATAAATTGGCCACAATGGGTGACACAGGAGAACCCATGGCACAGCCGTGTTTTTGTCTGTAAAAGTCACCTCTGTATGAGAAATAAGTGGTGTTAAGACACAGGTCCAGAAGATGGCAGATCTGGTTTGGGTTGAGATGGTTTCTCCTTTCAAGGGTGCTGTCCTCTTCTAGTCTCTTCCTGACAGCGGATAGAGCATGAGTGGTGGGGATGCTGGTGAAAAGGGAGGACACATCGAAGGAGACCATAGTTTCATCTGTATCCAGTTTCAGGATCTTTGCTTTGGAAACAAATTCTTCCGAATTATGGATGTGGTGTTCAGAGTGTCCAACTAGAGGTGCTAGTATGGTAGAGAGGTGTTTGGCAATGTTGTATGTTACCGAATTAATGCTGCTGACTATGGGTCGGAGGGGTGTTCCTTCCTTGTGGATCTTAGGAAGTCCGTAGATGCAGGGGATGGCTTCTCCAGGATACAGACGGTGGTAGGTAATCCTATCGATGGAGCCATCATGTTCCAATTGTTTCAAACTGTCTATTACCTTTTTCCTGTAATTGTTGGTGGGGTCTCTTTTCAGTTTTTCATATGTATGGTGATCCTCCAAAAGTGAGGTAATTTTATTGTGGTAGTCTGCAGTGTTTAGAACCACTGTACATCTTCCTTTGTCAGCAGGTAAAATGGTGATGTTTTCATCTTTGCTGAGGGCTGTCAGGGCTCTCCTCTCTTGGACGGTAAGGTTGGGGGGAGGAGGTTGAGCACTGGACAGAGCTGCAGATATTTTAAGCCGGAGTTGTTCTGCTTCCTCAAAAGGTAGGTGGTTTTATCCGAAAATAGAAATCCAGTTGACATGATTCAAGCTACAGACAATTCCACCTGGATGACTGAGAAACTTCATAGACATATTGCCATACATTTTGGGGATGAAACCCTGAAGTTGGTAAGGAAATTCGAGAAGACAGCAAGAAAGGTGGCAGACTATAGAAACCACCTACGTTTCAACCTCAGATGCAGACAACAGAGACTCATACCGACAAGCCTACGCCTGCAATCTACAGTTAAGGGTCACAGAGCAGGACAGATCCTGCAGCAGGCACAAAGACATCTTCTAAATGAAAGAATAAGGCAAGTCCACTTCACCATTGATGCCCTGCAATACAATTTTGAAAACCTTCACCAGGAACTCACAGCCACCCTTCCTGACCCAATCCTGGATAGAGTTATTCAGCTTGGCAATAAAGTACAGCTGGCCCAGCATCACAAGACAAAAGGGAGGCAAACTAAGAAATTTGAATTCTTCTTTCTCACAGCAAGCAGAAACAAGGAACTGGAGAAACCGCTGGGAGGAACAACAACAACAGGACCACAGAGGACAAAAAGAACATGTGGGTGAAAAATCTCTCAGACAGAGAACTCACCCAACCAGAGAGAGATGTCCTAGCCAAAGGTCTTAATTTTGCCATCACTCCCAAGCAAGTTCCGGTTGTGGAGCTCATTACAGCCACAGAATCTGCCATCCACAACAACCACCTACCTTTTGAGGAAGCAGAACAACTCTGGCTTAAAATATCTGCAGCTCTGTCCAGTGCTCAACCTCCTCCCCCCAACCTTACCGTCCAAGAGAGGAGAGCCCTGACAGCCCTCAGCAAAGATGAAACCATCACCATTTTACCTGCTGACAAAGGAAGATGTACAGTGGTTCTAAACACTGCAGACTACCACAATAAAATTACCTCACTTTTGGAGGATCACCATACATATGAAAAACTGAAAAGAGACCCCACCAACAATTACAAGAAAAAGGTAATAGACAGTTTGAAACAATTGGAACATGATGGCTCCATCGATAGGATTACCTACCACCGTCTGTATCCTGGAGAAGCCATCCCCTGCATCTACGGACTTCCTAAGATCCACAAGGAAGGAACACCCCTCCGACCCATAGTCAGCAGCATTAATTCGGTAACATACAACATTGCCAAACACCTCTCTACCATACTAGCACCTCTAGTTGGACACTCTGAACACCACATCCATAATTCGGAAGAATTTGTTTCCAAAGCAAAGATCCTGAAACTGGATACAGATGAAACTATGGTCTCCTTCGATGTGTCCTCCCTTTTCACCAGCATCCCCACCACTCATGCTCTATCCGCTGTCAGGAAGAGACTAGAAGAGGACAGCACCCTTGAAAGGAGAAACCATCTCAACCCAAACCAGATCTGCCACCTTCTGGACCTGTGTCTTAACACCACTTATTTCTCATACAGAGGTGACTTTTACAGACAAAAACACGGCTGTGCCATGGGTTCTCCTGTGTCACCCATTGTGGCCAATTTATACATGGAAGAAGTGGAGAAGAAAGCACTCAACACATTCCAGGGAACGGTGCCCACCCACTGGTTTAGGTATGTGGATGACACCTGGGTCAAACTCAAGGCCCAGGAAGTACAGGCCTTCACAGACCATATAAACACTATAGATGCCAACATTAGGTTCACCAGAGAAGACACCAAGGACAACAGACTGGCATTCCTAGACTGTGAAGTCCTCATTGGGACCGGTGGCAAGCTAGAAATAGGGATCTACAGGAAACCCACACACACAGATCAATATCTGATGTTTGACTCCCACCATCCACTGCAGCACAAACTAGGAGTCATCAGGACATTGTCACACAGAGCAGAAACCATCCCCACCTCCATGGATTCCAAAAAGAATGAAAATCAGCACCTGAGAACAGCTCTGAAGGCCTGTGGATATCCAAATTGGGCCTTCACCAAATCTAAATCTACCAGACCTAAAACAGCGACAGATAGGGCTGAGACTCAGAGTAAACGGAAGAACCTGGTCATTCCATACATGGCTGGCGTGTCTGAAAAGATAAAACGGATATTTGGAAAACACCACATACCTGTATATTTCAAACCCACCAACACACTGAAACAGAGGCTTGTACACCCCAAAGATCAAACTCCAAAACACAAGGAAAGCAGTTTAGTTTATGCAATCCAGTGCAGTGAGGAGTGCTCTGAACTCTACGTTGGAGAAACCAAACAACCTTTGTACAGGAGGATGGCCCAACACAGGAGAAGTAACACCACAGGACCAGAGTCAGCAGTTTATCCTCATCTAAAGGAAAAAGGACACTCATTTGAGGACATAAATGTTCACATTTTAGACAGAGAAGATAGGTGGTTTGAGAGAGGGGTCAAGGAATCCATTTATGCCAACTTGGAAAATCCTTCCTTGAATAGAGTTGGGGGCCTCAGGCACAATCTTTCCCCCATCTTCCTCCCTGCTTTGTCTTCTGTGCCTAGGAAGATTAAGACCATTTCGCAAGCTCAACAGCAGCATGGTAATCTTAACGATCCTCCTTTAGATGATAAAGGGACTTAGAAATAACATCTCAAAATAACCATGACCTAGCCCCAGGTGCAAGGTCACACAGCCACCTAGAAACATATTTAGGATTCCCTTACCAACTTTGCTCAGACTGAAGAAGCTCCTTGGATAAGGAGCGAAACATTTCCACTGAGAAAATAGAAATCCAGTTGACATGATTCAAGCTACAGACATGTAGTGAAAACCTTTTTGAAAAGCGCCAAAGGAGTTTCTCGCTCAAGAAATCTGCTCACTCTTCTTCTGATGTGAGGACGGTGGGATATTGTGACTGACCTGCAGGCCGAATGTAACCTACGGATGCTCTTCTCTCTCCTTTCTTCCCAAACATCTCTTCCCTTGCCCACAGACCTGAAAAAGTCACATACTACAGCAAATAACTTTTCCCAGTGGAAATGGAGACTGGTTTTAATTCTGATGACTGTAGTTGTGGTAGTGAAAGGAATTTGTTATTAGGAAAGAAAAGCTAATCCCTCTCTCCAAATACGCATTAAAAAGTATTAATGTATGGACACATGCTGTGCATTTTTTCATGATAGTTTTTTTAAAAAAAATAGACAGACATTTATCACAACCAACATAGATGTAGGAACACTTTCTCCTTTATGAAAAAAAAATCTTCTAAAAAGCAGCCTCTGAGTCACATTATGTCTTTAGCCTTAGTGTATGCATTTACTGCTTGCTTCCTTGCACCATCCTTCTATTTTCTGGGTAAAGATGAGAAGGCTTTCATGCCTTTTTTTAAAGGTCATTGGGCCATACACTTACATATTGACATATTGTTCTGTGCATATTGCCTCCAGCCCAATGATCAATAACTTCCTGCATGGAGCAGAAATGTGAGCATACAAAATTCCCTATACTGCTATTTTGTCAAAAAATAAAGATGTCCTGGCCCAGGTTCAGTCCTGGAGGCATATTAAGTGTACCAGTTAAAGCCGGATGGAACAGAACTACTGATGGTCAATCCAGATAATAGCTGTATTTCAGGGACAAAGTTGTTTTGAAAGCCAGTGCAAAACTGTATATCGAAAAGCCCAGAATACACCATGCATTATCTCTTTAAAATACATTTTAAGCAAACTGATGCTGTAAATATATAAAGTGTATATAATTACAGAGATTTCATGCTAATGCTTGTGAAACGTTGAGCAAAGAGCAGTCTTTAATAGCAGGGCTTCTAAAAGAAAATAATGCTGGTGTCTTTTTTTCTATCTCTCTCTCTGCATAAATTGTAAAAATTTACAGCAGAATTGTAACATGAGGGGATACTGTTTACAAGGGCCTAGAAATTCAGAGAAGTCAAGCTCAAGCTGGAAACTAGTACCATGAAGAAAATAATTGAAACTAAGTCTTGAGGGTCTTTATTTAAAAAAAAATCACAGCTTTGAAATATCTATCCAAGAAAGGTGCATCCTTAACAATTTCAGATTAAAGAGTGTTTATTTTCCCAAGAATATTTGGTTTAGAAACAACTTGGTCTGTTCTATGTTTTTGTTGCTGTTTCATTTTACATGTGTTACTGTTTCACTTTTCGCTAAGATATGTTCTAATTGTCATAACCTTGATATCTATTAAATCAAGAGCAGTATATGAATGTTTAAATAAATACTCAGTTCATAAACTGGGACTGAAAAATGCCAGGAAGCTTTCAATTTATAATTTATTAGGTATTTGCAGGCATGTTGTATTGGACAACCGATAGCTTTACACAGTGGAAAGAATGTGTGGAGAGAGAAACACTGAAATCAGCGGTATAACTTTGATAAGAAAATATTCTTGAGGCTGATTCTTATGTGAAAGAAAATAAAGTGAAGCTTTATTTAGGAAAGAACAGGGGGATAGGAAGCAATCTATCTATAGCTAAGAGGCTGGATTGTGGTCTCTTTCATTATGGAGAGAAAGCAAGTCGTGCAAATACTTGAACTGCACAGGTCAGAACAGAAAGAGAGCCAAACTGCAGAAGAAAAGAAATGATGAAAGCCCCGAGAATATCAGCCTGACCCAGTGCTTTTCCAAACTTGGCAACTTTAAGAAGTGTGGACTTCAACTCCCAGAACTCCCCAGCCAGCATGCTTCTGGGAGTTGAAGTTCCACACATCTTAAAGTCACCAAGTTTGAAAAACACTGGTCTAAACAATAGAAGGCATGTTTTCTAGAGACATGCAAAGTAAGTTTTTTAAATAAAGGAGATAAAAGTGCAGGGTTCATCAGCTGACTGTACTGGCAACCTGTAGTGGTTAATAGTGGTTAATTGATTATGTAAACCGCCCAGAGTCCCCTTCGGGGGAGATGGAGCAGTAATATAAATGAAATAATAAACAAACAAACAAACAAATAAATAAATAAATAAATAAATAGGTTTATAGGTACAGATAGCTTGTCCATGTGAAGTTAAATTCCAAGATGTTGGTCCATTGATTATTGATTGATTATGTGCCACCAAGTCATTTTCGATTCCTAGCGACCAGATAGATTTTCTCCATGATGATCTATCCCTAACCTGTTCTTTCAAGTCTCCCAATGGTGCGCTCATCGCCACTGTAACTGAGTCCATCCACCTTGCTGCTGGTCATCCTCTTTTTTTCTTTCCTTCCACCTTTCCCAGCATTAGAGCCTTTTCCAGAGAGTCGGGTCTTCACATAATATGTCCAAAGTAGGAAAATTTGAGCCTGGTCATTTCTGCCTTGAGTGAGAACTCTGGGTTGATTTGTTCGATGATCCATCAGTTTGTTTTCTTGGCTGTCCACAGTATTCTCAGGAGTCTTTTCCAACACCAAAATTCAAAGGCATCAATACTCTTTCTATCCTGCTTCTTTAAAGTTCATTTTTTTTCCAGAGCGTCACAGGGAATACCATGGCTTGCACGATTATGAACTTTGTCGGTATAGACACATCATGGCATTTGAATATATTTTCCAAGGCCTTCATGTCTGTTCTACCAAGTGTTAGTCTGTGGCATATTTCTTGACTGTTTGTTCCTTTACTGATGGTCCATTAGAATATGAATATATATTGTATACCAAAAGTCAGATCTCATAGGCCAATCACAATATGTTTTATTAATTTATTTATTTTTCCAGAGAAATTGTTACTGTACCTAGGAATATTCAAAAGCCATTCATCAAATGAGTAAGGAAATGTTTAGAAGAAAATGGCAACCAATTCAACATTAAATGTTATTTATATAAGAGATTGTGTATGGGACCTGACTTTTGGTGCACCCTGTATTCTAGAAGCTCAAGGCTACATGTCCCCATTTTGATACTCAAAAGATGTGGGTGCATACTGAAGTAGGCACTCTTATAGTAATGAAATAATGATTAACACCCAGTAAGGTAGCTTATTTTCATACAGAAACCAGAAAAGGGTCTTTTGGCACCTTAAAGCCTAACACATTTACTTCTGCACCATACTTTTGGATAGTGGACACATGTATCAATGAATGACTTTTCTGTTCTTTAAGGCCATTCTTGCTGATTAATAATTGAAAGGTGTCGCTTTTTTCGTGTACATGAAGAAGTGGGTGGGAGAAGCAAACAAGTCATTGAGAAACATTAGGGAAGACTACTCAGTGACTATTGAACCAGACATGACTTTCTTTTCATATACAAATATGTCATTTTCCACGATATTCCTAAACGAATAGTAAGGTGACGATGATGACAACATGTCTATGTAGTTTTCTTCACAATAATATGAAAGGGATTTGCTATTGCCTCCTTTCAGCAATTTTTTGGGCCTTCCCAGTGTAGCTTAAGCCTTAGGATTTCTTGGTGGTTCTGCCATTCAAGTACTAACCAAATCTTCATTACCTTTCTGTTCCCATCTTGAAAGAAATAGAGGTGAGATGAACAAGCCAAATCTTTTGGGCATACAGCCGCCGTCCCTGCCCCGCATCCACACAAAATACTTTAATGAATGAGAAAAAGAAATAAATTGCAGTAATGAATCTGTGTTAAGATTTTCTTCTGAAGATCAGTTAAAGGGCTTTTTCATGTATATATTGTTTCAGCAGATGGCAGCATCAGGCTGACCTTGTCTGGGCTCAGAAGCTAAACTGTGACAAGCCTGGTTAGTACTTAAGATGGAAGATTTCCAGGGAATCCCACAGTGCTGTAGGCTAGACTAGGAAGTTATAAAAATTTTCCAGGATGGCAACCCACTTCCATATTACTGCCCAGTAAACTACATGCCATGAGCAAGTCACCAGGAGTCAAACTGCTTGAAAAAGACTTTTTATACTGCAAATAAGATCCAGAAAAACAAACAGGGATCAGATAGGCCTCATATTGCACACAACCATCCATGAACACAGAGAGATGCAGATACAAACATCCTTTGAAGGAGTTAGCATGGAATGGGAAAGAGGGCAGAATGCATAGGATCTCTTCCATCTGCACAAAACCATTAGAAGTGGAGAGAGGGAGAACAATAAAGTTCATTAGCACAAACAAGGCATCTCTCCTTAAAGGGTTAAAGCAGCCACATTCCCTGGAAGGTTTGCACAACTGCTTCAAAGGCTGTTCCTGGTTGTCTGTGCATTTGTTTGTATGCACAAACACTTTGCTTATCTGGCACTCCCAGCAGAACTGTCATTTGCATGCACACATATACACATACAAGTGGCATAGCTCCCTTGGAAAGGCTGTGGCTACATTAAAGCTTTAAGGAGGGATGCTCTAATATGGTGTTTCTCAACCTCAGGAACTTTTAAGATGTGTGGACTTCCAGAATGCTGGCTGGGGATTTCTGGGAGTTGGAGTCCACACATCTTAAAGTTGCTGAGGTTGGGAAACATAACTCTAACACACTTTGCAAACAGTGTGGGGACCTTCCCATAGTCCTAGGTATAATTTTTGCTACTTTTTATATGAATTAGAAATATAATGTCTTATCAGGTCTTCCAAACATGCAAATGTACTGAAAATACCTATTTCTTTTCCTCATGCTGCTCAGTTGTGTATGATATGTGATGTATGTGATTTCTTAGGAATATTTGTAAATGTCATTTGGGAATAATGACACACTTCAGTGGCTGTTGCCAAACTGTCAGCCCAAGAATAATTTGAGTGCTACAGTAACTTTTTGAAGAACCAGAATAGAATGGAAAAAAGTCCACCCCGAAACAGTAGCCACAGGCCTGGCACTTTTGTAATGAAATAATGGGTTGCATCTTAGTCTAGGAAAAACTGGAGAACATGCAAGCTCATCATTTGCTAAAAATCCCACTTATGAAACACCAGTATTCATTCCCTTGTGGCCAGATGAAGTGTTCCCCATGGGAATCACACAATGGTCTTAAGTTTGCATTATGTTCCCAACTTAAAATGATTCATATTATTCTGAATGCTCTGTAGAACTCTAGCAGGGTTACCCATCGAGAGAGAGTCTTTTAGTTGCAGTACTTCAGAAATAAAGCAGCCTGACTTACTTGGATTGGCAGAAATTGGGACAATCCATTCACAGTATTAAAGGTCCCTCATTACCCTCTGGCTGACCTTGAAAAGTGTGGTTTCCCTTCAGCATTTCCATGAATTACCTTTATGGGATTCTCTTCATTCCTCTAAGACACAATGATTGACTGTATGATTCAGGGTGTTTTGGCCCTTCTTTCATAAGCACAAGGCATTCTTGTATGCAGAGACAGTTCTAGTAAAAGGGAATACATTGGAAAAATGATTAATAATAGCAGCTTTAATGTATTTTTATTTGTGCCTTTTCTTTCTTATGAATGCCAGTTTTATAATTGGATGGTTGGATTTGGAAAGCACATCTCTCAGTGTGCCAACCATTTTATTTCTACAAGAGGCTCAATGACAATAAGGCTTCCAATTAAATAAGCTGTATGCTTTTGCACCCATTGTAGGAAGTATGAGGAGCTTCTGCTTCTTTTGTCACTCCCATCTGTCCAGCAAGGAGCTCAGTGCATTTCTCTTATATATCACATTATTGTGCAGTAGATAATGAATGTAAAGGGGAACCAACTAATAAACAGCAACAGCTCAAATGCAGGGAGTAATCTAATTCCTGATTGATTATGGAAAATGTTTTCCCTGCCTAGACACAATCTGTATGAATCCTGTGTAAATTTTACTTTTCCTGTCTGCTTCTGATGATGCCTAACTGTAGCCACATGTTGCGCAATGGTGCAGTAGACTTGTTGTCTTGCAGGGGGACAAGGTGGGATTTGCTCCAGATGGTTTGGGAGTCGCATGCCTACAGAAAGAACAAATTTGTAGCTGCATATATGTAGCCACCACAACCTGCTGCTTACCCATACAGCTAAAAAATAGGCAACTGCACATCACTTGAAAATATCACTGCTTCAACCCTAAAGGGATTTCTGGTAACGTTTAAGAAACAATGCAGATCTCTTTGTAAGCATGCCATTGGTTTGGAAAGTAAATTGCAAACATATGAACACGTTGACTTCAATCTATCAGAGGGCAATAGTGCAAATACAAATTCAAAGATAATGCTGGGGACATCTGAATCTACATCTACTGTAAATAGACTCATCATCAAAGTGTGATTTTGTGATTTCATTTTTAACATTTGTATGCATAAAACTTCCTGTATATGACAATGGAATATATTGGAAATACTAAAATTCCTGGCAGCTTCATACTGAGTATATGCACCACTCCTGAATCAGTCCTGCCCCTGTGTGATCCCACATCATCTCTGGCCATTGAGCTGTTTTATTTATTTATTTATATTTATTTATATTTCCAACTTATATCACCGCCCATCTCCCCCCATTCCGGAGGGGATTTTACTCTGGCCTCAGCTGTGGTTCAAAAGGAAAGCCACTGAATCTGGTTTTCCAATAGAAACACTTCATAGAGCGTTTTCCCATGGTAGCCACCCTTGCCTCACCCTGCCTTTCCCCCTCTCCATCAAAGTTAAGTTACTGTAGCTTCTTGTTATTATTTCACTGCCTTTTAATGAATTAAACAGAGATTGGTCAATTGGAAGGCACATTGAGGTTTCTCTGCATTTTGAGTTTGGAAACAGCAACAATGATTGTAAATAAGTATGAAACTCTTTCTGAGTGTTTGGGGAGTGAAAATGGGTGATGTAGACATGGACTCTGCCAAATCTTTTGTAGGGCGTTCAACAAGATTACAATCTTTCAGAATATACAGTATTTAGCCCCAGTTTACACTAGTTCTTGCACTACTCTAGATCTTTGTTCTTCATCCTAGGAACTCAGTTCATCATAGGGGATAGCTGAGGACTGTCTACCACATCCACAGCAAACCAACTCACTGTATTCAGAGTTTCTCCTCTTCTCCAGTGCTTTCAAATGTCATGACTTCTCATGCATGGCTATTTTTCTTTTTCTTTCTCTTGCTTCCTTAATAGACTTTGCTCTTCATAAAGCTGAACTCACTTGCTCATCTCATGTCTCTGTTCTCCCATTCTCTCCTTTATTCAGTTCATTGGGCTTAATTCCAAACAGCTGCTGTGGGCAGCTAGCCAACCCTATTGGACCCCCCACATCTTCAGACTTCTATTAGCATTAACAAGTCTGAAATAACTTTAGGCTCTTATCCTATCAAACTAACCATTAGAAGCCTGACTATGTGGTGTTCTTTGCTTCAGCACACTCGCTCCTATTCTTAAGGACATTTGTCTCTATCTAGTTGGAGGGCATACTCTTCATAGACCACCCTTCTGTATTTTCTGGATTAAGCTCTATGTTCAGGAGACTATATACAGGATACCCAACTGCATTCATATGACTGCCCCAGTCAGAATGTCAGTGATTGCATTGATTTGGTTCTGCCACTCATTAGTAAAGGTATGTTAACTTTAATGGGACTCTCTTCACTTGAATGTATTTGTAACACAACTCTCTTCTGATTGGAAGAGCTTTCCTCTTAAGTTAGAAACTAGATCAGTTTTTCTCCTCCTCAGACAGGTATTATATTGTAAATATAAAGCCATTCTGAGAAAGTTGTACTAGGTTAAAATCAGTCAACTTTGAACTCCTTGTGATGAATAGTTTTGTATCCATCCAGAAGCAGCTTTGGACTTAGGGTTGGAGAAAGGAGATGAAATGTGCTAGGCTATGAGTTCACATGAAGAATTTTGGTATTGAAAGTGGATTTACAACTGACAGGCCAAGAGAATGACGTAGAAAAGGATGTTTCACTGGATCTACAAAAGAAACTGGCTGTTTTTTTAAAAAAATTCAAGTAATTTTATTAAAGATAACAATAATAATTGTAATTATTGCAATTATTACAATTACAATAGTAAAAACTAATATGAAGTAAAAGAAATTAAAAAAAGAGTAAAAGGTAAAAAGGGGAAAAAAGGAAAGATGTAAAGAATAGAAAAAAGAAAAGAAAGAAAAATAAGACTATAGTAAAGAAAAAGATAAATATATAAAGAAGTGGCTTCCAACCTTCATCACAACAAGTATGAACAATTTTAGTAACTTTTCACCTCCTCTTAAATTACCACAAATGATCTCTTCTTCCCATATCCCATCTCTTATCTATAAACAAATCCATAAAGCATCGTCATTTCAGTCCTGATGTCAGCAAAAGTCCATTAAAGGTTACCAGAGATAACAACATATCTGTGTTAACCTTGATCAAATAAACCAACTTTGTATTCCTTCCTTTTACTTCTAACAATCTTAATTTTTAGTCCATTCAAATAATGTCATATAACTTGATTTCTTTTCATTTCTTCTTTGTCCCTTCTCACGAGATTCTTCAAAGCTTTAACAAGTCTGTTTTGTAAGTCCAATATAGAAAAATTATCCAGTTCACTCTCTTGGTTTATTGTTTATGTCCCTTTTAGTTATTAAAACACCAACCGGTTTCTTTGTATGTCCAGTCTAACATCTCTTTCCATGTAATTCTTGTAGCCTGTCATTTTTAAATCCACTTTCTATTCAATCTCTGTTTTGTCATGTAAAATTTGTTCCTTTTCCATAACTTCTTTTAGACACAGTCTATCCATAGAGGCAGATATCGCTGTTGACATTGTTAATATTACCTTCTGACTCCATTTTTCAAAAGTGTCCTTCAATATTTCCAGGGTTAGAATATTTTGCGCCATTCTGTAACTATTAGTCAAGTTTATGTGTTCTTCTCCTTTAATTGAAATCTTTAGTTCTCTCTAGTGTCCAATTTTTAAAATCTTTTCTTATTGTGTTTTTTAAAAAAAATCAAAACAAAGCATTTTCCCATAGGAAGGATTCTTTATAATTAATTCCAAAATCTTATTTCAAATTTATCTGGACCCTTAGTCCATTTGTAGATTTCTAAATTCAAAGTTTTAATCAACCTTTTGCTGTTTATTTCATTTTTTTAAAAAAAGTTCTTAAGCTTGTAGTTAAATTTTTCTTTCATTAAGGATTGAAGGCAATCTTACCTGGTGCTTTCAAACTTGTCAATCCAAAGGTTTCTAATAGCTGAAAACTAGTTAACAAGCAATTTGCAAAAGTGTTTAGAAAAGGAAGTATGCAAACGTAGAGTGTCCTTTCAAAGGTGCCGAAAGTGGTTTGAGCAAGATGACTATTCCCCCGTCTCCCAGTGCTCAAAACCTGCTGGTGACTGCTGTCTTTTGGTCTCCTCATGAGGAGCAATTGTCTGGAGCACTTGTGGGCAATCTCTTGTCCTCTCCTTTGTCCAGAGAGGTTCAAAGATCCAGTCTACTCAGCGCCTCTTCGTTGTTTACCATGGTCATTGGCTCTGCTTTTCGTGGAGTCGTCTTCAGTCCACCATTCTTCCTCCAGAAGTCCTGAGGTTTTAAAATTTAAAAGGGAAATACAAATGACAAACCAAGACAGTGACCTGGATAATTTTTTCCTACTGGATTTACAAAAGAGGCTTGTTAAAGCCTTGAAGAAAAAATGAAGAGAAATCAAAACTACGACAATATTTGAATGAACTAAAGATTAAGATAGGAGTCACCCTTTTCAAGTGGCTCACACCTGCCAATATGCAGGCTGCTATATTCCATACCAACTGCAGCTTCTGAGTACTATTCTAAGGCAGCCAAGCACACTTCAGAAATCCAGTTTTGAAGTAATGAGAGCATGAGTTACTGTTGCTAGGGTTTTCCAGTTCTAAAAAAGCCACAACTAGCAACCTAGCTGGACAAAGTCTTCTCTGGATATCTGCTGATTGAGTAAAAGCTCAGTGCTGCTGGATGACATTCTGTTGATGCAATAAAGGTGATGAAGTACTGATGTTTTACCATCCTTACCAACACAGTGTAAGCCCAAACACTCAACCTATGTTGGTCATGTTTGTTCTTCATCTTTTGCCAGATGTCACTTTCCCTGATTCAACTCCCAGATGTCTTTGGTAAACCCATGGTGTCCCCAGGATTGCAGTAAGAGAAAGGCAGAACAACTTCATCCAATGCCGTCCTTGCTTCCAGAATCCAGAGGTTGACAAGACTTGTGCAGAACTGTACACATATCACTGGAAATAAACTCAATCCATTATGCAAATAGGAAGGACCATCTTAATCAGTCTCCCATCCTTTGTACTAGTAACTAGTGCTAGCAGACCAGAGTGATCTGATCATGATGAGGACTAATAGCAATGCCCTCTGCTTTTAATCAAATGTTATCTGAACTGGGGTGAAGACTAGATCAAACATGTGTCTCCTGATATGTGCTGGGGCAGATACATGGAGGTAATGAATGCTTGAACTAGTCTAGATCCCACTTCCAGATAGAAATCTGCCAGCACCAATAGCCAGTCAATAGTCCCTAGAGCCTAATCTACAGCCTGGTGGGCAGCTAGGTATGTGGTACACCAGCAGAATCCTTAGCTTTGAACTTCAAGTGCAGCATTCACTTTGTTGCAGAGTAGGGCCTCTAGGAACAGCCACATTCTCATGCAAGATCATTACCACCCCCTATCCCACCTTGGAGTCCCAGCTACTGAAATAATCCATAACCTTATAGGCAGGTCTCCATCTTCATCCAGCCAGGTCTTATGATACATGCCAAATCTCTCCCCAAACAAGTCAAGAAGGAATAGAGTCTTACTACAAAAGATCTGGCATGCACTAACAGCAACCTGTGCCACCCCTTCATGGTAGACCAGACTAGGAAACCAAAGTCATGCATGCTAATGCTACTTTTGTTATAGGTTGTAGTAACAGAATCTTGCAAGTCTGAATGTGTTTCTCCCTCCCTTCCTTTATCTTCATGAGAAATAGGGAGGGGCTTGTCTGAGACATTTGGTCATGTTACAATTCTGGGCCACACTCAAATTTCTTTTATCTGATTGTTGTCTTCGTTGCAGTTCCTGTTCGTCAAGGTTATTCCTTCTGCCCATGACAGCCTGAGGCCAAGGCACTTAGCAATATAGCATCCAGGACCTAGGAAGGAAGCCATAGAAAAAACTTGCATGAAATTGTCAATCCCCTTTGCCCTGAAACACTTACCATCATATCTCCTCCTGCCTGTCACAGTTGTGATATGCCTCCCACCTTTATAACCCCATTCTGCATTTGCAGAACCTCTTGGTATAACTAAGCTCTGGAGCACAGAATTAAGATCACGTGTCTTCTCCAACCACAAGGGAAAAAATGTCGGGGTATCTGTGCGAAAACAAATCGCTTTCTTCACTGTACTTTTTGTTTACTATTCCTCTGCTCTGTTCTCATAATAATCCACTGATAACGCAGGTGTAGCTATACCATGTGACGCATTGTTTCGGCTAGTTTCTAAGCCATCCCATGGGAACGTTTCCCGGAGGAAAGACAATGTGCAACACTGCCATCTCATAGCGATTTCTAGTATGTGCAACTCTTTAAGCTTTGTTAATCTGAAAATGTCTTGTGACCCTCTGACTGTAACATACATCCAATCAGAATGCTGAAACAAGTGTATATCTCAGCTGTGAACTATGGGTCTATGCTTCTTGACTTCTTTCTGGTCTTGTTGCCATGTTCCTGTATGTGATCTGTTCCTGTGTGTAGCTATGCGTGGCTGTGTTTGTAGGCCATGGCATCCTTCACATCTGCTGATGGAACCAAGGAACGAAACTCTGCTTATGGTTTGTTTTTTCCTTTTTGCAATAATGTAACTATATTACATTATAGTAACTATATTATAAATGCAATAAACTGCATTTATTGCCTTATGCTACAAGTAAACACTTTTAGCCCTAAACGCTGCACTCTGTCTGTTTTACTCTGCGCCTGAAACCCCATAAGCCAGCATATCCCACAAAAAAATGGGCTTGTAAATAAGCCAAAACCTTATCTACAAGTTTTTTGTGTAGCACAAGAAGTAAAGCTGAGTTAAATATAACGTAGAATTAAATTTTCTGGGGGAATGACAAGGGTTCCTCATTCAGAATATATTATGCGTTAAAATGTAGAATATTACTACGAACTTTGTTTTTCTAATCTTTCAGTATTATGAGAATTAGTCTTGGTCCTGCTATGTAATTTCCATATTAAATAACTCCCAGGTACCTAGCATTCTAATTTATCCAAACAACTTTATGTTTTTAGTATTCCCTGGCTGTTAGGCTTTCCTGATATTGAATCAACATTGCAATAAATCACCCAGAAAGACTAGAGAAAAAGATTAAATCTGATTCATGGTAATGAGAAAGAACTTCTAAAGACAGCATTTTAGCCCCTGGATTGTGAAAATGGAGTGGGATTATAACTTCATAGTTGTCACTAAGTGGGACGGCTGTAATTTAAAAATCTGCTCATCAAATGATTCAAAACATCCTTCTAAACACAATCAATTTTGCTTTCAATCTCCAGGGAAAAAGAGATATGATAGCCACTGGTTATTATGGAAGTTAAGTGGAATAATTGGCTTCTGGGTGATGTTTCATGGCAAACCAGATGTCCCTGAAGGAGCGGGAATGGCATTGCAGTAGAAATCAGCAGCCAGATGGAAAATTCTGGTCAGCAGAGTCTCTCTGGATAAGGCGAGATTGTCAGATAGCCCACCTGTACTTTGGATAGCTGCTTCTCACGAGGAGACTGCAGGAACTAAGGTTTTTGTGGTCAACTTGTGAGTTGAGCGGCTGGGAGTCGAGGGATTTCAATCAAGTTCACAATGGCAATGCAACCTGTAATGGACATAAGGTTCTCAAAAGCTTCACTTTCTTAATCACTATTGGATGTTATCAACTTACAGTAAAAGAGAGATCTTCTGATCGGCAGGATAAGAGAATACCACTTGGTGAGTTAACATTCTTTCTGGATTAAAGAAGGAAAAAAAAGTTTTAAAAGATTTCAATCTGCAGCAAAAAGCTAAACATGGGTTGGATACAAGAAATTTTAAACAGATAAAGGGGACAGTAATTTTGAAAGATTAATTTTTGGTGAAAGTGCTTTTGAAAATATGGAACAAAATAGACAAATGGACTGGACTTTTAAAATTTATTTTATTTTTTATTTATTTTCTATCCTGCTTTTATTATTTTTTTATAAATAACTCAAGGCGGCGAACATACCTAATACTCCTTCCTCCTCCTATTTTCCCCACAACAACAACCCAGTGAGGTGAGTTGGGCTGAGAGAGAGTGACTGGCCCAAAGTCATCCAGCCGGCTTTCATGCCTAAGGCAGGACTAGAACTCTCAGTCTCCTAGTTTGTAGCCCATTGCCTTAACCACTAGACCAAACTGGCTCTCCCAGGTTTTTTTTTTTGTGGGAATGTTGTTTGTTTAATATTAAAGAATGCAGACAATTGGTGGATTTTACAAAACAAAGAAGATAAAGGTAATAGGAGACAGACTGTGACTGTGACACAGAGTGCCAATTGAGACTGATGTAGAGGAGGATAGGGTTTACCTGATTTGAAATTGTATTTCGCAGCTTGCTGTTTGGTTTGGGTGAAAGAGTGGGTGCTGCTGAGAAATAGAAAACTTTTAGAGTTAGAAGGACATGACCTGAGATTTGGGTGGCGTGGATATTTGTGGTACGATAAAGTCAAGGTTAATGTAGATTTCAAAAATCATTATGTTAGACGTGCCATGTTAGGAATATGGAATAGATACAAATCCAGGCTGTGCCCAAAAACACCTTTGTGGCTCTCAGTACAAGAAGTATTCTATAGACGAGAAATAATAAGCAAACACAAATGGTTAGCATATCATAAGATACTATGAGATCATAGAATTAATACATAATCAGAATAGAATTAATTGAAATTGGGAAAAAAACATTTTTTAAAAAAAGAACATGGACCAGCGATAAAAGGCTTATTTTAGGGAAACCTCTTTTAGTCATCAGACAACGTGAATTCAGTGTGCAGTAAAGTAGATATAATAATGCAACTGTTTAAGAAAAGAGACACATTTTTGATATTACATGCATTAGACCCTAAATGATCTTGGAGAAGTGGCAAGCTCAATAATTTTAATCAGAGTAATTTACAATTATATTTTTAGGATTAGAAGGTGAAAAAACATCTTTTAATAAGGTTTAACCTCCAGAAATATATAAAATTCAGATCTACAAGACATCACCGGCAATGAATATGTCATCACAAGACCAACACTTGAAAGGTTTCTTTTTCAGCCTTAACATTTGGTGCCCAGATTGTGCTGATCCCTGTGATTGAATTATTGAATTACACCCCAACTATTTTAATGGTTTAGCCTAATATGACATCCTATCTACTGAAGGGCTGGATTTCCTGTAGTGCAGTTGCACTAAACCACATCACATTAATTATCTTCCATATTGAGCTATTCACTTTATACCACATGCTCGGCTTTGGCCGCCTACTCATTCCAATTTTACAATGTTGTCAACACCACCGATTTCACTAGAGTGGCTTGTGATTTACAACTAGTGGAAAAGAAGGATCAAGACCACAAGAGCTTGGACCACCAGTATTATTTTGAGAATAATTATAATTCTGGAGGTTGACTTTAGTCATATTACCTAAGCCAGTAAAACACTGTCCCTTCTGTGCCCCATTAATTTAGGATTTAAGATCTGACTAAGGGTTCCTGTTATGAGCCTATCTGGCAGTTAAGATCTGCAGGACAGGCCCTTTTGAAAGGTGCCTACAATCAGAGGCCCTTCTTTCTGGCACATAAAAAGGGTCTTCTTTATTGTTTCCAGGCTATAGAACACATTCCTTTAGGAGTTGTGGTCAGTCCCCACTCTTCAGTATTTAGAAAATCTGAAAGATGCATCTCTTTCCTTAGGCTATTTTTTTATTATTTAACAATTCTAATGCCTATTTTAGTGTGGTTGTTTTTATTTATCTGTGTTTTAATATTTTCCATTTGTTTCTAACTTTCATTATCTGCCTTGAGTATTTACCAGAGCAGAAAGGCAGGATATAAATCAAATCTATGAATCAATTTCTTAGTTGCCACATGACAAATACCCTTTTGTGGTGAAGAAAAGCTACATCTAATAATCCAAATATAAAGAAAAAAATTAAGTTCACTCAAAAAACGTATTGAGAGCCAGGATAGTAAAAAGTGTTGACTTGGACCTCATTGAACTACGAAGCTCCTTGAATGATTCCTGATGAGTCCTTCACCTATCTCAGAAGGTTCTTATTGCTATGAAATGACATGTACTGTAAATCAACTTGGAGGCAACTTTACCTTTTTAATTGCAACTGACCTTATGACTAAATATAGCAAGAGCAGAGTCCATTAGAGTTGGACAGCTAATACATTCAAGTAAGTAAGTAAGTAAGTAAGTAAGTAAGTAAGTAAGTAAGTAGGTAGGTAGGTAGCAAGGCCCTGATGATCAGATCCTTAAATTTATTCATGTGCAAAGAGATCCTCATTTGTGGAGAGGCAGAGATAGCAATCCACTAAAGAAAAAGTTTTAAAAATAAAGTGATACAACATAGAATTCTATTGCTAAATGCCTAGATATCAAAATTCAAAAGGATATTCACACACCCTTGGATATGGCTAAAGTAGCTTTTTGGATCTCAATCAATCTATTGAAACAAAATGTCCGACATACAAGATTTAGCTTCTATGATGATCATTTAAATCATAGGATAGCTGTGAGTAATGATAATTAAGGTGTTGGGCTAGGCTAGGGAGGCCCAGATTCAAGTCCCCCCTCAGCCATGGAAGCTCACTCCCTCTCAGCCCAACCTACCTTGCAGGGTTGTTGGGTTAATATGAAGGAGGACTCCCATATAAACTGCCTTTTGCTCCTGGAGAAAATGAAGATATGATTCGAACAACCAGCAAATACATAATATTATCTCTTATTCGTTTTAGTTAAATAATGCAAGTGCATCATGGGGTTGTAAATTTTTGGAAAAAAAAATTCTCAGGAGCACACTAAAGGAAGCAAGGCAATTATAGGGGGGAAAAACTTTCAAAAGGTTTCCTGACAAAAAGTGAGCTGATTTCTGAAAAGAAGGGAACAGGCATTTGAAGGGTGAAAAGTTATTAAGCTCAACATTCTTAAACAGTCATTAATTGTAAAAAGCATTAGAGGTCACTCAGGGCTCTTTGTATTGTCTATTAATGAGTGGCAGGATGTTCTGACTGCATTTGGATGTAGGGAGATTATTTTATTATCTCTGCTTTCAGTATCCCCATCTCCATTTCAGTGGAGGATAGGTCCTGGACTTGGCAAGCAAACTCATATTGCCCTTGGCTGCTAACTTTTATCAGCTTGCTAATTGTATACAGACATATTGGCAGGCATAAGGACAAAAATGGAAGCACTCTAATTCTCCTTCTCATTTTCTGATTTAAACTAGTAACAATGTCATCAGAATTTGAGCTAGCTCTATCTGACACTGCAATATTTCACTTGCTTCAAAGGACTAAAGAGATGGATCAGTTTTGGACAATTGCTCATATTTAGAGTTTTCATAATACTACAGTGTGACAGGAACAAAAGGTGAAAACTCCTCACTAATGTTCAGATCATAATCTAACTCAAATCCTTACTACACAGCAAAAAAGAAGAGAAAGTCTAGTTGATACTGTAGCTATATTTTTAAAGTTTTCCATAGCTTGGCCTTAAAGAAAGAAAGGCACTGTTTAGTATTTCTGGATTGTTCTTGCAGTAACCTGAGTTAATGTTTGAGGCGATTGGATAGTAACAAGCCAAGTGATTTCAATTTAAGGCAGCCACATGACTTGGAGCTCTGCACTGTTCTCCAACCTCTAGATATATTGGACTACAACTTCCAGAATTTCCATTTATCATGCCATACTAGCTTAGAATCATGGGAGTTCCAGTCCAATATTTATTTATTTATTTATTTATTTTTCCAACTTATATCACCGCCCATCTCCCCCCACAAAGGGGACTCTGGGCGGAGTCTGTATATACAATATACATACTGTAGATGACACTAGAAGACTGATTGGCTCTACATCAATGCAACACATCTATGATTCTGTGACGTATGGAATCAATTATCCAATGAAATGTAACCTAGTTGAAGATAATCTAAATACAGTTGTACCATTTCATATTATTGATTTTACTTTCAGTCAATAGTGGACATAACATGAATTAAATAAAATCATCTTGAATATGCCCATTTTGGCTTGTTTGTTTTAGGGTTTATATCTGTAGTTACTAGGTATTTTTCACTGGAATTAAATCACATTGTATCCAAAGTAACATCATACAAGTATGCTTACTCTGCAAACTTAAGTATTCTAAATATATTTTTGATTGACTTGTAACTTTTGTAATTTTGCCACTCTTCCAGAAAGAACTGTCTTCTGTTCTGACATAAATAGGCTACTTACATGTTTTTGTCCTCTTGTCCTCTTTGAGTAGTAAAAAAATATGTACTCCAGATAAAAAGCTCATGTTCTTTTGACAAATGCTTGATCCGAAGACCACCCTCCGTTTTAAAGCAAAATTAGTTTATCTTGCCTTTTTAAAAGTTACTAAATATTACCCATCTTTTGTGTGTGGCCTGATTTTGATGCTTAGTCTTTTGAGTTATCCTTGAAGGAGTTTTACAAGGAACTACATTGTTTTTAATTATTCTTATCTGAACAGCTGTATAATACTTGCTGTTGGTGAAAAAAAAATCTTTAAGAAGGAGGAAGTTAATAATGGATGAAAGTTAATGATGAATCCAACCAAATTACAAAGATCAGCAGCCTCTGAGTCTGAACTTTGAAAACATTCAGATCTAGATCCAAATTTGTGATTTGCTTCAACTGAAAATTGCAGCTTATCTTTTTTTAAAAAGAAAAGAAAAGAAAAGCAGGAGGAAGGAGATGATAGCATGCATATTTTAAACATTCATGCTGTTCCCTTGCATTTGAACTAGCAAAATTTCAAGCCTTCGTACATCCAGCTGTTTGACTGGATGTATGAAGGCTTGACAATAGAGGATAGGGTGCACATATTGATTCTAACCCTAATTTGAGATCCATGTAATCAACTAAGAGATCTGAAGGGCAACTATATAACATTTACTTGAATGCAAATACAGCTCTCAGTGCAATCCAGGGTTTACTGTAATGACTGAAGCTAGTGAGACAGGAACCAGCAGTGTGTAAGACCGATGGTTGTGTAAACATTAAGTAGGTACCTTCCAATCTCAAGGCTGGGAAATAATGGCTAAAAGGAGTCTGTTGACAAAGCAAGAGGAAAAGGCTTATCATTTAAACCCTGGGGTTGGCATACACATACACACACACACACACACACACACACACACACACATTCTGTGTTCTGCCACAGGCTGTTCATCCACATGTATATGAATTCTTTCTTGTCTGCAAATAAAGCAACTTCTCTAAACCATAATAGTCATAGAAGCATCAGATATTAGATGGTTACTGAATGCGGGATTGACTTCCTAACTTTTGTGTCAGGTGTGAAATCTGACATTTACGAGGGTTCCAGATTGTCACAGAGATGTATTTTCATTCAAACAAGCAGAAGGAAAAGTCCTTTTCAGACTATCCAAATGAACATGTGAAGGTTAGAGATCCCTGGGGAAGGTAACAGCAACCCACCCCAGTATTCTTGCCGTGAAAACTAAATGGATCAGTACAACCAGAGATATGTCGGTATACCATCGGAAGATGGGACTCCCAGGTCGGAAGATGGTCAAAATGCTACTGGGGAGGAACAGAGGATAAGATCAACTAGCCCCAGATGTGATGACGCAGCTAGCTCAAAGCCGAAAGGACGGCTAGCGGCCGACGGTGCTGGTGGTGAACGATGAATCCGATGTTCTAAAGTTCAACACACCATAGGAACCTGGAATGTAAGATCTATGAGCCAGGGCAAATTGGATGTGGTTATTGGTGAGATGGCAAGATTAAATATAGACATTTTGGGTGTCAGTGAACTGAAATGGACTGGAATGAGCCACTTCACATCAGATGACCACCAGATCTACTACTGTGGACAAGAGGACCACAGAAGAAATGGAGTAGCCTTCATAATTAATAATAAAGTGGCTAAAGCAGTGCTTGGATACAATCCAAAAAATGATAGAATGATCTCAATACGAATTCAGGGTAAGCCATTTAGCATCACAGTGATCCAAATATACACCCCAACCACAGATGCTGAAGAAGCAGAAGTAGATCAGTTCTATGAGGATCTGCAGCACCTACTGGATAATATGCCAAAAAGAGATGTTATTTTCATTACAGGTGACTGGAATGCTAAGGTGGGTAGTCAAATGACACCTGGAATTACAGGCAAGCATGGTCTGGGAGAACAAAATGAAGCGGGACAATAGGCTGATAGAATTTTGCTAAGGCAATTCACTGTGCATTACAAATACTCTCTTCCAACAACCTAAAAGACGACTTTATACATGGACTTCACCAGATGGTTGACACCAAAATCAGATTGACTACATCCTTTGTAGTCAAAGGTGGCAGACATCTATACAGTCAGTAAAAACAAGACCTGGAGCTAACTGTAGTTCAGATCATGAACTTCGTATTGCACATTTAGAATCAGACTAAAGAGAATAGGGAAGATCCACAGATCCATTAGATCCACTAACATTCCTAATGAATATGCAGTGGAGGTGAAGAATAGATTTAAGGGACTAGATTTAGTAGATAGGGTCCCGGAAGAACTATGGACAGAAGTTCGCAACATTGTTCAGGAGGCGGCAACAAAAAACGTCCCAAAGAAAAAGAAAACCAAGAAGGCAAGATGGCTGTCTGCTGAGACACTAGAAGTAGCCCAAGAAAGAAGGAAAGCAAAAGGCAACCGTGATAGGGGGAGATATGCCCAATTAAATGCAAAATTGCAGAGGTTAGGCAGAAGTGATAAGGAATTATTTTTAAACAAGCAATGCACGGAAGTGGAAGAAGACAATAGAATAGGAAGGACAAGAAACCTCTTCCAGAAAATTAGAAACATCGGAGGTAAATTCCAGGCAAAAATGGGTATGATCAAAAACAAAGATGGCAAGGACCTAACAGAAGCAGAAGAGATCAAGGAAAGGTGGCAAGAATATATGGAAGATCTGTATAGGAAGAATAATATCGGGGATAGATTTGATGGTGTGGTCAGTGAGTTAGAGCCAGACATCCTGAAGAGTGAGGTTGAATGGGCCTTAAGAAGCATTGCTGATAACAAGGCAGCAGGAGACAACGGTATCCCAGCTGAACTGTTTAAAATCTTGCAAGATGGTGCTGTCAAGGTGATGCATGCCATATGCCAGAAAATTTGGAAAACACGAGAATGGCCATTAGTTGGAAAAAATCAACTTATATCCCCATACCAAAAAAGGGAAACACTAAAGAATGTTCAAACTATCGAACAGTGGCACTTATTTCACATGCCAGTAAGGTAATGCTCAAGATCTTGCAAGGTAGACTCTAGCAATTCATGGAGCGAGAATTGCCAGATGTACAAGCTGGGTTTAGAAAAGGCAGAGGAACTAGAGACCAAATTGCCAATATCCGCTGGATAATGGAAAAAGCCAGGGAGTTTCAGAAAAACATCTATTTTTATTTTATTGACTATTCTAAAGCCTTTGACTGTGTGGATCATAACAAATTGTGGCAAGTTCTTGGTGGTATGGGGATACCAAGTCATCTTGTCTGCCTCCTGAGGAATCTGTATAATGACCAAGTAGCAACGGTAAGAACAGACGACGGAACAATGGACTGGTTTAAGATTGGGAAAGGAGTACGGCAGGGTTGTATACTCTCACCCTACCTATTCAACCTGTATGCAGAACACATCATGTGACGTGCTGGGCTTGAGGAATCCAAGGCTGGAGTTAAAATCGCTGGAAGAAACATTAACAATCTTAGATATGCAGATGATACCACTTTGATGGCTGAAAGCGAGGAGGAGTTGAGGAGCCTTATGACGAAGGTGAAAGAAGAAAGTGCAAAAGCTGGGTTGCAGTTAAACCTCAAAAAAACCAAGATTATGGCAACCAGCTTGATTGATAACTGGCAAATAGATGGAGAAAAAGTGGAGGCAGTGACAGACTTTGTATTTCTAGGCACAAAGATTACTGCAGATGCTGACTGCAGCCAGGAAATCAGAAGACGTCTACTTATTGGGAGGAGAGCAATAGCAAATCTTGATAAAATAGTTAAGAGCAGAGACATCACACTGACAACAAAGGTCCGCATAGTTAAAGCAATGGTATTCCCTGTAGTAACCTATGGCTGTGAGAGCTGGACCATAAGGAAGGCTGAGCGAAGGAAGATAGATGCTTTTGAACTGTGGTGTTGGAGGAAAATTCTGAGAGTGCCTTGGACTGCAAGAAGATCAAACCAGTCCATACTCCAGGAAATAAAGCCAGACTGCTCACTTGAGGGAGTGATATTAAAGGCAAAACTGAAGTACTTTGGCCACATAATGAGAAGACAGGATACCCTGGAGAAGATGCTGATGCTAGGGAAAGTGGAAGGCAATTGGAAGAGGGGTCGACCAAGGGCAAGATGGATGGATGATATTCTGGAGGTGACAGACTCAACCGTGGGGGAGCTGGGGATGGCGACGGCTGACAGGAAGCTCTGGCATAAGCTGGTCCATGAAGTCACGAAGAGTCGGAAGCAACTGAACGAATAAACAACAACAAGGTTAGACAGAGTTGTGGCCAGGGCCTGGGTGTGCCTCCCTGCTCTTTATTCACTTTCAAGCCTTACATGTTCAGGTGTGTATTTGAAGAGAGTTAGGGCTGGAAGTTAATGGAAAGACATCAGAACAGCCTAGTTTCAAAAATCACCTGAACAAAGCTATATTTTTAAGACAGCCAGTTGATCACTTTAAGACAGAGAGAAAAAACTTTTAACATGAAGTCAAGGAAACGTGGCCAGATTGTACATTTTACATAGGTAAAAATGATACATTTCTGAACTTCCTTTCAATTAACAACAAGAACAGCTCAACTTACCTCACAGATTTGTTCATGGGAAATTGCAGGTTGAAGATGCCCCACTAGTTAACATTCCACTAGAAGTGAATACCATAAAGAAATATTTAGGCTGAGTGAGGATGGCTCCGTAGCTGTCTTGTTCATCTGATGGAAAAAGGGACTTAAAGTAGATCAGACTGGTGTACTTATTTCCTCCTGTTCATTCCAAAACAACTAAAAAAGTTGTTGTTGTTTGAAATTTGAATAATAAATTTGAATAATAAATAATAAAATAATAATAAAATAATAAAATAAATAAACTAAAAAAGCCCTTTCACCCCAGCCAAGAAAGCTGGCAGGGCTTGGATGCAATAGTTAGCTATTCGCTATCCCTTTTGACTACTTTTATCACTATACCAACCTAATCAAGAAAAATATGTTCTCCCTTAAATAAAATGCCAATTTGGGAAGTATTCTACTTCAGTACTCTTTCCTCACAGGGGACAAACAGATGCACGTGGTAAGTCTAAAAGTAGGACATATACAACCAACCACTCCAACTTGTGCTACACAGCTACTGAGGTAAAATGTAGCCATCATCACTGCTAGCCATTTATTTATTTATTTAACAAATTTATATTCATTTATATTTTATAAATAATATAAAATTACATAATTATAAATTGTATTATATTATATTATTAAATTAATATCACATATAATATTAATTTCATATTTA
This sequence comes from Charina bottae, assembly GCA_023362775.1. Lineage (NCBI taxonomy): Eukaryota > Metazoa > Chordata > Lepidosauria > Squamata > Charinaidae > Charina > Charina bottae. The sequence continues at coordinate 8,739,082 of JALMGJ010000007.1, forward strand.
ATAGTAAATATTTAATAATTTTAATATTGAATAGTAAATCGAATATTTTATTGAATTATATTATTATTAAAATTGTATTATTATAAAAATAATGTAAAATATAAAATAAATAATATACATTTCTATTCATAACCTTCTTCAGTATGAAGAAATACTTCCTTTTACACATGTATATATTTATATTACCCCTCAGCTTCACTAGATAACCTCAGGTTCTGCTGTCATATCAACCTACCTCCTAATGTTCACCATGCCATGCAAACTTGTGAAGATTTGGAGGAGTTATGAATAGAAATGAGCTGTGTGAATTCCTTTTGGAACATGCAGGGTGAGAAGGAGAGAAGGGCATCCTAATATACTGGCATTATCTTTGTCCCTGCTTTTTCTAAACAACAAAAAACAAAACTGGAGTTGCCACTTAATTGTTTGTAGGTTCATTATTAGATTATAAATTGTGTAGGAAGAGGAAAAGGCTGCCCTACGGCAGGGAAGAGGTTTCTTTTTTTTAAAAAAAAAAAAGAGAGAGAGAAAATGGTATGGTAATCTTACTTTCCCCTGTCACCCCCAGCAATGTTTAAAATAAAGTCATTTAATCCCTATAAAAGAGGTAGGGGAAACCCTTCAGGGATTGAAGAATATTGCAAATCCAGGGGGTAGAATTTGTGTAATTTTTAATAGTTTTAAGTAACCCTGTCATATCTCGCCAGGAATGTACCAGGAATGTCGGGGTGGCGTGTGGAGAGAGTGTGAGAAGACACATGAATGATACACGTAAAAAGGGGGTCAGGCTTTGATCATGTGGCTGTGGCCAACATCATGATGGTGAAACACCCCCTCCACAATGGATGTTCCTGCCACATACTCCCCTACTGTTTCGAAGCTAGAAATCTCTGAATGTTGTAACTTTCCTTGATTGGGGAGTTTTTCTCTTCTCTTGAGTCTTGATCTAGATTAGAGCAGCTTTAAGGAGGCTGATATGTTGTTAGGAACTCTATATTTCCTCTCTTTTCGTGCAAGACCACATCTCTCTTTATAGGAAATCCCTTGGTACAGATGAGTATTTTTCAAACTTGGCAACTTTAAGAAGTGCGGACTTCAACTCCCAGAATTCCCCAGCCAGCATGATAGCTGGGGAATTCTGGGAGTTGAAGTCCACACATCTTAAATTTGCCAACTTTGAAAAACACTGGTATAGATTACTCTTTCATCACTCAAATCTGTCCTAAATTGGAAGGTAAGGTGTAAAAGTCTCCCCTAAAAGGCCATATTGAATGGTGGAGAATGCTTCATGAAAGTTCAAAAGGGAGGACTCAACCAAGGAACACTGCACTATTTTGTTTTAATAAGGTCAAACATTCTTGATGTGCTTATACAAAGCAAAGATCTCATGCCATAAGAAATGAAAGAAATATAAGAGCAGCAAAAAATGTACAGCATGTTATAGGGTGCTCTCATAAAAGTCAGAGCTATTATCACCCTTCAGTTTGGACAAATTTGATTATCTCACCAGCTTGGTCTCTTAAAAACTGTGATGTAATTTCAAGCTTGGGAAGGTGAGGAATTTCAGGGTAATGCCACGATTTTCATGTTTCCCCACCAATATACGTAGTTCAGCAATAGCCTGCTGTAATCCAGCTTCTTTCTGTTGCTGGGATTCACGTTCTCATTTTTATTTTCATTTAGAAATAGAATTTTATATGCTTTGCACTATACTATACTTTGCCACTTTACTATCTCTTAGCTTCAACAGAATGAAATAGCATATGGATTATATTGCACACACTAGGCAGGTAAATGTTATATATTTTATGGGTATTTTTTTTTTATCGGTTAAATGATGTCTGATTCTCGGAGACTGCCTGGACAAGTCCCTGCAGTTTTTTTGGCAAGATTTTCAGACTTGGTTTGCCATTGCCTCTTTCCTAGGGCTGAGAGAAAGTGACTGGCCCAAGGTTACCCATCTTGCTTTGTGCCTAAGGAGAGACTAAAGCTCACGGTCTCCTGGTTTCTAGCCTGATGCCTTCACCACTAGACCAAAGTGGTTCTCACTATGGGTATTAGGAAGATAAAATTACTGGGTCAATCTGACAAATTTTCTATGGAAAAATAGACTCACATATTTCTACAAATGATTACACAGGGATGCCTAAAAGGCAATCTTATGCACTTCCACTTTCCTTAGAGTAAGCCACAGTGAATTCAGTGGGTTTTACTTATAAGTAGGTATGCATAAGCATGATTTAAGGTTGTGTCTGGCTTGTGACACTGAGAGGATTATATCAAGATATCAATTGTATGGACATTGGAGTGGAGATGAGAATAAAGAAATTACTGTATCTTTGAAGGGTTGTTGTGGGTCTTCTGGGCTGTGTGGCCATGTTCTGGAAGTTGTGGTTCCTAACGTTTCGCCAGCATCTGTGGCCGGCATCTTCAGAGGGCAGAGACCTGGCCACAGAGAGATCGCTTCTGTCTGTGCTCCTGCCCTCTGAAGATGCCGGCCACAGATGCTGGCGAAACGTTAGGAACCACAACTTCCAGAACACGGCCACACAGCCCGGAAGACCCACAACAGCCATTGAACTCCAGCCGTGAAAGCCTTCGACAATACATATCTTTGAAGGATTTCTATCCTATCTTTCCAAGTACATGCAAGGTCATACAATTAAAACAGCTGATACAATCACTTCAGTCTATAATAACAAAGAAAAGAGATCTTAATACTATGCAATTGCTTTACCTCCAACACAGAATTTTATTCAGGATCCAGACAAAATTATCTTTTATTTAAATCCATCCTGTATTTCATACTGCTTCTTCTGTCTTATCATTAAAAGATTTGGTAAAGAGGAAAAGATGTAATAGCTGCACAGTGCCTTTTGCTTGGTGGAATAAGGACTATATGTTATCTGAATGGAAACATCCAATATAATATACAGTATGTGAAATAAATCTAAGAAATTAGTAGTCTATAAGCCTGCCAACTAGGAAAGGTGTTCGTTCAGGACTGGAAAGACATAGAAGGGGGTAGGTGGGATATGCTACTCTCAGTAGGTGTTCCACAGCCATGGCACCAGAAGCTGCACAGTTGGCATCTGCTGAGGTCCCCACCAGCTTTGCTACTCCTCCTCATCCTCATTGATATAACGGTTCACCATTCTTCGAATGAATGAGCAATGGCAGGAATAAGGTGGAGGAATAGCAGTCTTCAATCTCCCAGTCCTCTTCTTCTTGGAAAGAGCAATGGCAAGGTTACTGCAGCTTCCTGTATTTCTTTAGGAAATCTATATTAAAAAAAAACTTTCATTCAAAATTAATTTGACAACCTCATTTTCAACATCACCTTTATTATGCTTGATGGGCATGAACATTTTGCAAACCCAACTTTTGTATGAGACAGGGACAAGCATGGAGATTTATGGGATTTTAGCAGATGTGAAACTTTCTATAGTGGAACATTTTATAGCTCCCACAAATTCTCCTACCAATGTCACCAGTAAACTCACTTGCCATTTAATAATTAATAATTTCTGAACTACTCCGTGTTAAAACTGTCTTCCAAGTTTACTTCATTCTGTAAATATCTCAGAAAAGTTAGGCAAAGGAAATGATGAAATAACGGAAATGGGGGAATAAACTAACTGGACGTGAATTAAAACTAAATTCTCAAATGCAGCAAATGGCATTACATGAAATGCAAATGCTGAGTCACGTCTATGGGCTATGTGAAAGTTTAACAAGAAAAAAAATAAAATTTGCTTTCTTTAAAACTGGCAATTGTCTACTTGTTGGTTCCAAAAGACAGCACCTACTCCCTTGAATTAACCCACTTTAGGTCTTTTCCTCTCATTGCCTCCCTTTTGCCAGTCTACACCTTCCTTGCTTTCTTCTGCTATATGACCCTCTTTCTTTTGATAACTCACTCCTGAATATCAAGAGGAAGACTGTTCCTACCGTTCACTAGAGTGAGGTGGTCTCTGATTTTGGAGAACTTATGGAAAGGCAGCAAAGTGCTAGTTAATTCCTTTTTGTTTTGCTAATTTCCTTATTGTTTTCCACCTAGAGAGAAACACGTGTGGGATTTTCTACTTCAGATAGCACAATAACTTGGCCAACCTTGACTCGGCAGAGAGGACTTCCCATTTTGCTTCAGGCGGCAGAACATCTTGAGCTGTTACTGAACACCAGCATTACAAGAAGTATGAAAGGGATGCCAGGAAAAGAATTTATCCCAGCTCAACTTCTTGACAGTTTTAATTATAGATACCAGGTTTGCATCTGAATGTCATACATGGAAAGCATATGCTCTGTTGCTAAGCTATGGAATATGGCATGTGCCTTAAGCATTCACTTATTCTTAATTTGTGGGTTGGCCCTTTTTCAGGGATTCTGAGACGCATAGGAGTCTTAAAGAAGGAATGATCCATGTATTTCTTAGCAGTGTGGATGGTTTTGACTAGCAAGGGACAAAGAACTATTATGGTTCTACTAAATGTTGGTTTGGAAAGGTATACACATTTATTGTAATATTATTTTATTTAAATCATTTAATCAAGTAGTTTAGAAGGACATCAGAGGGTCCTCCTCTAATATCTATGTTGTATTAGTGTTACAACCATAAATCTTCATGTTTATCAACAAGGGTCATAAAACTGAACAAGATAAACTTTCCATATCCATCCATGACATAAATATTTAGTGCTCAAAGAAAGAGCTTTAAGAAGGGAGAAGCACATTCAAATAAGTTCAGAAATACTGACTTCTAGCTAACCCTAACTCAAAAAGTGTGTCTAACTAAAGTCTACAGCCCTATGCCACTATATGCACATATAGGTCTAACTTATGCCTGTGGGGCAGGCACATAAGTCAAGGGTCAGAGGAATGTTCCTCAAGTTGAAGTTGAAGTTCCTCATGCTGAAGTCACAAACAGCCATGCAGAAATGATACCTCAGGGCAAATAGAGCAATTCATTAAATATCCTTGCTTCAGAAATCTGCACTCAACTTTTTCAGTTTCTGATCTTAATTTGTGTTCATTAGGCACACCATACAATTTGCTGTGATTGCCAAGTTAATCTTTGAATTAGTTCAGTTTGAAACCATGAATGTATCATCCACAAGCATGCAGAAGATATCTAAAAATAAACAAAACAAGTCTCAGTATGAGTACCCCTAAAAAACCAAGACTCCTACTCTGATCTAAACCAGACTTTTCCTCGTCTTCTCTCTCCCTTTTGCTCTATTTTTCTCTTGCTCATGTACTTATTTTAAGAGAATTGGAAAGGAAAAAGCTTTCATCAGACTGAAACACTTCAATCCTCCCACCCTAATCTCCTGTAGAAGACTTCAAGAGGAACTCGTCTGGACTAAAATATGAAAAAGAACTTCTGAATAATGACTAATGGCTAATGCTGTCACTGTCCCATGTTTATTTTTCTTGCTTTGATGTCTGATGTCAAAGAAAAAATAATGTCATCTGCTGGAAACTCAAGCATGTTTGCATTTTGAGGTAATTAGAATTAATGTTGGAGGGCAAAACTAACACCAGACAATTCCAGTTGTTCCCATGTGAGGAAAACATTTGGTAATGACTTACACTTTATCTGGGACTTGGCAGCTAGTCAGGAGCAACACGAATTCATGCGACAGGGTATTTCAGAAATATATTTTTAATTATTTGCAGATTTAAAAAATGATGACAAATACTTGCTTATTCCGGATATCTTGTGTGGGGTGCCATGTTACTGGAATCAACAGAAATATATTGTTTAATGGCTTTAGAATCATATCTTTTTGCACCAGAATGCTGCAAATATGGCCACATTTTTAAGAGAACATAACAAGAAGGCTCCTGTTTTGTGATCCTCATGGGCAGCCTTTCAGAATGCAACATGTTGAAGTCTTTTGAAAACCTGGCTGCTAATTTTGAGGTCAACATAGGAGACAAAGCTCTTTCAAATATCTAACCACAACTATTTTTTGTAGTGCAAATTCAACTGTCTGTTGTTAATAACTGTTGTCAACAGCTCTTTGAGGGGTTAAAACACTGGAAGTGGCAAACATATTGGCATTGCGAAGTAACTTTGTTTTACAAAAGCTCCACCTCAACTGCATACCCTTACCCTCTTCGTTTTTATCCCAGAAGAAACCACCATATTTAACTTTCATTCTCCTTCCTTTACAAAAGTTGGATCCAGTAAAAGGGATAAAGGCCTCCCTTTTTTCCAACTTTTTTCACAGAACATGAGAAGAGGCTATTAAGACTGTTGAGTCCAACCTTCTTCTCAGTGCAGAGGAATCCTCTTTAAAGAATCCTCCACAGTTGGCTGTTGATCCTCCCCTTGGACCTATCCAGTGAAGCAAAGTTCACCACTTGCCTGGGTAATTGGTTCCACTGGCAAACTGCTCTTATTGTTAGGATTTTTTTTTTTAATAACATTTAGTTAGAATCTCCTTCCTCCAATCTGAATCCATTATTTTATGTCCTGCATTCTGGAATCATGGAGAACAGGTCTGGACCTTCTGTGTGACACCCCTTCATGGGGATCACACAACGGAACCCTTCGTGTAAGTGGATCTCCTTAGTCAATTTCTTATTCCTCCAGAAGGACCCACTTCTGACCCATAATGAAAACTAAGATTTTGTAACCATATACTGTACTTCAAGAAGAAAGTTATTATCATCTGCTTTGTCTTAATCTCTGTGCTATGATTAATAAAGTCTGCTTGAGCTGGGAAATTCATAAAGGATTTTGGTTAACAAGCTGACACCTATGCCCCTCACTGACAGAATGAAGAAACAACCAACAAACAACACTGTAAACAGACAGAGCTGGCTCTCAGAGATGGTAGCAGCCGTAAAAGAATAACGAAAGACTGACTCAAAAGAGGAAAAAGAAATTGTTCCTTGGCTTGCTACATTGCTGTTAACAAGAGCCATGCAGTTGGGAGGTTAAATATTATGATTTTATAAAGGTTCTAACAAAATGTCCTACACATCAGTAAAATGACAAACACATACATTCAGAAACTTTATGGCAACTTTAAAAACAAATCTAACAATGTTATTATGGAATAGCTCAATCTAAGGCCCAACAAATAAGGAAATATTTCCATGATTTTATGGCCAATTTGTCTTCTACCCATAGTGTTATGTATTATCATTGTAGTTTCCCAACTTTTGAAATACCAAGATACTAAATGATATCAATCTTACATGACAGAAACATATAGTTTATTTCCCATATGAGGTTATGCACATTTCATCAGGAGTCAGTAAATATAAAATCAGTCCCATATCTCCTATTTCAGCACCTGTTTTCAAATAAAAATGGGGGGGAAGTACTGCTTGCTAGTGCCTCAGCCTATTAGGAGAATCATACCATTTTATGAATATTTTCAATAGCAGGCAAAATGTTTAGTGCAGTCCCTAAGTTTTCTTTCACTGAATGTATTCAAAGACTTTTTGGATAGTCATCGTTCAACTATCTTGTTGATCACTGTAGTTATGCTGGCATTTTGGAGCACAGACTTTAAGATTCTGAAAGTTTCAACTTTGTCATGCTGTCTTTTATATTTCCCATTTTTGAAACCTCTCAAACTATCAGCTATCAAGGTCAGAGGTGCACTTTGTGCAGTGCAGGGCAAAGCATCACATCAGTGAAGTGACCAAATGAAAAGTCTAGATTTAGTCCATCAAATATATAAAATGCTTTGAAATGAGAGAGGTCTTAGGACATTTGCTTAGCATCTTAAACCAAGCCAACTCCCAAAATGCTAGAGAATTCCTGGAATTCCTGGAAGCTTGGCACTCAGACAAAGCAGCCATCAACACACATAGAGGTAAACAACATTTACATACCATTCATAAGAGACAATAGAAAAGCCAGAAGACCAGAACACCTCCTTGCCAGCAATCAACAACCAGATAGGCAAAGATTAACACCAAGATTAGCTCCAGAGGAGCAATCAAACAGCACAATATACCCTAATCAAGGAACTATTAACTCAGTCAATCAACCAAGCAGCAAACAACAACCCAATCAAGGAACTACCAAGAAGAATACAACACCCCCACCAACACAGGCAGGACAAGCCATGGTATATAAACAGAGAGCAAGTCCCACTCCCTTTTCGCACTGAAGATGTTACCTAGCCTGGCAATGAAACGTCTGCAAGAAAACAACAAGGCTCAGAGAGCACCAAGGTCTCCACATTTGCTTAGGTTGTCATCCCCATGCATTGTTCAGTGTTCCATCAGTTCTGCTCTGGATCCCTTTGACATCATCAAAGCCAATTAATATTGAATGGGAAGGAAATAGAACTATATGCAAGCTTGCCCCCATGAGCAGTAATGGGCCTATGGATTCTTCCACTGGAGCCTACTAGGCCCCCATCTCAAATGACCTTATTTGTCTTAAATTCTTGTAATTAAAACAAAGATTAAATCAGAATTGGCAGCTCCAACAGTTAACATGGTCAAAGACAAAAAGGAAAAATTCAGTACAAAGTGCTTGTGCCATGTCATGCCAGAGGTTTGTGATTTGGTGAGAATCACCTGAGTTGCCTGAAAGAGTGACTAGGAAAACATCAAGATGGGTATTTGGGAAAGGCATACCATCCATGTTTCTTTTTCTCCCTCCCAACAACTAGTCTGTTCCACCTTATTCCAGAGATGTGGATTAGATTCTTCCACAACTACAGTATATGGTGCAGAAAACTTTTCTAGTCTTGGGTTCAGCTTGTCTATACAGAGGTCCTCTAGAGAAAGTCTATGCAGTTTGGTAGCCTGTAGAAAAGGATATCCTGTAGGGGCTGGGTCCCATCTCATTTCTCAATTAATGAATAGAGAAACACATTCCTGGAGGGGTTACTTTTTTTTTAATAGTAAAAGGATGCACTATTTTTTTCTCAAGTCATCATCCAGACCCAGGAAAAAGAGTTAGGAGGAACTATTCTTCAACCAAGCTGGAGCTGTTTCCAAAGCATTAGAAATAAAGTTACTTACTTGAAGTGAGTCAGACAATCTCTGCATAGTCTTCCTCTGTATCCTTTGTTATCTTCATCAAAACGTAAGTTCATCTGACTCCTTGATTTGTGGAGAGCTATGCTGTCCTAAGGCCACAAACATTATAAGGTCACCCTGCGTGTTTTCCCTTAGGACCATCTTTCAATCTCCCTTTCCATACTACAAAAGCAATATTTTAATAATTCTGTTTTCTATTATCTATTATTTTTCTTTGAACTCAGAAAACTTCAAGCAATTCTCATATACTGTTCGCCAATCAAAATAGCATGATTTATAAGCAAGAGAAGACAGGAAGCAAGCAAATATATAGCTACTGCCACTACTTTTTTAGAGGAGGAAGAAACTACACAAAACCAGTGGCTGAAGAGTGAAGGCTATGCCTCCCTTCTTCATCCATGGAGATTTGGAACAAGATCCCAGAGCTTATCATAGCAAAAACAAATGAACCCCAAAGCCACAATGAAAAGGCATCTGTGCCCAACATATTCAGTGTACCTATGGTTTAACCTCACAAATAATTTCTGCAGAGTTCAGTGGGACATATTCTCTAGGAAGCATATTTAAGGGTGAAATGACAGCTTATGTGCTCATCCTATGCATTGATCACTGAAATCTGCATGATTCTCCTACCTTAGGATAGCTCACATCCTTTCTGTTAACATTTCTTTAAACTGCTTTATACAGCATGTTAAGTGCTAAAACATATATTGTAAATACACAGAGTGGCAATCCAAATGAATGCTTATGTAGTTAAAAGAGGCACCAATATCTAGCATAACAACTATGCATCTCAAATATTTTTAATAGTACGGAAAGGCATGATTTTTCCATATAGAGCTTTTGTGGGTTTGGCTTTATAGCTATACAGTTTGCAGATGTTGTAGTAGTTTAGCATTAACTTGATTCACTGTATTTTTGACTCAGTACTGAAAGGAGATTTCCTGGTTTGAAGTAAGGATTGCCAGGATGTTCCTTAGATGCCTTATTAAAAATAAGCATGGTGTGCAAACTTGCAAATCTCCAGGAATAACATCTATATTTAAGGATATATAATATGTTCTTTTTATATTCCTCAGATCCTTCACACTTAATTTTTCTCACATCCCTACAATGGAAGCTCTCTGCAAGAGTGATTCACTGGATGTGAATTTCTCAAATTGCTCTTTCAACTTCCTCTTTCAAGATTTCAACCCAAACCAAGGTTGGTCTCTTAATTTACTTTTAAAATTGGCTTTTGAAGCTGGACAGCTGGAATTCTTCAACTTAATGAATGCTGAAATATATATTCCCATTTTTTTCTTGATTTTACACCAACTCTTCATTTGATTATAAAATGCATAAGCCACTTTTCTGATTGCAAATCAATTGTGTATGTAGTCCATTGAATTGAATTTGTGGAATCTTAATAAATTGCTGGTAAAGCTTGGCAGAACGTGGAGGCTATTTTTTTTACTAGCACATTTCTGTGCCTGTCTACTGAAACAATAAACTCTGTATTTCCTCCCAGGTATATACATGGCCTTGCAGAGTGAACATAATTAGACATTCAATTTCTAGGGTCTGTGTAGCAATGAATTACACAGTTGTGGTTCTGTACAACAGAAGTTTCCCTGCCTTGAGAATATCCTGATTAAATCCTTAAATAACAATGCAGGGCTGTTGTGCGGATTCTAAAGACTGGTACATGACATGTTTTGCTCTTCAAATTATATTCAGAGACCTGGATCATCCTCAGTATTCCATTGGGCCCTCCCTTTATGTTTTCTGTATGTGGTGAGGCTGAAAAATCCTCCAACTTTTAAAAATGTAATATGTTTTCTTTGTTTTAAAATGGAAATGCCTTTTAAAAATTAATAAAGCATACAAAATCGTTCTGGGGTAAGTCATGATTGACTTATACCAAGGGTCGGAAATGGCGGCTCGCGAGCCAGATGCGGCTCTTTGGCCCCTTGAGCGTGGCTCTTCCGCAGCTGAACTCACCCCCGCCCCTTCCACGTGATTGACCCCCGCCCGCAAACCCCGCCCCCTGGCTCTCGCACTGAGCAAGGCCCGGCGCGGCAGGGAGGCGCTGCTGGCCCGGGACGCGGCGCTGTCGGAGGCGGCGCAGGAGCGGCTGCAGGGGCTGCCGCGGCTGGAGATGGCGCTGCTCCGTGGCATCCAGGTGCTGGGTGAGGGCGCGGGCCCGGGACGCGAGCGGCAGGGTGGCGCAGGGTGAAGAGCAGCCTGCTCTCCCCTTGGCCGCCTCCGGTCCGAGCCTGGCTCAGTTCCCCCGGCCGCCGCAGGGTTCGGGTTAGCGGGGGGGGAGAGGACACCGAACGGCGGGGTGGGGGGATTGATGGGGCAGGAGGGTGCACCCGCTGGCTGGCTGGCTTTCTTCCACCGCCCGCTCTGCACAGGAGCGGAGCGCACTGCCAAATCACATCTGCACCCACCCCTGCCCTTTTACGAATACCCCCCTCCGATCCTTGGAAGGCGAGGCCCTGGTGGTGTAGGGGGGGCGAGGAGGATTCTCAGTCGGGAGGGGGAAATCCCCGGGTCTGCGGAGGTCTTTCCGCGCCGCCTTGAGGCGCGCGTGGGCGCCCAGAGCAGGGGAGGAACGGGGAGCGCCAGGGGACTCACCCACTGCTGCTCGGCTGCCACCTTCCTCCTCCGCTTCAGCCGCCCGCCGAGTCCCAGCCCTTCAGCCCCCGCTGGGGGGAGGGGGGAAGGGACTCAGCGCCCACACGCCCGAAGCCCGGCAGAGCTGCGTCTCGCCCCGCCCCGCCCTCCCAGAGTGGCCAGCGGAGCGCCACCGGCGCCCACCTGCTCGGGCAGGTACCAGCCTCTCTGCACACTCCTTCTGCTGCTGCTGCTGCTGCTGCAGGGAGACGGCGTCCACCCGGCCCAGCTGCCCGGGGTCCAGGGAGATCAGCTCCGGCGGGATCTTTGGCGAAGAGCGGCCGTGGGGGGGGGGACGAGGCAGGCGGCGACAAGCGGTGCGAGGCGGGAGGCAAGCGGGTGGGGCGGAGGACGCGTTTCTCTTCCTTCCCCCTCTTTAAAGCGGCTCGCCTGGGCTTTGGGTTCCCACACCCAACTCCCACAAACCCGCCACCGCAGCAGCGCAAACCCACTTCTTCCTTCCTGCTCCACTGGGTGCCAAGCCCGGGCGATTCTCCTGCCGATTTGATCAAAGTGGGGCGGGGGGGGTAGGGGTTGGTGAGTAGCACTGGGTAGACCCGTGCGCGTGCGCGCACACCTTTGGAGAAAAATAATCGGCAAGGGATTCACGCCGAAGTTTTTTAAATCTCCCCCCACCACCCAAACACACGCCCGCGCATACACACACCCTCCTCCCCCTCTCCCTCCCTCCCTTTCTCTCATAACCAACCCCCCATACACACACACACACACACACACACACACACACGTTAGGAGACCGCCCACCACACAACTAAGTCCCCATTCGATTTAAAGAGAGACTGCATTCAGAGGCTGACATTCATTCAATAGATAGAGCGATCATAAGCAGGCTGTGCGACGGGCGTGCTCGCCCTTTCTTCCCCTGTTCTGGTTCCTGCCACTCGGGTTGCGCTCGTCTCTTTCGCTGGAGGGAAATAACTTAAGGATGTTAAATCAGAGAATCTTTCCGGGCATGGTTTTATTCCTGATGTTTTTCTGCCACTTCATAGAAGATCAAACAGCGCAGGGCAAGATACAATTCACACCTTTCCCTGCCGACGTGCCTCTGTCTCTCTCTGTCTGTCACTCTACCCCTCCCACTCCAGGGTTCTTCTTCAGTCCACCCGACGCCCGCAAAGCTCCAGCCCTAAACTCAAATAGGGCTTCCCACTGAACTCCCGGGGGCTTCCGCTTGAAAGAAGAAACCCACTTAGGATCGCTTTGCGCGGGGGGCATTTTGTGGATGCGGAGGCAGGAGAGCAGGGCAACCCATGTTTGGCAGCGAATTCGCTGGGCAGAGAATCCCTCTCCTTGCCAGCTTTATCATCTTAACCGCCTTCTCCATCATTAGCTCTCAAGGGCTTTTTAAAAAGCTTGTGTCGCTGCTGCCTGGCTAAACTTCCAGCATCAGCTAAGAACTTTTCCGAGTTTGGCCACTGCGGAGGTCTCACCCTGCGTGTGATTTATCCACGTATTTACATTTCTAAAATCACTGAGCCCGCTTCCTTCTACGGGTGCAAAATAATCTTCGGATTATGCCTCACACTTCCGGGCGCGGGTGGGGGAGAGAGAAAGAGAGAAGGAAGGAGACTTTAAGTTTGGAGAATTTTCTTTGTGCTCCTGCTTGTCCTCCTCCAGTTTCATGCCATTCTGGGAAGGAACTTCGGAGGGCTGCCTTTCACAGTTGCAAAGCATGCCTTGCAACACCAATCTAGACTAGCCGTTCCAGATGAAATAAGTCTCCCCTTCAGTGCAGTGGAACTTGCTTCCAGGTAAGCGAGTGAAAGATCGCACCCCTGAGCTTCGTTTAAAGCACAGTAAACGAAACTCAAATATTGGCAACTGAAAAAAGTCTCCTCCACCCCGACATTGGTTTGCAATGTCCCTCCCTCGCGGAGGGAGGCAAACAGGCAGGCAAGCGGGGGGGGTGGCCCGGGCCTCCTCCTCCTCCTGTGTGTGTGTGTATGGGGGGGTTGGTTATGAGAGAAAGGGAGGGAGGGAGAGGGGGAGGAGGGTGTGTGTATGCGCGCACGTGTGTTCGGGTGGTGGTGGGAGATTTAAAAAACTTCGGCGTGAATCCCTTGCCGATTATTTTTCTCCAAAGGTGTGTGCGCATGCGCGCGGGTCTACCCAGTGCTTCTACTCACCAACCCCTACCCCCCCCCGCCCCGCTTTGATCAAATCGGCAGGAGAATCGCCCGGGCTTGGCACCCAATGGAGCAGGAAGGAAGAAGTGGGTTTGCGCTGCTGCGGTGGCGGGTTTGTGGGAGCTGGGTGTGGGAACCCAAAGCCCAGGCGAGCTGCTTTAAAGAGGGGGAAGGAAGAGAAACGTGTCCTCTGCCCCACCCGCTTGCCTCCCGCCTCACGCCGCTTGTCGCCGCCTGCCTTGTCCCCCCCCCACGGCCGCTCTTCGCCAAAGATCCCGCCGGAGCTGATCTCCCTGGACCCTCGGCAGCTGGGCCGGGTGGACGCCGTCTCCCTGCAGCAGCAGCAGCAGCGGAAGGAGCGTGCAGAGAGGCTGGTACCTGCCCGAGCAGGTGGGTGCCGTTGGCGCTCCGCTGGCCACTCTGGGAGGGCGGGGCGGGGCGAGACGCAGCTCTGCTGGGCTCCGGGTGTGCAGGCGCTGAGTCCTTGCCCCCCTCCCCCCAGCGGGGGCTGAAGGGCCGGGACTCGGCGGGCGGGCGGCTGAAGCGGAGGAGGAAGGTGGCAGCCGAGCAGCAGCGGGTGAGTCCCCTGGCGCTCCCCGTTCCTCCCCTGCCCCGGCTCCGCCCTGGCTCCTTGGTTCGGAACAGCTTGGCTGCCGAGGCAGAGGCGCAGCTGGCGCCCTCCGAAGCTGGAGCCCCCGCAGCCCGCAGATCGGCGCTGGATCACTTCCGGAAATAGCGGGGGGAAAGGCCGGCCGCCTTCTGCAGGCAAGGAGGGAGGGGCGGGAAGCCGGTGGGGGGGGAAACTGCTACATGGGCCCTCCCACGTGCCCCAATAAGCCACGTGATTGGCCCCCGCCTGCAAACCCCGCCCCCTTCCACGTGATTGGCCCCTGCCCGCAAACCCCGCCCCCTTCCACGCAATTGGCCCCCGCCCGCAAACCCCGCCCCCTGGCTCTCGAGCACTTCAAAATGTGCACGAGCATATCAAAATGGCTCCCGGCAAAAAAAGTTTGCCGACCCCTGACTTATACTATCAGAGCACTCTAAGAGTATTCTGATGATACATTAAACATTTCATAGCATATCAGATACTTTTGAAACTCAGGAGAGAAGCAAGCTCTGTCTTTTTTCCTTTATTAGAACTTCCTGAAAAATTCTTATTTATTGTTTTGCTTTCTACTTAAGCTTCAACTCACAGATTTTCAGTTAAGTATATGAACTGATCAGTAATTTACCAACCCTCTCTAGATAAAAGATACAGTGACAAAAGATACAACTCCCATTCATTCAGTCATACCTACACAAAAGAGTTCCTTGGTGGGCTATATTTATTCCTATCTATTTAAGAATATGTCACCTTTTAGTTGCCAAGAGAGGCCTCCATGTTCACACCGTATATATTAGATCTTGCCCTTTTATACAAGCCTGACTCTTCTCTATGAACTCCTGATGTAAATTGCATTATAAAAAGTAATTTTTCATGATATTCATCAGCTCCTTCTCAAAATCATCCCAAACGTGCTATTTGATTAGATAATGTTGGTTTTATTACTATCACCCACTGTTACTGCTATACGAACAGACTTTGCAGCATTCATGATTTATTTCAATAAATCTTAAGCTCAGAACTTGCATACCCTTCAGGAAATTATGTTAGTTCTACAGTGCCAGATATATTCATCATTCACTGAGAAAAGTTTGTCCCAGTGAAAAAAATGAATGGAAACTTAAAATCCTGTGGTTCAACTATTAAGTGTGAAACCATAATATTGAGATGCTCTGCCTAGAACTGTGTAAAACTATGAAAAGTTAAGGCTCCTCAATCAAAGTTGACTTCTGATGGACGCAAGGACATGTTCATGTTATTTTCTTGGCAATTATTTAAAAAAGTTTCTTTGGAGATTAAAAATAATAGTCTAGCCTAGATCTCAGTGATTTTGTGATGGTCTATCCAAACATTAAGGTAGAGGTTATTATCCAAACATTAATGAGGTCTAAAATTAGATTACAAGCCACACCCCTATTTAGTTTCAGTGATATCATCTGAAACAGCAAAAATAAATTTCAGGAACCTAAGGATGGAGAGGCACTTAAGTAGATATGCCATCAGTAAGGGACCTTCACACAATGAGAAAAGAATACCTTCTTTAATACCTGTCTTTAATTAAAATTGGAGGGCAGGAACATCCTACTAGTTGTGACCAAGTAATATGACAATCTAACCTTTTGGGGATGATACAGCTATATGTGACCCATATTATCATCCCTAACATTCAGTGTGTTGTTTCAGATAACTTTGCTGTGTGATAGTCAGTGTTTCAGTCGCTGATGTTTAGATATGTGGATATCCAAATTGGGCCTTCACCAAATCTAAATCTACCAGACCTAAAACAGCGACAGATAGGGCTGAGATAAATTATTAAATTATGCTTCTTGGGATACCCATTTATATGTGTTTGAATACAGATAATGATGATTTATTGAATTTTTATTCTAATTATTACTGTATAGTATTATTTATTATTGTATTTTTAGAGGATATTTTTATAGTTTTTAAACTTTCAATTGTTGTAACCCGCCCAGAGTCCCTTGCAAGGGAGATGGGCGGGGAATAAATTGAAATAATAAATAATAAATAAATAAAATAATTCCTTTAAACTAAAATCAAGCTGCTGAAAATAATAAAAATAAATAAATTAAAGGCATGCAAAGTTAATATTAATACTAGAAATAGTGCTTCATAAGGAGACTTAATTTTTAAAATATTTTAATTTAAAATATTTAGTTTTGTTTGTTAAAATATTACTTTTGTTTTTCCTTTGTGCTGTTTTTTTTTATTTAACAGCAGAAACTTATGCCTGTTTAATCAGGAATAAATTTGTCAATGGTAAGGGTTGCAACCTAACCCTTCTGGTTACTATTTGTCCTTGGCAGTAAGCATGTAGGTAACTCTGTATTTTACTTTAAAAGTCAAATATAGATTTAGAAGGGTCAAGATAGACCAGGAACATGGAAGAGAGGAAATTCTTTGATCTCTTCTTCCAGTGCAATGATTAACTCAATCTAATATCCTCATTCATCCCAATGTACTTTAAGAAAAAGTTTGGGTACGCGTCTGAAGATGGATAGCCTTGCATCTTTTCTAGATGAACTAGAAATGCTGAACTAGTGCTGACTACTACTGCATTTTAATGTAAACCAATATTACAAAGTAAGATCATTCTGAAAAAACTGCCATGAAAGCATTACATATTCAAAATGAGCTTTATCTTTTATCTTTATCTTTTACTGAAAAACTCTGCAATGATTTACGGTTACTATATGACCTGGTAATCTATTATGAGCAGTGACCCAAATCCAAGTCATAGGATAATAGTTCAAAAATAATTAAAGCAACACAAATAATCATTTGAATGATATTATTTTGCAAACTATGTAATCCTTGGCAATTTGTGGTTTTGATTTTCACTGCTGAAATCATGCTGGCCTTTAATCATGATAATTACATGGAGCACTTGAAGGTCACAAAAGGTTTAAGCTTTGGCTGTTTGCTGAAGAAACAACAACTCCACCTAAACATCATTTTTCCAATTGAAACTGGGAAATTATTTGCTGCATATATATACTATGTACTACTATAGGCTTTCATCTCTACTCTGCATCTATTCTGTTTTACTTTTGTAAAACAGTGCAAAGGCATTTATTTAATATATACACATATATATTGAATAGGCTGACCATATTTCCTTCAGACAAAAACAGGACATTTGGGATGGCAAAATGGGACAGGGTCTTATGCCACCATGCCGGCCTCCAAACCCCGCCCCCCAGTCCACGCAATTGGCTCCCACCTGCAAACCCCGCCCCCGCCCCACACGATTGGCTCCCGCCTGCAAACCCCACCCCCATCAGCATGATTGGCTCGGATTTTAATTTTTTTTCCTGATTTTTAAAGGTTTTTTTTTTTCTTCTAGCAGTAAATGGTGCGGCAGAGCTGGTGTGTTTGGGGGAGGCCGGAGTACACACACTGTGCACACAGCACCGTCATCGGCCGGGGAACAAGGGGCGGGGATGGAGGGGATGGAGGCCCACCACTGCCCCATTCCCCTCAGGCTTGGCCGAGGGCGGGAGGAGAGTCGCTGCTGCTACAACCGCCACAGAGCAGGAGAAGCAGGAGGAGCCGGCTGCGCTCGGCTGCTTCAGCCACACCACTCCGCCCCTTGCTGCCCGCTGAAGCTCCCCAGGGTGGCCGGCTCCTGCTTCTCCTGCTCGGCGGCCCGACAACTCTCCTCCCTCGGCCAAGCCCAATCAGATGCACATACACACATTTTTCTTCTTATATCTCTTTTTTTTCCCCCGCCCCCCCATGTTTGTATTTTTATTTTTATAGTTTATTAATCTCTACTTAATATTATATTCTTTTTGAATATATATAGAAGAAAGAAGAAAAATGTAAATCAAGTATTTACACAATTTTTTGTTAAGAAAACTGGAGGTATTTTAATGAAATGTACGTATGTATTGTATGGTAAAGATGTATAAGTCAAAAATTGAATTTGAAATAAATACTTAATAAATCAGTAATATAACATAAGAGAATAAAAAGAAAATAGTGATAAGGTTAGAAATAGATATATATAAATAAAGTAGTTAGAAAGGGTTAGAGGAAGAAGAATGGAAGAGGGAAACAGGGAAAATAATTTAGAATAAAGATATGTTATATGAAATATATTAGATAATGAATATTATAAATCAAATGTACTGTAAATATGTATACATAAATGTAGTTATTGTTATGTGTTATATGTTTTGTTTATGTTGAATGTAAATAAAATTAAAATTTTATATTAAAAAAAAAGATGCACATACACACACTCACACACTCACAGGACAGACTGCCCTTGGCAGGAGCCGGCCGTGCTGAGGGGCTTCAGCCACACCACTCCGCCCCTCGCCACCCGCTGAAGCCCCCCAGCATGGCCAGCTCCTGCCAGGGCAGTCTGTCCTGTGAGTGTGTGTGTGTGTGTGTGTGCATCTGATCGGGCTTGGCCGAGGGAGGAGAGTTGTCGGGCCGCTGAGCAGGAGAAGCAAGAGCAGCCACCCTGGGAAGCTTCAGCGGGCAGCAAGGGGCGGAGTGGTGTGGCTGAAGCAGCCGAGCGCAGCCGGCTCCTCCTGCTCAGCGGCCCGACAACTCTCCTCCCTTGGCCAAGCCCGATCAGATGCGCACACATACACACACACGCACCCTATACCCTCTTTCTCCAGCCTCCCCATGACCAAATGCACCCGCACCTGTTGCAGGGAGGCTGGAGAAAGAGGGTGTGTGTGTGCGTGTGTGTGTGTGCACGAGCGATTAAGCTGAGCAAGTAATCTGCACGCGTGCACACACACACAAACACACACGCGCGCGCACCCTCTTTCCACAACCTTCCCGTGCCTGCTTTCCCTGGCCTCACCACTGCTGGGCAAACAATCTCAGGATCAGGTAAGGAGGCAGGAACCTGGACTGTGGTGCTGTGTCTGCTGCTGGGCTCGCACGTGGCAACTGGGCTTCCAGTTGCCGCGCTGATAGGGCCTCTTCCGTGCTGCCTCCAATGGCAAGTCCGGCTCCAGTCCTCCTTCTTGTCTTCCTGTCCTCCTTCCTGCCGGGTTTAAAAAAGGGACAAAATTGAGATTTTGATCAAAATGACGGGACGGTTGAAAAATGCTAAAATAACGGGACTGTCCCGTTCAAAACGGGACGTATGGTCACCCTAATATTAAAGCATCTATATAAACTTTGGGGTAATACTATACAAATATCAGCAATATTATAAAATCAAGTATGGACAACATTTTTCAGTGTAGACATAAAAGCAGGCTACCTGTAAATAAATTAATTCTACGAAAATGTGTTCAAACTTGCAGTTTAAGCCATTGTCTTTGATGCTAAATCTTACTGAATAAATGAAAAGCTTTATTTACCATTAATATAGTAAAGGTAAAGGTTCCCCCGCACAGTTGTGTCTGGCTCTAGGGGCCGGTGCTCATCTCCGTTTGTTAGCCGAAGAGCCAGCATTGTCCGAAGATGCTTCCGCGGTCATGTGGCCGGCATGACACGCACAGAACGCTGTTACCTTCCCACCAAAGTGGTACCTATTCATCTACTTGCATTGGCATGTTTTCGAATTGCTAGGTTGGCAAGAGCTGGAGCTAGTGCGGGAGCTCACTCCGCACGCGGGGCTAGGGATTCGAACCTCTGAACTTGCAATCTTCCGATCGAGAAGCCTGGCATCTTACCCGCTGAGCCATCGCGCCCCTTCTACCATTAATATAGCACTTCAAAAATATCTCAGTGACCTGGCAAGGTAGGGCAGCATTGTTATTCTCATAATATAAATGGAATCTGAGGTTGAGATACAGGGACTGGCATTAGCTTTAAATATGACATTTCAAGATTCATAGTGCTTAGCTATTAAGATACAGGTCTTCTATTGTGTCTTAGTAGAGTGCTTAGCTTTTAATATACAGGTTCTCTACTGTATCTTAGTACACTACAGTATCTAATATTAAAAAAAAAAAAACTACATCCCTACTAGGAAAATACCTGCTGCCATTTTGAATGCTTCATGAATACTGCCTCGTGCTTTTTTAAAAATATTGTGTTATTTATTTATTTAATTTATATAACCACCCATCTCCCCCAACGGGCAACTCTGGGCGGTTTACAATAAAATAAATTAGATAAAAATATAACATATAAAATATAAACCACAATTTATACAATCAATATAATAAATTGATATAAAATCCAAGTGGGAGATAGTATTAATAAAAGAAGGGCATTATAAAATTACGGGATTAACCACCCCCATGAGGAACTATTGTTTCCTCCCTCCCATGCCAGGCGGCAGAACCAGGTCTTCAGTTCTTTGCTAAAGGTCGGGAGGGGGGGATCTGCCTCAACTCTGGGGGCAAGATGTTTCATAGAGTGTGCGCTGTCACAGAGAAGGCCCGCCTCCTAGACCCCATCAGATGGCATTCTCTAATTGATGGGGTTCGTAGCAGGCCCTCTCTGGATGACCGGGTGGGGTGGGTCGATAACATGGGGATAAGACGGATAATAAAGGTTTCTATAGTTAGCTTAATACTAAGGTCTCCACTGGATTGTTACTTGTTGTTTATTTATATTAGAAAAAAGAAAGAAAAAGGAGAAAAAGGAAAAAAAGGAAAAAGTTTTAAAAGCTATTTGGTTTCTAACTTCCCCTTTCTTTATACCTCAGCCAGTTTGCAGTGTTTATGAACATTCAGGCCCCCTCAAAAACCATACTGTGTTTATATTTGCCTGGCTGTGTAATATATTGTATATATGGGAAACATTCTTGCTTGAATTTGGTTAAACTTCTTTTATGAATATATGCTGTTAATTTTGCCATTGCCGCATATTCTCCAAATTTAAGTTCTTAGTCAGATACCATCAAGTTGTGTCTTTCTTCCAATGTTGGGCAAAATTTATTCTCATTGCTGTGAGCATGTACCTCAATAAATTATGATATTTCTTGATACAATATATTCTGGGATTATACCTAGTAAAAAAGTTGTGATTTCATTTCAAATTTAATTTCCAAAATTTTCTGCATAGTACTTTATATATTCCCTGTACTTTTTTACACGTCTACCACATATGGTAACATGTTCTTTCTGTTTCATGGTATTTCTAACATTTATTACTGTATAACTTATCTATCTTGGAGATTATTGACAGAGTTGTGTACCATCTGTAAAATATTTTGTACCGATTTTCTTTTAGATTGTAGCTTGGAGTGAATGGTGCATTTTTTTGTTACCATGGGAATAGTGTTTCCATTCTCTGTCCCTATACCATGAGTCAGGTGAATGATCCAAACCATTAAGAATGTAGCTATACATGATTATGTTAATGAATGAACTTTCATTCATGCAGTACAACCTTGAGATAACTTTTGATTTAATATATATGTGTATGTGATATTTTATCATTAATACATAACACGTCTTTTAAATTATATTGAAAGTGCATGATTTCAGGCCCATTATTAAAACTAAAAACCCATATTTTCCTCATTAAATTTTTGATGCTTGCAACTTCAAGCTTTTTGATGAATGAAAAAATAAAGCTACATTTGGAATCTAGACTAGATAACACTCACTCACCAATTCAAAACTCAACTTCACCTCTTTTTCAGCACACATTGATATAAAAATGAGCCTTCTCCTCCCTCCACTATCACTTTTCTAAAAAAAATTATTTTACCTTTATACCATTTATTTTTTTGCCACAAATGAGAAAAGAGTATCCTTCAGAAATTACTATTCCCTCCCTGTGACTTGGATTATGTTGTAATCTTTTCTGCTGCAACTAAATCTCTTTTGCCTCCTGAGGAAAAATGACAGCCTTCTGGATGTCCAGAAGCCGAGCTTCCAAGGCAATCACAGGAGAGTATGATACAATGCAGATTTTACAGTCATAAGGAAAAAAGATCTGTAAAAGGAGATGACCTTTTACAGCTGCAAAACATATGGTGGTCCCGGTTTCCCCTTCCATGAAGAATGTTAGACCATTTTGCAGAATACTGTTAAACATATTTTGCCCTGCACACAGAGAGAGCACAGAAGCATCAAGCCAATTTGGGACACTTGGAACCCTCATTTCTATTAATAATAAAACCTGGGGTGAGAAAAACAGCAAGTGTTTTGTTATGGGCAGCTGGATGGAAAATAGCTCAACAAAGCAGCCAAAAAATTGTATGTTGGATGATACTGGATGCTCACTTTAGACTACATAAATACCAGCACACCATTGACAGCTTCAAGGAGCATTTAGTACCAACCATGACCCCAGAACACATAAAGATGCTGACAACTACCATTAAGACCACATCTCTAAGACAAGCTGAAAAAAATAAAAACCAAACTGCATATCAAACTGCTCAAACTAAGCTCTACAGGTAAAGTTGTAACTGAACCTGAATGGGTGGTACATATCTCCACCCACCCACTATCTACCCCAGAATTCAGTATCCTCCAGAAAGGACTCAACTACAACATAGAGGATGTAAACCAATTTGAAATTTTTGCAGTCTTGGAAGCAGAATTCAGAACAACAGGACTGTTCACAGAGACCCAAGGAAACATAAGACAGACGATTATACCACAAACCAGAAGGATACAGAAACAGAACCCTCTCAAAGCAGAAGAAAGAGCAGCCCTGAAAACTCTAAAAAACAGCCAAACTATCACTATCCTTCCAGCAGACAAAGGCCAAACCACTGTTATCATAGACAAAACACAATCCATACAGGAAGCCAAAGAATGCTTCCATAAATTCCAACCCAATATGGAAACTGAACAACCAGATCAAGAAAACCCTCAATGGTCTAACCAAGAAAGGACAAATCACAAAAGAAGAACAGAGGCAAATGGACAAGTCTTCTTGCTGTTCAATTGTGTCCAATTCTCGGAGACTGCCTGGACAAGTCCCTGCAGTTTTCTTGGCAAGGTTTTTCAGAAGTGGCTTGCCACTGCCTCCTTCCTAGGGGTGAGAGAGAGTGACCGGCCCAAGGTTATCCAGCTGGCTTTGTGCCTGAGGCGGGACTAGAACTCACGGTCTCCCAGTTTCTAGCCTGATTCCTTAAACACCACACCAAACTGGCTCTCACCCACACTTCTATTTTATCAGCTTTAGTTGATATATCAACTCCAAAGTTGTTTAAAGTGATCTGATCTATACTGCATCTAGCTGTATCTTCATACAAAACTAGGTAGCCAAGTTAGACTTGGGAAGAATGCAAAGATTCACTGCATTCATATTATTATTCTGAAAGCCTCTAGTTTTATATACTGTAGGTAGAAAGAAGTAGTGAAACAACAATAAAGTTAAGAGTATAAGTTTCATAAGAAAGTATTATTGAGGCTGGAGTCAAGAATTTTAATGTATTTACATTATGAATGGTTTGGTCCCATTCTACAGTTCAAATACTGTTGCATTTACAGCCATTCCTGTTTTGCCAGTCCAACACTAAGAACATGTTAAAATTCTATTTTTACTTCCTGCCACATCATTTCAGTCTGATATAGGGATTTTTTTTTGGTTCTAAAACTCCACCTTTTTCTTTAATTAGGTATGCAAAAAACATGTTTGCAAAATCAAAATTCCATATAAATCTGAAAGAATCAGGTCTAATGGCATTTTAAAAACTTTTTTCCCTTTAGATGGACAGTAGGGTCTCATTTGCTTTTAACCCAGAACAATTTTCTTTAGACTTGCCTATGCTTATTTTCAGTTCCTTAGTCAGGTTTCCTTTCATTAATTCTGAAATATATTATTTCAGTGCCCAGATCTCTTATGCTAGAGGTTCATCAATCTTTATGCAAACTTTCTTTTACCATGTTTAACTTTGGTTACATGTTGCAAACGGTAAATCGTGTCCCAAAATTCTTTTCCTGATCAGTTGTCTTGATAAAAGAAGCAGTAATTTTCTTTGAAAATAAATTTGGTCAGTTTGGTCTAGTGGTTAAGGCAATGGGCTAGAAACCAGGAGACCAGGAGTTCTAGTCCCACCTTAGGCATGAAAGCCGGCTGGGTGACCTTGGGCCAGTCACTCTCTCTCAGCCCAACTCACCTCACAGGGTTGCTGTTGTGGGGAAAATAGGAGGAGGAAGGAGTATTAGGTCTGTTCGCCGCCTTGAGTTATTTATAAAAATAATAAAGGTGGGTGTCAGGGTTCATCGCCATGAATCCTGTCATTAGTAATAGAGAGGTAGTTAGTGTGTGAACTGCAGGGAGGGGGGAGTAAGCGTGGAGTGTTATGACTTCTTCTGGAGACTGGAGAATGTAGCGTCAAGGTCAACCACCTGCCAGAGATGGAGGCTGGGAACGGGGAGGGAAAGTTTTGTATATTGACATCATTGCGTCTGGAAATTGGCGCGCAAGGGGGAGAGTTAAGTTAGCAAGGTTTGGCAGGAATCCGCATTCAGATCTTTAGGAGTGCTTCAATTTACATGTATCCTGAATAAAGCTTAATCTGCATTTCAATGACTTGCATTGAGAAGTTTTTATTAGGGCATTGTAGTTGGGGTCATTACAGAAAGATCTGAATGCCCTTGTTTGTCGATTTATCCTGAGGCTACAATCGCAACTTCATTGTGCCTTACTGGTGAGAATCGACCTTCTATCACTTTTATGTTGCAAATCTATATGACAGATAATAGTAGAATGGAGGACTCTACTGCATTTTCCCAGGTAGAGGAGGTAGAGCAACCAGGAACTTCTAGGGACAGAGGAGCAGTCCTGAAAGAAGAAAAAGAGGTGGCTTTTGAACCAAAATTAGATCGGAAGAAGGGGTCCAAGAAGGGAGCCAAACGAAGTGGGGTCGAGGCCGTCGAGCTTCCCGTGTTACGCACTCCCAAAACCAGGGCGGAGTGGTCTATGGGGATCGGAGGTGGCCTCAAGATGGAAATGGGTAAACGGACTACTAAAACCAGGGTTACCCAATCCCAACGAATGGCTTCCCTGGAGGCAAAGACTTCACGAATAGATTTTGAACTAGAAACATTAGCAAGAAAATGGATATGATCAGCCAAACATTACAACAGCTTGTGCAAGGTCCAACCCAAGAAGGGGGAAAAGTGACTACGAAGGGGGCTACTCCAACAACCACTTCAGCTGAGAGTGAAACCTCAAGCGGCAGCAACGAGGAGGACGACACTTTGGACCCTGAACCAGAGGTGAGACTTCCTTCTATGAGCGGGCTGACCAAGGGGAGAGCCTTAGCAGTTAACAAGCTAAAGATGCGGTTCAATGGCGATCCTGGAAAGTTAGCCTGTTTCATGACCCATGTCATGGAAGAATTTGAGGAATCTCACAAATGAAGAAGCAAAAGTAAGGTATGTCTCCAGCTTTCTGGAAGGGGAGGCAGCGCAGTGGTTAGTAGCTATGCATGACACTAATGCCAAAGAACTGTTAACTTTCAAAGCATTTATGTTGGCATTAAGGAAAAGATTTGAAGACACCTTATCTAAGATGTCAGCTAGAGTTGAATTGCAGCAATTGAGCCAGGGAACCCGTACAGTAGCAGAGTATGCCATGGAGTTTAAAAAACTCATCAGTCGGTTACTGGATTGGCCAGAGACTTTTCAGATTGAGTATTTCCAGATGGGGTTAAACTCTGAAATTCTGGAAATGGCAGCTGGACGGGGAGACCCTGAGACATTAGAAGACTGGATTCAATTAGCGGGGAAGGCAGAAAGTACTCGCTTACGGCTCAAGTCGTACAAACAGATGAAAACAGCTGGGAAGAGAATATCGGGACCAACACCACAGTTGAAAAAAACCCCTAACCAGAAAGCTTGGGCAGAAGAAAAGGAACGTCGGGCTAAGAGTGGATTGTGTTTCAAGTGTGGAAAAGAGGGCCATCTAATTAGCAATTGTCCGCAATCCACTTATGTTGCGAGGAAAAAGCCCGAGGCGAAACCGTCAAAGCCACAGCCTCCTAAAAGAAAGGGAGCAGCCAGCGCCGTTGAAGAACCAAGCAAAGTCAAAGTAGTTGGGGGAGAGAAGGACTCAACAGATGAAGAATTTCTGCTGGCGGGAAACTAAAAATGCCTGTCCTGAGATGCACCGATGGCCAGGCATTTGCAGATAGGCGCGTGGATCCTTTGGTGAGCGGAGATTTTCCCACCATGCAAGTAAAGGTAAAGCTCGAGACTTTGGATGGGAGGGACCAAAATAGTTTGTTAGCTATGCTGGACTCGGGGTGTTCTAGATGTTTGATTCACCCTGCTATTGTGACTGGGTTAAGATTAAAGTTATGTAAACTTAAAGTTCCCATCATATTTTGCCAATTGGATGGGTCAGATATGAAGGGTGGACCAGTGGAATATTACACTGAAGCCCTAAAAATGACTATTGGGACACATCAAGAGACTGTACGTTTTACCGTGGCCCCTATAGCAAATCAGCCCATTGTGTTGGGGCTAAAATGGCTAAGGGAACGTAATCCTCAGATTGATTGGGTGTCTGGGGAGATGAAGTTTGCAGATGGCTCATATCCAGGATTGGAACAGGATAACACGCGACTTGGGGTGGAAGTAGCTGGAACAACTGTGGAATTTACTAGGGAATTAGCACAAGCCGCCAATGCCCCTGAGTCATATGAGGAGGTGGAAGAAATTTTTGAAGAGACTGAGTCAGATCAAATCCCTCCTCAACGTAAAACTGACTGTGCTATTGAATTGGAACCTGGGGCAGTGCTTCCTAAACCTAAGTTGTATTCCATGACCCATAAGGAATTGCAGGAATTGAGAAACTTTATAGATAAGAACCTAAAGAGGGGTTTTATTGAGCCATCCACTTCACCGATGGCTGCACCTGTGTTGTTTTGAAAGAAGAAGGATGGATCGTTAAGACTATGTACTGACTATAGGGGGCTAAATGCCATTTGCATTTCCAATCAATACCCTTTGCCTTTAATGAAAGACATGTTAGCGCAGTTGACCAAAGGAAAAATCTTCACAAAACTGGACTTAAGGGAAGCCTATTTTAGAGTGCGCATAAAGGAAGGAGATGAATGGAAAACTGCGTTTAATTGTCAATTAGGTTGTTTTCAATATAAAGTCATGCCGTTCGGATTAAAGGGGGGGGCTGGAGTCTTCATGAGCTTAATTAATGAGGTCCTACATGAATTTTTATATCAAGGTGTCTTGGTTTATTTAGATGATATTTTGATCTATACAGAAACCATGGAGGAACATGTAAAATTGGTGAAAAAAGTGTTAAAACGACTGTTAGAGGCTAAAATGTATGTTAAATTGTCTAAATGTGAATTTCATAAAGAAAACTTAGATTTCTTGGGGTATAGAATTTCACATCAAGGGATTGAGATGGACCCTGCAAAGGTTAAGGATGTATTAGCATGGGAAGCACCAAAGACAAAGAAGCAATTACAATCATTTATTGGGTTTGCAAATGTCTATAGGCAATTCATTCCTTCATTTGCAACCATAGCTTTACCCCTGACAGATTTGTTAAAAACAAAAAATTCCACTGAGGGTGTGTTGGCAAGCAAGCCGCAATCAAAGTTAAAATGGATGCCGGCTTGCCAAAGTGCTTTCGAGCAGCTAAAGCAATTGTTCACAGCTGAGCCTATTTTGAAACACCCTGATTCTAACCAACCTTTTGTTATCCAGACTGACGCTTCAGACGCCGCCGTGGGCTACATACTCTTGCAAAGAGATAATGACAATAAATTAAAACCCTGTGCCTATATCTCTCGTAAGTTCACTGATTCGGAAAGACGTTGGCATATTTGGGAGAAAGAGGCATTTGCTGTGCGTCATGCTTTGGCCACATGGAGACATTTATTAGAGGGGTCTCCCCACCCTTTTGAGGTATTCACTGACCATAAAAACTTGGAAGCACTGAAAACTTCATGCAAGCTGAATCCTAAGCAAGTGAGGTGGGCTGAGTTTTTTAGTAGATTCAATTTTACTTTGAAATACCTTCTTGCAGGGAAAAACTTTCTAGCAGATGCATTGTCTTGTTTGCCTCAGCATGAAAGTCAGAGGGAGGAGATTGTGACCACAGTAATGTCTCCTCAACAGTTAGGAATTTCTGAAGTAAAGGAATCTGGCTCTGAAGCAATCCCTGAAATTCAATCAGTTCAGCAAGTAGGAAAAGTAGCTCTTACTAGGCGCCAGGCTAAGAGTCAAAATGCAATGCCTGAGTCTTCATTAGAAAAGGACATTAGGGAAGCAATGATTGCAGATGAATGGTGGAGGAATCATAAACAGTCTTTAACTGAAGCCAATGGATTGTGGTGGAGTGGGGACAGGTTCTATATTCCTGAAACTGTAAGAAAGCATATCTTGCAATGTTGTCATGATGATAAAACTGCTGGTCATTTTGGCTTTGTAAAAACTTTACATCTTGTAAGAAGATAATTTTGGTGGCCCACTTTAAGAAAGGATGTAAAACAGTATGTATTATCGTGTCCTGTGTGTGCCACCATGAAAAGAGCTCCGGGGAAGCCTGTGGGATTGTTGCAGGGGGTAGTGCAACCAAAAAGTCCTTGGAAACAGATTGCTATGGACTTTATTGTGGAATTGCCCGAAAGCAAGGGTAAGACTTTGATTTGGGTGGTAACTTATTTATTTTCTAAGCAGGCTCATTTCATTCCCTGCCATCTGCTGGACAATTAGCAAAATTATTCATTTTGCATATCTATCGAGCACATGGCGCCCTCTTGAGGATAATTAGCTACCGCGGAAGTCAATTTACTGCAAAATTTTGGAAATCATTTTTAAAATTGATTGGTACTGAACAAGGACTTAGTAGTGCTTTTCATCCTTCCACTGATGGATCTTCTGAACGATTGAACTCTGTATTGGAGCAATATTTAAGATGCTATATCAGTTATCAACAAAGTGATTGGGTTGATCTATTACCATTTGCTGAGGTTGCATATAACAACGCTGTACACCAAAGTACTGGATTTTCCCCTTTTAAAATTGCTACTGGTCAAGACTTTGTGCCTATACCTGAATTGCCAGACCCTAACGTAATATCATCTCCTGATCCAGTGTTCGCAGATGAGTGGATTACAAAGATATGTGCCAATTGGCCTATAATGCAAAAAACTTTACAGGAGGCAAAGGACACTTATAAAAAATTTGCTGATCGAAAACGAGCTCTGGAGTGGCCATTGGTTGTGGGGGAAAAGGTTTATTTGTCTACAAAGCATTTACGTTCTACTCAACCCTCCAAGAAGCTGGGACCTAAGTATGTAGGACCTTTTCCTATCATTAAGGTGATTAATCCGGTCACTGCTCAATTGGACTTGCCAAAGAACCTTCGGAGAGTACACCCTGTCTTCCACATTAGTTTACTTAAACCCGTTAAAGCTTCTGCACAGTGGCATCCAGAACCATTGACTCCGACCCCTATCATGGTGGGGGATGAACAACATTTGAAGTAAAGGACATTTTGGACTCTCGGGTTCATAGGGGAAAAGTACAGTATTTAATTCAATGGAAACATTTGCCTTTGGGATTTCAGGAGTGGGTGGACAAAGCTCATGTGTTAGCTCCTAAATTGTTGTTGAAGTTTCATGCTAAATTCCCTGACAAGCCTGGATGAGTGTTTTATTTGTGTCCTTATCTTGTTTTTTTCAGATTTCAACATATACTCCACTGTTCTTGTCCTGGAAGTATTCTACCTGCATTTGTTATGTTGTTTTACTTTGTTACCTTTGCTATGTCATTTTATTCATTGTATTTGCTTGTGCTGTGTATATTGCTCTTTCTTTTGGAGGGTCAGCATGTCAGGGTTCATCGCCATGAATCCTGTCATTAGTAATAGAGAGGTAGTTAGTGTGTGAACTGCAGGGAGGGGGGAGTAAGCGCAGAGTGTTATGATTTCTTCTGGAGACTGGAGAATGCAGCGTCAAGGTCAACCACCTGCCGGAGATGGAGACGGAGATAGAAATAAATAAAAATAAAATAAATATACACTTACAGCTTATGGCTGTTATTGCACTAAAAAAAGACTAGTTTCCAAACATGGCATGTAATAGCATCATGAGCTGGCATTTCTTGCATTTGTTTCTTGTTAATTTTACAAATCAAATGCACTATACCTCTCCCTGTATTTTGTCCATTTCTACAATTTGTCCATTTGCAAGATACACAGGCACTTTACAACTCATATCTAATTGTGTGAAATAGTTTAAGTTGCTGAAATAGTGGGAAGTTGCTGCACTGTCCAGATGAACCTGGCTCTCTTGGAGTTTATTGATGTACCCTACAGATTCTTTCTGTGGCAATACATAGTTTGGGCTTTGCTTCCCCTCCATTTATCTTTTTTATCTTTTTCTTTTTCCCCCCAGTTATCTCACCTTGGCAATGACTTTGGAATGTGCTTCTTGCATTCTGTGGGCCCCTAGCTTTGGCTTTGACTTTGACTGGACAGGCTCCTTCCAAATTGCCTCTGAAACAGCAGCATTTCCTGCCTGCTAGTTTGAATGCTGCACCCATTGGTTTTTGTGTTTGCTTTCTGAAATTATATTCTAGCAAACCTTCTTGAGCAAAACTTAAATGTTCATTCATTTGAAGAATATTAATAATCCCCTCAAATTGTGGAGGAAGATTGTTAAGTAGTGAACCCAGTTCCAGTAACAATACACTTTGGCTTTCCAATTATTTTGAAATTCCCAGAAAGGAAACCATATGGGCTGATAATTAATTTCCTACTTTAAGTTTCTTCTTACATAGTTGCAAAATTAAAAACACTTGAGAAGTTATGAGGCTCTACTGATATATTTGCTGCTATTTATTCCACACACCTTTTGCTGTATGCATATCCTCAGTATGAATAACCAAGGAATCATTCATTTTCAGAATTATATGTCCCAAAGCTTTTCTGTATACAGAATTCAATTCTTCTTGATTTTTCCTGTTTTATGTTGCCCTTTTTTCTTTCAGAATATGTGCTACCCCCAGAGTATTCAGCAGCATTTTCATGCAAAGGAACCACCTTCTTTAGTTGCTGTGGTTCAGCATTTCAGTAGAGTCATCTCTGTCTTCCAAATCTTTAAATATATCTCTGCATTGGGCTCATAACCATTTTTTGGTAGCATATAGGTAGCCCTTGTTTAGCAACTGACTTGCTTAGTGACCGCTTGCAGTTACGAGGGTGATAAAAAAGTAACTTTGTGATCAGTCCTCACATTTATGACCTTTGCAGGTCTGTAAAGCAAAGGAAAGCTTTGTAAGTAAGATAACGAGCACAGTCACAGTTTCACTTAGCAACCACTTCGCTTAACGACCAAGTTGCTAGTCCCAATTGTGGTAGCTAAACAAGGACTACCTGTTTAGCTTTTTGTAGCAGAAAGAATGTATGGAAAAAACATAAGGTTAGGAGTATAAATTTTATAAGAGAGTATTCTTGAGCCTGGTACTTGTGTGAAAGAAAATAAAAGTAAACTTTATTTAAGAAATACATTGGTGATAGGAAAGTATAAGTTACTTACTTCTACCTACTTTTCTGGCTAAAGGCATAATTAATCATTGATTGAAAGCTACCTATAATAAGAGGAGATTATGGAGAGAGAGCATGTCCGGTACGTACTTGAATGCACAAATCAGAGACAGAAAAGAAACAGAGCTGATCTGAGAGAGAAAAGAAGTGAAAAAAGCCCTAAGAATATCAGTCTAATCAATAGCAGACATGTTTCATATGGCACGCAAAGGAAATGTTTTAGACAAGGAAAGATGATAAAAGTGCTGAGTCCTTCTATTAACTGTCTCTGTATCTATTGCCCCTAGTGGCCAATAGGTTTATAGGTGCAGCAAGCTGTACATCAGTGTTTTTCAAACTTGGCAACTTCAAAGATGTGTGGACTTCAACTCCCAGAATTCCCCAGCCAGCATGCTGGGGAATTCTGGGAGTTGAAATCCACACATCTTGAAGTTGCCAAGTTTGAAAAATACTGATGTACATACAAAGTTGAATTCCAACAATTAAACTTGTACTGAAAGTACTTCATTGGCTGATAGTTTGTTAGTTTGTTTCTGGGTAAAATACAAAATGTTGGTCATTATCTTTAAAGTCCTACAGAACTTAGGTCCAGGCTATTGGAGATAATATCTTTTCTATATGAACCTTCATGATTATTGAGATCACCTGACAGTGACTTGGGACTGAACCTTCTTGCTCCAGCTCTTTGGAATGCATTCCCTGCAGAGGGGAAAGGCCTAATATCTTTATTCACCTTTATAATGGCTCTTTTAACTGTTGGTTTTAACTATTCCTGTTACTTGTTAGTTTTAATTTATTTATTTTATTTGTTTAATTTATTTAATTTTTATCCCACCTTTATGATTTTTATAAATAACTCAAGGCAGCGAACGTACCAAATACTCCTTCCTCCTCCTATTTTCCCCACAACAACAACCCTGTGAGGTGGGTTGGGCTGAGAGAGAGTGACTGGCCCAAGGTCACTCAGCTGGCTTTCATGCCTAAGGCGGGACTAGAACTCTCAGTCTCCTGGTTTCTAACCTGTTGCCTTAACCACTAGACCAAACTTGCCATTTAACTGTTTTTAATATCTCATTTTATTTTATTTTTCATAAACCATTGAGAGATTTTGGTACTTCACAATATATCAGGTTAAATAAATCATCATCGAGGTATGTCTCAGATGCTCCTTCATTCCATAGTCTCTTCTAACTGACCCTTTTTTGTCCTTTCTGCCCTGTTTCATGCTCAAAGCCAACCAAGCTTTCTGCTGCTCTGCCCAGTCTCTATTTTTCGCCTGTGAAAGATAGATTGAGGCAGAACAATTCCAAGAATTGATGAGGCTCCGGAATTCTAAATGTAAAACTATTGCTGTGATACTTACCATTTCATTGTATGTGGTTCAAACTGACAGCAAGTTGGAGTGACTTCAGACAGCTGTAATGATTAAAGGACTGGTAAAGGGATGAAGGAAAATAGAGAGAATGGATTACATATTGCTTGGCTTGGAAAGCAAAATGTAGGATATGGAAATATTCTTGGAGCATTTTAGATAGTTATGAACACCTAAAAGCAAAAGGAATACTTTGAAGTGATCCTAGGGAAGGAAGATCAAGTGAAAGTGTGATCAGAGGGAATAAATTGCAAATAATAACAACAACAACATTTATGAAATTGTTTTATTTTAGTGGGGAGGTGGAAGCTCCACTGGTATATTAAGATTAGATAAAGCGTACTGTAGGGAGCAGTTCCACATTTACCAAAAGAATAAAACATGACTAAAATAGTTTTGAACATTTTTGGAAACTCTGATGAGCAGTAAGAAGAAAATATTTAATAACCCTTTATGCAACCAATTCATGCTGATAAAGAAATCTGTCTTTAGTATTGGCCACTCAAATAATCATGTCTTTGACCTACTGATCTCTCATGCCCTTTAAACTTTCACCTAAGATTGCTAAGATAGTCATCAAGAGAGGGACAGGCAGATTATACATTGACAGAATTTATTGTGACTATTGCTGTAGCCAGACTATGTGAAACCTGATTCAAAAAAGCAGTCACTATCTCTAAGAAAGAGTTGATATATAAAGCAAAGTGATATATGCTGGCTATTTCAATGATGTAAATAATTTTATAGTAATATCACTAACTCCCAAAATTAATTCAGAATGGATTTGTATCCCTTAATGTAAATTTGATATCCCTCTCCCCACCCCCCACACTATTCAATTCCCCCAAATAATAATTGGGTTGTTGCTTGTGTGATCAGTCCCTATTTGGTTCAAATTGGAAATCTGAGATTCAAAGAGGATATGATTTGATTCAAGGCTGTGATCTGAGGTCAAGCTGATTCAATTCAAGCTGCGTGAAAATTCAATTTGAAAAATATTCATGCATCAACTATCATGGGGAAAGATCAAAATCCCTACACCTGGTTTATTTTTGACAGAATGGAATGAAAATAGCAGAGATGATCAATTCCTTAGAGGACATCAACCCTGCCAAGTTGCAGATGGATATCTTCAAAGTTTCACTGGAACACATTTTTGAAATATTCTATATTTTAAGGCAGAGATAACAGGAATGTGGAAAGGATAAAGCAGCAGTTTCCAAATTGTCTAGCATAGATCCTGCTCTATAATAAAAACTTTCAAAAACTGTTTAAAAAGTATGCTACTTTTTTTACTTGCTTTTCATGGGATGTCAGGCTGGTCGTGAATTTAAGGGTGACAATTGACCTTTCCCCATGGAATGTTTGTTGCCTTTGATCACTGACTTTTCTGAAATTTACCAAAAAGGTTGGCATAGCAAGCTTGTCACCTCTTCATTGGTGGAATATCTTGGTTGTGTCAAGACTATGGTTTGTTGGACAGTTAGTTAGCAGAAAGAGGTTGGTACAGAACAGGAAGCATCCATAGCTTTGCTACCCCATATTCATAAAAGCAGTATAAATTTAGGCTAGTGCTTGGCATCCATTACTCAGTGCTGAATGAACCTGCTCCAATCATGCAGAATATAAAAATAAATTTTAATCCAAATATGCATTCCAGACTGGTTAGCCCGGAGCAAAGTTGAGCTGCCATATGTGTTCACAGGACCAACACAGAAGCGTAGCATTCCATTTAGGCAAGGAAGAACAGAGTTAACCCTTGTGGTCAGCCACACTGAACAAGCTGGGAGACAAGAAATTGAACAAAGCTAAAAGTGATGCTAACCTTGCCACCCAACAGATAGGAACTTTAATTAGGTGACCAAAAATTGTTAGTCAGCTCCCCAATATGAGAGAACTCGTCATATCACTCAGCCCCACTCAGCATTCTCCACAGAGGTAAAGTTTCAACTTTTATGATTTCTGTAATAACCCAGAAGGAGCAGAAAAAACGAAGATGTAAAGATGATGAAATGTTTCAGAGACACCTGATATAATTAGCTGCTTCAAAGTGGATCCCTGTTTTGAATTGCAAATCTGCTTCAACAGGGTGATTTGATTGAAGTTTCATTGAATTGAAGCATTCCTTTGAAGCTTGGCGTAGCCCTATGCACAATTAAATAAATGTTTCAATCATTCCCCACTACCACTACACACAAAATCCCCTAATTTTCCCCCGTGGATTTGTATCTATGTGTTGGTTGGTTTGCAAATCATTCACTGAGATAGCTTTGTAAGTGTGTGGGTGGAGTAGGAAGATTCTTTTTGGAACTATAGCAAATGCTGAAAAGCTAGTATGGCCTTTTCTGTTTAAGATTACAGAACACCCTTCCTCCTCTTCCTCAGTTCCTGAGGCTTTTGGTAGTTTCTCTTCCTCAAGGCATCCAGAACCATCAACAGTGACAATGGGGAGGTTCTGGAAACTTGTCTTGGCTAGGCGAAGAACGACGCTGAGCCTCAGAGATAAGCTCTAGATCTTTATCCTCTACCTTACATAGAATCTTACCAAACTAAGCCACCTGAACAGTTCACTGGGAAAAAACCCCAAAAACACTAAGGCGGGTCCAGCCTGATTCTCTTGTATGGCTCCCCAAGGTCTTCCGTGCTATGAAAGCACTTCTCACCCTGGAAGGCGCCCCCTCCTTCCTCTCCCGCGATCTCCATCTCCTTCTCCCTCAGAGAGACATTCCATCACAAAACTCTTCTGAAGCTCCACGGATAAAGAGCTCTTCTTGACAGGCTTGGTCCTTTTTTACATTCCTCCAAATCTCTTTCCCCTCCACTTGACTTTCTTCTACCATCTGAGAGGCATCTTGGTACTGTTATCCAACTTCTTTCTTGGTCCAGTCCAAGAATTCCTCATTTTCCCTGATGAGCTGGAGACAGATTCATCTCTAGGTGTTTCATCTTCTCTTCAGGAGAGCTGAATCAGTTGCACCTTCAGCGTGTGAGTTTTTCTATTTACGTATTATTCCTGATCTATTTCCTCCCTTTCTGCCATAATTAATTATCATTATGAAAATAAGAATAAAAATAGGATTTTGCTCTTTTCTTTGACACTGGCAGCAAAATAAATTCCTGCTGTAGCTCGAAGCAGGCTGCTTGTTTATTTTAACAGTTCTCCAGAAGTGCCTGATCACCAGAAGAATGATCAAATAATCCAACAAGAAGACCGATTTATAATCTGAGGTAAGTCCTGAGTTATCCTCATGCTTTTGCACACCATGTAAAATCCTTGAAAGGCATAGAGGCTGTCTTCCTTTCAGCAAAGTGTGCACATTTGTATGATGTATGCAATTGCATGTTTATTTCAACAGGGTTTGCTTCAGAGAGCTGTCCAGAAAATAATAATAAATACTGGAAGAAAGGTGAACTCACAATCTCACTGCCTTTTGTTTCCCCAAACAGAGGGATTGATTGGGGATCATCTAAAGAAGCAAGCAAATAAACACTGAGAGAGGAAATTACTTTTAACCGATGGATATGTATCAATCCTGTTTGTTCATCTTATACCCCTTCTTTTGTTTCCTGAAAATTTATGTTCATTTTATAACCTTCTTTCTGCAAGGAAAACAGCTTTTTTGGTACTATTCTATAGTGCTATGCGTACCTTAATAGCACTATCAGAATTAATCATTACTAATGAACTGGTTAAGCCAAAGTCACATTGAGCAAGTCAGTACAGATACCTAACTTTATCTGCCTCTTTTATAACGATTTTGAAAAAGCAAAACCTGAAAGTGGGCTTATTATGGACTTTTCTCTGTTGCCCAGATTGCATATACATAACCAGAGTAAAAAATGGAGCATGTGTATATGATTTACTGATGGGAAAATGGGGGAATGAGTAGAATCTTTATATATATAAATCCCCTTCTCACCCCTATGGGTGGTATGTGTCTTCCTCAACCACGGGTCCTCTACCAGAGGCCTGGGAGTTTGAGGGTTCTGTGCAGTATCTTAGCTGTTCCTAGCACTGCACTCTTCTGGACAGAGAGCTTTGATGTTGCTCCTGGGATCTGTTGGAGCCACTCTCCCAGCTTAGGAGTCACAGCCCCTACATGGACAATACAAGATATACAATATATATATATATATATATATATATATATATATATATATACACACACACACACACACACACACACACACACACACACACACACACAGGTGTATTATTCTTTTGAGGAGTAAGTCTCAGCAATAAAGCCTTATTAAGTAAACACCTGCAAACTTTAAAAGGTCAGGCAGCACATGATCCAAGCTGAAGAGTATAAAAGAGCCTGCCTGCCCTGCTCCTTTCTGCTTACTCTGTTTCTGTTTAGTCCTGTTTGTTTGTTACTACTATGTGGTATGTGGAATTGTAACTGTAAATATCTGTTTATATGAGTAACAAATATAACTGCAACTAAGTTACTACAATGACTGGCGTCATTTATGGTCTCTGGTGCTGATCGCTTTGATACTCTGCATGTGCAAGAAAATACACTCTCCAACAATATATTCTCCCTGTGTTATGTTTTCTGTAAATTACTTTACCATAGTGACCTAAGAACTTTATTTGGCCAAACACCAAACCAAATAGAAATTGGTATTAGTTCCTAATAATGAAAAGAAAGTTGTGGTGGGAAATTGTGTCTTGACCTGGTCTTCTAGATAGAAGATCTTAATTGGCTACAAAAGCAATGACTTTTTCAGAATGTCTTCTATATTCTTAAGCTATAATTGGCTTTTATTAAAACTCCAGCATATTGTTGCTACGTGCAGGAATAATCCAACAGCAAGTTGTTTAGATAGGGCCATAACAAAATACTGGGTTGGACCTAGATTAATTTAGTCACAATTTAGCCCATTAATGAGACTTCATTTGTCATGACTAATTTGTCCCACTGTTTCCAATAAGACTCCAGTATGACTAAGAAATTGTCCTCCTGAGAATGCTAGGAATCTCCTAACTAGTTCTTCTTTCAGGAAAGAATTGAGGACACATGACACATTTGCATCTCCCTTTTCCATCCCAGACATGGAGAGTCTTGTTTTTAAAATACCATTTCACTCCACTGCCTCCCTACTCAGATTTGTTTTGTCTTCTTCCCAGCAGTGAAGTTTGTGATGCAGGAAGGGTTTTCAGACATTACATTATGAGATATTCACATTATCTTATGGCTCTGGACACTGTACAGATTTAATTTGGATCCAATCCAGCTTTTGTTTTAGTACAAATCACATGAAGTTGTTGCAGTGTAGGGATCTGAATTAAGCTGTTACTGGAAAGCTCTCTTGATGGTTGGGGGATTCTTCAGGAATAACATTTAATATATTTGTGCAAAACCAAACCAAAGGTTGTGTAAATGGAAGTACTTTTTGTTTAAATAAAGTAATCCACTAAATTTGCATCATTATCTTTCTGGATGATGTTGATAGATTGTAAGCAAATTAGACACACATTGTCTTATTTAGAGGCAATGCCCAATTTACCAGTTGTTTGCTTGTTTTTTTTTTTAAAGAAATGGGTAAATTCACCTAACAAATGTTTAAAATAAGTCTTGCTATTAATTTACTGTCAGTATTTTCTAAAGCCTTATAAATCAGACACTGAGTCAATCCCTGTTGCTAAATTCCAGGTTAACCACTACCACAAAACAATAGAAAATTAAACTATAGCTTTCATTAGAGAAGTGGTATTATTTAAAAGTTTTGGAAATTGCTCTGGCTGAAAAATTGGCAGAACATCAAAAAGCTCCTGGAATAAATGATTGATTTACTTAGATCTGATGACCACTTATTAATTATATTAACAATGGTTTTCCTAATGTCTTTCTGGACATGAATACTAAATATGGGTGTTTAAAATGTTTGTTTACAAGTTTTCTTTCTTTTGTCATTGGTTTATTTTTCCTTTTAATTCCATACTTTTTAGTGTTTGTGGTTTTATCCATGCACCTAAATTGGCCGATAGACGTCTCCCAATTCTCCTCTATGCAGACGATGCAGTTCTTCTCTCCTTGTCTTCCATATGCATGAAGCGGGCACTAAGAACCCTGGCATCATACTGTAATGAGGAGCAATTAATAATTAATTATGACAAATCTAAAGTCCTACTTTTCTCTAATAAAAGACAAAAGCAAAAGTGGACAATCGACTCCCATGAACTAGAACAAGTAAAATGTTTCAAATACCTGGGCACAGTATTTCAGGCCTCTAGGAAAGTAACAGCCCAGGTAAACTATGCCACTTCTACTGCCCAGAAGAGCTCACAGGCAATAATGAAATCTTACAGGCAACAGGGGGCCAATTATATCCCAGCAGCAATTAAGCTGTTTATGGCCAAAATAGTTGCCCAACTACTATATGGGATACAACTTGGCCCATACACAAACCTAAGGGCTTATGAAACCATCCAATCAAATTTCCTTAGATTTTTGTATGGTACCCCAAAATGCACCCCCAATGCAGTTTTGAGGCTTGAAGCTAATGTGCTAAGTATTAAGGCTCAGGCCTGGATCAGGATTTTAACTTCAGGACTCAAAATTATGTTCAATCCTACAGGCCTGATGCCTTTGCTGTTGTCTCATTGGCACCGTACTTGTACAAAAGAGCTTTGCAGTCTTGGCCTCTCTCCTGAATATTTAGGCCAACTAACTCTGGAGAAGGCCAAATCAATAGTAAAAGAAAGAATTAGGGACATTGATAGCCAAAATGATATTACCAGTGCTCCCGAATTCTATCACCAAATTCTAGATAGCCGCAAACCCTCTACTGCAGGGTATCTATACAATCTCTCCTTAAGCAAATATAGATGGGCCTTTTCCAGAGCCTGCTTTAATGCCCTCCCTTCAGCACTGCTGGCAGGAAGATTTCATGGGACTCCTTATTCACAGAGACTTTGCCCTTGTGGATCCAGGGAGGTAGAAACTCTTGCCCAGGTCCTCATATGGTGTCTTTTTTATGATGCCCCAAGATGTGCTCTGATCTCCCCAATTATTTCTAAATTCGTGGGTCATACTGATAGATTTTACGTTTATTTCTTTTTAAGGGATGCTGATTCTATACTCACATACCTGGTGGCCAAATATTTTTTATCAAGCTATACAATTACGCAAAATTTTTAATTAGATATATTGTTTTACTCTTTTTCCTGACAATGAATTCTTGAATTAAACTATTTCCTTTTATTGTAAAGGCTGGTCAAAGACCGTAATAAAGTT
Source organism: Charina bottae (assembly GCA_023362775.1). Lineage (NCBI taxonomy): Eukaryota > Metazoa > Chordata > Lepidosauria > Squamata > Charinaidae > Charina > Charina bottae. Next base: position 8,779,582 of record JALMGJ010000007.1, read on the forward strand.
ATTCATTCATTCATTCTTAAATAGTGTTTTTTTTAAGGAAGGCCATCCTGTCCTCTATTCTCATTTCTGTGACTCAACCAGAAATCAGAGCTGCCAACTTTCATATAGATTGGATAAACTATTTTTTTTGGAAGCAATTTAAAAACAGTGGGGAAATCCTCTAATCTCAATGTTATTGTGAGGGTCCAATCCTACGACTAATAAATCAAAGTTCCAACACAAGCCACGAAGGATATGTAGAAGCTTTATTTTACAGCGAGTGATCCATTTCACTTTAAAGATTCAAGTGAGACATAGTTGCACAATCTTACAGCTTAATAGTTTCCCGATTTCCCCCCTCCCTCTAGAATGTGTTAATCAATTACATTCCTCTCTGTCTCTCACATTTTTGCCTGTTCCATTCTGGCCGGCACATTCTGTTTGATCTCTCCATGGTGCTGAATGCTTTTCGGCTAATACCTCTCAGCGTTTTGCCCGTCTGGCAGCTTTGCTTCCTATTGAGTGCTTTGGCACCATGGCTGAGTGATGTGGCCTGGCGGAATAGTATGCCATGGCAGGGTGGCATCCATGCCACCATGACATCCCACCACTCCAAGTCCACCCCCCTTCTTAGTTTAGCTTGGTTGGGAATTTGTTATGGAACTTTTTCTTTAGTTTGGGTGCGTGTACATGTGGGGCATCTACCCACTCTCTCTGAGATTCATTAAAGTGTTTCCATTGGATTAGGTATTGCAATCTCCCCCAGTGTTTTCTTGAATCTAAGATCTCTTGCACGTCAAAGTGCTGTTCCCCATATATCATTATCGGTACTGGTGTAGGTTGCTCTGGGTGCCACTGATCTGAGTTTTTTTTATTGGTTTTAATATACTATAATGGAAAATGGGGTGAACCTTCCTCATGTTCTTTGGGAGTTGCAATTGTACCGTTACGCTATTTATGATTTTGGTAATGGGAAAAGGGCCTACATATTTCGGCCCCAGCTTTTTGGAGGGTTGTGAGGACTTTAGGAATTTGGTGGATAAGTACACCATTTCTCCTACTTTCAGTGGCCATTCTGGTGCTCTTTTGCAGTCAGCGTATTTTTTGTATGCCTCCTTGGCATCTATTAATGCTTGTTTATTACTGGCCATCCCTCGACTATGTGTTTTATCCACTCATCTAAAGGGACAATTTCAGTTTTGTTGCTGGGTAATTCCAGGAATGCCAGGAACTCCTGTCCATTTACTACTTGAAAGGGGGGAAACCCCATGCTCTGATGCATGGAATTGTTGTAGGTTACCTCTGCGAATGGAAGTAGGTCTACCCAATTTTCTTGCTGGTAGCTGATGTAGCATCTAAGGTATTGTTCTAGTACTTGGTTAGTTTGTTCACACACACCATCCATCTCCAGATGAAATCTGGAACTTAAACCTTGCCCTATGTCAATCATTTCTAAAATGCCCTCCAAAATTTGGATGTGAATTGGATGCCCTGGTCACTTATTATTCACTCCGGGGTTCCGTGTATTCTGTACACGTGCTGTAGGAACATCCTCACCAATTTTTTGTGGATTTGTGGTAAATCTACTATGAAATCCATGGTTATTTGTTTCCAAGGTTGGGTGGGGCTTGCTACGTTTTGTAATAATCCTCTGGGCTTCCCTCCTACTCTCTTTGCCATGGCACAAGTTGGACAGCTGGCTATATACTCTTCCACAACCTTGAGAATGGAGGGCCACCAGAATTGTCACCTCAATAGGTGTAAGGTTTTCAAAAATCCAAAGTGGCCAGCTGACTTTGCGTCATGGCATCTTTCTAGTATTTTCCTTCTTAGGAGCTCTGGTATATACAGCCGGTCCCCGCACCACCAAAGTCCTTGTTTTTCTGTCAGAATCAGTTTATTGTCTTGTGGCCATTTGTCAGTTTCCAATTTCAACTGCAGTTCGTTTTGTAACTCCCCCCTTACTGGCAGCTCTAGTTGTTTTCCCTGGCTCCTAGTGACTGCTACCATCCCTGCCTGTGGTGAGGGGATGATCGAATCTATTACTTCTTCTCCCTGGCTGTTGTGCTGAGGTAAACGGGATAAGGCATCAGCAGGAAGTTCTTTCCCCCGGGTATGTACTTTAGGGTGAAATTGAACCTGCTGAAAAACTGCACCCATGTAACATGTTTGGGATTCAGCTTCCTTGGAATGTTCAGTGCCTCTAAATTTTTGTGGTCTGTCCACACCTCGAATGGTTGTGGTGCCCCCTCCAATAGATGCCTCCAGCTAGCTAGCGCACATTGTACAGCATATGCTTCCTTCTCCCAAACGTGCTAGTGGTGTTCTGTCTTGTTGAATTTGCAGGAGAGATACGCGCATGGCCTCAGTTTCCCTTGTTCATCTTTCTGTAATAAAATGCCCCCCAAAGCTACATCTGATGCGTCTAGTTGTATGATTAGGGGCTTAGTGGGGTCAGGATATTGTAGTATTGGTTCTGATGTGAATAACGTCTTCAATTGCTCAAATGCTCCCTGGCATTCCTCAGACCATTGAAATTTTGCCCCCAGTTTTTTCCTTACCTTGGGGTCCCCTTTCCCTTTTGTTTTTAGTAAGTCTGTGAGCGGCAATGCCACTTGTGCAAAGTTATGTATAAATTGCCTATAAAAATTTGCGAACCCCAGGAAACTCTGCAATTGCCTTCTGGTTTTGGGGCCTTCCCAAGCCACCACATCCCATATTTTCCTTGGATCCATTTTGATCCCTCTGCTCGATACCCGATACCTCAGATAATCTAGTTGTTCCTTGTGAAATTCACACTTTGACAGTTTAACATACAATTGGTTTTCCAGCAGACGTTTCAACACCTCCCGCACCAACAGTACATGTTCTTCCAGTGTCTCCAAGTAGAACAAAATATTGCCCAGGTAGATTAATACTCCCCAATATAAGAAACCATGCAACATTTCATTAATTAAATGCATTAAGACCCCGGGCCCGCTTTTTAGCCCAAAGGGCATTACTAAATACTGAAAACAACCCAGTTGACAATTAAATGCTGTTTTCCACTCATCCCCCTCCCGAATTCAAACTCGGAAGTACGCTTCCCTTAAGTCTAGCTTGGTGAATACTTTGCCTTTCGATACGTGCAACAACATGTCCATCATCAGGGGTAGGGGGTATTATTCAATGTGCAGATAGCATCCAACCCCCGGTAGTCTATGCATAAGTGCAATGACCCGTCTTTCTTTTTCCTGAACGTGACTGGTGCTGCCATTGGTGAGGTTGCCAGGTGGATAAAACCTTGTTCCAAGTTTTTTTCTATGAACTCCCGCAGTGCCTCTAGTTCCTTGGGAGTCATGGAATACAGTTTAGACTTAGGTAATTCAGCGCCTGGTTCCAACTCTATGGCGCAGTCCGATTTTCTGTGCGGCGGGAGCTGGTTGGATTCAGTTTCCCCAAACACTTCTTTTAGATCGTGGTATTGGGCAGGAATGAGGTCAACTTCATCTCCTTGTGGTCCCTCCCCCGCTTCGGTTGCTGCGCCTATCAGTTTGGTTTCTCCCTCTTGTTTGCTGGGATCTAACCCTCCATACATTCCATCCTTGAAAATCAGCTGTCCGGTTGACCAAATTCACTTGAGGGTTTTGGTCTCACAGCCAAGCTAGCCCCAATACTATGGGCTGCTCTGAAGTAGGGGCTACAATAAATCTCAATGTCTCTTTGTGACTTCCTATTCTCATCTGGACCACTTCAGTGCAATATTCCACCAGGCCCCCTTTCATCTCTGACCCATCAATTTGAATGAAGTTGATAGGTTCAGGTGATCGATTTACCTTTAATCTTAGACCAGCCACTAAAGCAGTATGGATTAAACATCTTGTACAGCCTGAGTCTAATAACCCTGCTAAGTTCATGCTGCCCTGGCCCCTTAATGTCTCTATTTTTAAATTTATCAGCATCACTGAACAGGTTCCACTCACCATGGAATCTTTGCACCTCTTCATAGTCACCTGCCCCTCGGCGCTCAGGACAGGTTCCTTCCATTTCCCACCAGCTGGAACTCCTCATCTGTTGAGCTTTCAACCCCTGGTGAGGCTTTGCGGAACCTCCTCTCCATCGAGGCTGCCACTGCCCCTCTGTTCCTTGATCCCAGCATCTTGGTGCTTTTCTCTCTGGTTTTGGACATTGTTGGGTTCGTGGATTGTGGGCAATTGGTGATGCAATGTCCTTCTCTGCCACATTTAAAACAAAGCCCCTTCTTAGCCTGTCATTCCTTCTCCTCCCCCCATGATTTATGGGTTGTCTGCTTCTCTGGGGAAAGGTTTGAAGCATATGGTTGTTTCTCTGTTGGTTGGGCTTGCTGCTGTTGTCTGAAGCATGTCCTCCACCTCACCAGCCAGGTAAATCCACCCCTTCAAGGTTCAGGAGTCCCCTCTAGGGACCACTCTAGGGTTTCTGGATGCAGCCCCCCTTGAAAATACTCAATTTTTAACGACTCTGGCCAATCAGTTAACTTTCCCGCCAGCCTCCTGAATTCAGTGGCATATTCGAAGACTGACCTGCTCCCTTGTTTAATGCCCTGCAAGCTTGTTCTTGCTTTAATTTTGAGAGGGGATCTTCAAATCATTCTCTCAGGACACTCATGAATGCATTAAAGTCCTCTAGTTCTGTGGCATCCGAGTCATGCAATCCTGTGAGCCACTCTGTTGCTTTGTGCTCGAGGTGGGATGAAACATACTGCACCTTGGAGGTCTCAGTGGGGAATAGTTCCTCGCAGTCTTCCATGAACCCTTTAACATGGGTTAGGAAGCAAGCCAGATTTTTTGGGTCCTCATTGAACTTTACCTTCAAGTCCCTTACTCTGAAAGATCAGTTTGGGCTCGATGTCCGTCTCCCTGCTCTGCTTCAAGGCTGGCTGCATCATGGGCACATCCCCAATGATGGAAGTGCCCATGCTGGATCGTCCCACTCTCAGCTTTCTTCAGGTGCCGATTCACTGCATTCGCTCTCTGGGGATGTCTCTCCTCTCACCTTCTTTGCACAGGCTGCCGTCCCCCTCTCTAAAAGGTGGAGGATTCGGTCAACCGCTTCTTGCAGCTCTGACATCCGATCCTCCATGATGTCCATTTTCCATTCCAGCATATCTACCTGCTAGTCCATAGCTGCCCAGCTGGAGTGGAAACCCCCTCCTTTGTTCACCCACTGATCCACGTACCACTCTATGCTTCCCCCAATTTCTGAAGCCCAATCATACTTAGTCTTTTTGGAGGTGCGGGGTTGGGGTGCACTCTCGAAGTTGGTTGAGATCTTTGGGTTAGTTCTTCATCTCTCTAGTTGCTTCTTGGAATCTTGTTTGGTTGAGGTCATTGGGGTCTGGGGTTCTCCCTCTCCCGACTGGCTGGTTCTCTGTGCAGCCCGTTCCTGTTTGCTCATCCTTGGGCCCTTTTCTTTGGATCCTGTGCCACCCCCTCCTGACATTGTGGGGGTCTCTGCAGGGTCCGTGTTTTCCAGATGTAGGCCCTCCTCATTAAACTGGTTGTTTACAGGTAGGGTTTCCATGCTGACTTGAATCTTTCTGTGAGGGTCCGATCCTACAACTAATAAATCAAAGTTCCAACACAAGTCACGAAGGATATGTAGAAGCTTTATTTTACAGTGAGCAATCCATTTCACTTTAAAGATTCAAGTGAGATATAGTTGCAAAACCTTACAGCTTAATAGATTCCCAATTTCCCCCCTCCCTCTAGAATGTGTTAATCAATTACATTCCTCTCTGTCTCTCACGTTTTCTCCTGTTCCATTCTGGCCGGCGCATTCCGTTTGATCTCTCCATGGTGCTGAATGCTTTTCGGCTAATATACACCTCTCAGTGTTTTGCCCGTCTGGCAGCTTTGCTGCTGAGCTCCTTCCTATTGAGTGCTTTGGTGCCTTGGCCGGGTGATGTGGCCTGGTGGAATAGTATGCCATGGCAGGGTGGCATGGATGCCACTGTGACAGTTATTTTCTTAGCCAGTTTCTTATTATTTGAACTTTGATGTACTTTAACCAAATCACATGAACATTACTGTTTTCTATTCTTCCAGAGCATCAGACTAGTCAAATGAAAATAAAAAAGAAATAAAATGAACTAGTTTTGCAAGATGCTGATTCCTGCCTCCCACCCAACTGCTATGCAGTATACTTTTATCTTCTAAGTCTAATTGTATTGGTTGCATTTCAGACATAGTAAAAAGGTAAAGGTTCCCCTGCATAGTCTTGTCCAACTCTAGGGGCCGGTGCTCATCTCCGTTTGTTAGCTGAAGAGCCAGGGTTGTCCAAAGACACTTCCGCAGTCATGTGGCCAGCATGACGTGTGTGGAACGCTGTTACCTTCCCACCGAAGTGGTACCTATTTATCTACTTACATTTGCATGCTTTCGAATTGCTAGGTTGGCAAGAGCTGGGGCGAGTGCGGGAGCTCACTCCATCATGCGGGGCTAGGGTCTCGAACCTCCAAACTTGCGACCTTCTGATCAACAAGCCTGGCGTCTTAACAGCTGAGCCACCACGCCCCCTCATGCGTGTTTCACACATACATAATATAATTTGCTTGATGGCAACTTTGATACAGATTTACCACTTTGGTGGGAGTTAGATTACAACTAAATTGATCTCATATATTTGTTTTGAGGATATGAATATGAAAATATATATTCTTTACCAAACTCCTGAGAAATGCTACTTCCCCCCCCCCCCACAGCTCCAAATGCACCTCAGAATTGTCTTGTAGGAGAATTTTAGAGCCAGTGTGGTTTAGTGATTAAGGTGGTTGACTTGGATCCTGGAGGCCCAGGTTAGAGGCCACCTTTAGTCACAGGAACTCACTGGACGACTCTAAGCTAATCCCTCTCTCTTAGCCCAACCTACCTCAAAGGGTTGCTATTGTGGGGATAAAATGAAGGGCTTCCTTGAGCTCTTGGAGGGATATAACTCTAATAGACAAACCGGCACAGAGATAATCACCTAACCACTTTTACCTGTAAATAATCTTAATAGTCAAATTAAAAATAATTTTGCTTCACTACAGATGTTTTCCTAAATCACATGGGACAGAGTGCACATTAATAATGAGGATTTCCAATGAAGTTAGCTAGAAAGTCATTTTCCTTCTAAGAATACAGCAACCATCCAAATTCAGGGCAATTCAAACACTGTAGCATGCCAACACGCACATTATTCCTTGTTTACACTCTCTTTTCCAGGAAAGCCAAGCAAACAGAAGTCAACCCCCTATTCCTTGAATTAACCTCAGCAAATGTATTTTCAATTCAGTGATGTTTCATTCTTATGTTCTTGTCACTATACATACTTTCCTCTTTTTTAGACAGTTCATTGTTTACACAAGAAATTCATCTTCCCAGTTTGGATTGCACAAGCTAAATAGCTGCAGCCTGCCCCACTTCCTTCTCAGTCTCTGGAAACCTCCCTGACGACAGCACTTGGTGACCACAAAGGGCATTTCGCAATAAAGAGGATTTCCCCTCTTGTCAGTGATGCCAGATGCTCAGACTTCTCCATCTGGACTATTCATTCCTCAAGAAAAGACGAAGGAGAAAATCCAGAAAGAGAGTGTATCTGCTTCATGTAGAGAATATGTTGATAATCAGTGAATACCGATCACAACTCTGAGCCATGCTGGGTGGGAATCTGGGGAGGTATCTGGAAGGAGTAGTCTATTGTTGGGAATGGTAGTCTGTTGTAAGGCAAACCAAATATTCTTCATTTTATGTTTATTGGGAAGTATAATCACTTTGTGGCTCTGTTCTCCACTTTTGATATGAACATGTTATTTCATATCAAATGACCAGAAGGAAAGAATGGTATGCATTTTTTCTTGGTTTTGTAGGTTAATTGAGGTGTCTATTTAACAGTATAATTTCCTGTTTGTATTTAATCTCTATTTTTTGGCTTATACAGTACATGCCACTGTTTCAACATTTTCCTGTTCTGCTTTATTGTTATTTGTTATTGAAAAATAAATGAAAATATTACAAAAGATGTTAGAAGATACAGTGAGGATCAAAGTCTTGCTGATGCAATTTTCATGGGAAAAAGCTGTTTGGAAATTAGATTAATGAGTAACCAAAATGAAAAGGTCTTTCTTCTGGTAAGGGTCAAAGTGGACATGACGTGAGAGCACTCTCTCTCTTTTTTCATAAAGCAAGGAAACAAAAAGCAGATTAATGGGTACCTAATTTAGAGTGGGGGGCGTGGTGGCTCAGCGGGTAAGACGCCAGGCTTGTTGATCGGAAGATTGCAAGTTTGGAGGTTCGAATCCCTAGCCCTGCGTGCAGAGTGAGCTCCTGCACTAGCTCCAGCTCTTGCCAACCTAGCAATTCGAAAGCATGCAAATGCAAGTAGATGAATAGGTACCACTTCGGTGGGTAGGTAACAGCGTTCCGCGCGTGTCATGCGGCCACATGACCGTGGAAGCATCTTCGGACAACGCTGGCTCTTTGGCTAACAAACGGAGATGAGCACCGGCCCCTAGAGTCGGACACGACTGCACAAATGTGCGGGGGGTACCTTTACCTTTACTAATTTAGAGTGGGCTGTAGAGATTAGGATCCCACAGTTCTATCCTGTGCATTCATTTATCATCAAATCCAAATTAGCCATTAGAGGGGGAAATGTACAGATTTAAGTAGATATGTTTGCAAATTGTCCTCTTTGTGGCTTTTTGGTGGTTAAATTAATTCCCTACCATTTCCATTTTTGCTCTCCAATCCCTTGAAAGTAATTTGAAATCATCCTCCAGTTGGTTTCACTTCTGCCAACCTCAAAATTCCTGAGAACTGGAAGAGAACACCATAAGTTAATCAATGGTCCCCTCCCACTGATCAGCAGAAAACTGACCATCATTCAGGGCTCTGCTTCCTGAGCTGCCACAGCACTTGGAGCAACAAAAATCTTCTGGCCCCACTCTAATGAAAACAGAAAAAAAAGAAGAAATTGCTATTTTTCCCTTTTGCTAATCTACATTTTCAGTACTCATTTTGTGCTTTGGATGATTCATTGCAATCCCCTTGTTCCACCCAAAACAGAATTGTTGCTATGAGGGAACCTACCTGTTACAAAATGCCTTTCCTTCTGTTTCTAGTTAAAGCCGCTAAAAAGCAGTGAAACCAAAAGGTACCATGTGCTTTGCACAACAGATCTAAGCATATTTGTTTGTTGCTGTGGTAGCAGGGGTGGGAAGGCACAGCCAGGGTTGATCCAAACTGGTTTGACTGTGGTAGATTCTTACAACATAGCAGACTAGGCAAAATGAGAAAGGATGAAATTTATTTTGTCGTCTTTCAGCAGGGAAGAGTTACAAAATACCCACATGCTGTCTGAGGTTCTTTACAGCAACCACTATCTCACCTGCTAAACTCAAGCATCTCATTCAGATTGGGGTGGGGGGAGAGAGAAACATCTTGAGTTTAGGAGCCCTGAAATGGGTTGAGTTCTTGCCAGGTGAGAAATGACTGCCTACAAGCTCAGCATTTCAAAGCGTTGCACAAGAAAAAAAACATTTTCATTTATTAGTTTATTAAATATATAAACCACCTTATCTCAGTGGCTCTTGGCAGTTTATAAAACTAGAACATAATTACATCAACTCTAACATCCATGGTACAAATAAAAAACTCCACATCAACAATCACTATTGGCGACATCTCAATTCACTCCCAAAGCTCTCTAGTTTTGATTAATTTCTCACAAATTTCTGGAAGTGTACTACAGATGGGAGCAGTCTCACCTCCAAGGTGAGGCTGATCCAAAGAACTGGCACCATTGCTAAGAAGTTTCAGCTTTCTTCACCTCCCCCAAATGAGATATAGCACAGGGTAAGCATCTCCGGTGAGTCAACTCTACCTGGAGAAGATGGTTCTGAAGATACCAAAGTGTCAAATTATTATAGCTTCACTGTGGTTTTCACAAATAAATTGGTTCAGTTTCCAATACTTCCAGTGTCATTGAACACTCATATGTTCAAGAGATAAAGTCCCTTTCTTCCTGGACCACTGCCTGAGCCAAATATAGCATTTCCCTGTGACATCCAGTTTGACTTTCCCTGAAAATTTAACATGTGAGAAGTAAAGATTCAAGACATCTTCACTTTGATTTAAGCTATCTAGAAGATGGCAGTGACAAACCGCTTCCATATTGTTGCCAAGAATATATGATGGCCCTGGAATGGCACCTAGCAAGGGAGACTTTACCTTAGATCTTTTATTTCTTAAATAATAACATGAAATATGCTTGTGGAAAATGGCTTTGATTTGCTTCCATGGAGTCCTTTGCACTGCAAGAGCAATGGAATGTACCTCCTTGAGTTACTTTGCCTCAGTGAAGCACCTTACTGCATCTTGCAGCAAGTCTATGAAGAAACAAAGCAGAAGAAAACTATGTAGATGCTTTCAACGCTTCCAGTAATTCATTCAAAGCTTCTGCAATTTTAAGTCAGTGGCACCCACAGCAAACCACAATGAAACCAAAAATGATGATAAACACAAGAGGATTAGAGAATCTGTAAGGGAATTCCTTAGAGGTCTGATGCCACTGAGGCATCTCACTGAAATTTATTCACACATGTACTGTTTGTACATCCTTCAGACAATGTTCAAGATGAAGCTGTCTAATTATCTGGCAATCAGGGTGGAAACAGATGAAAATTCAGGACTTTCCTAAAGCAAAAATGGGATGACTTGAGCCCAAACTTTCAGTACTGTAAGTGAGCATGACGAATTCAGTGATATACACACGAGGCTGCTCAGTACCAATGAAAAGTCACAACAATGTTACACAGTATACCTACATCATTGTACACTAGGGTGATTTTTAATTTATGAAATCTTTTAAATGGGTTCTCTTGTGGTGGCCATAAAATAACAAACTTTGGAGGCCAGCAAAAAAACAGTAGTCTTGATTCTGACCTGCAATCCAACAAACTTGAAAACTTGTTGATCCTCCATGTAACTTCCATGGCTGACTGCTTGATTTTAGCAGAATGTGAGGATTATTCTTGCTGAATCTTAGCATGTGATGCCAAGTGAGATGATGGGATACAAAAGCTTTGCCTGAATGCATAAACTAAGATCCATCATGAAGTTGCAGTCAAATGCTTCCTGATCATCTATGTGAAAATTACATCCAATGCTATGAGAAAGTAATATGCCGTATGGGTGGAAATATCAGTATGTTAGAGAGCGCTATGCCCTTTCATTGACTAGTTTGCTTCATTTTATTTCATTTGCTATTCTTACTTAAATCTATAGAGAGTCAGACATGGTTATTACTTGGATGGGGGATCATTGAGAAGTCACAGGATTGTAAATGAGACTGGAAGAAGGAAATACCAAATCACTTCTAAAAAAGGAAAATATTGATAACCCTACTTAGTAACAAGGAGTTAAATTTGATTTGTGTTTATTCTTACTTATACAATAACAAGAAAAGTATTCCATTAGAAAGGAGTGTGGGAAACAAGTTATGTATGTGAAATATTTGAATCCTTCCTAATTTGCTCCTCCAATTTCTTCCCTCCTTTCCCTTTAATAGTCAGAACATTTTAGAGAGATTTCTGGCAGTCAATGTATTATGAAACACTAACACATAACAAAAGTGAAAGTGTTACAGTATATTTCCTTTTGAAGTTCATATAAATGTATTAGTTCTTGGATCACAAAACACCTATCTGCAGTAACCATAACCAATATTTTAAGAAACAACTTTGGATACACTCAGAAATCTGCTCAAAAGCTTCGTACTCTGCATATACATTTGAAACAAATTGTGTTAAAATGAAAATCATGTAACACCTAATTTCTGGCATTATAGTTAACACTGTCTTTCTTGTTTATGGAAACACCATGTAATTGCTCTAAAGAAATACATTTTGAATATTATTTGATAAACTAATTTGTTACACTTTGATTTTTCAAAGTAACAGTACTGCAGAAGTAAAGCTAGAAGTACAGATATTAAACTGCAAGCCTTCATGAATCACTGCTGATCAGAGTAGTGCTCCATTTATTGTGGGTGTGTTAGGATTTGGCTTTGTTTCTGTACAGAAGGAAAGGATGGAAAAAATTACAGAGATGCTGTGTTTGGAAGGAACTACTCGGTCCCAACAGATTTCAACTTTCTTAGCATGTGGCAGGGTTTCTGTTCAATTTTTTATTTTACAAGGATGTGCAAATTTGTAGACCATTGTGATGTTAGTTGTTGGTGCTTGGGCTGCTGTACATTTCTATTTTTATTAATTGTAGTTCACGGTGAGAGCCAGTTTGGTGTAGTGGTGAAGGCATCAGACTAGAAAGCAGGAGACTGTGAGTTCTAGTCCCGCCTTATGCACGAAGCCAGCTGGGTGACCTTGGGCCAGTCATTCTCTCTCAGCCCTTGGAAGGAGGCAAGGGCAAACTACTTCTGAAAAACCTTGCCAAGAAAACTGCAGCGACTTGTCCAAGCTGTTGCTAGGAGTCAACACTCACTCGAAGGCACCCCGAAAAAAGTTCACAGTGCCTTTGCTTGTAACCTAGATGGGTTTGGATGGTGTACAGATAAGCCTATTCTGTGGCTTCTCCTTTAAGGATTTGGAGAAGGAAAGAAGCAAAGAAATAAGTGTGACAGAGCAGAACATTTTTAGATGACACCTCTCAAAACTCCATTAAGACTCAACTGGGAGGTAGAGTTGTGGCAAAGATGACAACCATCCTGTCTCCTTGCTTTTCATGAAGCATATAATTATATGTTGGCAACAAGTTGAAAGCACCTAATTCAGCCTCTAACCCAGATGGAATTCTTATATCTAAAATATAATTGATTGATTAGTATCACCTAGATGACATTGGAATTGGAATCTGAAATATTCTTAACACATGTCATCTATTTTTGACCCACTACTTGGAAAAATGCTAATCTGAAATGCAATGTACACATTCAACATAACATGGGAACATATGTAAGCAATACTTTAAAGAGGGCAGTGGGCTTTTCCCCATAACTTATTTTAATATTTTATATTTTAATTAGACACTGTCATTCTAAATCTAAACTACCTTCAAATTGTTGACCAGCCAGCAACAAAGTTCATAGAAAACAGCAACCTAAAACTGCTTTTTAGCCTTCCATTTTGCTACAACAATATAGGTATTGATATAGCAAACTCTTCTTGTAAGTTATGGAAAAACTAGTTTCCTTAAATTCAGAATGTAACTTCTAACCAAATTACATTTTCCAATAGCACCAAAGTCTTTACCTCTGTTGGCTGAACTTCCCATGTACCTGTCCACTTCCTTATTACTTTAGATGGCTTGTTGGCTTCTCTAGCAGAATTGGCACAGAGAAAAGAATGATTGTAGCCAAAGTCAGGAGGAATGGGAAATATAGTTTTCCCAGAACTACTAGCAGGTGATATTTATCAATAGTGTTAGGAAAATTACATTTCCCAGGGCTCCTTATGTTGCTCTACAGCTGCAGCAACATGGCAAAAACCAGAGGGAGGAGACAGAAGAAAAAGACGTCTCTTCTTTCTTCTCCTCATTGCTGCCAGAGCAGAAAGAAAGGCAAGTGAATAACTACATTGTTCTGGAGGTGGTTGGTAGGCAGATGAGAGAAATTACTTTTCCAGCCTGCCTCTGTTTGACCCACAGAAGAATCTGAGGAACAAAATGCTTGATTGGTTTTTGAGGTTAGCAGTAGAATTGCTATTTCTGAGTCAAATACTACAATTTTTTGTTAGGAGGCTTTTGTGTGTATGCCTTTGAGTCAGTGTTGACTCCTGGTGATGGCCTTGACATGTCCCTGCAGTTTTCTTGGCAAGATTTCGGGAGTGGTTTGCCATTGCCTGCTTCTAGGGCTAAGAGAGTGTGACTAGCCCAAAGTCACTCAGCTGGCTTTGTGTCTAAGGTGGGACTAGAACTCACAGACTCCCAGTTTCTAGCCTGGTGCCTTAACCACTACGCCAAACTGGGTCTAGAAAACAATACTATGGAAAATTTGCCCTTAATTCTAAATAATTTTTAGAACAATGAATAAACCAGTTATGTGGCCTAGACTTCATGTATATTTATTTTATTTTATTTATTTAATTAAATTCATATAACCGCCCATTTCCCCCAACGGGGAACTCTGGGCGGTTTACAATAAAATAGATTAAAACAAAATATAAAACATCAAAGTACAGCATATAAAATAATAAATAATTATAAATCCAGATGGAGGTGGAATTAAAATGAAGGACAATAAATTAAGGAATTAGCCACCCCCATGAGGAACTATCCTTTCCTCCTTCCCATGCCAGGCGGCAGAACCAGGTCTTCAGCTCTTTCCTAAAGGTCGGGAGGGAGGAGATCTGCCTCAACTCTGGGGGCAAGATGTTCCACAGTGTGGGTGCTACCACAGAGAAGGCCCGCCTCCTAGACCCCATCAGATGACATTCTTTAATTGATGGGGTTCGTAGCAGGCCCTCTCTGAATGACCTGGTGGGGCGGGTCGATAAAATGGGGATAAGACGGTCCTTCAGGTATTCTGGCCCCATGCCATGTAGGGCTTTAAAGGTAATAACCAACACCTTGAATTGTACCTGGAAGCAAACCAGCACCCAATGCAGCTCGCGGAGCAAAGGTGTTATATGTGCAGATTTTGGTGCACCCAAAATTGCTCGTGCGGCCGCATTCTGCACCAGCTGAAGTTTCCAGATAGTCTTCAAGGGTAGCCCCACGTAGAGCGCATTGCAATAATCTACATGGGAGATGACGAGAGCATGAGTGACTGTTCGGAGGGCGTCGTGATCCAGGAATGGGCGTAACTGGCGCACCAACCAATATATAAGCAGTTCAAAACACCAGCTTCAATGTAAAATGGGGAACATGAATCGTGTGTATAAATTAAGGGAAAAGTTATGATTTATAAGAAGTGGTGCAGCAGTTAAAGTAATATGATATCTTTGAGTTATTTAAAAGTGGTATAACTTTACAAACTGTATGCACAAAGCATAAAGGTTAGGGGAAGATCTCAGCAAAACACTTCCTGAAAAGTCGCATTGAAGAGTACAGAAATATTCTTAAATAACTACAAGTCACTTTAACTGAGTGTGCACATAAGAAAATTGAAGGTTATTTTGTTCCCTGCATGATATAATCTAGCTAAATATATGTGCATTCATCAAGAACTTCTCCCTATTGCTTTAAGTGTCCCTCTGTTCTTTATTCTCTGCTTTTCCATTCTGCCCAGCAACTGAGATAATTTGAAAGCTTACATATTATTATAACCACAGGAGCAAGATTATAAAAGATAGGCCCTCACTTATGTTTTGGGCCACCCTTGAAATTCCTTGAAGATAGGAGTTTTTAAAGCTGTTTATATCTCTCCACTTTGAATGATAATGTATATGAATCAGCTTTTCAAGACACATCAGCAGGCTGTACTAGAATGTTCAAACTGAGCTGATATACCTTATTTCATGCAACATTTTGCCAGTACTAAAATGCAATAACACAGATGTGAATCATATCCATTTGCACATTTGCAGGATTAAACAAACAATCACATTTATTGTCTGGGTTGGCCAGTTCTTCCAATAATTGGCGACTACTAAGATTGCTTCCATAACCACTTGCAAGAAAATAGCTTCAGGGAAGTAATGCACAAATATTAATGAGACATTCTATCCCATCTGGGAAGAAAACATGAGGCATGAATATTCAGTACAGTAAGGCTGTAACTTTAACATTATAAAAGATCTGCAGTAAGACTGCTGATCAGTGTGGGAATCAATTGAATCATTTTGAAATATCTTCTTCATAAGGGTGAGCCAGCCTTATTCCAGATTTAAGCAGTATATACTTATACTATATATCTAATTGGCTTCCTTTCATTCAAAGGTGGCTGAAAAGCCCTATTCTTCTTGCAGCAATTAAATATATAAGTACTTTGATTTAATCTATGCCAACTATAATGGATATATGGATAAGTACTCTCATGCCAACTACAGTGCTTCTTTATTGAAGAAATTTCCATTGTTGCCAAGCAGGTCAAGTTTTCCTGGAGCATTATTTTAATTAAATTACAGATGTGTGGAGTCTGTGATGCAGATTTATAATTTATGTAAATCTTTTTATTTGTGAAGCATCCACATTGGGTCCAGTATTGTTAGATCTACCTATCTCCTATGTTCTGTGTTATTGTGAAAACATTCATGGCAGTTATTTAAAATAATGAGGTATACAGGATACACAAAGGGGAGCTATCTCAAATAACCATTACACATAACGAAGGCAATTCTTACCCAATAAGGCAGATTGAAACTAAAAATTACTCTATTTTTATAGTAATTACATATATAGTAATTAGAAAGAGATTAATTGGTCTAGCAGCACATGATGAATTCATGGCTAACCTGAGATTTCTTCCCAGTGCTTACAGGTTCATAGCTTATAACTTCTATATCTTTTGAGCAACATTTCTGCAGCTGTGAACACTTTCATCAAAAGAAGTTGGGGTGCTTCTGAATTAATGACAGCACTCCTGTGTTGAGTTCTAAAATTTAAAAATTACCTTAAATTCCTCTATTGAACCTATTCAGCCAATTTAATCATCAGTGTCCTTCCAACAACAACTTAACCAGAAAAAATCCACCCTTTTCTACAGTAGTCCAACACAGATGTTCCAGAGACGAAAGCAATTTTCCACAGTGTATTATATGTCCTGCGCACACACCCTGGTAGCAATAGGAAACAATATGGAAAAACTGGGTCACTCCCAACTGGCCTTTTGAAGATGGTTTTTCCACATAAGCGAGCAGCTGAATGCAACTGTTGCCTGCTAGAATGAAAACAACATACCATGTGCAAGAGACAAAATCCTGCTATGTTAATTATCATTGTAATTGGTGAATGTGCTGAAATTCTCCTCAGTCACTCTGGATTACAAAAGTAAAATGGAAAGTAAGCCTATGGGTTATACGGACATGAAACATACTACTAAGCTGGACAATGGTGCATACATTTAGAAACAGCCTTTGGAGTCCTTGGTGCTCTCTGAGCCTTGTTGTTTTCTTGCACAAAACAGCCTTTTCACTTAAAGCATTGCCAGAGCTGAAATGAAGCCTATGCATCTCCCTTTAAATTAATAATCTAGAAAACAAGGTTAAGGCATTTTTGAAAATCTATTTGAGACATCCTAGTTTGGAAGCATAAAATGCCTTTGTTTCTGCTTAGTCATAGTATGCAATTAATGTGGAATATTCATTATATTGTATGAAACAGAATTATTAAAAATGAGGTGAAAGATCAGGTTGATCAGGTCTAGATTGAAAGAACAGCAACAGAATGATATTATTTCTACTATTAAATGCTTTCAAAGTAAGGCATATAATTACTCTAAATTGAGAAATCAAAATTTCCCCCCATTTTTATAATCAGCTACTGTATATAGTGTTGCCTGAATAGCTTCCAATAAACAGATTGAAAATTTCCTGAATAAAAAGAATTTTTAAAGATTTTCTAAGATTTTAAATATTAACATGGCTGGAATGAAACAAACTGCCATTGTATGCTGACAATTGTTTATTTTATTGATTTGCTGTCAGAGACCAACACCTGTCTTTCCAGTACATGAAAAATAAAAACAAATTCAGAAAAAAATCAATAATATTCAAAAACCTCAGAAAAAAAATAAACTCCAATTTCTCAACCAGCATAGAAATCAGGCCTAGAGCTTTATAATAGTGACTGTAATTGAGTAGAACTTTGCTATATTCCTAGAGATTTCAAGTTCAAAATCAGGAAGTCAATAATTTTGGTTATTCTGCATAAGGGATAATTGTGTTTCTCTCTCATAATACTGAAAGTAAGGTGTTCAACCTTGCTAGCCTGAGTGCTTTTCTATGTGTACCAAAGATCAATTCTGTAAAAGTAGTTAGGGAATAAACAGAATGGCTATAAACACGGTACTTGAGAAACAATAAGATGGAATTTTAGATCTATCATTTTGTATATCCAGATCAAGCACTCTGTTTAACTACTCAAATGGCTTTATCAGTTCCAAGAGGGTATTAGGAATGATGTAGCCAAACCATGGAAGAACAAATTTCTAGCAATAGTCTTCCAGGTTAAACTAAATTTAGCAGAAAAAGTGAGCTAGGCCATATGCTGATTATATTAGGGGTAATTAACAATTATCAGAGCTCTTCATCTAAATTTGTGGATATTATTCAGCAATTTGATAAATTATCAGGTTACACAATCACCTGGAATTAGTTAAATATACCACTAATTGGATCTAGAGAGTCTGTGTAAATCTGCAATAAATTGGGTGTTGCTTATTACATAAATTCTCTTAAATGACTTTGAATTTTCATAGGAAAACCTCCTCATTTGTTGATTTAAACATTGTAAACTTCTGTGGAGTCCTTGGTGCTCTCTGAGCCTTGTTGTTTTCTTGCAGACATTTCATTGCCAGGCTAGGCAACATCTTCAGTGCAAAAAGGGAGTGGAACTTGCTCTCTGTTTATATACCATGGCTTGTCCTGCTTGTGTTGGTGGAGGTGTTGTTCTCTCCTTAGTAGTTCCTTGACTGGGCTGTTGTTTGCTACTTGGTTGATTGACTGAGTTAATAGTTCCTTGATTAGGGTATATTGTGCTGTTTGATTGTTCCTCTGGTGCTAATCTTGGTGTTAATCTTTGCATATCTGGGTGATGATTGCTGGCAAGGAGGTGTTCTGGTCTTTTGGCTTTTCTATTGTCTCTTATGAATGATATGTAAATGTTGTTTACCTCTATGAGTCTGTTGATGGCTGCTTCGTCTGAGTGCCAAGCTTCCAGGAATTCTCTAGCGTTTTTGGACTTGGCTTGGTTTAAGATGCTCACAGTTTCCCAGTTGAATGTATGGTTGAGTCTGTCAATGTGTGGTGAGATTAAGGAGTTTGCATCATATCTTCTGACTGCTAGTTGGTGTTCATGGATGCGTTCTGCTAGTCTTCTGCTGGTCTGTCCTACATAGTGGCTGTTACAGTCCTTACACTGTATGTTGTAGATAACTCCTGTTTTTTCTTCTTGGGCTACTGGGTCTTTTGGGTTACTTAACGATGTTCTGAAGGGTTTTGGTTGGTTTGTGTGCTACGGTGATGCCATGTGGTTGTAACAGTCTATTAGTAGTTTTTGAGGTGTTTCTGATGTATGGCATTGTAATCCTTTTCATAGCTTCTGTTGGTTTTGCTGTGGTGGGTTGAGTGGTCAGGCACTTTTTGATAAAGTTGCGTGGATATCCATTTTGCTGGAAGATGCTATATAAGTGGTCTGTTTCCTTTTTCTGTTGTTCTGGGTTGCTGCAGTGCGTTTGTGCTCGTCTGAATAGTGTTCTTACACAGCTCCTCTTGTGGGAGGTTGGGTTATTGTTTTGGCAGTAGAGGACTTGGTTAAATTTTGTAAACTTTCTCCATCTACTGTTAATGCCCCACAAGATAGCATTTGCCTTTTTTAGCAGCTGCATTACAGTCCTGGCTCATGTTAACTTGTGGTCAACAAGGACATCTTTTTCACATGTACTACTGCCAAGCCAGGTCTCTCTATACCTGTGCCTTACATTTTTTTTACCCAGATGTAAAATGTTACAATTCTCCCTGCTAAATTCCATCTTATTAATTTCAGTCCACTGTTTGAACCTTTTTGAATCTTATGTCTTTTATCTAAAGCAGTGTTTCTCAACCCCAGCAGCTTTAAGATGTGTGGACTTCAACTCCCAGAATTCCCCAGCCAGCATGCTTGCTGGGGAATTCTGGGAGTTGAAGTCCACACATCTTAAAGCTGCTGGGGTTGAGAAATACTCCTTCCAGCTTTGTGTGACCTGAAAACTTTACAGTTATTGATAAAAACGTTGAACAGCATGGGATTATCTAGCCCATGTTGTATCCTTTTATTAAGAATACCATAAAAAACTCTGTTGAAGGTTTGTCTACAGTGTTCTCCAATATAGTAAGCTAGTTACTTGATCAAATAAGAAGATAAGGTTAGACTAGTACAATTTGTTTGTGACTAATCCATGCTGTCAATTGTAGCATGCCTATCCAAATGTGCACAAACTTGCTGCTTGATAAACTGATCAAGGACCTTGCCCAGTATAGATGTCAAGTTGACAGATCTGTATTTTCCCAGGTATGCCTTCTTCCCTATCCTGAAGATGGGGGATAACATTGACTTTCTTTAGTCTTCTGGGACTTCATGAATACCCCAGAAGTTCTCAGAGATTGCTGAGAATGGTTCTGCAATCTTGGCGTTCTGTGGGGAATGGCAGACTGAGTGGTACTGCTTTTTTAAGCAGCACCAATGGCGCAGCATTTTCTGGGCACGAGCTGGGTCCCTGCAGCCTGAAGAATTCCGCCCAGAGTTCCCTGTTGGGGGAGATGGGCAGTCATATAAAATAAATAAATAAATAATCAATCAATCAATCAATCAATCAATCTCTGAATAAGGAGAATCCAGGAAATCATCTCTATTGTTCTCCGGACAGCATTTTCTTGTGGGGGTGTCATGGAACGGAGTCCCTGTGATCAATCCGTGATTGAGAATGCTGGGAGGTGTGGATGTCATCAAGTTCGGGGCTGCACCAAAGCCATAAACGAACACTAAATCTTGCCACCCCATTTCTTAAACACCAAGGGGTTTTTTGTTTGCTTATTTGTTACTGAAGAGAGGTGTTTTGCAACAAAGAAATGCGAAGCTCTTGGTGATTTTCATTATTTTTGGAATTTACAAATTTGGAAAGTTGGCCTTTTTAATATTTAAATTCTAATATTGGGATTTAAAGATTTTTTGCTGTTTTGTTGCCATTTTCTTAATGTTTTGAGGATTATAAAAGATTTATCTACTTCGTTGAATCTGCGGAGTTGAATTTTGAGCTATCTGCCTCTGCTTTCCTGTGAGAACGGCTTTTGTTTACATCTTTTTTCTCCTGATAACACACTGTGGAGAGACATGGAAAATGAAAGCGATCTTTAAAGAACTCTATTTTGACATCACCCAAGCCCTGGATCATCTCTTAGAACTCGTGGAGTCTAAAGCCTACCAACAACTTGAAAAAGAAGACAAGAGTGAAAACTACTTTGAGAATAGTGCTCCTTGTTTAAAGAAGAAAATGAGTATTAATGTTTCCAAGTCAAAAAGTGAAGGGAGAAAAATTGGACTATGGAGAGTTAACTTTGATTCTGAAGAAAGAAAAGTTTCAGGCGTAAAGAGAGAGATATGATTGGCTGTGTTCCTGGAAAATCGGGATCAAGAATCAAGGCTAGCTGTTGAATTTGAGACTTGTAAGGGGAAATCTTTGTGTGTAATACTGAGATATGTAAATGCCTTAGTCTATTTTGAAGTCGGATAATTGTTTAAATGTGTTTATCAGGATGGTCTCTTAAAGGTTTAGACTGATGTTTTTGTTTTGGGGAACAATGATTTTACCTTGGGTAAAAGGACATTAGCCAAATGTAGATAATTTATTTTTTGTTATTTTAGTAGTTAGAGAGGAGTAAAATTTTAATGAAGTAGGATAATATTTGAGTATTTGCTTATTAGGTGAATAATTATGGTAGAAAAGGTTTTTTATTTTTTTAAGGGGGAGAGATAGTTTGTTTTAGAGGAGAATGTCATATAGAGATGGAAATGCTTTATAGAAATAATGTTTATCTTAGTTTAAATTAGAGTAAGAGATTGATAATGAGTTATATATACCTTTGTTGTAGAAAGTTGGAAGCCACCATGTAATAGTCTTCTCTGTATTTTCGCACTTTTTTAGTTTTCATTTTTCTTGTAGTATTCTGTTTCATTCTTTTTAGTTTTTATGTATTTTATGTATATGTTGAAAAAATTAATAAAGCTTTATTATATATATATATATATATATAAAAGAGAATGGTTCTGCAGTCTTCACTCCTTCCTTCAGTATCCTCAGATGTGTCAGAATCTAGCTTGACTCTGACTCTGAGTTAGAGGAAAACAAAACTGATCAGAGAAACGAAACTTACCTCATGCAGCAACCGACAAGAAGTTGTGATGAACAGATGCAGGTTCAAAAGTGCAACGCTCATGATCGGTCTCGTGATGAACAGGTGCAGGTGTCCGGACCCGGGGATGACCTAGCAGTGCGGGAGAATCCTGAGAAGCCGATTGGTGCTCCTGACTTACTTCCTAGTTTGCTTCCAATGAGCGCCAGAGAGAGGTGGGTGGATAACTGTGCCAAACAGAGGGAGTCATGGTTGGCTTCCAAGGAGAGAAGGTGCGCTGAAAACAGGATAAAAGGATGAAGGAGCAAGCACCTGATCGCCGGAGACAAACGTTCTACTGAGCTACCAGCTTCTTCAGGAGAAGTCCAGCCAGAACCAACCTTGGAAGCCTGTCCTGTAGCAACTGCAGAAACCGAGTCAGATCCTCAACTCATTTCTGAATTCACCCCAGCTGCATCAGAAGCCCAGATCACTTCAGCATCAAGGGG
The DNA here is from genome assembly GCA_023362775.1 of Charina bottae. Taxonomy (NCBI): domain Eukaryota; kingdom Metazoa; phylum Chordata; class Lepidosauria; order Squamata; family Charinaidae; genus Charina; species Charina bottae. Next base: position 8,802,049 of record JALMGJ010000007.1, read on the forward strand.
GAATGGAACTTTAGCTCATAGTTCTTCAGCAAGCCCTACCAGGAGAGCTTCAGTCGTTTCGGGTATTCATCAGCTGGCATCTACAGCTTCACAGCGCTCATCCGCCTTGACAAGGCAATGCCTCGATGCTTCAGCTAAGTACTTTGCTCACCCCTGTGCATCTTGTCGTGTCGATTTTGGGTCACCACGTTCTGTCATTGGGGGACTTTCTAGTTTATTGTACCCTGTCCTGCCTGGTTTATGGGCAGCGTTGCCTAGTGATAGTAGCCTAGTCTGCCTTGCAGCTCCCATTCCATTCCTTGCAGTTCCAGTTCAGTCTGCCTTGCAGTCTCAGTCCACTGTCCTAGAGGTTCTAGTCCAGTCTGCCTTGTGGGAACCAGTACAGTCTGCCTTGCAGTTCCAGTCCAGTGTCCTAGAGGAACCAGTCCAGTCTGCCTTGCAGTTCCAGTCCAGTGTTCCAGGGAAACCAGTCTAGTCTGCCTTGCAGTCCAGTGTTCCAGAGAAATCAGTCCAGCCTACCTTGCAGTTCCAGTCCAGTGTTTTAGAAGAACCAGTCCAGTCTACCTTGCAGTTCCAGTCAAGTCCTTTAGAGCATCCAGCTGTCCAGAGAATCCAGTCCAGTTATCCTGAGAATTCAGAAGAAACTCATCCCATCTATCCTGCAATCCTAGTTCCAGGAACTTCAGTCCAGCCTTGTCAGCCTCGCTCCCAGTAATTCAGAAGAACTGATCCTGAGTTTCCTAGTTTGAACATACCTACCTAGCATCTTGATCCAGAACTGTTGTCTACTTGTTGCTGAACTTTAGTATGTTCTACTGCATAGCTGCCTACCTCCAAGCACATCCAGTGATCCAGTATTCTTCAGTTGTATTATGGACTTATAATTGTAAATAGTTTTTATATAATAAAACTATTTCTATAAAGTTCTGGTGGTCATACTCCGAACAGAACAAGATGAAATCTATCTGGCTCTGGAAAATTAGCTTAAATTCTCTCTTGCCCCCTCATTGTGTATTCTAAGCTGCAGTTCCTTTGTTGCCCAGTGGCCTAACAATGACCAGCCAGGGCTCCATTTCTATTCTGAGAGAAGACAGATACAAAACAGGAGTTAAGAAGTTCTGCCTTTTCACCATCACTCATTACCAATTAACTATTTTCTCCTTGCAACAGCTTTCTTTGCCTCTCTTTTTATTCCTGAAATACTCAAACAATGCTTTATTGTTGTTTTTAGTATCTCTTGCAAGCTTCAGTCTTTTTGACAGAGTGCCTTTGGAGACTAACTTGTGTTCTTCAGTTATGTTCCCCTCCTTCTATTTCCTATATGTCTCTTTTTCTCTTCAGCATTTTAGAGAGCTCTGCAAGTATCCAAATAATCATTTTCTCCCAAGTTCCAGCTGTGTTCACTTTTTTAACCAACCTCTCTGTTGGTGTAGATTAGGTCCAAGATACTAGACTGCCTTGCACTCTCTTCCACCTTCTGACAGATGAATATCTCAGCAACAGGCAAGAATTTGTTGGACCTTTGACTCTTGGCAGAGATAGATTCCCAGCAGATGGCAGGATAACCATCTATTACCAGTATCACCCTCTTCTTTGAAAGACTGGTCATCTGACATAGAGAAACCTCATTTATATCTTAGTCTCCCCAAGTGCCCTATAGGGACCTCTCACAACAATATTACTTTTGTTTCTCTATTTTTTCTACCCCAATACTTTAGGAGGATTTTTATGCTTTGATTTCTGAATTTCTGTACAAGTGCATGTATTCTTTGCATAGAGTGTAACACCCACACCCTATCTATTGCATCTATTTTTTTTAATACATTGTAGCCTTCAGTGCTGTATGCCAATCATGAATATCATCCCGCCAAGTTTCAGTGATGCCTAAGACATTAAAGTGTAATCAATTTATTTCATTTTTCACTGTGTGAAACTTTTCCATGCTCATGCTTCTTATGTTCCCTGTTCCTATTGTAATTCTATATTTGCAGATTCATATTTTCTTTTCCTGTATGGAAAGATAGGCAACTAGACATCCCAAAGCTTTTAATCTTGAGGAGATATATATATGAGTCAGTCTCTCTCTCTCTCTCTCTCTCTCTGTGTATGCATGCATGTATGTATATATATATGTGTGTGTATATATATATATATATATATATATATATATATATGTGTGTGTGTGTGTGTGTGTGTGTGTATATTGCATTTTTTTCTAATTTGTGTGTTATAGTAACATTTAATAAAATAAAAAGTTTAATTACACAAAACATTTGACAGTCTAATTTCACTGCATGCTCCTCTTGAAATGTCATGCCTTTGTGTTCAATAGAATCAGTATATACATTTTTCAGTCCTTAGCACATTGCTGAACATTCAGCAACAAGAAGTAGAAGGACAGTCAAATGCTTCATTAAGTGGATCCTAATAAACTTCTGATGGCCAACTAGGAAAGGTTTTGCCAATTTGGGTCCATCCCAATGTTTTGGACAACAACTCATCTCTCATCACTGACCATGTTAGATTACAGCACACATTATTGGCCTGATGTGAGCTGTAATCTAAAACCTCTGCCACACTAACTTAATGCTGGAATTATTATAAATTGTGTTATGTAAATTATTATGCCTTAACTGTTGAAGGATTTGAAATACATTGATGTACTACAGGGCTCCCAGTATAAAAAGGAGATGCAACCCTGAAATCAGATCGAAAGAAAGAAAAAGAGCTACATGTCTGTATAAGAGATTTAAACTACAGTTCTCAAATCACTAATGTGATCTGCTTAATACAAGTATTTCACCTTAAAAGTGAAATTGCACAGAATTGCAGGGTTAGGTTTAACAAATGTTATTAAAAGGGATAGGTGTTTGTGAGCTGCAGCTCACTTCATCCAGAGTGCTACTAGACTCCTGATTTTTTGCCACCAGAGACTAAGATGGCTGTTCTCCTACAAGGGTTAGGTTTATATTTGCACCAAAGCCATGCACTGCTCATAAACCGATGCATAATATTTAACTTCCTATAGCAGAGCTTTCCAAACTTTTCATGTTGGTGACACACTTTTTAGACGTGCATCATTTCGCGACACACTCTTACAGCAGGGCATCATTTCACGACACACTCTTACAGCAGGGCACAAGGCAGGCACTAGGACCTGTGCGGAAACACAGCAGGTTTGGAGGCAGCAAGGCACAAGGCAGGCACTAGGACCTGTGCGGAAACACAGCAGGTTTGGAGGCAGCAAGGCACAAGGCAGGCACTAGGACCTGCGCAGAATCCTGGCAGGGCAGGTTTGGAGGCAGCAAGGCACAAGGCAGGCACTAGGACCTGCTCAGAATCACAGCAGGTTTGGAGGCAGCAGCAGCCGCGACACACCCAGACACCGCAGCCGACACACTAACGTGTCCCGACACACAGTTTGGAAAGGTCTGTCCTATAGAGTCAGAAACTGGTTCTGTGAACCGCACTTATCCTTTGCTATTTTTCCAAGATTCACTTTGCCAAAGAATGCCAGAGACAAGGGAATATGAAGGGGGTTTTTTTTGCTATTAATTCCTAAATCCTTCTGAAATCAATGAGAACCTTGTCTATTCATTTTAAGAGAGTCATGATCTCATGGTTTATCAGGTCTGTCTAGCCATGCCTATCCTTTATGTAGGTTCATTCTTCTTTGATTTCTTTTGAAGCTCAAGAACCACAAGTTTGGGCAAAATATTTGATAACATTGAACATATGTTACATTTGGCTTCAGGAATCACTTAAGGAGTCCATATACCACTTTCCAGAAAAAACAAATTGTATTATCTTGTATATTTTCCAAGTCTTATGCAGATGTATTTATTTATTTCACCTATGGTTGACTCTTATTAGAAGAGTATCAGTCAAATAAATCAATATATCTCTGTAAGGAGTACCTAGAGCCAAACCACATATTAAGTGATAATTACTATGGGTAAACAAATGTAGTTATTTGAGGTTTTGCAGGCTGCTTAAACATCTTGAAGGTATTTCAAAGGTTCATATAATGTCAAAGAGTCTATCTAGATAAATACATTCAAGAGATTTGTAGACCTTAAATTTTGATTTGGATTCTACTCTGTTTTTTGTCAGAGTCGCTAATAGTAACCACAATTCTTGAAGGAGGAATATTCAAGTAATAGATCAATGGAACCTATAAAGTCAGTGTAGAGCTTCTGGATGGAGAACTGGCTTGACAGTTGGTAGTTAGTATTTCTCTTGTTATGGTCTAATACATTCCGGTTTATAATTATAAAGAGGGCTAGAAATTACATTTTGATCCAAATTTAGTACTAATTTTACAAACTAAAGAATTATATCTATTTTTTTAATGGATTGTATACTCATCAGTCCCATATATACTCTTATTAGCCAATCATACTGTACTGTATGTATATTTCTCCAGAACTTTCACAGTGCAGTTGTGTTTTCTTCTCTCTGAATCTAACTAGGGTCTAAGGCAGAGCAGAGTGGAAATGACCTCTAAAGGGTCTGCTTTTTCTTGAAGGCAAAAACTTAAGAGCAGCTTTTTCTCCCAGGATAGAAGAGAAAAAGCATTTTCCTCAGGTAGAAGAATTTCTTCCAGGACAATATCTTGATGAAGCTCACTGTTCATAAAGTGAAGGAGAGCAGTTTACCAATATGCATTTTCTCCTATTGGGAAAGACAGGTGGCTGTCCAACTGGTAAGAACCACCCTGCATCCTCCCTGCTCAGGGAAGGTTTGAGGTATCCCCTGGTAAGCCAGCATTTCCCCCATGTCTTGTTTCTCCCCTTCAGATCAGCTCTATGTATAGAGATTCTTCTCTGATACAATCTTTTACATGCTGAGTTAGAACTACATTTTTCTGCCAAAACTAGACATAAAAGTAGACTAATTTCTAACTTTTTGTTCTCTAGATTCACGAGGATCTGAATGTCCATTGCCTATCTTTATGTGGAGAAGACAAACAAATTTAGCACAGATTGACATAAGTGTATATATGCTATCTTATATGTATACCTGCAAATGTAGAAATCATTATAATTTCAATCCGGAAATAATACAGCACACCAGAGTAGGGAAGGCTGAATGGGATCCCAGCTGGTTGCCTCCTGAACTCCCTTCTTGAGGATCTTCTTATGGGACTTGAACTGGACAATCTTCAAATAGAGGATTCTTTTGTAAAGAAGGATAAAATCTTAAATGAAAATACATAACTCAGAATTTCCTAATGAATTTCTTGCAATAACATTTATTTGAATAATTTTCCTAACAGGAAAATTACATTTCAGACGACAATCAGTAACTAAAGCCCAACAAATAAAATAAAACTCTTCAGAATGAATAAATGAATGAGAGAGATGCATAAATTATTTCATTAATACACACTTTCAGAAGTTACTAATTTTAGGACTCCAGGCTTGGCTGCCAGCTCGACCAGTCAGATTTCTCAGAGAAGCTGAGAACTGACTGAATTTCCCTTGCTTGCGTGGATTGCAGAAGTTGTGGTCCACTGAAGTTTTTTTTCCCCTGGAGAGGGGGAGACCAGAAGATTACTCGTGGGGCCATTGGGATTGCCTACCCTTGTTTTTTCTGTAGTTTTCCACCGCGGAAGGAACAGGGTAAGTGCAAGGCAATGGCCGAGATATATCAGGCTCTCGCAGGGGAAACAAGTCTCTTTGAAGAGACACAAGAGCGCCCAGCCGCTTTTAGATCACTTTAGGAATGTTTTTTTTAGATTAAAATATTTTTGAAATCTAAGATCTATTTTTTGGACTTTGTTGAAAATGTTGGCTAACTTTGTGCTTTCTTTGCTATAACTGATTCTGGTGGAAGTTTGATGGACTCTATATTTGCAACATAATGAAACGTCTGCATTTTTTTTTTACTTCTCTTTTGTATTAGAGGGATTTAAGAGACTCTGTTTGTAATTCTTCGCTTGATAAACTAAATGACTATTCATTTTTTGAGAAACTCTTTGTTTGGATTAAGCAGCTTGCAGCTTGAAGAACGAAAGCTCGCAGTTTGAAGAATAAAAACACAGGGTAACGTGTTTTTTTCCTTGTCTTCTTTTTCTACATCCTCCCTGGTTGGATTTTGCTTCATTTGGAATATATTATTTATTTCTCCTTCTATAAACTGTTTAAAATAATATTCTCTCCTGTATTTTGGATTATTGGAACTTTCTTTTTTCTTTTGACTTTAAAAAAAACAACAACAACAACGACGTTCTGCTTAATAGATTCTGCTGGTAGTATTCCATGGACAGATTACATGATTATTGTTTTGACTAGAAGGGTTGTTGTTTTAATTTGAAGGACACAGGAAAGATGGCTTTCCAACTTGTACCTGAGGAGCTCAGAAGAGAGATTACTGAGGCTTTTTCAAATATTCAAAGGTCGTTGGAATTACTGTTCGTAACTCTGCAAAACAGAGAGAAAGAACAGAGAACAGAAACGGAGACAGAAAGGAAAAATGTTTTTCAAGTGGAGGAGAAACAGAAGGAGGAAATTTTGAGTATATTAGTTCAGAAGAACATTCTGAAGGCTTTACACTACAATCTTGGTATAGATATGTTGTGGCAGTGGAGACAGAGTGAAAATATGGGTGCACAGTTGGATGGATGTTGTGAAATATGTGGAAAGGGAGAGAAGGTTGCTCTGATATTCTATATGAGATATAGAAAAGAGCAGGCTGTATATTGCGAATCTCCCACAGTGTATTGTGATTTTGGCATAACCTAAACAGAAGATATGAGAAACTGTATGGATATAAAGGCTAATGAAAATATGGACTTGAATTGTTATGAGAAATTGTATGGATATATAAAAAGTGATATTCTAAATGTAAGATGCTAAATACAAACACAAGTTGATATTATAGAATATTGTTTTCCTTAGAGATATATTTATGAGAAGATAATGATATGATGGAATTAGAATGATGGTTACTACAGGATGATATATATCAATATGTATTGTATGAATATTATAAGAATTGATATATTAGCTATTAGGTTAAGTGATATGATAGATTATGCATTTAGTTTAAATGGACACTACTACAAGGAATGGAAATTACAGATGGATAATTGAGATTCAAGAATTCCTTTTTTATGGAGATATATATATATATTAGAATTAAATTATAGAAATATATATGTATGAACACTATAAGAATTGCTAAATTATGTATTAAGTTACATAACATGTTAGGTTATGAGTCATAATATGAATAGAATATATTGTAGTTTATTAGAAGTAAATAAGGCTTTTATTTGTTATACTAATTGGTCTTTATTGAAGATATAAATATGTAGTAATGAACATTCAACATTTAACTACTACTTCAAGGAGTGGAAGCCAAAGATGGATTATTGGGAGACAGTAAGATGAAGGTTAGAAGATTGGATTAAAGAAATCAAAAGGCATATGACAAAGAAAAGTTCCTGTATACTGTATGAAGGACTAACATTTAAAATCAATTGTTGTACTTTAAGTTCAAAGATAGATTGGAGGACATCTATTTTCTATATTTTCTTTGCTTATTATTTCTTGACTTCACTTTTTCTTTATCTTTTTCTTATTTTGTATTTCTGTTTCTATTTCTTTTTTCTACTTTAAATTTTATTATGTATTGTAAAACTTAATAAAATTTAATAAAAAAAAAAAAGAAGTTACTAATTTTACTTGGACTTGTCAGAATAAATAGCTATAAAGTTTTCAAATCTGTGTTTGCCTATACTATGATAAAGGATTTCAGTTTTAAGAAGCAGTGCTGGTCTGAATTGTAAGTGCCATTTTAAAGAAACCCATGGAAAATGGTTTCTGCTAAATTGGATTTACCATGGAAGCCTAGTGCTAAAAGGCAAGAAACCAAAAAGGACCTCTTTGTAATGTGTACAGATGATGCTCCTTTCCTTGGGTCTTTGATTTGTTTCTGATTAAAAAGGGCAGAAAATGTTTCAGTCTTTCATTGGAAGATTGCATACCAAAATATTCACAAAGTAAGTGCCAAAAAAAGTCTGTAATCCTGAAAAACCTATGGGCTCAAAACAAAAACCTCTTCCTTAAGGGTAAATATATTTATTTTCACTTTCTGTTAGAATACTCTAATCTAGAGCTCTATTTTAAAAAGGGCATCCTTGTGATTCCTTGATATAGAACATTTCCCAGGGCTGTTTTAAACCTCTTTAAGTCCAGACAATGATTATTTCCCTCATATGTGAAATAACAGGGACATGATTGTGAAGAAAGCATTTTAACAGACTTAAGCCATTTAATGCTCATTGCTATCTGTACTTGACATGCAAATAAATAGAAATTTGAAAGGTTACATTTGGGTATGTATGGATTTCCACTGTAAATAAATCATTATTTTTAAGTTATTGCCTGTAAATAGCATTTATACAATCATGTTAAATCAAACTTGCGAACCAACATTGTCTTAAGACATCAGCAGTCCAAACTCACCACCAATATTGTCATAAGACATTCAAGGCCTGTTATAGTGTCTTCTTCTGGTTTGCTTGATTCTATTAAGTAGCTAAACTGTATCTTTATATATATTGATATCAAACAGCTGGTCCGCTAAACCTATAATGTAAAATTGGGCTTCCACATGGATAGGAATGCTTCTGGATTTACATTTGCATGGTGTTCTCTTACAGCATTCCTGGTGAGAAAGAAAGAGAGAAAGAGAGAAAGAATGTCTTTTAGCTTGTATCAGGCTACTAAAGAGATAGTATATAAAATGTACTCCTAGTACTGTCGCATAAATCATGTAATTAATGGAGTGCCAACATTCCAGGAAAATGTTGCCACATACTATTGTAAGGAGATTACCAGTATCTAAAAAGTTTTTAAAAATGTCTATATGAGCCAGAGAAACTTCAAAGGCAGGCCGAATGGCTAAATATATACGCTTTTGGAGTGAGACTCTGCTCTTCTTGATCTAAGCCACATGTAAGGTTGAGCTGCCAAATTTTCCGTAAGTCAGAAAGATACCACCCAGAATATAACAAGGTATATATCCACCCCCACCCCCCAAATACTTTTATAATTATAAGTGACTCCTTTCATATGCTAAGAGTATGGATATCACATTTGAACCAGATTGTTAGCATGGCCTCTCTTTCACTTGATCATCCACTGCCATTAGCTGTGCTTTACTTAACCACTGTTTGTTGAATAAGCCATAAGTGTCTGAGTTCACACATCTTGATAAGCCATGAAGCCTGATGGCTAAATAGTAAGACACAATTCATAAGGGAATAGGCAACAGCAGTAAATGCACACAGCGAGAGGGCAAAAGGCTAGCAGGGCAGATCATACTTTTTGAAATCAGATTTGCTGTAGCTTCAGTCTGCTGGAAGCCTTCCTCTCTAATCTAAGGCCACCAGATCTCGGTGGCAAAAATCCAGATGACTACTAAATGGTAGCCCAAAGATACAGAAAACCTTAATTTGTTGCTGCCATGTTGTCCAGATTTTTTGGAGCTCAGGCCTATCTAATCTTACATGGGCTATGGTTAATGACTGTGAAAAGAAATGCTTAGAAGCTTCCTTCTTATGTATTAAATGCAGAATTAAATAAATCTAAAATCACAGAATAATATTGCAGAACCTGCCTGTTCTCTGAAGAAGGCCATTCCCTGAAGAAGGCCATGCTCTATCAAAACATCCTGCTTTTGTCAACTAATATCTTCTGTCTAATGAGTACAGGGAAGATGGTCTTCTACCTTGGCCTACAGATGACCTTAAAACTTTTCAGTCCCCGATATATATATATATATATATATATATATATATATATATATACATACACACACACATACATACACATACATACACACACATACATACATACATACACACACATACATACATACACACACACACACATACACACACACACACATACATACATACACACACATACATACACATACATACACACACACACACACATACATACAGTATATATATATATATATAGCGTAGGATGAATACATGACAGAAGAGAAAGCAAATAAATACACAGAGTCCACACAATTATATGTAAACTTCTGCAGGGATACAGAGTAGTCTCATAACTCGATGTCCAGTTCAGCTAACCAAGCAATCGCTTCTGGTGTTACTTCGTGCAGATCTTCTAAGGAGCCAGGGAACGCATGTTGTGGGCAGTCTTGCACAATGTGTTTAATAGTTTGCATTTCGGCACCACAATCACAACAAGGAGAATCCTTTCAGCCCCATTGATACAGAGCAGAGGCACTCCTACCAGTGTCACATCTGATTCTATTCAATTTCATCCAGACAGAGCAAGGCAGGATAGAACTGGGAAGTTTGGAAGAGGGATCACTAATGACCAAGCCGCAGGGGAACAACTTGGTCCCCGATCAATTTTTTCATTGTTGCTTAGAAGTTTTGTGTGCTGCTGGGGCTGCTTCAGTTTTGCCATGTGCCTCCCCACCCTTTTATCTTTGAGTATGAGTTTCAGCTTCCCCCACATGAGCAAAATGCACATAAATAGCTCCTTCCCAAAAATATATTTTCTCTGATTCCCACATACAAACCTGTAGCACATATGCTTCCTTCATGATCATTGCTCCTTCCAGAGATACATGTTCAATTTTCAATAAGTGGGAGGCAGATTCACAGCAAAGCTGAAAGATCCATTGTTAGATATACAGTAGTCAAGATTTATTCACAAATCAAAAGAAACAAGCCAAAAAGGGGGTGTGAATTTTATAGTGTTCCTGCAATTTCCCCCCGTAGCAGGGTTCCCATGTCTTTAAAAACTGCATGATGGTCAGAAAGAGAGTTTATTTCTTTTTGAGTAAGAGCATGCAGTGATGGGAAAGGTACAAGGTCTTGCAGTTTCTACAAATATGGGAGTCATACTGGGAGAAATAAAGAAGGTGGCATATCTAACCTTTCATGGGCTTGTTGCTTGAGAACATTTTTAAAAAGAATTTCCTGGCAAGCATTGCAGGAAGAATATAATATTCAGAAAAGCTGCAAAACTCAACTCAGTTGACCAAAGATAAAAATTTCCTTAGCTTTTCTGGATATTTTCCTCTTCTGTCATGGTCTGGTACAACTATCTTGTTTCCAAATGTCATGGAAGCAGTCCTTGGACATATTCATCTCATAAGCATCTGGAACATGAAGAACAAATGTAGTAGTGGGTGTTGGCCTCAAACCTCAGATCTTCATTTGGCCCCTCCCCTTATTCACATGCCATCTTATGTCAAGGTGCTTCTTCAAAGTCCATAGCGCCATTAATAAAGGATGACCTCCAATTGAAACGCTCATGAGTTAGGGCTTCCCAGTTCTCAATGCTGATATTACATTTTTTTAAATTAGCTTTGAGAGTATCTTTGAATCTCTTTTGCTGTCCACCAATATTCCGTTTTCCATTCTTAAGTTGGGAGTAAAGTAGCATTTGCCTTTATAGCCACTTACGGATCCACCGTTAAAATTTTACCTTTGGAAGACAATCTTACTCGGCTACGAGTGATCGCCAATGAAGAATGAATGATGACAAGGTAATTATTTTTCTTCATTTAAAAAAAAATCTATTGAAACCAATGGTGCAATAAATGGAAGGAGGTGAAGATGCCTAGTGTCCTGAGATACGTGACATTTTCACTGATTGTTTTAGTCCCTTGAATGAAATGCATCCGACTCAGTAGCCCCACTGCACCTCTCCACAAAGGAGGATTTGTTGGCCTCCCCAAATGATACCAACTGCTGCCTTCATTTCCTATTTGCTCATCAGATGAAAGGAAATTTCATTTCAGAGCTGGGCAGGCTAACTGGAAGAATAAGAGAGGGGGGCAGGGAGGCAGGAACTGTCACATCATTCATGAAGACAGCACCCTTCTTAAACAGCCCATTGGAGTTAATCTGTGCTGGGTATGCACTATTGACATTAAAACCAAGACATATTCTAGTGGTTTGTGACTACAGTGAAAATATTTCACACAATTAACCGGGAGTCTTGGAATGATTAATTTCAAACATGTGACTATAAGAAAATTAATTACAGACTATAAAATAAGTAATTAGACCACAGGCAATTAGAGGAGAGTAACAGTATGAATAGGCATCATAAGACCACACAGTTTATAATAACTTAAATCTGAAATATGTTTTTTATCAAATGTACTAGCCAAATGCCTGTCATTCTGGTGATGGAGTGTGTATATCTGTGTGCATGTATGAAGTGAAAACTTGAATTTTGCAAAGACACCTAAGGGGCGCACTGTGTTTCCATTTCCTCTCTGCACAGGGACAAAACATGCACACTTCTCCACACACAGCCACATACACATAAGCTCATTCTTAATGAAGACCAGTTTGGGAAATGATGTTTTACTTTCTTTTAATTATGACACGGTCTTGTTAAAAAACCAAAACAAAACACAGAAACCCCTTGCTCTTGTTTTGAAGAACTGTGTTTTACCTTTGCCATTGGGAAAAATGGCAAGCGTTCATTTCTAGAATGGTAGTGGTCTTAAGGAATACATTATCCACTCCTATGATTGGAATGCCCCAGTGTTTCCTCTTCTTGCCTTTAAGGATTTAAACTGTTGTGCCTGCGTATCATCTTGTTATACTTCATGGCTCTTTCTGACATTAATCTATAGAATTGCAGGTTATTTCTAAGATGTTCATACTACAGAACAGGAAATATTATCCTGCATGGGAACATGCCGGCAGTTCCTCCTGCTGCTATAGTAGTTCATATCCCTGATCACGTTGCTCTTCAATTTGTCCATTTTATAATTGTCCTGTATAGAAAAGTTATCTTAGTAGACCTTCCTACTAATACTTTCAGCAAGGAATACTGGTATGACTGAAGAAGATAGTCTACGTCTAAGGACATTGTAATTCCTTTTGATTTAGTATGCATGATTTAGTATTGTAACTCCTTTATCACTAAACTGCTGCTGAACATTTTGGTTCTGGGATAATAACTGTTACCACCTGATGCTCTATATTTCCATTTATCTCTCCGTAGATAGAGCTGGACATTTAATACTCTCCAGCAGTCATGGGAGTTGTGACCATAAATCTCTATCTCTTCACGTCTTACAATGAAATATACTCCATGAAAAGTCAAACTTTTAAAACTTGAAAGAAGTGCACATTTTAGCCAGCAGGGAATTTTTATAGCTGAGTTATAAATTTTGACATAAAGCAGTTTGTGTTTGAAACTTTGACAGTGCTTAAAAGAAGACTATTATGAACAGGAGTGCCAGAAATTAATCTGATCCTACTGTGCTAGGTAAAGGCAGAGCCAGACTGGGCCCACTGGATAGAGAAGAAAGTGGTCACTTTTGAATCATTGCCTTTGTCATAAGCCATCTGCAAGCCGGGGTAGCTTTTGTGGGTAGTACAGACTGTCAGTGAAGATGTACCCAAGAATACGTTGAGCACAGTCTTCGAGACAGACTATTTCACTGCATTCATGGATGTCACTAATATGCAGAATGCTTCTTCATCTGAAATATTTTGAGGATATTGCCTATTCTTACATATAGAAGCCAAACTGGCTGCAATTCCATGGGGACAAAGTGTCTCCACACCCTAGAAATTTAATTATTGATTAAATTGTGAAATTTCCCATTTCTTAGCAGTCAAGCTGTGTGGAAATGTTCTGTCGTCTGTCTGATTTTGGGTCACTGCAAATGGATGCTAACATACTTATTTGACAAAGTAAAAGCCACATCATTTCTCTTTCAAAAACCTTTCCACTCCTTATCTGCTTGTCCTGATCAACTCCTGAGAACAGTGTATTTTCATACACTTCCACTGGTGAAATTATGAATCACCAAACCATTATTTTGTTAATTTATATCTGATTTTTTTCTGCCATAGACTGAATAGTAGCACTTTTGCTTCATCCACTTGCCAATCATAATTACAACTACCAACTATATCACATTTTGCTTTTTTAAATGAAATAAAATATTTGCCTTGGGATCTTGCCAAGAATGGGGTCATTTCCAAACTTGTAATAACATATCCTTAGCTGATGTTTCTTAGTAACATGTGTAAATAGGAAAAAACACTTTGACTGTCGGGGTTTAGCCTGGCCATATGTGATTTCAGTTCAATAACATGGGAAGAAAACTGTAGGTCCTTCTTTAACCAGAGTTCAGATCTGCTAGTGAGGTTTTATATTCACAGGTAGGTTGAAGACAGCCAGACATCTTGTGGAAAGAGATACTATCTCTGCATGATGTCAAGCAAGCATGTAACCAAGTCCTTTTAAAAACCCAAAGGGCTTCTAACATTTTATTGCTAGCTTTATAAGAAAAAGTAGATAACAATAACTGGGAAATGGGATAAAGGAAAATTATTCTTTACTCTATGGACTTGCTGCTCTAGATTAGTATGTGCTCCTCAAAATTGCTGCTTCTTCCATTATAATATTACTAATTTATCTGAATTTACATTGCATTCATACAAATAATACTAGATGTGTCTGGGAAATACCTACCAATCAGTAGTGATATGGGGAGTCAACTTTAAAAGGGATTATAGCAGCTTACTAGTACTGTATTGGTTCTCTAAAATTTCCAGGTAATACCGGTTACCTCTAATTTTTTTTAAGTTTTAAATTGCATATTTTAAATCAAGGAAAGTCATTTTCCAATGATATTTCAAGCCATACGTAGGTTTTTTAAACTTAAGTAGTTTGATGGAATATATTGAAATGTATATATTTATATGAATACAGCAATGCGTGCACATGGAAAAATAATATCCTACTTATTGGTTTATCAGAAATATATATTTCAACTGATAACAAAATAAAGGATACATGTAGTGCTTTCTGTGAGTTGTGTTTACTAAGGACTGTGCATTATCAATACTTCTATCACTATTTACATCATGTGTTTTTAACAGTTTGAAAACCCTGCATGTTTTAGTATAAAAGGTTTGCTTTCTTAATCCATGAGATTTAATAAAATATGTACATATTTTTACATAATTATGAGGTTCAATAGATTACCTTTATCCAGTGGAACATTTACCTTGTTTCCCATTACAATGATGTTTCATAAAGAGTAGTCATTTTACAGGATATCAAGATGTTGATTTCATTGTGTTGTTTAGTGAATACAGCAGCATGTTGGAGGTCAGGCTTCCTGTGAATTGTATGTGGACAGCAGATATGACTGTTTATTAGTTCCAACAGGTACCTAAAAAAAGAAAAGGAGAAATAGAAGGTAATGGTATTGATAAAGATGATGTGCAAGGAAAACAGTAACATTCACTGTTTCATTACATTGAAACAGTTGAAAAAAGAAAAGGAGAAATTAAAACTGAGCCAACTGCATTCATTTTGTTTGGAGGTCCAAAGAATGCAGTGAATGGCCGAACGGGTGAGATATGGCCACTTCTTTCACTTGTCTTGCCCTAATCCTAACTCAACTTGTCTTGCCCTAGTTCTCCTCTTCAACCTTTGATATACAATGCAAAGGCTAATATCAGATAGTTCCTCTGACAGTTGTTGCTGCCAAAGTCAGCATTGGCCTGGCAATGGTCTCCACAGTCCTGGGGGCGGGGTTATATTAACTGTTTCCTCTATTTCCTTAATACTAGAGGGGAGATGAAGTGAAAATCGCTAAAACATGGGGAAAAATGACTGTGCAACACCAGAATTCATTCATTCATTCATTCTAGTTTATTACGGTCACTGACCAGTACAAGATACAATTCTACAAAGGTATACTCATTGAACCTTACAATATGCACCATCTGATTTAAAATAGTTTTAAAATTATAAGTTAAATTACATGTTCCAATTAAACATTAAAATACATTCAGATCACAATGTGGATGAGCCCCTTAATCAAATTTAAATATGCTCTTAATATTAGTCATGACTAATATTCTATCAGATATAAGTGTTTATAAAAAGTAAAATATCATATATAAAATATGATGTGATATATATACAGTATATATAAACCTTCCTGATTTGGAAGGTAACTAATGTGAAGTGTAATCAAACACAAACCTTGCATTTAAAGAAATGGAATTTCTTGAAAATCATTCCAAAAAATGGTTCATCAAGATTTCCTCATCAAACTGGAATAAGATTCAAGAGATTACCATAAGGATTGGAGCAGGCCAGTATTTTTCATTTCTTTTATGAATGAATAAAGAATAAAGAGATGAAGGGAATGCTTAGCAGACTGGCAGATGTCACTAAACTGGGTAGGATGACGAATAGTGTAAAAACCAAAAATGAAATTCAAAATTATCTTGATAGATCTGAAAAGTCAGGTGAAAATAATGGAATTAAATTTATTGGAGACAAATGCAAAGTTTTTCATAAAAGAAAAAGAAATTTGTTGCACAGGTATAGGGTGTCTGGCATTTGGCTCTGCAAGAGTGGCAGGCAGGCAATTTTTAGGTTGCATCAATGAAAGTATTCAGTGAAAGTATCCACTGGTCAGATACCATCGCCCTCCCCCAAAAAACTGTATCCTGAGCATCACACCTTAAACTGGAATGGTTTCAGAAGAACTCAATGAGGCTAATCAGGGACTGAAAGAGAAGAAGAGAAAAAGAGGCTAATGCATATATTTAGCCTTGAGAAGAGAAGACAAACAAAAGATACATTAGCACCTTTTGAAAACTGAAAGGATATCCCAGGGAAGAAACTCAAAATTGCAATTGTAGTCTAAATGTCTATGAAGGTTCTCAGTCATCCAGGTGGAATTGTCTGTAGCTTGAATCATGTCAACTGGATTTCTATTTTCTCAGTGGAAACGTTTCGCTCCTTATCCAAGGAGCGTGTGTGATCTGTGTGTGTGGGTTTCCTGTAGATCCCTATTTCTAGCTTGCCAACGGTCCCAATGAGGTCTTCACAGTCTAGGAATGCCAGTCTGTTGTCCTTGGTGTCTTCTCTGGTGAACCTAATGTTGGCATCTATAGTGTTTATATGGTCCGTGAAGGCCTGTACTTCCTGGGCCTTGATTTTGACCCAGGTGTCATCCACATACCTAAACCAGTGGGTGGGCACCGTTCCCTGGAATGTGTTGAGTGCTTTCTTCTCCACTTCTTCCATGTATAAATTGGCCACAATGGGTGACACAGGAGAACCCATGGCACAGCCGTGTTTTTGTCTGTAAAAGTCACCTCTGTATGTGAAATAAGTGGTGTTAAGACACAGGTCCAGAAGATGGCAGATCTGGTTTGGGTTGAGATGGCTTTTTCTTTCAAGGGTGCTGTCCTCTTCTAGTCTCTTCCTGACAGCGGATAGAGCATGAGTGGTGGGGATGCTGGTGAAAAGGGAGGACACATCAAAGGAGACCATAGTTTCATCTGTATCCAGTTTCAGGATCTTTGCTTTGGAAACAAATTCTTCCGAATTATGGATGTGGTGTTCAGAGTGTCCAACTAGAGATGCTAGTATGGTAGAGAGGTGTTTGGCAATGTTGTATGTTACCGAATTGATGCTGCTCACTATGGGTCGGAGGGGTGTTCCTTCCTTGTGGATCTTAGGAAGTCCGTAGATGCAGGGGATGGCTTCTCCAGGATACAGACGGTGGTAGGTAATCCTAACCTGGTCATTCCCTACATGGCTGGTGTGTCTTAAAAGATAAAACGGATATTTGGCAAACACCACATACCTGTATATTTCAAACCCGCCAACACACTGAGACAGAGGCTTGTACACCCCAAAGATCAAACTCCAAAACACAAGAAAAGTAATGTAGTTTATGCAATCCAGTGCAGTGAGGAGTGCTTTGAACTCTACATTGGAGAAACCAAACAACTTTTGTACAGGAGGATGGCCCAACACAGGAGAAGTAACACCACAGGACCAGAGTCAGCAGTTTATCTTCATCTAAAGGAAAAAGGACACTCATTTGAGGACCTTAATGTTCACATTTTAGACAGAGAAGATAGGTGGTTTGAGAGAGGGGTCAAGGAATCCATTTATGCCAACTTGGAAAATCCTTCCTTGAATAGAGGTGGGGGCCTCAGGCACAATCTTTCCCCCATATTCTCCCTGCTTTGTCTTCTGTGCCTAGGAAGATTAAGACCATTTCACAAGCTCAACAGCAGCATGGTGATCTTAACGATCCTCCTTTAGATGTTAAAAGGTCTTAAAATAACATCTCAATATAACCATGACCTAGCCCCAGGGGTAAGGTCACACAGCTACCTAGAAACATATTTAGGATTCCCTTACCAACTTTGCTCAGACTGAAGAAGCTCCTTGGATAAGGAGCGAAACGTTTCCACTGAGAAAATAGAAATCCAATTGTAGTCTAACTTTGCCAGAAGTTGAGGAATTTTGAATACGTAAAGAAGCTTCCAATATTCTCAGACACCTCTACTCTTGGCCATGCGTTTGTTTTTTGTTTTTTTTTTAAACAAGGGTTATTATTGGTGTATGTAGATTTCATATCTGTATGTATGTATGTATGTATGTATGTATGTATGTATGTGGGTCAAGAAGCAACAGTTAGAACCGGACATGGAACAACCGACTGGTTCAAAATTGGTCAATACCGAAATCAGATTGATTATATACTTTGCAGCCAAAGATGGAGAAGCTCTATACAATCAGCAAAAACAAGACCTGGAGCTGACTGTGGCTCAGATCATGAGCTTCTTATTGCAAAATTTAGGCTTAAATTGAAGAACGTAGAGAAAACCACTAGACCAATCAGGTATGACCTAAATCATATCCCTTATGAATATACAGTGGAGGTGAGGAATAGATTTAAAGGATTAGACCTGGTAGACAGAGTGCCTGAAGAACTATGGATGGAGGTTCGTAACATTGTACAGGAGGCAGCAACTAAAACCATCCCAAAGAAAAAGAAATGCAAGAAAGCAAAGTGGCTGACTGATGAGGCTTTACAAATAGCTGAGGAAAGAAGGGAAGCAAAAGGCAAGGGAGAAAGGGAAAGATATAAACAATTGAATACAGAATTCCAGAGAATAGCAAGGAGAGATAAGAAGGCCTTCTTAAATGAACAATGCAAAGAAATCGAGGAAAACAATAGAATGGGGAAGACTAGAGATCTCTTCAAGAAAAATCGGAGATATCAAGGGAACGTTTTGTGCAAAGATGGGCATGATAAAGGACAAAAAAGGCAGGGACCTAACAGAAGCAGAAGAGATTAAGAAGAGGTGGCAAGAATACACAGAAGAACTATACAAGAAAGATCTTAATATCCCTGATCAATACGATGGTGTGGTCACTGACCTTGAGCCGGACATCCTAGAGAGTGAAGTCAAGTGGGCCTTAGGAAGCATTACTAACAACAAAGCTAGCGGAGAAGACAGTATCCCAGCTGAGCTATTTAAAATCCTAAAAGATGATGCTGTTAAAGTGCTGCACTCAATATGCCAACAAATTTGGAAAACTCAACAGTGGCCACAGGATTGGAAAAGGTCAGTTTACGTTCCAATTCCAAAGAAGGGCAATGCCAAAGAATGTTCAAACTACCGTACAATTGCTCTCATTTCACATGCTAGCAAGGTTATGCTCAAAATCCTACAAGCTAGGCTTCAGCAGTATGTGAACAGAGAACTACCAGAAGTGCAAGCTGGGTTTCGAAGAGGCAGAGGAACTAGAGATCAGATTGCCAACATTCGCTGGATCATGGAAAAAGCAAGAGAGTTCCAGAAAAACATCTACTTCTGCTTCATTGACTATGCTAAAGCCTTTGATTGTGTGGACCACAACAAACTGTGGCAAAGTCTTAAAGAGATGGGAGTACCAGACCACCTTACCTGTCTCCTGAGAAACCTGTATGCGGGTCAAGAAGCAACAGTTAGAACCGGACATGGAACAACCGACTGGTTCAAAATTGGGAAAGGAGTACGACAAGGCTGTATATTATCACCCTGCTTATTTAACTTATATGCAGAGTACATCATGAGAAATGCCGGGCTGGATGAATCACAAGCCGGAGTTAAGATTGCCGGGAGAAATATCAACAACCTCAGATATGCAGACGATACCACCCTAATGGCAGAAAGTGAAGAGGAACTAAAGAGCCTCTTGTTGAGGGTAAAATAGGAGAGTGCAAAAGCTGGCTTGAAACTCAACATTAAAAAAACCCAGATCATGGCATCTGGTCCCATCACTTCCTGGCAAATAGAAGGGGAAGAAATGGAAGCAGTGACAGATTTTATTTTCTTGGGCTCCAAGATCACCGCAGATGGTGACTGCAGCCATGAAATTAAAAGACGCTTGCTCCTTGGGAGGAAAGCTATGGCAAACCTAGACAGCATATTAAAAAGCAGAGACATCACCTTGCCGACAAAGGTCCGTATAGTTAAAGCTATGGTTTTTCCAGTAGTAATGTATGGCTGTGAAAGTTGGACCATAAGGAAGGCTGAGCGCCGAAGAATTGATGCTTTCGAACTGTGGTGCTGGAGAAGACTCTTGAGAGTCCCTTGGACTGCAAGGAGGTCAAACCAGTCAATCCTAAAGGAAATCAACCCTGACTGCTCATTAGAAGGACAGATGCTGAAGCTGAAGCTCAAATACTTTGGCCACCTAATGCGAAGAGAGGACTCACTGGAAAAGACCCTGATGCTGGGAAAGACTGAAGGCAAAAGGAGAAGGGGACGGCAGAGGATGAGATGGTTAGATAGCATCACCGATGTAATGAACATGAATTTGAGTAAACTCCGAGAGACAGTGGAGGACAGGAAGGCCTGGCGTGCTATGGTCCATGAGGTCACGAAGAGTCGGACACGACTAAACGACTGAACAACAACAACAACAAATGTATGGCTGTGAGAGTTGGACCATAAGGAAGGCTGAGCGCCGAAGAATTGATGCTTTCGAACTGTGGTGCTGGAGAAGACTCTTGAGAGTCCCTTGGACTGCAAGGAGGTCAAACCAGTCAATCCTAAAGGAAATCAACCCTGACTGCTCATTGGAAGGACAGATGCTGAAGCTGAAGCTCAAATACTTTGGCCACCTAATGCGAAGAGAGGACTCCCTGGAAAAGACCCTGATGCTGGGAAAGACTGAAGGCAAAAGGAGAGGGGGATGGCAGAGGATGAGATGGTTAGATAGCTTCACCAATGTAATGAACATGAATTTGAGTAAACTCCGGGAGACAGTGGAGGACAGGAAGGCCTGGCGTGCTATGGTCCATGAGGTCACGAAGAGTCGGACACGACTAAATGACTGAACAACAACAACAAAAAATGCAGATTTCAAAATTCCTAACAGTTGTGCCTGGAACAAAGTTCAATTTTTAAAAATACCCAGTTTATTGCATTCATTACAATCCTATTCTGTAAGACTGTATACTTTTTGCAATGCCAACATAGTATGTATAGTTCTTACTGGTCTGCAGCACTTCCAAAAATGACATCTTTGAATGTTTTCCTATAGAACAAATACAGCCTGGGTTTAAATAGTTTAAGGACTGGATTAAGGATGACCACATGTAGGCTTGGGCTTGGAGTATGGTTGGCTTAAGAGGGCACCTATAATGAATAACTGGCAAAATTACCAATTTAACAGCTGGAAAAAAGAATGAAAAGAGTTCATATTCTGTGTTGCCCATTACAGGTCTTTTTATTAAAGAATCCCATACTGTGAAGTGCCCAATGCTTCCCAGAAACTTTGAATGTGATGGAGTTTTGATATTCATTCTGCACAGTACATATGTGACAGTACATATGTTTTCAGAAGTTGCTAATAGCTCTTAAAGCAGGCAATAAGAACAATAACATAACAACTCAGATATATATATCTGCTGTCCTGCCTATACAAAAATGATTGTTTTGTTGCATTCTTCTATAAGGGTGCTAACATATCATTACTTCCAACATCCCGTTGTCAGTTACATAAACTACATATATAGAAGCTGATTTAATGATCTCTTTACATCAGTATCATGTAAGAATAATTAAAAGTAAGGAAGCAATGTATCTCTACCAGATTTTGCTTTGTTTTCCAGAAAATCCAGTGGGAATTCCCTTTCAGCAATGAAATTCCTTATTAGGTGATCTTGAGCAACTCCCTTCTCTCAGCCTAATAGAGTTACTGATTGGAAAGAAATGTGGATCAAACCACATCTTTATTACAGTCATAGACCAGCATAAGGAGGATGGAGTACAGTCAATTAAAAAGCATAGAAGATATATCTTGGCTTCCAGTGGGAATGGTGGACTGAGCGGGCTGTGCCTGCTGTTTCGGTGGGTGGATCGGACAGCACGGCGGCTTTTTTTCTGGCTCAGGAAGGCTTTCCTGAAACCCAAACGTTCTCCGGATTAAGGAGAATACTTGGAATTATCCCATTTGTCCTCTGAAATGGCAGCTTGCAGCCAGAAGATCGTGTTTTGCTTTTGACTGGTAAGAGTACCCGGGAGGTGGAGACATCACCATTTCCAAGCCATGCTGTAGCCTTAAAGAGACACTAAGTCTGGCCACCCCATTTCTAAATCACCAATTTGTGGGGTTTTTTAAAGTATATGTACCCCAAGAGAGGCTTTCTACAGTGAGGAGAAGCTGGTCCTCTTGGCGCTTAACGTTATTTTTGGGATTACTTTAAAAAAAAATTTTTTTTAAGTTTTCGATTTTGTTTTCCTTCCAAAGGAAATTTCAAAGATTGAGTAAATAATTGTCTTCCTGTTATTATTTTTGTATTAAATTTGAAGATATTAGCATTTTCCTACAAGTTGAATTGGCTGATTTGAATCTTCAGCTTTCTGTCTTCATTTTCACTGCTATTCACTCTCACTTTGTGTAAACAACTTTCAAACTTTCCCATATCTTTGACTTTCACTGATTAAGTTCCTAGGGGGTGCCATAATCTACTGCGTGAGACAAGGAGGATTTCAAACAGATCCTTTCTGACCTTCATCAGGACTTCAAACAAATATCTTCTGACTTTTATCAAACCTTTATGCAAGATATCCAGGACATTGTGGAAAATATGAGAGCTAAAATGTGCCATCAGGCTGGGGATGTGGTGGATGAAATTGAGGAATTTAAGAGCGATAGAAAGGTTTCTTTTAAGACTGAGATTGGGATTTCTGTCAAGATGCTGGATGAAGATTGGATAATGGAGTTGGAGAAATCTAGAGGAGAGAGTGATCTGCAAGCCATGAATAGGGTCGATCTCCTGGTGGAATGCCATGAAAAGAACCTGGAATTTTTGAGGGGGGCAGCTGGGCTGTTTGATTTTCTTAAGAAGAAAGCTCTGTGCATATCTTGGGAACATGTAACTGCTCTGGTTTATTTTGAAGTGCGGTAAGGGTTGAAGAATGTTTATTTGGTTTGCTTTAAGGCAGCGGTTCCCAACCTGTTAGGAAGTGGGCTGCGGGGCTCCCTCCTGCAAACCCCACCCCCCGGTGCACGCGATTACCCCACCCCCAGTGCACGTGATTGGATCCTGCCTGCGAACCCCGCCCCCTGGATTTGAAAATTTGAAAAAAAGATTCTTCCACGACCGGTCCCTGGTGCCAGAAAGGTTGGGGACCACTGCTTTAAGGATTTGACTGATGTTATTTGCCTTTAAAGATTTGGATTTACTGTTTTGAATTGGCTTTGTTTTTTGTGTTTACTAAGATTTTGTGTTTATTAAGATTATTAAAATTGTTATACCATTAAGTATAATAGCTGACATGTGCCTTTCAATTTGATTTTTATTATAGTAGACAGAAATGTATAGAATAGTGGTAGGAAGGGAATAATTATATATGATTTATCTTTTGGAGGGGAGAAAGATGTTCAGGAGGTTTATAAAAAAATTTTTCCTTTATTTTGATATAAGGGGGAGGAGTAACTGTATTTAGTGATTTTTATTATGTGTTAGAGGGGAATGATTTATAGAAATAATATGGTGTTTTGGTTTAATATAGAGTAAGAGATTGATTATGGAAACTTTGTATATCCCTGCTGTTAAAAGTCGGAAGCCACATCTTCCTGTAAATTTAAAAAACTTTTTCTTCTTTTCTGTTTCTGCACTTTTTTAGTTTTTTCTTTTTTTTAGTTTTTTGTTTTTACTGTAGTTTTTATACTTTCTTTGAAATTTAATAAAAAATTATTATAAAGAAAAGCATAGAAGATACAACAGAGTCTAAAAAAGGTATGAAAAGGTAGAAGATAGAAAAATATATGCATTAAAACAAAGTATATATAAAAACAAGAGTACCAATCGAAGAGAATATTTGTAGCTCAGGGTTGAACTGTGGAGTCCATGGTGCTCTCTGAGCCTTGTTGTTTTCTTGCAGTCGTTTCATTGCCAGGCTAGGCAACATCTTCAGTGCGAAAAGGGAGTGGGACTTGCTCTTTGCTTATATACCCTGGCTTGTCCTGCCTGTGTTGGTGGGGGTGTTGTACTCTCCTTGGTAGTATCTTGATTGGGTTGTTGTTTGCTGCTTGGTTGATTGACTGAGTTAATAGTTCCTTTGATTAGATTAAAAACAAGAGTCTAAAAGAATCTAAACGTAGGGGTAGGAGCATTAGATCGGTATAGGGGAGCATAAAGGTTAGTAGGTGGAAGGGAAACATGGATGTTTGCCCCTTTTCTTCTCCAAGGACTCATAGAATCATAGGGTTGGAAGGGACCTTGGAGGTCTTCTAATTGAACCCCTGCCCAGTGCAGGAATCCTCATATCATCTCAGACAAATGGTTGTCCAATCTTTTCTTGAAAACCTCCAGCAATGGAGCACCCACAACTCTGGGAGGCAAGCTGTTCCACTGCCTAATAGTTCTCACAGTGAGGAAATTTCTCCTTAGTTCAAGTTTGGATCTCTCAGGATTAGGTGTTATATTTTCCATTTTATCCCCATGATAAACCTGTGACATAGGGTAGATTAGGAAATAGGGGGTGGTCTACAATGGTGGAACAGAATCTGAAGCCGAGCTCTGTCTTCTTCCAATCCAGTTCCAACACTAAGCACCAGAATTTACTGTGCCCAGTATGTATTCCCGTGTATACCATCTTAAGCTCTTGGAATACTGAGTAAGAAAACTAGCATAGCCTTTCCTTGTTTCATTACTCTTCGTGAGAGTGACTTGTAAAATACTGCTGAATCATGAAATCTATGCTTCACATAACTACTCACAGCTGTTCAAGTGAGGCAATGGGTTTTGTCTCTTTTCTCTACTATTTAATTTAGAATGTAACAAAACTCATGCCACAAGATGCAGCATGATGCTTTGTGGTCTGGGTGATCTAATTATATGTTACACTAAATGTTGATTAAACTCTTTATCTAGCCCCCTTGGATTTTAGTAGCACTCATCGAAAAGCATTTTCATTGACTCTACTACTAAGGAACAAGTAAATATGGGTTATATTATGCACAAGTTTGAATTTAACTTTGTACAAATATGTAGCCACTAGAATAATGTAGATCTAATCAACATTAGGATATAACTTACATGGATGAATCAAAGCAGCAGTGCTGTATAGCAGAATAATTACAGACAATGAATACAGTATTTCATTTCAAATCCTGGTATCATAGGAATTGTTTGCCAAATCACACCCTTTCCCCATCTCATGTAATATAAAGATTTATCTCTCACATATTTACCAGTTGTACTGTTCATTTTTCTTATATTCTCTCCTATTGTGTCATTTGAACCATGTGGGAAAGACAAACATAACATGCATTTTTTGTGAAAAAAGAAAAACCTATTCCAAACTCAGTTGATGAGGACTGCAGTATTGTAGAGCTGTATCATGGAAGGTTGCTCTAATGTCAGAGCCTTTGAATTGAGAAGTCTCTTTTGGAAAATGGTCATGTACCCTAACAAAATCTGTAAACATGCTGTAAAACAAAACAGAACAAAGCCAAAAGAAGGGGAAGGGGAAATAATGTTTCAGGTTATAATGGCAAAAAAAATCCCAGATCTGCAAGTATACAAACAAAGATACTTGAGTTAAGGTACAAAAGAGATTTCACAAAAGTCTGTTACAGAACAGAAAAAGTAGGAATTCCACGTTTAACCCCCCCCCTCTCTCTCTCTCTCTCTCTCTCTCTCTCTCTCTCTCTCTCTCTCCAATTTATATACTGCTCAATCCAAAAAAGGCTCTAAATAGTATGCAAGGCTTTTCGTACTGAAGATGTTGCCTAGCCTGCCAATGAAACGTCTGCAAGAAAACAACAAGACTCAGAGAGCACCAAGGACTCCACAGTGTGCAAATAATGCAAAGCTTAAAATAGAAACAGGAGCATAAGAAATTGTAACAAAAACCCAATAATTAGTAATGGCCGTAATATCTTCCTGTTTGTCATCACATCAAGGAAAAAAACAAACCCTAATCATAGTTAATTCCAATCACCAGCTGCAAGGAGGGATCCCACCATAATATCAATCCAAAAGCCTTTCCAGAACACCAGTGGCTTTCCTAAATGCCATCAGGTTTTAATTAAATTTGTCTCTAGTGTAAATTGTAATACATGTTTAATGTATTGTCGAAGGATTTCACGGCCGGAGTTCAATGGCTGTTGTGGGTCTTCCGGGCTGTGTGGCTGTGTTCTGGAAGTTGTGGTTCCTAACGTTTCGCCAGCATCTGTGGCCAGCATCTTCAGAGGGCAGGAGCACAGATAGAAACAAAATCTCTGTGCCCAGGTAGAGTGGCAATGTCCTATTTATAGAGCTAAATTATAGGAGATTAGGTGGGGTTTTTTGTTGTGTTGAAATGTTAACGAGTGGCTGATCACGCTCATCAGCCACTCGTTAACATTTCAACACAACAAAAAACCCCACCTAATCTCCTATAATTTAGCTCTATAAATAGAACATTGCCACTCTACCTGGGCACAGAGATTTTGCTTCTATCTGTGCTCCTGCCCTCTGAAGATCCTGGCCACAGATGCTGGCGAAACGTTAGGAACCACAACTTCCAGAATACGGCCACACAGCTCGGAAGACCCACAACAGCCAATACATGTTTAATTAGTAAAACAGAAAGCAGAAGTTAGATAAAAACAAAAAACAAAATTGAGAGTCCATAGCAAACAGCCACCTTGTGTATGTCTACAAAAAAACCATTAAAATAGGGGTACCAAATCTAGGTTGCAAAATTCTGGATGATCTTGAGAGGTAGAATAAAAAGATTTAAAAACAAAACAAAATAGGAATCCTTTGCTACTGTCCAGTGGTTGTCCATATTTTTGCAGCCTAGATCTGATGGTTGTAATTAAAAGCACTGCAATTCTATGTGTGCCTACTTGGAACTTAGACCCAGTCTTAAACTTATAAGACTTACTTCTGAACAGACGTGTCTGTTGAAAATTTATCAAAATGAATTTGCGCTTGGGACATGAGGACACAGACAATCTTAATATTTTATCTTAAAAGATTTGGCTTTACACAAGCTTTAGAATTTGTATGGATATGGCATATTCTCTGTTTCCAGAGAAGTCATTAAAGAGGGAAAAATAGGAGTGAGGTCTGCCTGTTTTAAAAGTATTTCTGTTTTGTCTTACCATTGTTACAAAGATAATAACTCCCAGATGTTTATTTAGTTCCCCAAAAAGAGCCTTTTCAGAAAAGTCCATTGCAATATTAGCTTACTGACTCTAAAATGCCATTTCTCTTGTTTAAGAAGCAAACATATTTTATTTTATATCAATCCTTCATTTTTCACATGCCTAAGGATGGATGCATGGATGCAGATGGATGGATGGATGGATGGATGGATGGATGGATGGATGGATGGATGGATGGATGGATGGATGGATAGATAGATAGATAGATAGATAGATAGATAGATAGATAGATAGATAGATAGATAGATAGATTTCAAAAACTCGCTGGTTCTTAGAGATATAACTTTCTGATTAATATGTAAATAAAGCTTTTGCTAATACATACGTATATACACATGCTTCCTTATCCTGGAACACTCATTTTCTTTACTGGGCAAGTGTTGTACAGCGTACCTCATCAGCTATTGCAAGATTCTACCATTCAAAAGGAGCCCATTATATTCCTGCAGCTTGCAAGGTCTTTCAAGCTAAGGTAGTCCCTCAGCTTCTCTTTGGCTCTCAAATCTGCTCCCTTGCAAAGCTTAATATTATTGAAACCATTCAGAATAAGTTCATTAAAGCCATATTGATGGTACCAAAAAGTATCAAAAATGCCATCCTACGGGTAGAAATAGGTATAGTATCATTGGATGCCAGAGCATGGTTCCTCCTTCTTACCTTCTGGCTAAAGTTAATTCTGTTTCCTATAGGTTTAGCCCCATTAGTACTTAGAGATCATTTTAAGTCATTGTGGCTAAAAAAAGCTTTAGATAAAATTAAATTGCTGGGCTTCTCTATGGAAAGTCTGTGCTCATTAGGATTTGATAATGCTAGAACTGCCCTTAAACAACGAATCTGGGATATAGATCTCCAAACAAATTTAAGTAAGGTGTTACATCCCAATATCTGTCATTTTCTTCCAGAAGGGTTCGTTCAAGCTTCTTTTTTTGTTGTTTATTCGTTCAGTCACTTCCGACTCTTCGTGACTTCATGGACCAGCCCACGCCAGAGCTTCCTGTCGGCCGTCACCATCCCCAGCTCCCCCGTGGTTGAGTCCGTCACCTCCAGAATATCATCCATCCATCTTGCCCTTGGTCAGCCTCGCTTCCTTTTGCCTTCCACTTTCCCTAGCATCAGCTTCTTCTCCAGGATATCCTGTCTTCTCATTACATGGCCAAAGTACTTCAGTTTTGCCTTTAATATCATTCCCTCAAGTGAGCAGTCTGGCTTTATTTCCTGGAGTATGGACTGGTTTGATCTTCTTGCAGTCCAAGGCACTCTCAGAATTTTCTTCCAACACCACAGTTCAAAAGCATCTATTTTCCTTCGCTCAGCCTTCCTTATGGTCCAGCTCTCACAGCCATAGGTTATTACAGGGAATACCATTGCTTTAACTATGCGGACCTTTGTTGTCAGTGTGATGTCTCTGCTCTTAACTATTTTATCAAGATTTGCCATTGGTCTCCTCCCAAGAAGTAGATGTCTTCTGATTTCCTGGCTGCAGTCAGCGTCTGCAGTAATCTTTGTGCCTAGAAATACAAAGTCTGTCACTGCCTCCACTTTTTCTCCCTCTATTTGCCAGTTATCAATCAAGCTGGTTGCCATAATCTTGGTTTTTTTGAGGTTTAACTGCAACCCAGCTTTTGCACTGTCTTCTTTCACCTTCGTCATAAGGGTCCCCAACTCCTCCTTGCTTTCAGCCATCAAAGTGGTATCATCTGCATATCTGAGATTGTTAATGTTTCTTCCAGCGATTTTAACTCCAGCCTTGGATTCCTCAAGCCCAGCACGTCGCATGATGTGTTCTGCATACAGGTTGAATAGATAGGATGAGAGTATACAGCCCTGCCGTACTCCTTTCCCAATCTTAAACCAGTCCGTTGTTCCGTGCTCTGTTCTTACCGTTGCTACTTGGTCGTTATACAGATTCCTCAGGAGGCAGACAAGATGACTTGGTATCCCCATACCACCAAGAACTTGCCACAATTTGTTATGATCCACACAGTCAAAGGCTTTAGAATAGTCAATAAAATAAAAATAGATGTTTTTCTGAAACTCCCTGGCTTTCTCCATTATCCAGCGGATATTGGCAATTTGGTCTCTAGTTCCTCTGCCTTTTCTAAACCCAGCTTGTACATCTGGCAATTCTCGCTCCATGAATTGCTGGAGTCTACCTTGCAAGATCTTGAGCATTACCTTACTGGCATGTGAAATAAGTGCCACTGTTTGATAGTTTGAACATTCTTTAGTGCTTCCCTTTTTTGGTATGGGGATATAAGTTGATTTTTTCCAATCTGATGGCCATTCTTGTGTTTTCCAAATTTGCTGGCATATGGCATGCATCACCTTGACAGCATCATCTTGCAAGATTTTAAACAGTTCAGCTGGGATACTGTCGTCTCCTGCTGCCTTGTTATTAGCAATGCTTCTTAAGGCCCATTCAACCTCACTCTTCAGGATGTCTGGCTCTAACTCACTGACCACACCATCAAAGCTATCCCTGATATTATCATCCTTCCTATACTGATCTTCCGTATATTCTTGCCACCTTTTCTTGATCTCTTCTGCTTCTGTTAGGTCCTTGCCATCTTTGTTTTTGATCATACCCATTTTTGCCTGGAATTTACCTCCGATGTTTCTAATTTTCTGGAAGAGGTCTCTTGTCCTTCCTATTCTATTGTCTTCTTCCACTTCCGCACATTGCTTGTTTAAAAATAATTCCTTATCTCTTCTGGCTAACCTCTGGAATTTTGCATTTAATTGGGCATATCTCCCCCTATCACTGTTGCCTTTTGCTTTCCTTCTTTCTTGGGCTACTTCCAGTGTCTCAGCAGACAGCCATCTTGCCTTCTTGGTTTTCTTTTTCTTTGGGACGTTTTTTGTTGCCGCCTCCTGAACAATGTTGCGAACTTCTGTCCATAGTTCTTCTGGGACCCTATCTACTAAATCTAGTCCCTTAAATCTATTCTTCACCTCCACTGCATATTCCTTAGGAATATTAGTGAGCTCATATCTAATTGATCTGTGGGTCTTCCCTATTCTCTTTAGTCTGATTCTAAATTTTGCAATAAGAAGTTCGTGATCTGAACTACAGTCAGCTCCAGGTCTTGTTTTTACCGACTGTATAGATGTCCGCCACCTTTGGCTCCAAAGGATGTAGTCAATCTTATTTTGGTGTCGACCATCTGGTGAAGTCCATGTATAAAGTCATCTTTTAGGTTGTTGGAAGAGAGTGTTTGTTATACACAGTGAGTTGTCTTGGCAAAATTCTATCAGCCTATGTCCTGCTTCATTTTGTTCTCCCAGACCATTCTTGCCTGTAATTCCAGGTGTCGTTTGACTACCCACCTTAGCATTCCAGTCTCCTGTAATGAAAATAACATCTCTTTTTGGTGTATAATCCAGTAGGTGCTGCAGATCCTCATAGAACTGATCTACTTCTGCTTCTTCAGCATTTGTGGTTGGGGCGTATATTTGGATCACTGTGATGTTAAATGGCTTACCCTGAATTCGAATTGAGATCATTCTATCATTTTTTGGATTGTATCCAAGCACTGCTTTAGCCACTTTATTATTAATTATGAAGGCTACTCCATTTCTTCTGTGGTCCTCTTGTCCACAGTAATAGATCTGGTGGTCATCTGATGTGAAGTGGCCCATTCCAGTCCATTTCAGTTCACTGACACCTAAAATGTCTATATTTAATCTTGACATCTCACCAATAACCACATCCAATTTGCCCTGGCTCATAGATCTTACTTTCCAGCTTCCTATGGTGTGTTGAACTTTAGAACATCGGATTCGTCGTTCACCACCAGCACCGTCGGCCGCTAGCCGTCCTTTCAGCTTTGAGCTAGCTGCGTCATCACATCTGGGGCTAGTTGAAGTTATCCTCTGTTCCTCCCCAGTAGCATTTTGACCATCTTCCGACCTGGGAGTCCCATCTTCCGATGGTATACCGACATATCTCTGGTTGTACTGATCCATTTAGTTTTCACGGCAAGAATACTGGGGTGGGTTGCCATTA
Organism: Charina bottae; assembly: GCA_023362775.1. Lineage (NCBI taxonomy): Eukaryota > Metazoa > Chordata > Lepidosauria > Squamata > Charinaidae > Charina > Charina bottae. The sequence continues at coordinate 8,833,591 of JALMGJ010000007.1, forward strand.
CCTTCCCCAGGGATCGTATTTAGTCTGACCTCTCTGCCACGACCTTCCCGTCTTGGGTGTCCCTTCACGGTTTAGCTCATGGTTTCATTGAGGTGCTCAAGCTCCAGCACCACGACAAGGTAACGATCTCCTTTGCTGGAGTCCAGCTTCTTATTTATCATATATTACAATTCTGAAATTTCGTAAAGCTTTCACCTTAGCCAGGCTGAACACACTGCCCTCAGCAGTCCTTTTTGGACGTTTTAAGGGCACTCCTATGCACTTTCAGTTATGTCCATGTGGTGACGGCTCAATAAAAACCCTAAGCCATATGTTGTTATACTGTTCCCTATATAAGGACTCTAGACAGATCCTTATATATCCGATATTGAAGAAATTTCCAGGCAAGGAGTGTGATTTCTATTTAATGCTACTTCTTTCGGACAAGGACCCGAAAATATCCTCCCAGGCTGCCCAGTTTTGTGCTACAATCTACACAATACACCGCACCATTACTTAGGTTTAGAACTTCTTAATATAGTATTTCATTTCAATTTATTTTAGTATTTTTATTCTTAATTAATTTTAGATCCTATCATACTAATTGTTTTTCTGTTTTTATATATATATATATATATATATATATATATATATATATATATGTGTGTGTGTGTGTGTGTGTGTGTGTGTGTGTGTGTATGTGTGTGTGTGTAAGATGGTTACTATTATATAATTTTATTGTATCTGGCCTTAGGGCTGTAATAAACGTGTTGTTGTTATATACACATCACACTATTCCTTTTCAGAGTAAGCACTATTATGCAAAGGGTGGAAAGGGGGTAAGAAATAATAATCCAAAATGCATAAAAAGAAAAGGAAAAGAAAAGAGGGAAAAAAGGGCACCCTCTCCTCATTTAGTGGCCACATTCCATTCCTTAAATCAGAAGCGAAATGGTCACTAAGCGAACACGTGACAGAAAAAGAGGGAGAGAGAGAGATGCTGCGAAGATCACTGGTTGCTGACATCTCATTCAGATCAAGTTCTCTTGTGCAGCAATGGTAGCATTACTCTCACTCTGGTGTGCGTTGTTGTCAGGAGCATGAAAAGTGCATGCATTGGTTGGAAAATGAATTTTTCATTACTCTCAAATATCGTTATTTGTGAACAGTTGCTAAACAAGAAGTGGCTGTAACTTAAATATATCAAATGCTGAAACCATACGTCTCTACACCTTTCTATCCTTGTATACTCTTTTTGTTTTACATCCATACCCTTTTATTTATAGCCATACGCTGATTCATACATTGCCTTTTGTTCTTGAAACCTCTCCCCCTCTTTCTTTTTGAGGCTTTCATCACCATCATCCAACCATGACTTCCTTGGTTTTCTCCTTTTTCTCCACCTATTCACTCTTCCTTTCTCTATTTGTTTTGCTGTTTGATCCTCATTCATTCTCTCTATAAGACCAAATGACCTCAATGTATTTCTTTCATACTGGTTAGTTGCTTTTGTGTTTAATGCATATGCATTCAGCGCTCATACATTTTTGACCCTGCCTCCTCTTGTTTGACTGCATACTCAAGTACACCATTCCCAGCGCATTCAACCTATCTTTATGCTTCTGCTGACATATTCCACTCTTACTTCAATAAAACAAATTGGACTGGAACATGCTGTTATTTACAGCCATTTTTGCTTCTTTTGACAAACGTTTATTCTTCACAAGAGGACAAATGCCTCTCTATACTTTTCGATCAGCATTTGCACTTCTTAAAGGATTTTATTATATTTAGTGAAGATTCTACCAGATACAAGAAGGCATTTACTTGTTACAGCTTTTCATCATTTATGTATGAATTGGAATCATTCACCCCATTTTCCCTATCAAACACAACCCCCTTGAATTTTGATATATTAATATCAGATCCATACTCCTTGATCCATCATGCAATCTAACATTCACTGCAAACCATTAAGATTCCCAGCCAGCAACAAGGTACTAGCTGCATACAAAAATATACATACATTCACACCCTAACCAACATGCCTCTAACATCACCATAAACATTCCTTATATATTTATTTTTATTTTTTATTATTTATTTTATTTATCTTATTTATACCCCACCTATCCCCTCCCTAATGGAGGGCTCTAGGCGGCTTACAACCATGTAAATTCAATTTATACAATCATATCATATATTACAGTACCCGCGCGATTAGGGAGGGGGTGAGGGAACCGGCTCTTCTTTTCCAGGCATCGGAACTACAAGCCCCAGAATGCCTTGCTTTCGGAGCCGGCTGCTGACATCCCGGAAGTTGTAATTGGGATCCGTCGTCCTCTGCCGCCATCCTCAGCCGCCATCCACGGGCTTCTCCAGATCTTCGTCTTCGGTTCCGAGGCGACTCCCCGACAGGATGCCAGCATATTGCCCCATGTGAGTGGTACCCATTTATCTACTTGCTATTTAGCTATTTAGCTATTTAGCTTTTGAATCTCTGGGTTGGCAGAGAGCTAGGGCTAGTGACGAGAGCTCACCTCGCCACGCGGATTCGAACTGCCGACCTTATTTATCCATCAAAACATTAAACAGCCAAACGGACATCACACATCCTTACCTTATTCTTTGCTCAGTGTTGAATCATACATTAAGCATGTAATTTACCCCCACACATGCTTTACTTTGATCATATACCACTCCTATTGCTTCCATGTCCATTTTCTAGACACTAACATTTATAGCATTTGTTTCAGTTCCACTCTTCAACATATACAGTAACTATCATTATCATACAAATCTCAGCAATATCCTTCCAGTATTCCCACACTTTAGTTTCATCTCAAATCATTTTATCGCTTTTATTTTTAATTCCATCCACTCTGCAAGATACTCCTTGTTTAGCCCGTTTCACCCACATCCAAAGCAATTGTTCATTTCCACCAAAGAGCTCTGCATATTTCTGCCTCTTTTATTCTTAATTGTTCCTTGTTCTTGACCGCATTTTTGTAACTATCTTTCTCAATATATATAATATATATTATATCTAATATAATATCTTTCTCTCATCCTTATTTTTACAACACTAATTGTTGAGATTATATGTATTTTCTCATCCAGAGCTTCTTTTATTTCATCATTCCACCAAGCCTTCTTTTTCATAGTTTCCATTCGTATAATTCTACATGCTTCTAGTGGCACTTTGTAACATAATTCTTTTCACTTTTTTCTAAGTAACTTCCACATCTTTTTTCCTGATGTCTACTTCCCATTTGTTCTGTTGACAGTTTAGTCTATTTTCTAACACTTTTTCATACAGGACTTGTATTCTGTCTTCCTCTAGTCATTCTACTTTTACTTTTGTTTCTTTCACTTGTTTCCTTTTCTTCTGCATCCATTTTTACCAAGGATTCACTCTTGACACTACTAAAACATGTCCCACATTAATAATATAATATAATAATATAATATAATAATATTGTTGTTGTTTATTCGTTCAGTCGTTTCCGACTCTTCGTGACCTCATGGACCAGTCCACGCCAGAGCTTTCTATCGGCCGTCACCATCCCCAGCTCCCCCATAGTCGAGTCTGTCACCTCCAGAATATCGTCCATCCATCTTGCCCTTGGTCGGCCCCTCTTCCTTTTGCCTTCCACTTTCCCTAGCATCAGCTTCTTCTCCAGGGTATCCTGTCTTCTCATGATGTGGCCAAAGTACTTCAGTTTTGCCTTTAATATCATTCCCTCAAGTGAGCAGTCTGGCTTTATTTCCTGGAGTATGGACTGGTTTGATCTTCTTGCAGTCCAAGGCACTCTCAGAATTTTCCTCCAACACCACAGTTCAAAAGCATCTATCTTCCTTCGCTCAGCCTTCCTTATGGTCCAGCTCTCACAGCCATAGGTTACTACAGGGAATACCATTGCTTTAACTATGCGGACCTTTGTTGTCAGTGTGATGTCTCTGCTCTTAACTATTTTATCAAGATTTGCCATTGCTCTCCTCCCAAGAAGTAGACGTCTTCTGATTTCCTGGCTGCAGTCAGCGTCTGCAGTAATCTTTGCGCCTAGAAATACAAAGTCTGTCACTGCCTCCACTTTTTCTCCCTCTATTTGCCAGTCATCAATCAAGCTCATTGCCATAATCTTGGTTTTTTTGAGGTTTAACTGCAACCCAGCTTTTGCACTTTCTTCTTTCACCTTCGTCATAAGGCTCCTCAATTCCTCCTCGCTTTCAGCCATCAAAGTGGTATCATCTGCATATCTGAGATTGTTAATGTAATATTATAATATAATATAATATAATAATATAATATAATATAATATAATATAATATAATATAATATAATATATAATTTTATTATAAATTTTTAAAAAGAATATCAAAACTACAGAAACTAATATTTATTTATTTATTTATTTATTTAATTTATATAACCGCCCATCTCCCCCAACGGGGAACTCTGGGCGGTTTACAATAAAATAGTTAAAATTAAATATAAAATATAAAACATCAATATACAATATATGTAAAAATAATAAATAATTATAAATCCAGATGGGCGATGGAATTAATAACGAAGGGCATTATAAGATTAAGGAGTTAGCCACCCCCATGAGGAACTATCCTTTCCTCCTTCCCATGCCAGGAGAATTACTTAATATAGTAAGAAAGTAAGAAAAAGAAATCAAAGAGAAATCAAAGAGAAGTACAAGAAAGGAAAAAAGTAAAGAAAAAACAGAAAAGAAAGAAGTAGCTTCCTATTTTTTTTTACAACAGTTATAAGTACAATTATAAGTTTGCCTCTTACTCTAAGGTTACAACATACCTCTCTTCTTTCTATAATCTATTCTGTTTAATCATCAAAACCATAAATCATAAGTTTATTTTTTTCTGTTTCATGCAAAAAAGTTTATAAGGGTTTTCCAGTCAGCAATAAATGTAGATATTGTCTTTTCTTTGATCAAAGGAGTCAATTAACATGTACCACATTCCGAATCCCTCATTAACTTTATTCTATATCCTTAACTAATTCTGTCAAACTTTCGTCATAAACAACCAAATCAATCTTACTTTTAAATTAGTATTCAGTTCTTTGCCATACACATGTGTGAAACAACTAACCCTTAAATAAGCAGAGAGAAGGGTTGCTTTCAGGTCCACATTCCTCACTGGGGTGGGATTCTGGGCATCCCCTTCACATATGCATCAGCCAGGCAGATTCCACCTGGTGGAAATGATCCCTGGTGCCCTGGAGCCAAGCCATATATAGTTTTACAGGTCAAAACCAGCATCTCTCCCATACTGCCACTGTTCCATATAGATCTTAAAAAGCTATGGGGAGAGAGAGCTGAGCCCTTTGACACATCATACTGGAGAAACCCTCTGCACTACTGCTGACTAGAACTGGGTAGGAAAAGAACCACTGCATAACAGTGCCTCCAATTCTCAACCCCCATTGGTGGTCTACTAAGATATCATGGTAGTTGGTGTCAAAAACCACTAAGATGCCTAAAAGGATTAATAGGGACACATTCTTACCCAATAGATCCTGATGAAAGTCATCTACCAGAACAATGAATTCTGTTTTTGTACCATGCCTGGATCACAATGTAAACTGAAAGAGATCCAAATAATATGCTTAATCTAGGATCCTCTGAAAGTGAGCCACTACAATTTCCTTGACAACCTTTCCCCAAAAGGGAAGGTTGGAGAAAAGCACTAGCTGTCTAACACAACTGGATTGAGAGCTGGCTTCTTTAGAAAAGGGTGCAACATCATGTCTTGATTGGCAGCATCTCATCCTCTCTTAAATAATCATTTCCCATCTTTGGAATCTAGCCACTCATTCTCCCTTGGCCCTGCAGCCCAGATGCACATAAAAGCACTCATACCCACTCATACTAATGAAGCAGCCCAACTGGACATTACCAAAATGTTAGTAGTGGACAGACCCAACAATGCAGTGTGTGGAACTTATTCCAGATAGACCTGATATTTGCAGGTCTATGCAGCAGACCAAGAGAATCAGTGACCTGGCCTACAGGCCCATAGGCAAACACTGAGTCAGAAGTGGGGACCTGCATTAAATTGCTCGTCCCCTTTTCCAAAGATCCTCTTTCACTGGGTCCCTAATGGATTAGTCATACTGCACCAATGCAACATTCCCTGACAATGCTACTGAGTTTGGAAATTAACCAACATGTCACAAGGAAAAGCAAAGTCCAATTTTACCCTAGGCATTTGTATAGAGCAGAGCTTTCCAAACTTTTCATGTTGGTGACACACCTTTTAGACATGCATCATTTCGTGACACAGTAATAACAGGGCTCCCCGCCCCCCGGCCCACGTGATTGGCTCCCACCTGCAAACCCCGCCCCCTGGCCCACACGATTGGCTCCTGCCTGCAAACCCCTCCCCCCAGCCCATGCGATTGGCTCCCACCTGCAAACCCCGCCCCCAGCCCATGAGATTGGCTCCTGCCTGTAAACCACTTGGCAAGTTCCCCCCTCTTGCAGCTTTCAGGACAGCCTGGGAACAGCTCGAATGCAGCAGTAGACCTGGGCGTCCAAAACCGCCCCTTTCCACCCACCTGGAACATGACGAATTTTGCCGTTTTTTGGTATTTTTGGGGGGCGCCCGCCGCCTCTCCTGTGGTTGGGGGAACCCCCTGAGGTCGAGGGGCACCCATTTCCACCACCACCCCACCCTCCCCGGAGCGCCAGAATACTTTTTTCGGCAGCTGCGCCCGTTTATTTTTCGGCGGGGTTTGCCTTTTAGGAGCTCAGCCGCCGATCAGCTGTTTTTGCTGCGTTTTCCGGGGCTTTTTGGCCATTTTCATGCCCAGCCCCACCTTCCCCAGCATCAGGAGAGCTTCCACGGAGACTCCAGACCCTCAAATTTGGCTCCCCGATCTAGTCAGAGCCTTCGGAGGAGAGGGACAAGCCCTTTTTAGTCCCACGCTGAACAGCTGAGCAGCGCTGAGGGCAACGCCCCCACCCTGGAACTTGTAGCCACACCCAGCAGAGTTCTCTCCGGCTGAGGGTGGAGAGGCAAGGCAGCGCCACTTATCGGCGCGCGCTGATTGGCGGGGGTGCCTCTTCTTCTGGCTCCCCCCCACTCAAAGCTTCCGGGTCATCTGGCGACACACCCAGACACTGCCGGCGACACTAGTGTGTCGCGACACACAGTTTGGAAAGCTATGGTATAGAGTGTGTATACTGACACACACTCAGGAGGCCAAGTTTTTGCTTTTGTTTGAAACTTAGCTGGGTATCTCTCTCCACGTGATACAACATTACAGACGTACTGAAATTATTGGTAACAAATTTGAAACCACTCTCACATGAACCCTCCATTCTTAAGAAAGGCTTTGAATAGAATTCTTTCAGAAATAACCTGCAGTCTTTTGTATGGGTAATTCAAAAGAGCTCTAGGATGCTGCCCTGGTGTTGAAGTTCAAATCAAGAGCGAAACTGGTATTTTTAACAGGATAAAATGTTCAACATAGTTTCACTGTCCTACTTGGAAGGTTTTTTTCATCACTGGAGTGCCTTTTTAAGTAAAAGGGTGGTTAATACAACAATGAGTGAATAATTTAAGTAAATCTGCAGAGCCTGTAGTTATGGGATTCACTGACTCACTTTGTGTCTAACCACATGCAGAGGAATCCTGTGAAGCAGCTCATAGTAAGAGCAAAGAGGATATACCATTTCCTTGTCATTTCTTATCTTCCTTTTGTACTTTATTAATGCCTTTGATGTCAGAAGATATGTAGAAAGAAATGGTGGCTAATAGCCAAGTGCTTAAGACCCAGTCTATTATCATTATGCTAGTATAGCTGTGCCAGCAAGACTAGTTGCTAAATTTTCTTGTTAGGACTTAATAAGACAAAGATGTTTGGGGAGGGAAAGTGTAAGTATGTAACATGCCTATTAGCACATTCACCACACAGCTCCAGGCAATTCTCAAATTTCAAGACAATAGCAGCCAGCTTGGAATAAATGTCCTACAAATCCCAGTCTCTTGTTCCTTTTTATTTCACGGTCTCACAATGGAAGAGTACTGTAGAGAATGTCCTATCTCCCTCAAGGAACCATCTCAGTCAAAGCATCTGGAGTTGCTATGTGGCTCACTTTAAACTGCCCTGAATTTATACACAGAGAAAAATGGACTATTCTATGTATGTGTTTAGCTCAACAAGCATGGAAAACTCTGAATTTGAAATCAGTGATGAATGATGTCACCAGAGGGAGACAGGGCTGAAATTGCTGGCTTGACATCTTGTTTGTTTGCTTTTGAGGAGAGGGACTTCTTTTTTGAGAAGTAAAATAAGTGCCTCAAGCTCAACAGAGGTCTAACAAGCTTATTTTGCTTCCACCTCCTCTCTCTCTAATTGTGGAAATTGGTGCCACCAGATTGCAGTGTTTTGCCACCAAGTTTCAGCTGTGAAAGCTCAGAACATCACATATACAGGGACAAAGGGTTGGGTTTACCATCGCAGTGTTAGGAAGGAAAAGTGCCAGTATGGCCCCAAATATTCCTACAGTGGCATATTTAATTGATCTCCAATCCAAAACACCATGGGACTATTCCAGAACTCCACAATTCAATACTTCTATGCTATATGGAGAGTAAAACATTTAACAATCATCATACAGCAGCAAAGAGGTATTTTATTATTATTATTATTATTTCACTGTGGCCATCTTGTAGTAGTCTGGATTTCTGGTAGCACTAGTCTATGTGAGTCTCAAACACAAAGTCTTAAACTCGAATTCTGTATCCCACAGTGATGAGATATGGGTCTCAAGAATGACTTTTCAACATCTTGATACCTCTTAGTAGATATTTTTAGGTGTATCTATTTTCCTCACAATTCCGACTTGTGACCACACCAATAGTTTTACTTGTTCTATACTCATCAGTGCTGCTTTCCTTGCAACACCTACAGTAAGTGAGAAAATGTATTCTTATACTCAGTCTGATTGATTGACAAATTATTTATTTGAACCATATCCAACCTACAACTTCTACACTATGACTCAATGACTAGGCATCATGGCTGCTTCTGAAAGGGGGCAGCTAGGAATGGTCCAAGCTTACACAGCACTAGAGGCTCTACCCTTGGGTAGCATATGTGTTCATACGTGCTTGTACATCCCACCCATATCCAGGACTGGGTGCAATGTAAATCATCCAAACCTCTTTGAGTTGGGAAGCCTGGAGCAATATCCTGAAGACATCTTTTCTTCTGTAGATACCACTGTATTTAAGATCAGTTGAAGAGGTTCTGATATGTTGATCCTTGCTTTCAAAGGTCAAAATATATGGATGTACTCACTGATTCACCCAATTTATAACATTGTCAGATACCTCAGAACAGCTCTTGCCCAATCTTCAAAAGTATAAGGTTCCCCATCAGAACCTTCCACCCAGACACGTACACCAGGCAATACACATCGATATTCATTCTGCATAACCTGGCATGAGGAGCTTTTATTGGGACATAGCACCTGGAACCATCACAAAAAGAATGGTTAAAATCTCCATTTCGGAAGCACTTTATCTGGAATGTGAGAAGATCTTGAATAATTTTCTGGCTTCATGAATTCTAGCTTTTGTTTGTTTAAATTTATATGGCCGCCCATCTCATCAAAGTGGCTCTGGGAAGCTAACAACAACTAAAACCCACAAAAACACAAATGTCCAGCAGCTGAAACTGCAGACAACCATCAACACAACCACTTTATGGGCTATAACTGACACTCCCACCCCCATGCCTGGGAATACAGTCACATCTTCAGGGCCTTGAGAAAGGCCAATCTGAGGTCCTGTGAGAAAATGTTCCACAGGTCAGGCACCATGACATACAAGATCTCTCCTGGGTCCTGCCAGATGACACTCTTTAGTGGATGAGACCTTTAGCATGTTTCTCTTGCCAGATTTGATGGAATGGGTGGACACAATCAGGGAGAAGCGGTCTCACAAATAACCTGGCCCCATGCCATTAAGGGTTTTATAGGTGACTACCAGCACCTTGAATTGAACACGTAAGCATACTGGCAGCCAATGCAGCTTGCAGAGCAGAGGTATAACATGCACAGATCAAGCAGCACTCATAACTGCCCACACCACTGCATTTTGAACCAGCTGCAGCTTCCAGATGCTCTCAAGGGCAGCCCCATGTACAGTACATTGCAAACCGCCCAGAGTTCCCCTTTCGGGGGAGATGGGCGGTAACAGAAATTTAACAATAAATAAATAAATAAATAGTCCACCCAGGAGGTGACTACAGCACGAGTAACCATGAGCAGAGCCACCAAGCCATCCAACCGTTTAATAAACCCATTGAGTAATGAGCATAGGACTGCACACTTACTAAGGACTAGTCTTAATCTACTCACTGAGACTCACTTTTCAGTAAACTTACGTAAACGGTGCATAAACTGTAAGTGGCACATATTACAGATGATTCTTAAAAGATAAATTCAGTATATGAGACTCAGGCTCTACTGTTTTACATTTGGGTTGTGAAACTGCAAAGGAGAAAAATATTTTTCAACAACTTGTTATAAAGGATTTCTTAAAATTTTAAAATGATGTCCCATATTTTATATTACTATAAATCTAAAGCAAGGGATGGCAGAGTTCCTCTCTGTGGTTTCTATATGCTGCTGCTGCTGCTTTTAGCTAGAAATCTGAGATCCACTCACCAGAGCCAAATGCAGAATAGTTGCTTGGACAGGTAGATGTTTTACCAAAAATTAAGCAATAAGTTTCTTCCAAGCAGATGCTCAGCTTAGCAGTTTGTGATCAGCACTGGAACCAAGAAGATTTGTCCTTTCACATTATGGTTTTTCTGCAAGCATTCCAGCAACCAAATTTAATAGGAATGCTTTTTCTTGCTTGCTATGATTCAGTAGTACAGAACCAGACATGCTTGAAGGTTTTCTTCAGTTAAGCATTCCGAGATCCATCAGAAGATTCCCCAGAGTTCTTCTAATAAATTCCAAAATACCTTCCACATTTTCCTGCCCTGAAATTATTTATTTATTTATTTTCTATCCCACCTTTATTAATTTTATAATTAACTCAAGCCGGCTAACATACCTAATACTCCTTCCTCCTCTTATTTTCCTCACAACAACGACCCTGTGAGGTGAGTTGGGCTGAGAGAGAGTGACTGGCCCAAGGTCACCCAGCTGGCTTTTCAAACCAGAACTCTCAGTCTTCTGGTTTCTAGCCCATTGCCTAGACCAAATTGCCAAACAAGAATGCACCTACCAATCGAAGAGAATATTTGTAGCTCAGGGTTGAACTGTAGAGTCCATGGTGCTCTCTGAGCCTTGTTGTTTTCTTGCAGATGTTTCATTGCCAGGCTAGGCAACATCTTCAGTGCGAAAAGGGAGTGGAACTTGCTCTCTGTTTATATACCCTGGCTTGTCCTGCCTGTGTTGGTGGGGGTGTTGTACTCTCCTACAACCCAATCAAGGTACTACGAAGGAGAGTACAACACCCCCACCAACACAGGCAGGACAAGCCAGGGTATATAAACAGAGAGCAAGTCCCACTCCCTTTTTGCACTGAAGATGTTGCCTAGCCTGGCAATGAAACGTCTGCAAGAAAACAACAAGGCTCAGAGAGCACCATGGACTTCACAAAGAATGCACCTTTTCCCCCCACAGCTGAGGGTGAACTTGGCTTTTGCGTGGTATGTTAGGAGCCAGGAAAAACCCATATATTTAATTTCACTTACATATACATTTAACTTAAATATCAATAATTTGGTTACTCTCATCACATATTTAATAATTTCTTCTCTTATAATCGAAATGACAGACTGAGAACAACTTTGGAGACCTCTGAAGGCCACATTCTGGGCTTCACATTGCATCCTTCCATTGTAGAATAATGCCACAGCTCACAGGCTAGGTTTAAATTACCACGTTCCCCATCCCATAATGACTTCTAGATTTGCTTTGGTATAACATCTACAGTTTTCTGAAGGAGAGCATTTTAACGCGGGCTGCAGGCGTCCCTACAGTTAGAGTGGCCTCAGGTGGGAGTGTTACTTATATTAACCATAGGTAAGCATCTTAAATTGCTTAAATGCCACTTGACTAAACACTGTAATTCTCACAACAGCAGCTGCCAATTCAGTAAGGTCTGGAGAACAAACGTCTAAAAAACAGGTCCAGGCAAGCCTGCACACATTAGGTTCATTTCCATTATGAAAGGCACAGCTGAATATAAGGTCACTCTGTGATGCAATTTCCATCTTCCATAGAATACATTTTAAAAATACATCTTTCCGTAACAAAAGTTAAATTCACAAATCAGTGGTGGCTGTTGCTTAGTCCCAAATAAAAGGCTTGCTTCACTAACTCCCATCGACTTCAAGATAGAACAAAAATTACAGGCAAGGGAAAATGATGAACTTTGCTTGCAGGCACGGGATCTTTCTATTTTCTCCAGTAGAGGGAGCTCAAACATTAAATTGAATTACCTATTTTGTTAATCAGCATTTATATTAAAGTTACTGCTTTGGATACACAGTTAACTCATGGTGGAGGTTAACTCTCCTTCACCAGACGTCAGTAGAAAGAATGGAGCTGAATGAATTTTATCATCCAAACACCTCTTATATTTTCCCCCAAAAACAACACTCAAGGAAAGAGTTTAGAGTGCATTTGAAAGAGAGCAGAAATAGTTGGAACTGTCCATTCTTCCCAACAGAATAATATCACAATAAGTCTTTGAAATCTCTTTCATTTGAAGGATCATAAAGTAGTAAGGGCTCACTCAAGCCAAACCTTTATACATATAAAATGTTTACACAGGAGCAAGTCCTATTAAATTATATCAGACTTACTTCCATTTAAGTATATGCTAGACCAGTGTTTCTCAACCTTGGCAGCTTTCAGATGTGTGGACTTCAGCTCCCAGAATTCCCCAGCCAGCATGGCTGGCTGGGGAATTCTGGGAGTTGAAGTCCACACATCTGAAAGTTGCCAAGGTTGAGAAACACTGTGCTAGACTGTAGCCTACAAATATGAAAATTCAAAATGTAACACACCACAGAGAGAGGAGGATTTATTATTACTACAGTTTTTCTCAACTAGGTTAGCATACATTTTTTGCAAGGATACCTTTTCCAAAATGTTGCTTATCATGTTCATCCATATCAGAAAGGGATTAAAAAACGTTGTGCCCAAAATTGGGTATAAAATATACAGTTGACTTAATTGTGTAGTAACCAGCTCAATGAAACATAGATCTGCAGGTAGGTTTACCTCTATTACACAACATACTGAAATGATCACCTCTAATAAAGAATCTCTGAAATGATCACTGTGGCCTATAAAATGGAATGACTTTAAAGAAATGCAATTTTCATACTTTATAGGTTTTCCTCCTCAAGCATCAAAATGTTTTGTGACCCTGAAGTTCAAAGACCACTTTTGTATATTTCTGGCAGAGAGTGCACACAAACAGGCTTCTAGTAGTGATCCAGCAAAGGAATCTAGGATACTTTCTGAAGGCCAATTAATTACTCCATCATCCCAATTAAAAAGGAGACGGTAGATCAATTAAAAAGGAGATGATAGATATGGAAAAAAATAAATTCTACCTATGTAACTATGAAGCAGTAATGGTACTTCTCTTGCTGATTCTAAAAGCACACAGATAAATAAAACCAGGAATATAATGGGCCAAGAACTGTAAGATTATTTGTTTTGAAATATGATAAATATGAAGACCATCTAGTGCAGCCTTTCTCAACCTTTTGACCCTGGAGGAACCCTTGAAATATTTTTCAGGCCTTGGGGACCCCTGCACATTCAGGCTCAAATATAGGCCAGAAGTTACAAAATTATTATATTTGTTTCATGTGTAAACAAGAAATACATATACGTATATGCATTAACAGTGTTCTTAAACTAAAAATAAAGAATGAAACTTACCTCTTTAATGTGAAGTTGCCTGAATTTGAAATAATTTTTAAAAATAAATCGTGATATCCCAAGGAACCCCTAGTGACCTCTCATAGAACCCTAGGGTTCCACGGAACCCTGGTTGAAAATCCTTGGTCCAGTGAATCTAACTTTTGTTTTCAACAGCCATCTCTCTAGATGCCTTTGGAAAATTCCCAGAAGTCATGGTTTATATACTGTAGTAAACTCCTATTCAAAAAACCTCTGACAATGGCAGTGTGTCCCCTGTTAGTCCCCCTGCAGCTGGCATTCAGAGGCATTCTACCTAAACATGGAAACACAATTTATATCCTCCTCCACACATTTATCTACTGTCTTTTAAAAGCATCTCAGTACATCTATCATTTTCCGATGGTGGCATTTAGCAACATTTGGTCGTTGACCATGCATTCCTTTTTATTGTGATTTGAGTTCCAATTTACAATGCTCCTATTCAAATACAGTAGGAGCCAGAATATTTTATAAAAATGCAAACAAGCTACCACGAGGGCCTGAAATCATTATGATTATCCTCCCATTGAAATGAGCCAAGTAAAGGAAAGGGGTGGGGGGGGGCATAAAAGCACATTTGCCAAGGTCATTTTAACCATTTAGCTCTGTGAGGATAAGAAGTTATGCCAAGGGAAGAAAATATGTGCAACCATGTACAAAAGGAAGCTGTAAGATGCCAAATTCCTCCAGCTATCCTTCAGAGGCCAGTGAAATGATACCTTGATTTATCTGTAATAAAAAGCTTTGAAGTCCCAAACCCTGATAGAGGAAGAAAAACAAGTATTATACAGAGCTGACAGAAACATTCCCTCTGTTTTTGGAGCTTTTTAAGCTTCCTGAGAATGATGACTTATATCTGTTACTCCTTTAAGGGGAAAATTTGTATTTATCTTGAGAATACCATTGCTTCTTCTGAGATGTCTTGAAGTATGAGATGGTGACTGTCCTCTTATTTACCAAGTTTCTCTTCTTTTAACTTCCAAACGCTGATAAATTACAAGGTTAACTCTAGCACTGGCTAGATATTGCTATGCTGTGAATATGGCAAGCCAAAGGTCATGTTTTTCAGTGCCACACTGACCATGAATCCTCAAACTGAAAGGTATCTGAATCTACCAGGGACACAGCTTGACCTGCATTCATCTGTGCCTGGACCTTTAAAACAGTGGTGAGTTTTACCATAATTAAGCAGATGAAGCTTTCCCCATCACTTTATTCCTGTATCAAGAACACAACGGTAGAAAACACTGATATTCCTGTATCAAGAACACAAAGGTTGTCTGGATTTTTGAAGCCTAGATACGGTATATCTTCCTTCTTCTTGTAGCCACTGCATTTTATGCTTTTATTCCAGTTTCTGATGTCTGCTTTCTTTTACTGTATTTTAACTGTTCAGAGCTTCCAATTGCACTTTGGTTTTGGTTTATTTTCTACATATGTATTGTAATACTTTCAAGACTTCACGCTTAAAAGTGGCATAAAAAATAAACATTATCTATTTACTTAGATTTTCTGGTACAAAGGGTACCAGTGATGAAAACAATACCTACGTATTTTGGCAAAATCAAGGTTAAAGGCTAAATATATGCACTTTTGATTCAGAATTTGATTCCCAGGGAATGCTGCATTTTTTTAAAAAAAAATTAATTACTTACAGTAGAGGGAAATGAGTCTCAAGATTTTGCATGAAATTGCTCAGAGCCCGTGAGAGCTTGTGCAAGAAGGCAAACATCTAGTGTGAGATCACAAGATTTCCCCATTGGCTCATTTTCTTGCCAAAAATCTCATGATTTCATGAGATGAAATCACTTTCCGGGTAGAGCTGTGGCTTCCAGCTTCCAGACCTTTATGCACGATCCTGTTATGGCTTTGAAGCCTCACCTAGCTTTATGTTTTTCTTTGCAATGATAAAAATATTAATATTAATTATGTTTATGTTTCTTTTAATGATTCCAGCTCATCATAATTTTTTTTACTACCAAATGATTTAACACTACATAAAATACTATTAATACTATTATAAACATAAGCAGCTTAATAGTGGGGGACATTTATTTATTACGACATAATAATAAACAGAAGCTTGTATGCTGATCAGTTCCTTAGAGATTCTATGTGGCTGCACAATAAAGTACAAATTAACAATTGGCACTGCTAGGTTAAAGGATCTTCTCAGCCCTAAATAACCAACAAACACTTGGATCTACGTCCAGTCAAGTGACATCCCCTGCACTGAAGGGTCTTTGGGTATTTTATTTTAACTGTTTTAAAAACTACTTTAACAGTCTTCCAGAGTGACAGACAGTAAGGGAGAGGCCAACCTGTGATGGCCCCAGGTGCTATGTCCCAATAAAGGCTCCTCATGCAAGGTTATGCGGAATGAACTTTAATAAGGAAACATACAAGTCCTAACATCGGTGAAGGTCTGAATGCCCCTTCCCGCCAAACGATTGAGTTTTATGAAGTTCCCTACCCTTAGTTCACCTTGTGTTGCCCATTATGTCAGTTTCCTTCTCAGTGCCTCTCCTGTCTCGCCAGTGAATGGTTATGTTGCTTGATACTGAAAGGTACTGAAAGGTGTTAACGATCGGCCTCCGTCTGAGTGCATTCCTCCTCATTGTCTCCCGTGGCTGGTATCTCGATGGGTATTGTCTGGCGTACGTGTCTGGGTGGAAGGTTCCGATGGGGAACCTTACACAACCTGATCTGGAGGAGCAAGCTGTTCCAGAGTGAGGTGGCTATGGCCAAGAAGGCCTGCTTTTGAGTCCCCATTTCTTCACCTATTGAATAAGTGGGGGTGGGGATCCATAGCATGCTCTCCAAGTATTGGATGGGAAGACAATCCCTAAGTAATGATAACCCAAGGCATAGATAATAACCAGCACCTTTAATTGGATCCAAAAGCCCCCTTATAACCGATGCAACTCCTGCAAAATTGGTATTAGATGTAGTCCTTGTTTAGCGACTGCCTCGTTTAGTGACAGTTTGCAGTTACGACAGGGATGAAAAAGTAACTTTGTGACCAATCCTCTCATTTACAACCTTTGCAGGTCTGTAAAGCAAAGGAAAGCTGAAGTAAGATCATAAGCACAGTTGCAGTTTCACATAGCGACCGAGTTTCCGGTCCCAATTTTGGTTGCTAAACAAGGACTATCTGTACTCTACTATGCTGGTTCTTCCCAAGCTGCTGCATTTAGCGACAGTTGTAGCTTCTGAATTACCTCTACAGTCAGCCCTATTACTGTACATAAAATTGCAAAACTCCAAGTGAGAGATAAGGTCATTATTATTATTTATTTATTTAAATTTATTGGCCACCCAACTGCAATGGACTATGGGTGGCATACAAAAGTGGAAAAAAACATAGAAACAGCTAAAGACATGAATTACCACTGCCAGTACCTGCTGATCCAGAAAAGGCTGCACCTCGCCCAGGTGGGCAAAGGCTCTTCCGGCCAACACCTCCAACTGTTAATCTACCAGGAGCTACAAGTCCAGAGAGACCCCTAGTTTGTGTACATGCTACTGCAAGGATATTGATTTTATTTATCTATATAATACTTTATACCTTCCTACTTTACAAGGACTCAAGGAGGTTTACAATAAGAGAAATAAATAAACAAATAAATAAAACAACCAACAATCTAACCTGAACTAATGAGGTAGCCCAAGGATCATCAATGATGAAATACTCATCAGAACAAGAATGTTTTCAAGACCTTCTTAAAAGCCAAGAGATTGGTTGCATCCTTATCTTTGGGGGGAAGGTATATTGTAGCACCCCATCCAGAGCTAAATGCCCTTGATCTAGAAGGCTTCTTCACATACATCAACATCTTAAGCAATATTCTCTTTACAACCCACAGGCACCAAATTAAGACAAAAGATATTTCTTGTATGGCCCAGTGTAGAGGACTGAAACTGGGTATCATCGGCATACTTATGACATTTCACTCCAAACCAATAGATGGCTTCTCCCATCCATTTCACTTAACTATTAAAGAGAATGGAGAAGAGGACTGTGCTCTGGAGCATTTTACACTGGAGTTCCAAGGTTTGTCCCCCCACCCCACCCCGTCCTCACCATCACCCAGTCAGGAAGGAGTGGAATCAGTGTAACACAGTGCCTCCAATACCCCACCCTTGCAGGTGACCCCAAAGGATACCATTGTTGATGGTATCCAATGCTGTTGAGAGATCAAGTGGGGCAAGAAGGGTGTATGACTAAGTCCCATCACAAATCATTCATAAGAATGACCAATATTGTTGCTATCCCATGCTCTGGCCTGAACCCAGACTGGAAGGGATCCAGATAATCTGTCATTAGGGGCTCTGCAATTGCTGCCTGACTACCTTCTCAACAACCTTCCTCAGAAAGGAAAAGTTGGAGACAGAACAAAAAATTGTCCGGGTGCAATCTTTTCAAGAGCTTTTGCTGTCTCCATATTCCAGGAATCAATAAGTTACCCCAGTGGGCTGCTGACCTGATTGTTAGGAAACTCTATACGACCGCTAGAACCCTGCCGTGTCCATACGATTGAGTATCTTAACCAAGTCCATTCCTCTTTCAGGGACCAGTAGTGCTAGTTAACCTCATGTTGTCCAGAAAATACTTTGTTCATGACCATGGACTGATGGAAATGTTGCCCACCCTCAGATCACATTCTAAGTGCTCTGAAGCAAAACCTAGTTCAAGTAGTTCTGTTTGTGAGTGTTGGGTCTATGATTTGTTGGGATGAGCCTGTGGATGTCATGTAAATTCTGAGACAATCCCAACTCCAAGGTATTAACAAGTAGCCCAGCAATAATGTTAAGATGTTCCAGCAGAGATGCTGCTAAGCAGGAGGGAAGGATGGCTCTAACATTCTGGAAGCTGCTTAAGATAGAACCATTCTGAAGCATGTTGGTCAATAGTTTGTCCTTGTCATGTTTACTTTAGTCTGAGTATACTTAAATGTATTTGCCTATGTTTTGTTTTCAGATTTGCTTTTGTTATCATTCTATTTGATTTAACTTTCATCATTATGATTAATTTAAGATAGAACCATTCTAGCTTTCTAACCATTTTTTATTGACTATTCTGTAAAATGCTGTCTGTATTGATCCAGCAGTATGCAAGTAGAATAAGTAAGCAAATAAATAAATAAACAATTGATACACCGATAACACCTATAACGTATCCTGGGCACCCAACATCACATACAGGACTTTGTGTCTGTGGACACGTAAACACTTGATACAGTTGAATATCTAAGAGAAACATTGGGAACAGGGTTTTGAGTTAGCTATATCCTTCCACTGTTCTTTAAAGGTCTTCTTTACAGCTGGGCTCTCTGACCTCAATTAGCCCTGCTCCTGCCACCCAGATCTCAGCATTCTGTGTGGCAGAACATCTGTCTCCCTTCACATCTGTCCAGTGGTGGGACTATAAATTCTAGATCCCAAATCCTTGTGTGAAAATGATACCCTTTTACACTATTTGGCACCACTTTGATAGTGCCAGTCCCAGTGGGGAAAGATGCTATAGCATGGCTTTGGGAATACCAACGACAGCTGCTCTCTATTTTCTCTCAAGAATCAAAATAAGGATCTCTGTTCTTGGGACAAAGAGAGACAGAGGTTGTGATATTGCTCAAGGTGAATGATAACCAGTGTTCTGCTTGCCTCATGAGCTGTTAGCAGTGGATCTATTTAAATGTTCATACCATCCCTGGTTTCCATTTAACTGAGCCCAGACATTCAAAGAGACACTTGGAACAGTGAAAGAATTTGAAACTAAGATCAGAAAACACATCGTTGATGGAAAATGTATGCAGAATGTCAATAAAGTTTTGCAGGACCTGGGCTATAAAGCATTTTTACCAGCTTTAACTTCAGCAATCACTAACCATCAAAGAGATATAGGTGTAAAGTGGGAAAGAATCTGCAGTCACATACCCTTTTCTATGATCCTGATGGGTTAGTTGGCAGACCAAAATAAAGCAAAACAAAGGCCACCATTGCAAGTAGAATGTATTCCATAAATACCCATCTGGAGTGAGCCATTTATCAAACCTGACAGGGATATACACATGAAGGCTTTTACAGATTATTTTTTAAGGCCATCCACTTATCTAAGAATTTGAATTTCAACGAGTGTTCAGGGGAAGGTTAAGTCATCAGTTTATTTAATTTACAGTATGGGCTTTAAAAAAAAAACCCAGCAGGGAGAGGGGGAGAGAGTTTGTTGGCAGAAAGGCATTCTCTGGCAAATAATATAAAGGATTATCATCTGATCTGTCTTTGTTTGGAAGGGATTTATTTGTTCTCATGGGGCTTGTGACTTTTCTTAGGCATTGCAGAATAAAACCACTACAGTAGAGGGGAAAAAAAGAGTGGATGGATATCCCTAGTTCAAGGCAGTTTGGTCTCTGAGACTGAGCAGCAAATAATTCCCTACAAAATCAAGTTTATCAAAGTACATAGCATTGATGCGAGTGGGAATGATGATAATAGCAATAACATCCTGCCTTTCTACGCAGAAAGCAGTCAAGCTCAGTCACATTATTTTGGCAGCTATTGTAGGAAATCCCAACAGTACCTGTCCCTGGAAATAAAATATAGATTGAAGGGAAATACATTGCCAAACACAAAATTAGATGTGTTAATATTGACATGTGAGAATGGGTATGCATAGTTGGATTTAAAAAATAAATAAATAAGAAACAGAAAAACACAGCATTTCATCATCGTAAGGCGTTCTGTGAGCTAGTAAGTGTCTGATGACTCCACTGTTCATGTATTATTGAGCAGCGTCAAGGCATCAGCTCACTTTTTCTTTATGCTCCTTTATCTTGGAAATAGGTCACTCTGTGTGAAGTTTGGCACATGGCCATGCTATATTAATTAGCACAGAATATGTGACTCAGCAGACAATCCTCTTAGTTAAGAACTTAGAATCTTTCACTTTGTGTAGAATTTTTAATAAGTGAATACCCCCTCAAAGTTGAATTGACACCTTATAATTGCATGGACATATCCATGTAGTTTTGGAGGAGGGGTTTGCCAGGAATATGGTGCATGTTTTTTTCCAGTTCTCTGGTCTAGATTACAGCCCTGGGATTTGCTAGTGGCCTCCCATCCAAGTACCAACCAGGTTTGAACCTGCTTATCATTTTTAAGATCAGGCAAAGTTGGCTGGATGCTGCCACTTGAGCCATAAATTCTAAGCAGTTTTTAAATAGAGCCCTTTATGTCTTCTAGGCAAAATAAAATAAGTTTGAAAGTAACATACTATACACAAAATATTTAATTAAATTAAATTAAATTAAATTAAATTAAATTAAATTAAATTAAATTAAAAATAGTTGTTGCTCCAGTGAGTTGTTAGGCAAAGTGAAGGCAAATCTGATTAGATGTCTGTGTGAACTGACCTTGGATAGTATACAGTATATTTAAGTTTTCTCCTTCTTTGTGAGATTTCTGGCCACTGCTATTCCAGCAGTCTTAACCACATATATTCCTTCCCTAAGTTAATGTTGTTATCTCTCCCCCCCCCCCCCCGTTTATTATTAATATATTGATGCATTTTTGCATTATTGATCTGAAATATGACAGGCGTTCCTAGGAAGTCTTCAGAACTCCAAAATACACTGAATAAGGTATAAGTAATAAAATACATAACATAATAGGAATACAACAACACTTAAGCGCCCAAATGCAACAGTGAATGAAACAAAATCTGTGTATGCATACATAGCGATGAAATCAGCACATGCTTTATTTCTGGGAAGAAGCTGTTCACCTGAAAAGACCTCTTCCTGATCAATGGCAAGTGACTATCGTAGGACATGGTACAACCAGAAGGCCTTCTGAGAAGGATTACAGTGACTGGGCAGATCCATTTGAAAAAAGGGCATTCCTTCCTATCTTTTATCCCCAATTGTTTCGGGCTTTATAGGTTAATATCAAAATGTTAAATATGGCCTAGTTGCAAATCAGTGCAGTTCTTTCAGCAATAGTTTTCATGGTTCTGGCTAGATGTCCAGCCAGCAATTTTGCTTCTGCATTTCATATACATTAACTGTAGCGTCTGGATATGCACGTGGCCGGCCTTGTCCCCAAAGCAAATTATAATAAGCATATTTCACAGTGCCTGAGTACTGACAATAAGTACATGCTAGAATGGAAAGGTGGTGTGTAAATCAAATGAAAACATTCATAACATTGATATTTATAAAAATAAAAACTGCCCCTATTCAGAGACAGACATACAATTAAATATGGTAAAGGATGCTCTTTGTCACTATATCACTTGGGCATGTAATTGTAATCTTGGTTCTATGAGCAACCCCAAGCCACTTTTCTGATCCTGATTAGGATGGACAAACTTCCAGTTTCTTGGACCTGGGACCTCACCCTCAGGAATGAGGTTTGTTCCTAATCTTGTTTTTAGCTTCGTTAACTGCACTAGGCATTATTTTGGGAACATTTGGCTGAAAAATGAATGAATGAATGAATGAATGAATGAATGAATGAATGAATGGTGGAATATACCAATGGCATTTAATTAAATTGATAAAGCACACATTGCAATAATTAACATTGGTATATGAAGTTCATGGTACATGGTAAAGCAACTGTGACCAATCTATATGGGGTTTGGTTCTGAAGTGACTAACCAAGAAAGAGTTTTTGGGATCATTACGTTTTTGGGTAGATTCAATGTGACAATTGTGAACAAGGCAGATTCTATACTAGTGATTATTAGGAAATAGATTGAAAGTAAAAGGCCTAACATAATAAAGCTATTATGCAAATGTTTGGTGCTGCACCTACCATAAATAGCTCTTACCGAGACATAAGCATATGGCTGCTGCTTTAACTAGTAAAACCTTTAAAGTTGCTTTAATTAGCTCCAGTGTATCATATGAGCAATATTAAAAAGAGGGAGAATAAATAAAGGAAATAAATCTCTCTAAGCACTCATATTTTACCAACTTCACTCAAGACGGACATTGAACTATTTATTCTTATCTTCTGAGTAAACCAACAAGGACCAACATTTCTAACCTTTTATTATAAAGAAATGCCATTCAGCTCAAAAGGAATTTTTTTATGAAGATTTTTTTCCGTCAGTCTTACATTTCAAATCCATTTCTCAAGGGTTTCAATTAAACATTAATACATTTGACTAGCAATTAATGTACTACTAAAGTTCAATTTATTATATTATTTAGAGCAGATCCTGAAATAGTGATATCAAGGTGGTGAAAAAGGTTAATATTATTTGAAATTTTGGATCACAGCACCACTACATTTGAGAATCCTGATTTTATTAATATCTTTGTGATGGTCTTTACCTTTGTTGAAAAATATTTCTCATTTCTGTATTACTGTTTGTTGCCTAATAGAGTAACTATCCTAGGGCATTATTGATTTCATGGCCTGATTGTAGGGCCCTAGGTTGCAAACATCAATTCAGAAAAGGCTCAGGAGGCATTAACAAAATGTACTTCCTTCTGGCAGAAGGTTGTCATATAGGAAAAGAAGGATAACAGTGGAGAAATCAAGTGCTTTCCAGACTCTAGTGAATATCTCTTCCTAAGAACTGGCACAATGAGAGGGCAGAAAATTGCAGTTATTCACATCTCTCTGTTGGGAAGAAGATTCTCAGAAGGAAAAAGACACTGTCCCAAAGCTTTGAGATTATGTGATTCCCCCACTAACCTTCCCCCACTACCCTTCTGCCTTTCCAAGATTACTAGGTCCTTGAAGAGCTGAAAAACTAAGGCAAGTCAGATGCTTTTTACCTTCCTCTTGCACTTGAAATGATTGTGCCTTCCCAAACAGTTCATCTAAAAATGTTCCATTGCACATTTTATAGTCATAAAACTTCCAGTGATGGTTGTTGTTGTTCAGTCGTTTAGTCGTGTCCGACTCTTCGTGACCTCATGGACCATAGCACGCCGGGCCTTCCTGTCCTCCACTGCCTGCCGGAATTTACTCAAATCCAGTGATGGTACAGTGAATGAAAAACTGGTTCTGAGTAGAAGAACAAGAGTTGCTTAACTGAGAAACCGGGCAAGGGCAAACAGCTACTGCAGTGCGGGCTGGATCATTAAGGCTGAAATCCAGAACCAGCTAATGTGCATTTCTTCCCAATATTATAGGACAGGAGATTATTTCCCAGTAGGTTTGGGGTGGGATGCTTTGATTTATATATCTGTTCTGTATAAACAATATACAATTAGTGGCTTTACGTACACTGAATACTTAGCCATGTGCTTCTATACAATGTTAAGACATGAGTAGTTCTGTTACCCGCAATAAAACATAAACGTTTTAATTGTCAATTGAAGCTTCACATAAGCATTGCCTTTGCAGGGTGGAAGTAGAAATTAAACAGAGAAATGTTGTTCCTGCAAGACAAGAAGAGAAAGTAAACAGGCAAAGGCTTCAAATCTGGGGAGTCAGCTGGGACAGAACAGTGATGACTGTGAATGACAACTTGGACAGATCAGAATCCTATAGTAGTTCCAAATCAACTTCAGCCTGTTTACATTCACCTGAACTGAGAAACAGCTTATAGAAACATGACAAGACTATACCTAAATTGGTCAAATATTGTGGAAGGTTTTCTGACTTGTACCATCTCAGCTAGTTCAGGCAATATATAGTTCCTTAAAGCTTTTTGAAAAGAGGTTTGTACAGTTCTCTGAGTTGTAATGAGGGTCTAGAACTGGAATAATAATAATAAATAATAATAATACTTTATTTAAGTTATATGCTGCCCAACTCCCAGTGACTCTGGGTGGTTTACAATTGTTAAAAACATTTAAAAACAAAGAACAATACAACTCCCCCCCCCCAAAAAAAAGCAAAAGACAAAAGATTATAATAAAAAAAACACACACACACACACAGAGAACTTTCAACTTATTTTGCTGTTTGATTAAAAATCTTCCTTGGAGACAAATTTTAATTTAAAAAATTAAGAATTCATCCCCCTATGCACACACACAAACACATACCTTTTCCCACGATCAATTTCTCTTGCTCTAGCATGTTGCAGAAACCTTTAAAACACTTGTTACAGACAGCTGTGAATCAATTAAAAGCAGTTTACATTAAAGGACAATCAGGCCTTATGTTTCCATTTACAACCAGTAAATTACAGAGGTAAATGTATGTCCTAAAGACAGAGTTCTGCTATGATTGGGCCACCTAAAATAATATGATGTATTTTATTTATTTTGGCCAACTCTGAAAGATAGTGGAAAATGTTGATATCTTTAATGAGGTACCATATTAGCATTCCTCCTAACGTTTATTCAGTGCAGATTACACATAAAGTAGCAGTCTTATTCTTCTAGGGAGGTTATTCCAAAATGTCACTCTGAGACAGAAGAAAACCTGGTTCTGATAATTAATCTAAATTTATGAATGCAATTATATTCATGTGGTTTTGTACCCATGTTCTTTAAATGAAGATTTAAGCATTCTGTCATCCCTTTGATATATTTGCAAAAGTAGGCTCAGTGGACCAAGTCAGCTCTTTTAACTTCATATGATTGGTAAACTCCTTTGATCAGTCTAAAATTCCCATTTAAAACCTCATACCAATGATATGAATTCATCACTTGGAAAAGACGAGATATACAGTATAATCCCAAATATTCCTATACTTCCTGAGATAAACTTATCCATTTAATGCTCTAATGCAGTGTTTATCAACCTTGGCAAGTTTAAGATGGTTGGACTTCAACACCTTTAAGGGAATTCTGGGAGTTGAAGTCCACCCATCTTAAACTTGCCAAGGTTGGGAAACACTGCTGTAATGTAATGTATTACACAGTAGATCAGGAACAATGGAAAGAACAGAAGGGTCTGAGTATCTGGATAGGCTGACCATATTTCCTTCAGACAAAAACGGGACATTTGGGATGGCAAAACGGGACAGGGTCTTATGCCACCATGCCGGCCTCCAAACCCCGCCCCCCAGTCCACGCAATTGGCTCCCACCTGCAAACCCCGCCCCTGCCCCACACGATTGGCTCCCGCCTGCAAACCCCGCCCCCATCAACGTGATTGGCTCAGATTTTAATTTTTTTCCCGATTTTTAAAGGTTTTTTTTTTTCTTCTAGCAGTAAATGGTGCGGCAGAGCTCGTGTGTTTGGGGGAGGCCGGAGTACACACACTGTACACACAGCACCGTCATCGGCTGGGGAACAAGGGGCGGGGATGGAGGGGATGGAGGCCCACCACTGCCCCATCCCCCTCCGAGGGAGGGAGGAGAGTCGCTGCTGCTGCCACCGCCACAGAGCAGGAGAAGCAGGAGGAGCCGGCTGCGCTCGGCTGCTTCAGCCACACCACTCCACCCCTTGCTGCCCGCTGAAGCTTCCCAGGGTGGCCGGCTCCTGCTTCTCCTGCTCGGCGGCCCGACAACTCTCCTCCCTCGGCCAAGCCCGATCAGATGCACATACACACATTTTTCTTCTTATATCTCTTTTTTTCCCCCAACCCCCATGTTTGTATTTTTATTTTTATAGTTTATTAATCTCTACTTAATATTATTTTTTTTTTTGAATATATATAGAAGAAAGAAGAAAAATGTAAATCAAGTATTTACAAATTTTTTTGTTAAGAAAACTGGAGGTATTTTAATGAAATGTACATATGTATTGTATGGTAAAGATGTATAAGTCAAAAACTGAATTTGAAATAAATACTTAATAAATCAGTAATATAACATAAGAGAAGAAAAAGAAAATAGTGATAAGGTTAGAAATAGATATATATAAATAAAGTAGTTAGAAAGGGTTAGAGGAAGAAGAAGGGAAGAGGGAAACAGGGAAAATAATTTAGAATAAAGATAGGTTATATGAAATATATTAGATAATGAATATTATAAATCAAATGTAAATATGTATACATAAATGTAGTTATTGTTATGTGTTACATGTTTTGTTTATGTTGAATGTAAATAAAATTAAAATTTTATATTAAAAAAAAAGATGCACATACACACACTCACAAACTCACAGGACAGACTGCCCTGGCAGGAGCCGGCCATGCTGGGAGGCTTCAGCCACACCACTCCACCCCTCGCCACCCGCTGAAGCCCCCCAGCATGGCCAGCTCCTGCCAGGGCAGTCTGTCCTGTGAGTGTGTGTGTGTGTGTGTGTGTGCATCTGATCGGGCTTGGCCAAGGGAGGAGAGTTGTTGGGCCGCTGAGCAGGAGAAGCAGGAGCGGCCACCCTGGGAAGCTTCAGTGGGCAGCAAGGGGCGGAGTGGTGTGGATGAAGCAGCCGAGCGCAGCCAGTTTCTCTTGCTCAGCGGCCCGACAACTCTCCTCCCTTGGCCAAGCCCGATCAGATGCACACACATACACACACACGCACCCCATACCCTCTTTCTCCAGCCTCCCCATGACCAAATGCACCCGCACCTGTTGCAGGGAGGCTGGAGAAAGAGGGTGTGCGTGTGCGTGTGTGCACGAGCGATTAAGCTGAGCAAGTAATCTGCACGCGTGCACACACACACAAACACACACACGCGCGCACCCTCTTTCCACAACCTTCCCGTGCCTGCTTTCCCTGACCTCACCACTGCTGGGCAGACAATCTCAGGATCAGGTAAGGAGGCAGGAACCTGGACTGTGGTGCTGTGTCTGCTGCTGGGCTCGCACGTGGCAACTGGGCTTCCAGTTGCCGCGCTGATAGGGCCTCTTCCGGGCTGCCTCCAATGGCAAGTCCGGCTCCAGTCCTCCTTCCTGTCTTCCTGTCCTCCTTCCCGCCGGGTTTAAAAAAGGGACAAAATTGAGATTTTGATCAAAACGACGGGACGGTTGAAAAATGCTAAAATAACGGGACTGTCCCGTTCAAAACGGGACGTATGGTCACCCTATATCTGGAACAATTAAAGGCAAGATAACATACAATATACATGTATTTACTTGTATGTTTATAAAGGCTTTTTATTTTATTTTATTCTTGATATGGTCAAAAGACTAAATCAATAAAGTATCTCTCTATCTCTCTATCTATATTTTCTTTTTTCACAGCTAACCAATGGACAGTTCTTCCTTGCATCTTTCAGAATGCTCATGTTTCCACTGTCTTTTTTTCTATTTCTTGGTATGTTTCCAATAATAGTACAGGAAAATGGTTGTTTGTTTGTTTGTTTATTTATTTATTCTTTCGATTTCTATCACCGCCCCATCTCCCCCGAAGGGGACTCTGGGCAGTTGTTAATAGTCCCTGTATGTGTAGCCATTGTTTTAAATCTTCTTTTCATAATAATTTATTATAAGTGAAATATTGTTTTTCTCATGAAAAAACCCAGAAACTTTACCTAAATATATTGGACTGCTTGGTCTAAGCCATTGAGTTTAAAAGTTCCAATCTCATCCATTAGACCCAGTTAATGTGATGTCATAATGTGCTCACTCAGTTTGCCTTTCAGTTTTAGGAGAGGTTAAGTTAGATATTAAACCGCTGAGCCGTTAGACTGCCGACCACAAGGTTGGCAGTTCGAAACCGCGTAGCGAGGTGAGCTCTCGCCATTCACCCGGGCTTCTGTCCACCCAACAGTTCGAAAGCAGAATGCGAGTAGATAAATTGGGTACCACTCACGTGGGTCAATTTGCTGGCATCTGTCGGAGGGTCGTCCTCGAACCAAGAAGACCAGGGGAATCCCGACAATGGCGGTGTAGGACGACGGATCCGGAACAACAAATTCCTGGACATCAGCAGCCGGCGTGGAGTGAGGCATTCTGGGGCATGTAGTCCGATGCCTGCAGCTGAAGAGTCAGTTCCCTCACCTCCTCCCTATCGCACGGTAACATTGTGTGTAATATATGATTGTATAATATATGAATTTATATGAATGTAAGCCGCCTAGAGCCCTCCATTAGGGAGGGGATAGGTGGGGTATAAATAAGATAAATAAATAAATAAATAAATAAATAAATAAATAATTTAGGGGTTACTATTCCTAGCTTTGTTTTTCCTTATCTAGAGCCAGATTTAACTGTCTTCTGTTGGCTCAAAGAGAACCCTAGATGCAAATTGACTCTGTCCCTATGGGGAAGTTGCCACTGAATATCCAATCCATGCTTTCTTTCCTTCTGCTTATTTTTATATGGAGATGAGACATTGATGTATTCCTTCTTTGTTGGCCAAGTAACCTGGAAGAATGTTTGGTAGTTTGCTTGTTTTTCTGGACTATAGCAAAGGGTATGATTGTTGGTTGGCAACATTTTGGTAATAGCTATGGTTTCCTCCCTTCCTCCCTCCCTTCTCATATGTGTGAACAGGCACACACACAAAGAACATATATGCTTTTAGTGCAAGTTCAGTCCATAATCCCCATATTCTTTTGCTACTTGGCAAATTGTTCTGCATCTTTAGTGTGGGTTTTTCCAGCAATCTTTTGCCATTTGACTAACTGTATATGTGTATGTGTTTATGCATTACAAATTCCCAGATGTTTCCTATAAAATAACATTACATGAGTTGCAGTAATATAAACAGTAGTTTTTGCTACAGCAGCTCAAAGAAGATCACCTCTGCAAGCGAGATGGAGCCAACTGATAATTGTCTGCTAGTACAATCCTTAGCCCAAGTAATTACCTAGCAGACAGAATGGCATCCCTCAAATGCAAAGCCTGCTGTGGCCCAATTTCCTCCATATTTGCTATGCTTCTTGTCATTATCATCAGCTATCCTTGCCAAGGAAAATGAGAAATGGAACAGTACTAATGGTACTTGATACTGCTAGGCCTGTAAAGACATGCATTTTGTTATCATTCGTCTCCTTTGTCTCACATATGAGTTCCTGGCATGGATTTGACTATTGAATCTGAACCTTCTATTTGTCTGAGTGTGTCTTCTTAATAGACCAAATTTATCAGCCAGGATTAGGGCTGGCCCTGACAGTGATCAAAGTGAAGCAGCTGTCATGAAAAGGCAGCAAGTTATTTGTCATTTTAATTTATTGTTGTATTTTTTACAGCCTGCAATGGGAAAGGGTGTAAAATAACATGGCCGGTTTTAGACACTCTGCTTCTTTATTTTGTGGCTGCGTGCATTGGCTACTCTGCCTCTGGCAGAAAAATGACTTGAGCTGGTATAGGCCAAGCCAGAATAGTAAGGAGTCTTGTTTTTAAATGTGAAAAGTTCAGGTTTAATTATCCATTCAACTGTAGAGCTCATATTGGATTCAGGCAAGACATTAAGGTTTAGCCTGAGTTCAGGGCATTGGGGGCATCTTGAAAGAAGAATGGAATTCAAATAATTCCTTACTATTAATTGCAAGTGAACCCTTTTCTTCTAAGGAGGAACTGCTTTCATTTCCTAAATTGACCATTTCAGTTACTCCAACCACACTAATCTACTTGAGTATTCTTAAGGGATTTTTTTATGATGTGTTCCCTGTGTATTGGTCATCTGTGACATCCTGCCTACTTGACAGCCTCTCAACTTTCTCTTTTTCTCATTGCAGATGAATCATTTCCTTAATATCTCATCTTTTTAGAGCTTCTGTTCCGAAAACTGTGTTTTTTCCCAGTAAAAGTATTGCAAACAAAGACCTGTGTTTGCTTCTGTCTATCCTAAAAGGCATCATTAGAGTACTCAAACTACTAGCAATTGAAAATATTGAAGCTACATGTTACGTTTTGAAAAGCTTAAATGTGGTTTATTCTTATTCCTAGATGTAAGTCTAAAAAATATTGCCAGCATACTATGATTTCACTGCTGTAAATAGCTAGGCTGCTGAGAACTCACTGAGATCAGTGAGATTTAAATGGTCAAAATATATGATGGATTGCAGTCGCAGAACATTTTGTTTGTATGAAAAACATATCTGGATAGACTCATGATAGGAACTTCCAGGACTCAATTTATGTCACTAAAAGGCAATAAAATGGGATGAGTTCTTCCTCTCCTCCCTCATTTTGCAGACTGATACTAGAATTACAAGGTTCAAGGACCATTGAAACTCAATTATAAAGATACTGACAAAGGTGTCCTGTTTTTCTCTACCTTCCCAAGGCTATAGAAATTTTAGCGGTAGGATATACATGTTGAATGCTTAACAAAACACAATGTTCAGTTTAGGAAGTCTCAATTTTTGCTGTGCCTGAGTAACACAAAACTAAATCCTGGCATTGTTTTATTATTTTAACCACATAATTCATGTAACACCATTCATGGGTCATAGAATCCTTCACATTCCACCCTTTATGCTTGGAGACAGAACTCTCATTTTATAGAATGGAAGCCACTGGCTTCCAAAGCTATTTTCCCAATCTCTTGAAAGAATTGCCCTAGATAAAACTTTTAGCAGAAAATACATATACAGGCACAGTGAAAAAGAATAGAAAATACATATATGACAGTGAAATTAGAGCTGGGAATGTTACAAGCAAAGGAATAGGAGCACTTATAAAAGTAAGTGAACATACAGTATGAGCAAGATTGTGCTCATATCCTTCAGTGATCAGGCTATGAGCAGAATATACTGAAGCTACACATTAATTGTTCATTGTGGACTATTACCTCCTCACCCTTCTCGCATCTCCAAATGGGCCATAGAAAAAGGATTGACAGTAGTAAAGGTGGTGTGGTATCCTTTCCCACTGAAGATGGAACAGGCACTAACATCATTAATGCTATTCACATTATTTTATCTTGATGACATTTTTTGCTGTTCATTTGCTCCCTTTCCCTCAGAAAGTTTGGCAGGGATGTGGCAGTAAGCATTCTGAATACCCACTTGGAATGCACTTAAAGGAATTGAGGATACTTCCTTAATAAGTAGTTTAGCTATAATCTAGTGTATAATCTGATTTTTCACTAATGTTTCCTTGAAAATAAGTATTTTGACTGTAAGAACTCTATACAATATTCCTTCAGTCCTGACTTGACAGACCAGCATGAAATTGAACGTCTATGTTTGGTCAGAAAGGACACTTGAGAACTAGTAAACATGTTCATGTGTCATAAGAGAAATACTTTCACAAAGCTGACTAAAGCCAGTTACCCAATCCTTTTGAGAATGATTTCACCCATTCTGCTTCCTTTTAATCATTATTAATAAAATAGGGGATTATTTCAGGAACTTACCACGAGTAGGCCAGAGTGACATCAACAACAGCTGAGCAAACTGGCTGGGTCTGGATGTGGATATGTACGTATTCCTCCCTCCCCCACAAGACAGTAAGAATATTTGATGGAACAAAGGCACTTGGAATTTTTTAAAAAAGAGACCACCATTCTAATTCTTCTGCCTAATTTTCCAATCAAATGATGTTTTATTTGACTTCCAGGTAGCCTCCATCCTTCTGACATATTACTGGATCATCAGCTATGAATCCCTTTTCATTTGTTTATATTTTCCCTTTCTTCTCGCTAATTCCCAATTGTCTTTACTAGAGAAACCAAATGCATCTTCAGAGAATGGGCAATTATAACAAGCCTAAATAAAAGTTAAATCCAGGAATGTGGAATGACTCCAAATTAATCTCCAAAAGAAAGCTGGTTTTAATACCTTTTCCAGATTGATAGCGTCTTATAAAAATCCTGCTTGCTATTTAACCTTTGGAAACTTGACCTCCCCAAAATGAGATCTGGCCACCAAGAAATATTTATCAATTGAAGTAAAATGCACTTATGGAAATACTGCCAGCATGAATGAATAAAATGAGGTTTTTGCCCTGCTGAGAAACAAGTCTTCCATTGTAGTGCTGAATGTAGCGTAGAGGTGTCTGACAGGACTTCAGGTTCTTGCTATCGGGTTAAGCTTCTATAGGAGACATGCAGCAACTATGGCTGTAATGAAGACACAGAGAACTGCTTCCACTGAAAATCTCCTTATTTCCATTTTGCTGTCAGGCAGTCAGGCATAATTCTTCCAGGCAGATGTGAGAATGTGATAATAAATTAGAAAGTCACTTCCATGCCAAACTCAGTTTTATAGCAGTTTCTTTTCAGTAGCATAAGGATCTAAATACGGCACTTGATTACTTACATAAATATAATGCATAAGTTACTTGGATAAATATAATAGTTTATTACATTCTGTACATTTCTCTAAACAAAACTAATAATCAATAGTATTTCAGGTAAAGTATATGCCAGCATTAACCAATAAGTCACTTATTTTAACCAATAAGTCATGTTAAAATAAACATTTAACATGACTTGGCTCTTTGAAATTCATCCAGCCATATTAATTTGAGGAACACTGACTGTTGCAGTTTTTTCTCTACCGTCTCCTTCCAAACAATCCCCAGCTCATTAAAAGTTGAAGCTATTTTTATTTCATATTTTTTCAAATGCCAACAGCATTTGTACACTAGGATTTAAAAATAAAGCTGATCTGAAAGTTCTCCCAAGGACTTTCAGGTCAGTTGGAAGAGGGATTTGATCTAAGGACCACTGAAACGGAGCGGGTGACAATTCCTCAAAAGATTTGGGAGCTCTAGAACCGTGTAATGTTCCCTGTGCAGTGGAGTCTCCCAGGCATTCAGAGTAATGTGGCATGGCCTCCCACCTGACAATGCATAAACTCACCAAATTATTAATTTTGTAACTGCTGGCCTATATTTGAGCCTGAATGTGCAGGGGTCCCCAAGGCCTGAAAAATATTTCAAGGGTTCCTCCAGGGTCAAAAGATTGAAAAAGGCTGCACTAGATGATCTTTATATTTATCATATTTCAGAACAAATAATCTTACAGTTCTTGGCCTATTATATTCCTGATTTTATTTATCTGTATGCTTTTAGAATCAGCAACAGAAGTACCATTACTGCTTCATAGTTACATAGGTAGAATTTAATTTTTTTCCCCGTATCTGTCATCTCCTTTTTAATTGATCTATCATCTCCTTTTTAATTAGGATGATGGAGTAAATAATTGGCCTTCAGAAAGTATCCTAGATTCCTTTGCTGAATCACTACTAGAAGCCTGTTTGTGTGCACTCTCTGCCAGAAATATACAAAAGTGGCTTTGAACTTCAGGGTCACAAAACATTTTGATGCTTGAGGAGGAAAATCTATAAAGTATGAAAATTGCATTTCTTTAAAGTCATTCCATTTTATAGGCCACGGTGATCATTTCAGAGATTCTTTATTACAGGTGATCATTTCAGTATGTTGTGTAGTAGAGGTAAACCTACCTGCAGATCTATGTTTCATTGAGCTGGTTACTACACAATTAGGTCAACTGTATATTTTATGCCCAATATTGGGCACAATGTTTTTTAAATCCCTTTCTGATATGGATGAACATGATAAGCAACATTTTGGAAAAGGTATCCTTGCAAAAGATGTATGCTAACCTAGTTGAGAAAATCTGTAGTAATAATAAATCCTCCTCTCTCTGTGGTATGTTACATTTTGAATATTCATATTTGTAGGCTACAGTCTAGCACAGTGTTTCTCAACCTTGGCAACTTTCAGATGTGTGGACTTCAACTCCCAGAATTGGCTGGCTGGAGAATTCTGGGAGCTGAAGTCCACACATCTGAAAGCTGCCAAGGTTGAGAAACACTGGTCAAGCATATACTTAATTGGAAGTAAGTCTGATATAATTACATAGGACTTAAAAAAAAAAGGTAAAGGTTCCCCCCGCACATTTGTGCAGTCGTGTCCGACTCTAGGGGCCGGTGCTCATCTCCGTTTGTTAGCCGAAGAGCCAGCGTTGTCCGAAGACGCTTCCATGGTCATGTGGCCGCATGACGCGCGTGGAACGCTGTTACCTACCCACCGAAGTGGTACCTATTAATCTACTTGCATTTGCATGCTTTCGAATTGCTAGGTTGGCAAGAGCTGGGGCGAGTGCGGGAGCTCACTCCGCACGCAGGGCTAGGGATTCGAACCTCCGAACTTGCAATCTTCCGATCGACAAGCCTGGTGTCTTACCCGCTGAGCCACCACACCTCCTGAGTAAATATTTTATATGTATAAAGGTTTGGCTTGAGTGAGCCCTTACTACTTTATGATCCTTCAAATGAAAGAGATTTCAAAGTCAGGACCATGACTTATTGTGATATTTTTCTGCTGGGACTTTTTCAAAGACCATTTGAAAGTTCAAATAAATAGGTTCTGAAGCAATTCAGAAGTAGCTCAGGAACTATCTAGTCTCATCATGTCAGCTAGTTTGTGGACCTGAGTTTATTTCTGATTTGGCAGAAGTTTATTTGAAATTAGAGCAAAGCATATTTTCCCCTTTACAGTGCTGCAGCCCAGTGGGGCTTTTGGTCAAGTCATTTTCTCATTGGCAGAAACTCTTGCCTCATCCTGTTTTCTAGGTCCTGGACTACTACTACAACCTTGCTTGAAACTCACTCCAAATAAGATAAAGGTCTGTTGGTGATGGTTTGCAATCCCAGATTTCCATTGATCGTTCTATCTGGATGGGTTTCTCCTCTTCTCCTAAGCTCCTTCTCCAGGCTGCTTCAGTATTTTATCTCTGTCTCTGGAAGTGTAGATTGCCATACTCCAGAACACCTTTTACTCATTTAGGTTGGCATGAACGCTGTAATTCTATTGTAGTAGGCCAGTCCATTGGCTGTTACTGAACAAATACATCCTTCTATCCCACAGTATTTTTTGTGCTGACTCTGGGGCTGCTGGGAGTTATTCAGAAACATCTGGAGGGGTGCTTGTGCTCTTTTCTCCTTTATCTAGACAGAGAAAGCTTGGTCTCAATTATTTATGCTTTAATATATTCCAGATTAAATTATGTGTTATACACAAGGATCCTTTTAAAAATAGTTTAGAAAGTACAACAGCTGTGAGGCTGTTAACCAGGATCAGACATTCTGACCATTTAACTCCTTTTCACTAGCAACTCTACCTGTTTGTTTCCAAGCCCACCCAATTCCCAATGTCAGTTTTGATTATGAAAATCCTTCATAGATTGAGACCAGTATTATTTTTGTTAGAAGACCTTCATAAAAGGTCATATGAAGTTTGATGGTTGAGAAAGGATCATTTATAGGACTTTCATGAGGATTTTCAATGAGGATTTTCAATGAGACTAGGCATTCCTAGACTATGAAGTCCTCATTGGGACCGGTGGCAAGCTAGAAATAGGGATCTACAGGAAACTCTCACACACAGATCAATATCTGATGTTTGACTCCTACCATCCACTGCAGCACAAACTAGGAGTCATCAGGACATTGTCACACAGAGCAGAAACCATCCCCACCTCCATGGATTCCAAAAAGAATGAAAATCAGCACCTGAGAACAGCTCTGAAGGCCTGTGGATATCCAAATTGGGCCTTCACCAAATCTAAATCTACCAGACCTAAAACAGCGACAGATAGGGCTGAGACTCAGAGTAAATGAAAGAACCTGGTCATTCCCTACATGGCTGGCGTGTCTGAAAAGATAAAAAGGATATTTGGCAAACACCACATACCTGTATATTTCAAACCCACCAACACACTGAGACAGAGGCTTCTACACCCCAAAGATCAAACTCCAAAACACAAGAAAAGCAATGTAGTTTATGCAATCCAGTGCAGTGAGGAGTGCTCTGAACTCTACATTGGAGAAACCAAACAACTTTTGTACAGGAGGATGGCCCAACACAGGAGAAGTAACACCACAGGACCAGAGTCAGCAGTTTATCTTCATCTAAAGGAAAAAGGACACTCATTTGAGGACATTAATGTTCACATTTTAGACAGAGAAGATAGGTGGTTTGAGAGATGGGTCAAGGAATCCATTTTTGCCAACTTGGAAAATCCTTCCTTGAATAGAGGTGGGGGCCTCAGGCACAATCTTTCCCCCATCTTCCTCCCTACTTTGTCTTCTGTGCCTAGGAAGATTAAGACCATTTCACAAGCTCAACAGCAGCATGGTGATCTTAACGATCCTCCTTTAGATGATAAAAGGACTTAAAATAACATCTCAATATAACCATGACCTAGCCCCAGGTGTAAGGTCACACAGCTACCTAGAAACATATTTAGGATTCCCTTACTAACTTTGCTCAGACTGAAGAAGCTCCTTGGATAAGGAGCAAAACGTTTCCACTGAGAAAATAGAAATCCAGTTGACATGAATCAAGCTATAGACACTATGCTGTACTATACCATGCTGATCAAATGCAACAATCCCTACTTTTAAAGTCATTATGACTGTATTACTGTAGAGGAATTGTGCAAAAAATGTTATATTAGGTAAATTGTTCATTAAAAATACCTGTAGAAGGAAAAATGATAGTTTTTTTTTTTGTGCCTTCGAGTCAGTGTTCTTCTTTCGTATCCAGATCAAACCTTAAGCTGCCAATATGACGCAACCTTCTTAGCTTTATCATTGGCCAGAAACAAATCCTTTTCAGTGCATGCTATTGGTAATAATCGGCAGGTCAGCAGGTGGGCCGTATCCTGTATCTCTCCACACTCACACTGCGTATTATTATCCGTCAACAATCCCCATTGGAGCATATTAGTTCTGCACTTAGGCACTCCAATCCTCAACCTATTCAAAGTCCATAAGGGAGATTGGATCCCTCCGCCATATTCTCCTCTGGAACTATTCCTTGGTCAGTGATTTCTCTCCTCCAACTGCCAATTCGGTTTTGTTCTTGCGTACCCTCAAGGGTGTTTGTTCTTACCATAAAACTCTTCCTAGATTTTAATCAATGGGTTTGAGGCTCATACCCATACAGAGGGTGCCGGGGATCATTCTCTTGTTTTGTTCTCTCAACATCTGCTGCTACTTCTCTCCTGATTTTAGGTGGTGCAATGCCGACAAGCGGGTACATTTTCTCAATTGGTGTAGGTTTAAGACATCCTGTCACTATTCGTACTGCTTCATTTATGGCGATATCAACTTGTTTCGCATGTGCAGACGCATTCCATACTGGAGCAGCATACTCTGCTGCAGCGATACTCAAGGCCAAAACTAATGTTTGTAATGTGGATGGCCAGGCTCCCCATGTATACAGTAATTTGTCAGTTTTCTAATAATATTATTCCTCGCACTAACCTTAGCCTTAATATTCAGACAGTGTTTTTAAAGGAAAGCATTTGATCAAGTGTCACACCAAGATACTTCGGTGTAGGGCAATTCTGTAATCGGTTCCCTCGCCATATAACATTCAGTTTAGCCCCGGCATCTCAATTTCGAAGATGGAAAGCGCACACTTGAGTCTTACTTAGATTAGGCCTCAGATGATTAATAGTATAATATTGTCCTAATTTTTCCAGTGCTACAGTGAGTCTTCCAGCTATCTCATCAAAACTTGATCCTTGTGTAGCCACTGCTCTGTCATCTGCATAGATAAACAGTCATGTGTTGTCAGGAACTGGTTGATCATTTGTATATATATTATATAATATTGGGGACAGTACGCTCCCTTGTGGCAGGCCATTCTTCTGTAACCTCCATCTACTATTCTTTCCATTCAAGGTCACATAAAATCTCCAATTCTGTAATAGACTGCCAATAACCCTAGTAAGCTCACTGTCTCCACTGAGACTATTTATCTTGCGTAGCAGTATCCTATGATTAACAGTATCATATGGGGCAGTTAAGTCAATAAAAGCCACTCCAGTGATCATCTTTCATTCATAGCCGTCTTCAATATATTGCGTAAGATTAAGTATTTGGCCACAGCATGACCTCCCCGATCTGAAACCTGCCTGTTCCTTCATGGTTTTTCTATCAATAGTGCCCACAATTCGGTTAAGGATCATCCGTTCCAACACCTTGTAGAGATGGCAAAGGACTGACATCGATTAATAGTTTTTCAGGTCATCCGGTCTTTACCAGGTTTCAATAAAGCCCACCTCCATTGTTTGGGGATCTTAAGCTCATCAATACACTTATTCATCAATTGCAAAAGCCACTCCAAAGTACAAGGGCGAAACTGTTTTATTTGTTCTGTTCTTATTTCATCTGTGCCTGCTGCTTTATTCAGTTTCATACTCCTTATGGCTTGCTCCAACTCAGATATCGCAAAGGGGGTATTTAATAATCCCTCCCTTTGTTCCCCTGCCTGGATGACTTGTTCCCTTATCTTTTTTCTTTGCGTTTTCCCATTCTTCAGCAGCTGGCTAGCTACTTGGTTTGCTGTTACACCAATATACTTATTCTGTGGTTGAATTGGATCATCACCTAAAGTTTTAAGGAGTTTCCAGGCTTGTCTGCTGTTCTGCTTCATGTCAAGATTCTCGACTAACGCACACCAGCGCGAGTTTCGACTTTCAGCTAGTGCTTGCATCAACTTTTCCCCTGCTTCGACTGTATCCTCCTGGAATGGGTCCTGGTTGTAAAGCACCTGATACCTATCCAGCAAGGGTTTGACATCATCAGTCAGACCCTGGATATATTGTGTACAGCATCCTCTTGGGATATTTTCCCTTGATATCACTTTCACAAGATGCACAAATTCATCATATTTATCCAGGTGTGGGGAAATCTTTCCCACCTCTTTTTCCAGTTGTTCTCGAAAATTCACCCATTTAGCCTTCTGAAAGTTAAAACATCTATGAAAAGACACCTGAGGTGTCACTACAGCATTTACTACACATATGATGGGTCTATGTTGGGTGCGCGGAATCGACTCATCAATAATTTTCGTGCACTGTGCTACGAACTTCTTACTAACAAAGATGTTATCTGGATTATATCCCCTCCTCCATCTGCCTCTATTGAAGGATGCAGGCAATTTAGGATCGTGAATAAGTTGCAAATCATTATTATCTGCCCAGGTGATTAGTTGTTCACCATCTCCATTGGTCCAATCATATCCCCAAGTCTCACCATGACAATTAAAATCTCCAATAATAAAATTTAATTGATCATATAAAAATTATCTGGTTCATTAAAATTTACTTCTGGAGGTTTGTAAACAGAGGTGACCAAGAATCGTGGAGTTCGAATGGTGAGAATTTTGATGTTATTTATTTCTGTCAGTGCAGTTGACATGATGCTGATGCTGGGCCTAACAAAGACTGCACTCCCATACTGATCGTGTGGTCTCTCAGTCACCAATTCCATTCCAGCCACTTTAGGTTTATTTTTTGCTATTCCGCGATGTGTCTCCTGAACCAGAAGTATAAAGAGTAAGTATAAGAGTAAAATACTCTTAGAACTAGAAAACCCTTCAATGTTTATTGAGATTATTGTTAAAAATGGTCTTAACAAATACCTTTTTGATGAGGTCATTTCTTGGTTTCTTTGGTTTGGTCTGGTGTCAGTGTTGACTCCTGGTGACTGCCTGGAGCAGTCCCTGCAGTTTCCTTAGCATGATTTTGGAACTGCTTTGCCCTTGCCTCCTTCCTAGGGCTGAGAGAGAGTGACTGGCCCAAGGGCACCCAGCTGGCTTCATGCCTAAGGTGGGACTAGAACTCAGTCTCCCTGTTTCTAGCCTGATGCCTTAACCCTGAGCTTTCCAAACTTTTCATGTTGGTGACACACTTTTTAGACATGCATCATTTCGTGACACACTCTTACAGCATGGCGTCATTTCACGACACACTCTTACAGCAGGGCACAAGGCAGGCACTAGGACCTGCGTGGAATCACAGCAGGTTTGGAGGCAGCAAGGCACAAGGCAGGCACTAGGACCTGTGTGGAATCCTGGCAGGGCTCGGAGGCAGCAGCAGCCGCGACACACCCAGACACTGCAGCCGACACACTAACGTGTCCCGACACACAGTTTGGAAAGCTCTGCCTTAACCACTACGCAAAACTGGTGATAGATAGATGGATAGATGGATAGATGGATAGATGGATAGATGGATAGATGGATAGATGGATAGATGGATAGATATTTTCTCTTCTATTGGATAGATGTGGATGTATGGAAAATGTGCCCAGAATGCTGCTTCTTTTCCCCTGTAACTTTTTATTTGCAAGTTTTCCATTTATAGGAAATGGTGAAAATGTTTTACAGGTTAAAAACCAAGTAAATAAATGAGCAAAACCTGAGAATTTTAAAGCTTCCTGGAAAGCAATGTTTTCTCACTTAGCATGACACCACTGATAGAAAGAAAAATTAGTTTTCTTCCAGTCCAAACCAACACACAATCTGTAATTTTTTTTTTTATATTTTTATTTTATTATTATATTTATACCCCGCCTATCCCCTCCCTAAGCGGAGGGCTCTAGGCGGCTTACAATCATCATACATATATTATTTATACAATCCAATTCTAATTACCCGCGCAGTTAGGGAGGGGGTGAGGGAACCGGCTCTTCGATCGCAGGTCGGACTACATGTCCCAGGAACCTTTGCTTCAGAGCTGGCTGCTGACGTCCAGGAAGTTGATGTTTTTCCGGGGTCCGCCGTCCTCTGCCGTCCTCCATCGCCATCCACGGGAACCAGCTTCTTTCTCGGTTCGAGGGCGACCCTCCGAAAAGGACGCCAGCAAATTGGCCCACGTGAGTGGTCCCCATTTATCTACTTGCAGGGCTTTCGATCAGCTGGGTGGGCTGGAGCTGGGGCTAGTGACGGGCGCTCACCCCGCCACGCGGATTCGAACTGCCGACGTTATGGTCGGCAGACTAACGGCTCAGCGGTTTAACCCGCTGAGCCACCGCGCCCCTTCATACAATAACAACAGGATAGGTTATATAGGAATGTTAGTTGGGTTGGATTCAGACTTAATTATGCTTATTGTAATTAGTGAGACCTGAGTTAATCAAGACTAACTTATGATTGTATCTGGAGTAAATCCATTATTTCAGTAAGTCTTCTATAATTCTGTAAAGGAAGCTAGAATTATTATTTCCACACTGTAAAATGGAGGTGTGGTGTAGAGTTAATAGCATGCATATGATCATTTTATAGTACAGTGTGTATACTATATGACATTATATGAGTTTTTTGGGTTCTAGATTATATTCTTAATCACTACAGTAGACTACAGCTACTCTTTTTTGCTGATTTCTTTCAGCCCCAGCTATAGATGGGCAATTCTGGAGTGTGTTTGTGCGCATGTTTGTGTGTGTGTGTGTGTGTGTGTGTGTGTGTTTGCCAAAGTTTTCATTTGGATAACCACAAATCTGATTTATGAATTTGGCTGAAAAAGCAAATAAATGTTATCATATTTCTGTGAATAAATAAATTGCTGAATATGCCTCGAGATCATACACATTTTCATATGACATTTTGTCCATTGCAAAGAGAAATTTTGTTCATACTTTCCCATAGTATACATATTTTTGTTGGTATTTTCCTATAAATTATTTATCCATTTGCATTCCATATCAATCAGTTGGTAACTCAAGGTAGCTTATGTATTATACCAGGGCTTTCCAAAGTGCTGCCGCTGGCGACACACTAGTGGCGGCGGCGGCAGCAGCGCAGGTAGGCGTGTGGCGGCGCGCGCGCGCATGGTGGCTGCGCGGGGAGGTGTGCGGCGGTGCACGCGTGCCCGGAGGCAGCGCGGGGGGGGGGCGTGCGGCGCCGTGCGCATGCAAGGCGGCGGTGGCAGCTTCCACTAAAACACGGAAGCACTGATCCCGCGCCGCTGCCACCGTGCATGCGCCGCCGCTTCTGGGTGGTGTGGCGACACACCACGCTGTGTGTGGCGACACACTTTTGTGTCGTGACACACAGTTTGGAAAGCTCTGTATTATACTATAATGTGGTATTTTTGAGTGAACTTTTGAACTGAGAACTGGAACAGATTAATTTTTATCTACAAATGCATTTCAGGTTCTCCTATACACTGAGAAGTCTAAATCTGTTTTATTTCTATAAACATTTTCATGCAATGTATTTCTAATCTGCCTTTAGCAGCAACATCTACTGCAAAGAAGCAATGATGGCAAAATGATGGTATGAATGCAGAGACATCAAGTAAATGCTGCAATTTTGTACTTGTATCCACCATCTGATGCAAGTAAGTAAGTTGCAACATTTGTGCCATGATATATTTAATCTTTATACCCTTTTGCCCTCCCCCAGTGGAGGTTCATGGAGAACAAGTAGTTCCATTTTTAAGTTTAATCCCCCCCCCCGCCCACACACACACAATTGTTGATGTAAGGGCCCTTATCCAAATTGTATTGTCTATACCAGCCTTTTTCAACTTTTTGACCCTGGAGGAACCCTTGAAATATTTTTCAGGCCTCAGGGAATCCCTGCACATTCAGGCTCAAATATAGGTCAGAAGTTACAAAATTATATTTGTTTCATGTGTAGGCCTGTATATATGCATTAACAGTGTTCTTAAACTAAAAATAAAGAATGCAACGTACCTCTTTAATGTGAAGTTGCCTGAATTTGAAATAATTTTTTAAATAAATCATGATCTCCCAGGAAACCCCTAGTGACCTCTCATGGAACCCTAGGGTTTCATGGAATCCTGGTTGAGAAACCCTGGTCTATACTTCTATGTCTATGAAGGTTCTCAGTCATCCAGGTGGAATTGTCTGTAGCTTGAATCATGTCAACTGGATCTCTATTTTCTTAATGGAAACGTTTCGCTCCTTATCCAAGGGGCTTCTTCAGTCTGAGCAAAGTTGGTAAGGGAATCCTAAATATGTTCCTAGGTAGCTGTGTGACCTTACACCTGGGGCTAGGTCATGGTTATATTGAGATGTAATTTTTAAGTCCTTTTATCATCTAATGGAGGGTCGTTAAAAACACCATGCTGCTGTTGAGCTTCTGAAATGGTCAGACTGAAGAAGCCCCTTGGATAAGGAGCGAAACGTTTCCATTAAGAAAATAGAGATCCAGTTGACATGATTCAAGCTACAGACCTGGTCTATACTATATGTGAATCAATTGCATTTAAGAATGGAGCTAAATGACTACATTAAGTGTAGTCTGGTTCTAATGCTCAGAGGGTATGTTCTAGATTTTGACACTGAGTACATCCATTGAAATAAATGCAGTTTAATATTAAAAGTCTCATTAATTGCTCTGATTTGATTCAAAGTGGAGATTCAAGTTTCAAAAAGGGCATAATTCAATTTTAATTTGTGATTTGATAATTAGTGGCAATCTGATTCAATTCTAGCCATTGTGAGAGTCCAGATTTCATTTGGAAAAAAATGATCCAGAGGCTATAATGGGGAAACTTAAAACATCTAAGCTGCTTCACTTTTTGGCACAATAGGATGAAAAATATGGTAGATCTTTTGGAGACTTTCAATCTAGC
Source organism: Charina bottae (assembly GCA_023362775.1). NCBI lineage: Eukaryota > Metazoa > Chordata > Lepidosauria > Squamata > Charinaidae > Charina > Charina bottae. Next base: position 8,877,680 of record JALMGJ010000007.1, read on the forward strand.
AAGTCTCAGTTGGGTGCCTTCTAGGATAGAAAGAAAACAAAACAGCTTTCTCATAGAGAAGTTAGCTAAGTCAATGGATAAAGTGTCTACTCCAACATAAAAATGTAAATTTAGAAGGATACCATGGTCAGTGGTATCAAAGGTTGCTGGGAGAATTAAAGGACTAGCCGGGCTGTACTACCTTTATCCAAGTCCTGACCAATGTCATCCACAAGCAACCAATTCCTTCTTTGTCCCATGCCTATGCCTGAAACCTGACTGAAAAAAGTCCACATGATGTGGTGGATTTCAGCGGTGCCACTGGTTCTCAGGAAGGAGGGAGCACATTCCAAGGAGGTGGAGGAGATAAGCGGAGAAACAGTCCAGGAGGAAATGGTGAGAAAACAAAGAGATTCAGGATAGCCCTGCCCTAGAGTCTTCCAGGTTATTTCCCCTTAGGTTAGGTAGAGTAGCTTTACTCTGGCAAGATTCTGTCTATACGGTGTGAGCAAATAAAGAACTGGAGTTTGAATGGACTGACTCTGTGTTGTTTTTGGGCTGAGCCTGACACATAAGCTGTTTCCCCTAGGATGTTCCACAGTGATCACAGTCTTGATAAACTTTTCCAAAAATGCTAGGTTAGAGATAGGAAACTAGTTAGAAAGGATAACTTAAGAGCCTCTTAAGGAGAGAGGTACGGTACCACAGTTTCTTTCAAGGATGCCAGTTCTACCCTCCTCTTGAAATGATACATTGATAGAGTCCTGGAACCAGCCTGTCACATTTACCTAGCTACATGGAGGGTCCCCACTTTTTTGCCAGTCTGTTGTGATGGAGTTATATTGATTAAAGCTTCAAGGAATCCAATCATCCACTTGAAACTTTGCACAGCTCTAATACCAAAATCCAAATTCTAGCCATATCCAGGAAAGGAATACTTCTACTCTCTTAATATCTGAACTTCAGAAGTTTGAAACTGCTCTGCAGAATGAGCCAATTCCTCCTATAAATAATGACAACTGTATCATATAAAAGAAAAATGCCTTCTGTATGTTTCATCTTAACCAAGGTTTGATGTTCAATTCTAAAAAAAACAATGGTAAAGGAAATGACTTCAATTGTCTGTGATCAAAGCTAACCAATAATAACAATATTAATACTCAGCTCTTACAAAGCCCTTTAATCTTCAAAGCACCAAGAATGACTGACTGTCTGAAGAGATTAGTAATGAGCTACTGTCCTATGAATCTTTGCCACATCTACATCAGTAGTTCAAATCCAACTATGGTCAAGAGTAGCTAAAATGATGAATCCTTGAGAATGTATTGATGACTCTTTATTTAACTGATTCACTGTTCATCTAGCAATGAGCACACTTCCAGATTATGAAGCCATAACTGACATTCAAAGCAGTTGTTTAAAAAAACAGGTCTTGGAAAAAAGTTAATCACTTAATGAAAAGAAAAGGAAAGGAAAAACCTGGTAATATCATGTTTATTTTAATTTGATATATTTATTATTTGATATTTAGAGTTTGATTAAGGCATTTGTGGTGAAAAGAAAATGCTGGTAACAGTGCAATGACATCAAACACATCTGATGGCATCACACATGATGTTATGAGCCTACCCCCGTGGACACCCAAGGGAAATAGAAAACTAAATTAAAATTAATCAAGATAAAATGTGCTTTGGTATGGTTTTCAAACACAGCATTATTGACAGTATTCCATGCAAGAAAGATTATACTTCTTCAATTCTTGGCTACTGGCCTTACATGAAAATTGCAAAGGAGCGATTAAAACATATGTGCATTGAGACAGCAATGAGTCTAGTTTGCACACGAAAACTTCATGGTATTTTACATCTTTTAACAGGCCATCATAGAATTCATCATGAAAGCCTGACATGAATAAGTAGACAATGAAAAAAGAATAGTGGTTTGTAATTTCATGCCTGGACAAATGTTTTTGAAAAGGAACTGATATGCAAGCCATCAATTTATATAGGAAAGCTTTAAAGCCAATACATTTAAAGTTTCATATGCCTCCCAATTTGCCACATGTGTCGTTCTACCAGAAAAAAAAGCTTTTCATATATATATATATATATATATATATATATATATATATATATTATAAAAAAGGTAAAGGTAAAGGTTCCCCCCACACATTTGTGCAGTCGTGTCCGACTCTAGGGGCCAGTGCTCATCTCCGTTTGTTAGCCAAAGAGCCAGCATTGTCCGAAGACGCTTCCACAGTCATGTGGCCAGCATGAGGCACGCGGAACGCTGTTACCTACCCACCGAAGTGGTACCTATTAATCTACTTGCATTTGCATGCTTTCGAATTGCTAGGTTGGCAAGAGCTGGGGCTAGTGCGGGAGCTCACTCCATCACGGAGGGCTAGGGATTCGAACCTCAGAACTTGTGATCTTCTGATTGACAAGCCTGGCGTCTTAACTGCTGAGCCACCAATATATACTGTATATATTTTACTTAAAAAAGCAAAACAAAACAAATGAAGCAAATGATTCACTCTTTGAAGGGCTGGTAGGCCTATCCAATCCAAAGCAGTGCCCTGAAGCCGACTATTCTTAACAAGCATTTTATTTCTACTCAAGAGGCATTTTCATTAACAATGATAAACAGAAGTAAAATGACCCTCACAAAATATGGGCTTCCTTCAGAAAATTGTAGCAGAGATGGATACATGCCAAATCTCATAGCCAAACATCTCTGGACTTTGAGAAAGTTTATACGTAGATCTGGATATTAACTTTGCAGCTGTCCCCTTTACTTGTAATGGGCAGTGCAAAACACCTGGGTCTAAACATTCCTGAACTCTCTAAGAATGTGGGCCTATGTTCAGATCCTCCACTCACAAGTCCTCTCTAGCTCTTCCTAATGAGGCTTCAGGGACGCAGCTCAGAAACGCATTTGAACTGACATTTTTAGAATCTTCCCTAAAATCCTCTTAGCATTCCTTGCTATGCTGAACAAATTCCATTGTGCTCATTAAGCACAATTGGCTTGATTGGGCCACACTGAGACTTCCAGAGCCAGATGCTAATCTCTGTTACTGTGTTCAGTAAATCTAGTGGGCTTGATAAAGCTACTCAGCAGACAGACTCTTACAATACCAACAGGAGGGCCTAGAGATAACTGACTCTTTGAAAACATAACTCCTATCCCTTTTTCGTTAGTTTGCTGCAGGTTGTAGGCAAGTACCGTGAAGGCCTGTACTTCCTAGGCCTTGATTTTGACCCAGGTGTCATCCACATACCTAAGAGTCTCTTAGGAAGAGACTAGAAGAGGACAGCACCCTTGAAAGGAGAAACCATCTCAACCCAAACCAGATCTGCCATCTTCTGGACCTGTGTCTTAACACCACTTATTTCTCATACAGAGGTGACTTTTACAGACAAAAACACGGCTGTGCCATGGGTTCTCCTGTGTCACCATTGTGGCCAATTTATACATGGAAGAAGTGGAGAAGAAAGCACTCAACACATTCCAGGGAACGGTGCCCACCCACTGGTTTAGGTATGTGGATGACACCTGGGTCAAAATCAAGGCCCAGGAAGTACAGGCCTTCACGGACCATGTAAACACTATAGATGCCAACATTAGGTTCACCAGAGAAGACACCAAGGACAACAGACTGGCATTCCTAGACTGTGAAGTCCTCATTGGGACCGGTGGCAAGCTAGAAATAGGGATCTATAGGAAACCCCCACACACAGATCAATATCTGATGTTTGACTCCCACCATCCACTGCAGCACAAACTAGGAGTCATCAGGACATTGTCACACAGAGCAGAAACCATCCCCACCTCCATGGATTCCAAAAAGAATGAAAATCAGCACCTGAGAACAGCTCTGAAGGCCTGTGGATATCCAAATTGGGCCTTCACTAAATCTAAGTCTACCAGACCTAAAACAGCGACAGATAGGGCTGAGACTCAGAGTAAACGGAAGAACCTGGTCATTCCTTACATGGCTGGTGTGTCTGAAAAGATAAAAAGGATATTTGGCAAACACCACATACCTGTATATTTCAAACCCACCAACACACTGAGACAGAGGCTTGTACACCCCAAAGATCAAACTCCAAAACACAAGAAAAGCAATGTAGTTTATGCAATCCAGTGCAGTGAGGAGTGCTCTGAACTCTACATTGGAGAAACCAAACAACCTTTGTACAGGAGGATGGCCCAACACAGGAGAAGTAACACCACAGGACCAGAGTCAGCAGTTTATCTTCATCTAAAGGAAAAAGGACACTCATTTGAGGACATTAATGTTCACATTTTAGACAGAGAAGATAGGTGGTTTGAGAGATGGGTCAAGGAATCCATTTATGCCAACTTGGAAAATCCTTCCTTGAATAGAGGTGGGGGCCTCAGGCACAATCTTTCCCCTATTTTCCTTCCTGCTTTGTCTTCTGTGCCTAGGAAGATTAAGACCATTTCGCAAGCTCAACAGCAGCATGGTGATCTTAACGATCCTCCTTTAGATGATAAAGGGACTTAGAAGTAACATCTCAAAATAACCATGACCTAGCCCCAGGTGCAAGGTCACACAGCCACCTAGAAACATATTTAAGGATTCCCTTACTAACTTTGCTCAGACTGAAGAAGCTCCTTGGATAAGGAGCGAAACGTTTCCACTGAGAAAATAGAAATCCAGTTGACATGATTCAAGCTACAGACGATTCCATGAAGGTAATTTTTTCAGGCTCTCAATCTATGGGGATAATACATTATAACATATGTATAGGCACTTTGGTTGTGCACATGCTCTAATCAGACCATCAACTTAATGTAATCCTGATTACCTAAGTGAAAAATGCTCCTTTGTTATCATATAATACCATTAACATTTCAAGGAAAAGTTACATCAGAATTTACTTGCTGATAGTCTAAAGCTAGCACTGATTCAAATTCAACCATGATCAAGTCTTTCTTAGGCTCCAAAGTTGAAGTGAATGTTGTGGAGAGCAAGAGCAAGATAACAAAGAGACATCTTTCTAGGTCTTATGACTCCACCATACTCTGATATGGAAGGCACCACAAGAAAGGATCTGGAAATTAAAACTTTTTTTTTTTTAAAAAAAATACCCACAATGGAGACTGCTAGCTGCACCATATTGCTTTTTCTACTTTATTGTAACCTTGAGTATTGGTGGCCAGGGCAATTCCTATATACACTGCCCTCTCTGCCCTAAAAGATGAACAACTCTGCCTTAGGATGTAGAGTGCAAAATGAAAATTATAATCAAACAACCACTTAGAAGTTAAGTTGTATTACACTAAAGTGAGATACATTGAGAAAACTACTATGTTCTCCTAGCCTGCTAAGTCTCCAGAATAAAGCCTAATATGTTTGTTTGTTAGATTTATTGGCCACCCACTCCAGAACACTCTGGGTAGCTTATAATTAAAAAAGGAAACAACAAAAAAAGGAACCTAAGCATCCAGAAAAAACACTCATCAAGAATCAACTGGGGCTCCACAAGCACCCTACCAAAGGCATGGGAGAACAGCCTTTGGAACATTATCAGGGTGGGAGCTACATGGATTTCTGGGGGATGTCAGTCCAGAGGTCAGGCACCGTGACAGGGAAGGCACTCTTCCTATATCCTGATAGATGGCAGAAAACATGGGAGATAATAACCTGGCACCTTGAATTGTACCTGGAAGCTTACTGGAAACTAGTGCGGATTGCAGAGCAGTGGCATCACAGGGACATCCAAGGCATGCCCAAACACTGCCTGCTCCACTGCATTCCAGCCCAGCTGTAGCTTCCAAGTGGCCCTCAAGGGCAGCCTCATGTAGAGTGCATTGCAATAGTCCAGCTGTGAGATGACTAAAACATGAGTGACTGTCTTAAGGGCCTCCCAATCCAGGAACAGGCACAACTGGAACACCAGATGAAGCTGTGTCAAGATCCTCTTGGCCACAGTTACCACCTGCTCTTTCAGCAAGATTTATTGGCCACCCAATAAATCCAAGATGATTGTCAAATTGCACACCAGCTTCAAATGGGAGATTCTAGCCCATCTAAGACTAAAGATAGGATGTCTCCAGATGTACTGGGCCCAAAACTCCAGCCACTTGGTCTGTTTCTATCCCTTCAGACCTGCACAGCCTCCAGATATTGGGACAGGACATTTGGCTCTCATTTGGCCAGCCTGGAGTTGAGATGTTAGTTTGTCATCTTGATAAGGCTGCTAACATTTTATTTGTTGGCACTCCTCTGCTTGTAACATGGATAACAGTGTTAAGAATCCATTGGCATTTCATGGACATGCTTAATGTATTTGTTTTTCTCTTGTTTTAACTTGTTAGGAAAAATATAATGAAACAAGATTTGGGGTGTACAGAAAATATAAAAGAGGGCTTTCCTGAATTGGTAGCAAAGAAACTGCTGGTTGGAGAAGTGTTGGAGCACTCAGTCCGAAGAGAGTCTGGATGAATGTAAATGCATTTGCACTGTACTTGGTATAATGAGTTTTTTGTATTATTGCTTATGAAGTCAGATTCACTTACTACAACTTAGGGAAGTGAAAAAGACATTTTGGGGGATTAGGATAACCACCTAAGCTTTAGACTTTTGGCCATTGTGGCTAGTAAGCTCTAGCCAGGAAGATCCAGAAAGACAATAATTCCCTAAATGTGGGAATTCCACACACTGCTTTAAAAGAGAAAGTGTTTCAATCTCTCTTGAAAAGACCCTCCCTTGATCCCAAAGTTTTAAACAAACAATGTTCACTTATAATTCATTACCTAGAAATAAGTCATTCTCGACCAAGTGTGTGTATGATATACAAAACATACACACTTTTCCATTTTTAATTATAAAGCTACAGAAATAGGCAAATAATAAACAAATTTCACTGATTAAATTTAATCATAGTTTCTGGGCATTTTCTATAGGCCACCTGACTCCTAGATGACTCCAGGTAGCTTACATTTTAGAAGTATGAAACAATAAAATGAAGAGAAAAAAGAACATCTATGTCTGGAAAAAAAACAAACAAACCCAACATTGCAGGAAAAAAGCCCAACAAAGCCTCGACAACCATCGTAACCTCAGGCCTGGGAGCCAAGCCAGGTTTTCAAAGACTTTTGGAACGAGTGCAGAGTGGGAGCCATCTGGCTCTCTGGGGGAATGCTGTTCCAGAGGACAGGCGCTGTGACAGAAGAGGCACGCTTCTCAGCTCCCAATATATGACATTCTATGATGGAAGAGACCTGGAGTCTGCCCATGCTGCTGAATTTAATGGGCGGGCAGAAAATATTGGAGATACTGTAGGTGGCTCCTCAAATAACCAGGGCC